>CM061540.1:179999012-181249012 GCA_030864215.1 Capsicum pubescens
ATGGTTGAGAAATAATAAGATTATGTTATTAAATACAATATGTTTTACTGTAAGCGTGATACATGTATTAATTCGTAAAGCCCATAGTTAGAAAGTATTGAAAACTATAAGGTGGACATAACCCTAGCTTACTATTTCGCTGAATTCGAATACTACTACACATATCTCATATTGTTAAATTGAAACCATTAATTTGTGAACTGAATCAAATTCCCCATTTTTGTTTTATGGAAACGAATGATTAAAAGTCAACTAATCTGTATACAACTTAATTATCATGATATTTCTTGTGGAATTCGAACCCAACCTAGTTGGGTTATATATTTGACAAGGACTGCTTATACTCTTGTAAGAGAGGTATAATTTAGGCGTATCAAAGTTTGGCACCGTTGCCGTGGAATACGATTGTCGATTGAGTTTATGTGTGTTAATTGATTGTTAGTCAAGTTTTCTTATTTTATATTTATTTGTTGTTTTTGTTCGTTACGGGCTCATTGTTTTTTATGCCACAAACCAGAAGTTCAGGAGAACTATTATTACCTTTTAATCCTGAACCTCATCTTATCGAAAGAATGGCTAACCAACAGAAAGCTGAAAGATTAGCCGCTTTGGTTAATGCTCAATTAAATAAAAAAAATACAGATAACCCAGGAGTACCTAATATATATGAGGAGTACCTAGGAGATGATGATTTAATTGACCCAGCTAATAGGAGGCGTGCAGCGGGAGTAGTTGCACCTGTAAATTAAAATCGTCCATTCAGAGGAAGAGTAGACTGCCAAGATGTGCAGTTTGATATTGACAATGATAAGGACAATTTAGATGGAGCTGGTAATACAGGGGAAATTATTATACCACCACGATATCCTGGGGTGAAACTCAACATCACTAGTACTATAATCCAGCTACTGAATTTTAAAGGAATCTTTGGTGGATTACCTGGTGATGATCCAAATCTATATTTGGTGAATTTTATCAATATTTATAAGTCATTTAATAATCCTAGAGTGGGACAAAATTCTATTCGTTTGAGATTGTTCCCACTGTCTCTATCTGGAGAGGCAACTATGTGGTTGAATGAGCTGACTCTTGATTCTATAACTAACTAGAGGCAATTGAAAGGAGCTTTCTTAGAAAGGTTATTTCCACCCTCCAGAATGTTACAGTTGAGGGATGAGATTAGCAAATTTAGGCAATTGGATAATGAAGCTTTGCATAAGACTTAGGTGAGGTTTAAAAAGAAGTTGACTTAATGCCCAAACTATAAGATGACTGATGAACACTTGATGGAAACATTCTATAGTGATTTGAACTCACTTACAAATCCAATAGTGGATAATGTTGTAGGAGAAGGTTTTATGGATCTCACCTTTACTGAGTCTACGAACATGTTAGAAACAATAACTAAGACAAGTAGAGCTTGGCATACTAGAGATTTTGTGGTAGCAAGCAATACTAGGTCTAGTATAATATCAGCAAAGCGGTGTAGGAGAGAAGAGGAGCATTATCATGGTATGGCTTACATGAAAATGAAGATGGATCTGCTCACAAAATATATTCTATCAGGAAATGCAAAAAAGGTAAAAGTTGTGGGGTCCCACGATAAGAAAGCTAAATCAAACACCGATGAAGAGGCTAACTACTTGTATAACAAGGGGCTTTTCGGACCGGTGGTTAAGAAATCAAAGGTTGGAACCATCAAGGAGATTGGAAGAATAAAAGTGACAGGAGTGGACTGTATGTACCATCGGGAAGCTGTGATAATGCTGTCACCAGTTCTGGCACAATGTCCATGGAGGACATGATGGAGAAACTATTAAAGAGAGTTGAGGCGACCAATTCTGGGATGACTATAATGAAGAGTGACATATATTCCATGATTCAACTAATAAATTTGCACTCAAATTATATTAAACAACTAGAGCAGCAGATGATCCAATTATCTACAGCATTCAACCAAAGATAGCATGGGACTCTACCAAGTTATATAGTTCAGAATCCGAAGACTGATGGATCATGTATGGCTATTACAACTAGGAGCGGTAAGATGTTATCAAGTCTAGTATTCGGAGCATCCTCTCATACTGATGCAATTGAAATGGAATGGGAGATAGTTGAGGAATCTTCAGTGGTGCCTATGGAGTTGGGAGGTTTGGAAAAGAAGAGTGCGGAAGTGGAACAACCACCTAAGCCAAAGCATGTTAGTGATGTGGAGAAAGGCATAATAAAGGAGGTCAAATTTGCTCCAGTTGAAATCCCAAGGCCAGCACCCCCATTTCCACAATGATTAAAGAAGAAAAAAGATGAAGGCAAGTTTAAAAATTTATGGCTATGTTGAAGCAATTGACAGTGAACGTTCCTTTAGTTGAAGAACTTGAGCAGATGCCAGGATATGCTAAATTTATGAAAGATCTTGTGACAAAGAAAGAGCGGTAAGCTATGAACCAGTGGATAATCTCCACCATTGTAGTGTTATTTCTACAACGTTACCGGTGTAGAAGAAAGCATACCCAGGAGCTATTTCTACAACGTGCCTTTATTTCATGATTTTCAATGAGGTCTGTGGTGGTAGTGTAGGGATCGGGATGATAGGCCCGATCTCGGAGCCCACCACTGAACTCGATAGGGGTTTGGGGGTGAAGCCCCTATGGTATGGACCTTTCACAATGCTTTATATGAAGAATGAGGTGCATGGCATCAAAGTTTAAGTGTACTACAGGATGTGTGGTGATTAAGTTTACATAGACCATGGCAAAGGTGTCACCTAAGATATTGCCTAAGATCAGCCTCACATATTCTATACCATAGCGGCGTACACCTTAACTTTGGTGATGGTTTATGCGTTGCACACCCAACCACACACCTTCATTGTTTCACTTATGCGACTACCTATGTGGCATCTAACCTAATTTGTGTGATTTCTTGTGCAGCGCATCCTTTTCCTTGTACAATAACATATGCGACACAAATCGTAATGCACATGCTCACTGTTTCACTTGTGCGATGACCTATGTGACGCACACTTAAATATTTTCCTTCCCTTGTGCGTCGCATACCCTTCCTAATTTAGCTTAGTACCCAACTTTTAATTGGGTCAATCCAAACCAAATGTCACTCTTTAATAGACTCCACACCCTAAATGCCTAAATTCATCCTTATTTCTCCCCTAATCCATGCAAGATTTCTCTCTCACCATTCTCTTTGTCCTTCAAGATTAATCTTTACTTTACAATCTCAAGAATTTTCCCTTTCTTTTCTAAATCTTCTATCTTCAAAGGTAAGTTTTACTTTCTTAATCCTTAGTTATTATGACTTTATGTATAGTTACTTGATTTCTTAAGGGTTATAGATTAAATTCTTGCCAAGGCTATGTCAAAGAGAGGTTTTGAGCATCTTAGGAAGGTAAACATCATTGTTATACACCATTGTTGTAGTACTTTGAGCTTTTTCATGTGATTGAATTGTTCATGACTAACGTAGTTTAGTGTGTGGCCATTATTTCACAACTTACTTGATGGAACATGGTGTTTGTTAAGTTGTGTGAAAATGATTGTGTTTTGTGTATATTGATATATTGAAGCTCTAAGGCATAACTTTGTTCAAAAATTGTTTCATTGAAGTAAAATTGGTGGAATTAAAGTGAGTGAATTATATTGTGACTAATGTTGGTGCACTATATCAAATTGTATGTTGGTGAAGTTTGAGTACTCGACAATAACACTTAATTAGTTTATACTAAAAAATTAAGTGTGGGGTGGTGACTTCACCACCTTCATCTTAATTTTGGTTAGTTTCATTATGTGTGGTTGACATGGATGATGTGATGAATACAGGAAAAATGGCTCTAATGATGATCTCCATACAGGTGGTATGACTCCTAATGTGGATGAGGAGTACTACTAGCCAAGTTCTTTATCTTGTTATTTGCACTGGGGACAGTGCTTAGCGTAAGTGTGGGGTACCTGGTTACTTTGCTACATATTTTGTAAGAAAATAGGAGCTTCTTCTTTGTATACTTTTTTGATAGGATTGGTTATTTTGTTTATTTTATTTCTTGTTAGATGTTTATTTGATTTAGTTGTCATTGGGTACTTTTCTCAATGATGGATGGATGACGACCATCTTAAGAGAAAATTAGTCATTTAATTGCATGTAACCTTTCTTATAGATCACATGACATTATAACATAAGTATGTGATGGATCATTATATTTGAAACACCTAGACTCTAGTTGTGACTCTTTTTGTGATTGTTGGTTATATTTGAATTCATGTAATTTTTGGTTCGAGAATCTATAATGCTCCTAATTGAGTTGACAATGTGCCATTAGTCTGTAATACTGTTGTATATTCCTTATTGCAAATAATTCTAGAACTTGTCTGGTGTGTGTGCAAAGCGAAATAAAGATTGTGAGTTTAGGAGATGATTTAGGCATTTTTTTGATAGCCATTGTACATTCCTTCTTTTGACCTACCTTTGTACATTATCTTAGCTAGCCCCATTGAGACTTAATTTGTTCTTTTGTCAGCCTCATATGTAGCCTAACCCATTCTTTAATAGACCCTAATTTGATCTAAAAAACTCCTAAGCACTTTAAGGTAAAATCAATTTGAGTTAGGAGTTTGACCATAAGAGGAAAAAAGTGAAATTGATGCCCCAAAGGCTAGTTATTGGAGTGTGAAATTGATGTGTTTGGGAGTAGCTAAAATTGTTGAAAAAGTTCCAAATTTTATCCTGGACATGTTACAATGAACCTATTTTGGCACTGGTCTTTCTTGGACATTGTGCACCTCAACTAAGGCAAATTACTTAAATTGAGGGTGGCTATCATAGGGGTGCGTAATGTGAAATGGGTGTGAAAAAAAAATATTTAAAAGAGTTGGATACTCCCGCCATAGTGTTATTAATTGAGTTTAAAGAGTTGCATACTTCTTTGCACATTTAGGCTTGAGTTCTCCTAACCCCAGTACCTTGTATATAACTAATAGCATTACATTATTCCTGCTCCTGAATTACATAAAGCCTAATTAATATCAAAAGAACCAATAGAATATGGAATGGTGACTACTCCTGGGTTACCCTTCTTTTCTATAGATGGTGCATGAAAATTCTTTCGAAACTACTGCACTATATCTTAAAGTTCTTCTGAAACATAATTGTCACCGTCATCACTCTCAAAATCATCATCACTACAAGTGAGCTTATCAAACTCAACAATATTATCCTTTAGTCTATTAGAAGTAGGCAAAAAATGCTCATTAGATGGGGCATCACACCTAGTTTTAATAGCCAGAAAATGATCAATTGTTGATGGATTCTACACTGTTTCACTAGGAAGTGCACTTGTCTGTTATTAGGCCAAAGTAGTAGAGATTCGCCCAAACTGCTACTCTAACTGCTTGATAGCAGTTAAATGTTACTCATCCTTCTGGGTCAATCCTGAAATATCATCTTTGACTTCTTTAAGGAAAGTTTCATGGATCTCTTGACCCTTCATCAGTTTATACAATATTTCTTATATTCTTGATTTTGTATCTCATAGGCCTGGTGGAATTTATTTGTCTCTATCATCATAATAGTTCCGACCTTGACTCCCATACCCTTGGGCTCGAAAACCCTTCAACTAACGATACACATACTTTGCCTCCTCCTCTAACTCATACTCATATTCCCTAGAAGTTGTACCTTATGCCCCACTTTATGAACCTTTGCATAATTTAGTATAGTGAATTGTTTGGAAAATTCACCAATATCTATCCTAAATAGTGAAATCTCTTTATCTATAGTACCCTCAGTTACCCTCCACTAACCAAAATCTTCAATAGCATAAATTTTAGAAACTCCATCAACCTCTTGAGTTTGCTACCCTTTGTTAGTTAATGAGATCTAATCTGTAATACTCTAAGCTATCTCTTAGCGAAATCTCATAAAGGCTCCTTCATATATAAGGTCTTTTATTTCTTTGGAACTGATAGTTAGGACTTTATAGAATATCACCAACAACCTTGTCCCTGAAATTCGGTGGTTGGGTATCATGCTAAGCTTCTTCTTAAATCTAAACCATACCTCATACATAGACTCTAAATGTAGCTGCCTAAAATTATAAATCTTATCCTTGAGCTGCAATACCCTTGATAAAGGAAAGAACCTATTCAAGAATTGTCTGCGTAATTCATTCCATGTCGTGATAGATCCTCTCAGAAGTTCCCCTAGTCATAAAGATGCTTCTCCACTCATTTCTCCATTGAGTTTTATCCAACAACCTGCTTGTTGTCTTTGCGCACCTAGATCTACCTCCATAGCTACCCACTGAGCTTCTTCTATTTCCCTCCTCTCATTTTAGCTTGAGCTAAAAGCTCACTAGTATATTGATTAACAATATCTTGTACTCCTTTAGGAGTAGAAAAAGGCACAACATCACAAACCCCTTCTAGAATATCATCTTTTTTCTATTACACCATCCTATTAGGTATTTGTTGGATCCTCTCTGGATTCAGATTTATCGGGAGTAAGGGATTACCTCTACTCCATATGTTAGTAATACAATGCCATATACCCAACAAGGATCAAAAATAAAAAAATAAAAATAAATAATAAAAACTGCAACAACATCAAATCATAAATCAACACCATATTCCCAAACAACGGAGAAAAAATTTGGTGATATACAAGTTACTCCTCCTATTAGAAGATAATATGGTCACTACCAAACATATTGACCCAACAAAGGTTGGATTTGAATCCTAACGGAATACATGGAATCGTGGCTCTCAACTGTTGTAATCAACGAGCGGTACATGAAAAGTTAATGGGGATTTAAAGAAGCAATATCTAACTAGTAGAAAATATCAGCATCGGCTGTAATCAGTTATGCCTGAACACAAAGATTGTATTCCCCCCAGATTCTCAACTCCATAGGTTTATCATGCTTTGTTCAACCAACCCGATACCTTGCATGCATAATCGATAAGTTATGTACCTTCCACAATCTTTTGGATGAGCAGAATGATTTCACTCTTTACCATTTGAGTCTCAGGATGTCTCCTTACTAACCCTTATCTTGATACCAATTAACTATTACTTTTTTAGTCTCTAGTTATTAGATGAAATCTAACCATCATACTTCGATAAAACCTAGTAGTGCGGATCGACAGTCAAATATCAAATTACTAATGTCATATCTTTTCCCAGTCCCTACTCCTCTTTTAGAGTAAGTAGTGATAATCTAGGTGAGTTCTTAATATTTGAAACTACTAATATAACTATTAAAGTAAATATAATACAAAGCATGCATGGGTATCAGTTTAGAACAACAATAGCACTTCCCCTACTTCATCAATCTGCTTCGATTTCCACAGCCCTAGCTAAGGGTTTTTAGCCGCTCTTGCTTTTGAATTAATCAAAAACATTCATGATTGAAAGCATAGGATGAAATCACCATAAAAAGAAGTAAAAAAACCTAAAACTATAAATGAATTAATAAACCAAAGTGAATACAAGAGAATTCCAAGACCAAAATGAAAATAAGAATCAAAATTTATTAGTAAGTATCAAAAGTGCATAAATTTTACTAATAAATACATAAGGTGTATTTATAGTACATGAGGATACCATAAAACCAAAGACCAAAGAAAATAGGAGAAAAAGGGGTCAATAGCTACTTGTGGTACCTACAAATGCCCTGTCCTTGGTCGCATATAGCACATGCGGCCTCTAGGGTGGCCCCATGTAGTGACCTTAGATGCTAGGAGAAAAAAATCCTGCATGTCAGCTCTTGGGATTTTGTACTTCTGACACATGCTTTGCCCACATGCAGTCCACATTTGCTACATGCAGTCCACATGTTGACTTAACATATGCTGGGAGTTATTTTTCAGCTCTTTTTTAATTCCCACAAATATTTTGGTCACTAACAATCTGAGAAGTGTCTCAAACATCTATGATTTCTCCTATAAGTAGACAAAATCACCTTTTTCATCTTTTTCACATAGCATAAAAAACATTCTTTCCTGCAAAACATACCAAAAGTGCATCATATCTAACAAAACTACCTCAGAAGCTTGCATAGTTTTCTAGTTTTAAGAATAGAAAGTACTATATTTCTATAGCACATCATGTATCATGACTTAAAAGAGATGTACTATTGGAATAATGCGAAGAGGGATATAGGAAATTTTGTTACCAAGTGTATGCATTGTCAGGAAGTCAAAAGTTGAGCTCTTGAGACTGGGTAGCACCTCCCAAGAGATTGCTCTAAATATGTGGAAATGGGAAATGACTAATATGGATTTTATTACTGGTCTTCTATGGTCTTGAAATTAGTACGATTCCATTTGGGTCATTGTAGATAGAATAAACAAGTCCCCCCACTTTCTTCTTATAAGGATTAATTATTCGGGATAGGATAATGTGAGGTTGTTCATTTAGGATATAGTTCGGTTGCATGGAGTCATGATATCTATTATTTCAATCAAGGTAACCAAATTTCTTCTAAATTTTTACGGTTTTTTCATAAGGGGTTAGGTATGTTGGTGAACCTTAGTACCATTTTCCACCCTAAAATATATGGATAAGAAGTGTGTATCGTTAAAACTTTAGAGGATAAGCTAAGGCCTTTCATAATTAACTTTAAGAGAAGTTGGGTTGATTATTTTCTGCTAATTAAGTTTGCATATAATTTTGTACATAAAGTGATGGAGAAAGTAAAAATTATCAGAGAAAAGCTTAAGGTTGATCAGAGACGCCAAAAGTCTTATGCAGATGTGACGCAAAGAGAGATTGAGTTTGAGGTTGATGATAGGATTCTCCTGAAGGTTTATTTTATGAAAGAAGTTATGAGATTTAGACAAAAAGGAAAGCTTAGTCCCCATTATATTGCCATGTATCAGATTTTAAGGAGAATTCAAAAGGTTGCATGTGAATTGGTCTTACCGACGAGTTTGGCATTAGTTCATCATATTTTTCATGTGTCTATTCTTACAAAATAGATGGATGATCCATACTTGGTAGTGACTATTGAGGATATTGGTGTGAATGATTCATTGTCTTATGAAGAAATTCCTATTGAAATCTTGGACAGAAAAGTTTTAAAATTGAGAACTAAGGATCTAGCTTTGGTGAAGGTACTCAGAAGGAACCAAAAAATATAGAGGAAGCTACATGAGAATTGAAGAAGGACAAAAAAGATAAATAATCATTCTTGTTTCCATCATTGGATGAGGGTGCTTGAGCTACGAATCATATGCTTTCTCTAAAGGCATTTTGAGTTTATTCTTAAGTTCCACATTGTTATTCCTTATATTGTGCTAAGGGTGTCCTAATCTCTCATTTAGTGGAAAAATGATCCTAATGGGGGGGATAATGTAAAACCCGAGTGTTACGGAATTTAAAATGATCCTACTGATAACGCTAATCTTACACATCAATTTAGTGCAAGGCGGTTGTCATCAATGTATTTACCCAACTTTTGGAGTAGGGGTTGAATCCACAGGGAACAATGTGAGTGGCGATTAAACTAATTTGAAACGACAGCTACAAGTTGAATTAAAACAGATGATACGAAAAGATAAAATGACGGTTATGGGAATTTAGTAAATAATTGTTGGTCACTTTAGTTTCAGTGTTTGTAATCAAGAGTTTATGGAAAACCAGAAATATGTTCACTATGGGTTTTAGTACTTGACAGATGCTAATAGTGATTCAAGATTCTCACGATAGGTAGGAACAATAGATTGTCTTTATTGAAGTTATACCTAAATGTCTCTCGACCTACTTAAGCATTTAATTACCTAATCCTCTCGTACTTAGGGAATTTATATTCACTAACCAGACTTCACCTCGGGTTAATTAACCTTGTTACAGTGTCAATTATTAAATGGAAGGTTGGTAGCTTCCAAGTCCCAGTCAATAATTCACTTCCTACTATAGTTGATTTCTTATCTCATGCAAATTAAAGCAGGTGCTATCTATCATTTGCAACCAGTAGACGATAATTAAACCTTGGAATTATCAAGGAGTCCTATTACCTTTAGAATCTTGAACACTTAGCAACGTACCAAGCCCTAACCCATAGATTCCATAATTTGGGTTAACGAGATTTAGCCACTCATAATGTAATAATCGATACAACAAGTTGAATTTATAATTTGAAAGATGAACTTACAGCAAGATGAATAGCAACGAGTGTTTCTCATATTAGATCAAAGTAGAAATCCCAATATATTGGTGAAAATCTCTTCAAAAGTAATTGTTTTGTTCAAGCCAAGAAACTAGAGAGAAATAACATAATACATGTGTTCCAGTATAGGTTCCAAAACTTCATAGAAAACCCTAAACTATTCTTTAAACAGTTCACCATAATTATGGAAACTAAATCACAAAGTTCAACAATTTCTCAGATTAGATGACGACATTTATGACACCTTATCAGGAGTCTGACGACTTATCACAAATGTTGACAGCTCTTTCTTCAGTTTTAGCACTTCCTGGTTAAGGTTGATGATGAAACCTGACGACTTATCGACTCTTTGATGACTTATCAGGAAATGTGGTCACAACTTTCAGCTGAGGTCCATTCTCTATCTAAGGCTGACGGTATCTCTGATAAATTATCACATGGCGGACGACTTATCAGGAATGTCGTCAGACACACTTCTCTTCTATTTGATTCATATTTCAACTCTTTTGTTTCCATCCTTGTTGGTTCTCTTGTGTCTTGTCTTCTAATGCAAAATCAAAGATAAAACAATCAAAAACGACAAAAGTTGCTTAAGACTTTGCAATTATTCTCAGTTAAAAGCCTCAAATGTGTTAGCATCTTCTCACACATCAACACCCTCAACTAAAAACAATTGCTTGTCCTCATGCAACTAAAACACATTACTACGATGATTAACCAAGAGACACATAAGATACCTATGATAGTTGATGATCAAGTTTAGCTCAAAACGCATTACCCTCTCCATTTTCAATCACTTTAAACCCAACTGTGTATTTCATTGAAGATCAATAATGGGACACATAGGAATCAAGATATAGCATCAATTCAGCAACAACAACCATGCATGTATGAAGATTACGCTATCCAAACAAGTTAGCAACTACCAACGTAACCAGTGTGCCCTCACTACAAAAAAGTCCCTCCTTACTCATATGTGAACTCAAACATGTCAATGCGGGGACGATCAAGAGACACTCACTCTCATAAAGAAGTTCCAGTCAATGTATGCCAAATACCATAAGCTTGCCCTTATTTTTATTACCGAAGTTTTCAGACAGGTCAGCTAGGATCACTATAGGTCTTCTCTTTGGCTTATAATGTAGGCTAGGGGCTGGTATGATACTCGATGATAATTAAAGTGACTAAGACTCCTTGATACTACACTAGCTTTGGGGGTTTCACTCATTAGCCTTTTTTCATTCTTATCTTTTCTTGATCATACTTATTCAGGATGGGTGTGGTTCTTTTCTACAATCAATTCTTTTTTTTCACAACTTTTGTTTTCTTGCTCTTTTCTACTGCACCCAGCTTTTTATTGTTTTCTTTTACTCTACTTTTCTTCATCCTCATTTTACATCATGCACCCCTATGATAGCCACCCTCAACTTAGACCATTTGGCTAATTTAAGGTGCACAGTGTCTAAGGAGGACTAGGGCCAAAACAGGTTCATTATGATATAAATGGAAAGGTGATAGGTATAATAAAAAGAATAGGTATTCAGGCTCAAAATCAAGATCAAGGGATATTATTCACACATGGAAGGTCATTTAGGCTAAAAGTAGACTAACATCAACAACGACCTATGATCCTTTCCTAACCGCTATCCTACAACCAAGGCAAGACCAACCAAGAAAGTTCTGGATTTAACACACACATAGCATAAAGGTACATCACAAGCTACTACCCATTCGGTTCATGCAATTATTTAGCAATGGTTATCATGTCACAAGTACTAATGCCATAACAAGATGCACAGTAGTCACAATTAGAAGCACATCACATAGTTAAAAAAGTAGACAATTGGAGAGGTATTTATCATTCCCAAAAAAAATCAACAAAAATATGTCAACTGCCATAGATACTTATTTTTCTCTTAGTTAACCACAACACATCACAAAATAAAACACAATTCGCCTAAACATGCCATCTCTACTAGGAATAAGACTCCGGGGAAAAGAAGCACAGCAACAAAAACCCCAAGAGGACATCAACACCCACAAGTAGCCCCACCCTCAACTTAAAATCATGCAATGTCTCCAATGCGTCAAACCAAAACAAGAGAGTTAGAAACATGTTTGTGGCACCATGGGTGCAAAGATCTGATGTCAACCACATAATACGAATACAAATAACAAAATACCGTGGTTTCCTCTCAATCAACGCCTGATTTAATGTCGCAGCACGACTAGGTTATCTTGACTACTCCAAATTTATCAAGACACCTTGAAAGTGCTTCATACTTTATCCCTCCACCTTAAGGATATGAATTTCACCCCCAACTTAGAGTCCATCTTCTTGTCTCGATCATAGGGGGTGGTACAAAAATTAAGAAGTTGAGTAATAGGTTGAGCGTGGCAAACCACTCGGCCTTAAAGTGAGGTATGTTTTTATGTTGCTTGTCTAATGTAAAATCAAGAATATAGGATTATTGTTCCTCATATTCACACTCTTCCACTATTTTAAATGATTCCACAGACAAGATATCATCTAAACATAATATAGAAAAGTGCTTTAAATGAGGCCCAATCAACCCTACTTCAAAATTTACAATATCTACTACACACTCACTTTTGTTCACCTTCTTAATGTCAGTCTCAAGATCAAGATGACAATTGAGTGGCTGCGATTCTTGTGTTTTCTCCACAAATTGGCTAATGTCATCCTCATATTCTTCTTTGTTTAACCATTGTAGACATGGTGGCAGTGGTAACTCCTTCAGCTCTACCCACAACTATGCTTGATTCTCTAAAATTCATTTTATTAATTTGTCCTTTTGAATCGTGATAGCACACATATGTTTAGTATGATCACTTTGACCACAAGACAAACACCAAGTTACAGTAAGTAGGAAAGTATCTGCATCATATTGTGAAGGTCCAGTCCATGCACTTCTCAGTAAATCTGGATAGCAAGTCTCAAAATATGGTCCCCCAAATTAATAACAAGAATCATCATCACTCAAAAAACCATCTATCCAGGATGACATCTCAAGAAAGTTGTGATAAAAATAAAAGAAAATAAAAAAATAAACTAAACAAATATTTACAAGTTTGAATTCAAGCAAGTAAACTAAAATTCCAAACAAACTCAATACGCAAAATTATTCTCCGGCAATGGCGCCATTTTTTATAACGCTCAACTTACACGTCAATTTAGTGTAAGGCGGTCATCGTCAATATATTTATCCAACTTTTGGATTCGGGGTTGAATCCACAGGGAACAATGTGAGTGGCGATTAAACTAATTTAAAATTATAGCTACAAGTTGAATTCAAATAGATGATATGAAAAGATAAAATTAGGGTTATGAGAATTTAGCAAATAATTGTTGGTCACTTTAGTTTAAGTGTTTGTAATCAAGAGTTTATGGAAAATCAGAATTATGTTCACTATGGGTTTTAGTACTTGACAAATGCTAATAGTGATTTAAGATTCTCACGATAGGTAAGAACAACAGATTGTCTTTATAGAAGTTATGCCTAAATGTCTCTCGACCTACTTAAGCATTTAATTACCTAATCCTCTCGGACTTAGGGAATTTATATTCACTGACCAGACTTCACCTCAGGTTAATTAACCTTTTTACAACGTCAATTATTAAACGGAAGGTTGGTAGTTTCCAAGTCCTTGTCAATAATTCACTTCCTACTATTGTTGATTTTTTATCTCAAGCAAATCAAAGCAGGTGCTATCTATCATTTGCAACCAATAGACAATAATTAAAACCTCAGAATTATCATGGAGTCCTATTACCTTTAGAATCTTGAACACTTAGTAACTGACCAAGCCCTAACCCAAAGATCCCATAATTTGGTTTAAAGGGATTTAGCCACTCATAATGTAATAATCCATACAACAAGTTGAATTCATAATTTGAAAGATGAACTTATAGAAAGATGAATAGCAACGAGTGTTTCTCAGATTAGATCAAAGTAGAAATCCCAAAATATTGGTGATAATCTCTTCAAAATTAATTATTTTGTTCAAGCCAAAAACCTAGAGAGAAAATAACAAAATACGTGTGTTCCAATATAGGTTCCAAACCCCCTTAGAAAACCCTAAACTATGCTTTAAATAGTTCACCCTAATTATGGAAACAAAATCACAGAGTTCAACAATTTCTCGGATTATATGAACGACATTCGTGACACCATATCATGAGTCTGACGACTTATCAAAAATGTTGTCAGATCCTTCTTCAGTTTTAGCACTTCCTGCTTAAGGTTGATAATGAAACCTGATGACTTATCAACTCTTTGACGACTTATCAGAAAATGTCATCACAACTTTCAGCTGAAGTCCATTCTTTGTCTAAGGTTGACAGTATCTCTGATAACTTATCACATGGCTGACGACTTATCAGGAATGTAGTCAGACACACTTCTCTTCTATTTGCTTCAGATTTTAACTCTTTTGTTTCCATCCTTGTTGGTTCTCTTGTATCTTGGCTTCTACTACAAAATCAAAGATAAAACAAACAAAAATGACAAAAGTTGCTTAAGACTTTGCAATTATTCTCAGTTAAAAGCCTCAAATATGTTAGAATCTACTCACACATCGCCTACATGACCCCTAAATTAAGCATTAAATACTTCGGGAAGGTTTTGAGTGCTCTGAGAAAGTTTTGGGTAATTAAACGAGTTCGTGAACCTCAAAGGGATCGTCGCGCGATGACCCAACACTGCGAGATAGACTATGAGAACTCACTGCCTTGCCTCTGTTCCAGGAATTATACCACGAAGGGAGAGCTTTAAGATAGACCTTTGGCGTGAGGCTAGGTCTTTATATTAGGGTCTGCATTGTGACCCCTCCTCTCTTTGTTAATAGGATATTATTATAATTTGTTTTAAAGGGAATTTGGGTCCTTTCGAGTCCTATAAATTATCCCACCTTCACTTAACCCATTTATAAGCCTTAAAATATTTGTACTCTCTCAAAATGAGTTATTCCCCACTTCTAAGCTAATTTTGAAAGCAAAAAGGTTAGGGTTCAAGCTTAGGCATTCTTTTCTTGCAATCTTCAGGAAAATTCTCTTCAAAAAGGCATAGTGGACACTACCTTATTTCAATTATCTTTAAATTGTGTTTTTTACTTGTTATTCTTATGGTTTCATGGTTGTTTAAATTTAGGGTTGAGGGATTATAGTTGTAAAGTAATATTATTGGTTTCATCTTATTTCTAATGGTTTTCTATGCAAAGAAAATGGTGAAATGTAAATTGAAATTGTGTCTTATGATGAAGGTGGAATTTGATAATATGATTTCATAATGTTTATGGATTTTTCATGATAAAAATATGAACCTCAATCCACTTCATAAATTTGGTTCTTAACAAGGATTTTCTAGTGTTTAACTCATCCTTTGAAATATTGTATGGCATTAATGAAAAAATGGTTTACATTACTCTTGAATCATCTTTGGGATAAGGTCTATGGATTTTCAAATTGGAACTTGGAGTTTAAATGGTTAAATGGAAATTGTATGGCATTATATGGAGGCTTGCAAGTCTTAGTAGGATGATACCAATTTGTGAATGTCATAATGGAAAACTCAATAGTTAATGGTACATGAAAAGGTTTTAATTAGGATCTAATTAGAATTGTGTATCTTCACCAAAAAGGGGTAGTCCTTATGACAAACACTTGAAACCACATTTGCCGACCTTGGGGGTTAATGACAACTGTGTGCTTGCTTCGTGCATTTGTAAGCAGTTATTCATTTGGGAGGCTATTTTCAATTAGTTACTTCAGCCTAATCCTCATTCCATGTGACTAACATGGATTGGGGATCCTTCGATGGGGGAACTAGACCCATAAAACCCGTAGGTAATTAAAGGTCTGTCCAATCTATATAGTTCAGGGCTAACTTTTAAATAGTCATATATTTATGTTCCTTATCTCCTATCCCTTATTTTATTATCATTATTATGAAGTATGATTATGTGTTTTCTAACTGATTTTGGTACATGTATATTTTAACCCATTCCTTGGGTTCTATGTCAGTACTTGTCGTAGTGACCGTCTTCGGATGCTACATCATTTCATGATGTAGGTTTGGAGGCTTTCTCTTTTGACCCTATGTAGCGTTAGGTAGTTTATTTTTCTGTTGTACTACTGTTGGAAACTGTCTAGCCCTCCATCCTTCAGAATGCCTTATTACTTTTTAGACACTTTATTATATCTATTCTTTTTGGTTTTATTTGGCATAGTCGGGATCATGTCTCTACTTAGTAGATGTTTTATGGTTAGAGGCTTCTAGAGAGTATTGGGTTGTTGCTTTTAGAATTTGATTTTGACTCTAAAACATTATTTTGTGGTTTATCAAACTCCATACATTATGGTTAGATTTTGCTTGTTTCTTATTTTACTATACTTATGAAACAAGGCTGAGGGGTCATCTCATGCCTTGGTAGGCTTGGGTTTCCCATCACGGCAAGGGCCCCATTTCGGGTTGTGACATACATGGATTTGCCAAAAAAAATTTAGGAGTGAGGGAAGACACAACATGTATGAAGACTCATTAAATCACTCTATGGCCTTAAACAAGCACCTAGGCAATTGAATGCCAAGTTATGTGAAACATTGATCAAGTTCTGTATTAAAGCAAAGGGAGTATGATCACTCACTGTTTGTCAGGAAAGCATCTCAAAAGAACTGCTATTATATCTTCTATGTAGATGATATGTTGAAATCAGGAGATAGTCTAAGAATAATTAAAGAAGTCAAGGAAGAATTAAAGCATGAATTCCAGATAAAAGACTTAGGAGAACTAAGTTTTTCCTTGGAATTGAATTTTCCAGGTCCAAAGTAGGTATATTAATGCATTATAGAAACTATAGTTTGGATTTAATCTCAAAAACTGCTGATTGGTAAAAAACTCTAGCGACTCCAATAGATACAGTTGTTAATCTTACAACTAAATAATTTGATGATAATACATTAAGAAATAGATTAAGAGATAATCACAAGAATCCATTAATAGAGAAGAGCAAATACTAAATATTGATTGGAAAGCCTTACACCTTACTATGACAAAACCTGATGTATCATTTGGAGTACAGACTCTTAGTCAATTTCAATAAGAGCAAAAGAAGTGTCATATAGAAGTAGCTATAAGGATTGTAAGGTATGTGTAGAATAATCTTGGACAAAGTGTCCTACTTTCCAGTAGACCTGATAGTAAAGTCTCAGCATTTTGTTGCTCTGACTGGGTTGTCTGTCCTCACTCAATGAAGTCAGTAACTGGATACTTGATCAAATAGGAGATTCATTGATCTCGTCGAAACCAAAGAACCAGTTAACATTATGAAGATGTTCTCTGCAAAAGCTGAATACACAATTATGGCTTCTGCTGTTGCTAAACTAGTATGGCTTATTGGTCTATTGAAGGAACTAGGAACTGAAGCACAGAAACCTACAAATACATATAGTCATAGCAAAGCTACAACACAAATTAAAACAAACTCGATCTATCATGAAATAACTAAACATATTGAGATTTATTATCACTTTCTAAGAAAAAAGATATGTTAAGTATTGGTTACAACATGCTACATTCCTACCAAATTAGAAGTCAAACTGTAGACATCCTTACTAAAGGACTCAATAGAGTTCAGCATCACAATCTGAGTTCCAAGCTAAGGATGTTTAACATCTTTGCACTACCTTTCTTGAGGGGAAGTGTTGAGAATAAAGTGTTAATAAGTTAGACGGAAAAGAGGCTTAACTCTCTTGGCGGTTGTATTGAAGTAGTTAGTTATAGTCTTCAAGAAGTTAGTAATAACCAACTAACCTCACTTTGTGTAGTATACATCTCGATGAATTTAAACAATTTAGAAATAAGATTGAACAATATTTTCTCATTCATTCTTCTTCCTTGATTCTTCTTCCTCCTTTCTTCTTCTTCTTCTTCCTCATATCTATTATTCCATTAGTGACTCGGTGAATGATAATCACTAAATGGAGCTCTTCATGATAAATCTCTGGTTTTAACAGGTGGATTGACAAAATATGAATTCTTTTTGTTAGTACTATGTGCAGTAGCTAGATGAATGTTATCTTCAGGTAACAAAAAGTTTGGTTACTTGACTACCATTTTAAGTTCCACGAAAGATGGGTATCATATTAAGTCAACTAACATAATAAAGTCAGATTTCAAAATTGTGCTCTAATAGTTTAAGGACATGCATTGGTGTTACTTACTAATACTAAGATACTTGAAGAAAATTGAGTCATTGGTATAATCACCTCGTCCCACTTTTACCATCCAAATCAAATAAACGTTTAAATTAGAAGTTACATTAGTGGTGTAAAAAGTTATATATAACTAATATTAATATATATAAAAATAATATTTAATCTATATGCAATACTAATATAGTCTAATAAGTAATATTTAATATACATATAGGATATAATTTTTCAATGAATTGTAAGTGTATTGTGTATATTTTAATTAATTGAATGGATGAAATTATTATTTTTGTTAATTATCTTTGGATCGTTTGGTTGACAAGAAGAAACAAATTAATGAGGAATAACTTACCACTTTTGATAAATAAAATATATGTATCTCCGGGTAAAAAGAGAGGGGGAAGGAGATAAAAGTGGATTGAACGCTACACAGTTAATATTTGAATGGCATTTATGGATAATTATTATTATCTGTATAAAATATATATGAAGTGGAAGTGACTAATTTACTAGACTTGTAGGTACTTTAGTAGAGTAGGACTAAAAAGTCCTTACTATCTCACTATTCATCATAAAGACAAGATCTAGAGAGGGACAAGCTGAAAATTAAACTCAAAATGGCACCAACATTTTTAGTAATTTTACGATCTCTAGCTAAATGTTCTAGTTTTCCACAATTATAACAAATACATTTTTCTATAGATTTATTTTTCCTATATAGTCTTTTATATTTATAATTTTTTACATAATATTTTTTTCTTGGTTTCTTATACTTATATTTTGATTTCTTGTATTTCTTATATTTCTTATATCTTTTTCTTTTTTTATAATATCTTTCTTCACATCCAAATTGAGGTGTTATTTTATCTTTGCAACATGCTAAATTTCTTATTAATATTTTTTTCATTTTTATTTTTTCTTTATATTTTTCACATAGATTTTTATACCATTGTTGTAAAAATTTTATTCTTGCTCCTAGGTTATCTATTATTTTTGCTTCATCCCCACTCATTATTATTTTTTAACTAAATGGTTCAGGTAATTTACTAAAATATAATTTTCTTATTTCTTTACTTTCTTCTATATTATATGTTTCTTTATAATAATATTCTTTAAATGCGCACGTATACTCATCTATATAGCATATATTACATGTTGCTAGTTTTAACATTAAATTTCTATTTATATATTTTTCTTTATTTTTCTCTTCTTCTTCCGTTGCTACACTGCTAAATTTATCTCTTATAACTATTTCATATTTTTCAATATTTCTGTTAGTAGTATTTTAGTAGTTGTTGATGTCCTTCTGTTTTATTATCAGATCTTAATACTTTTTTACTTGCTTCGGCTAGGTTTAAAAACCATAATTTTACTGTTCCTATTAATGTCTTTTCTATATATTCTGGTGTGTTTGTTGTATCTATTTTATTATCTAATAATTGTTTTGACATATATCCTACGCATAGTTGTATTGTTTTATTTGTGTCCATTACACAGTCTAAATCTTAAAAAGTTTTAATTAATTATTTGTTTTTGTGTCCATTTATTATATTCATCCTTTGGATTATATCTTTTAAACTTACTTTTGTAATTATATGTTGGTTTTTTTATTTCTGATGTACTAGGTATTATATTTTTATCTAGAGTATTTACTTCTGTATTTATTAGTTCTAGATTTTCTTTATTAATTACTTCTTGTGCTTCATTAATTTCTAGTTTTTCTATGTTTTCTAGAATTTCTATATATGTTTCACTATCTTCAAAGTCATAATTATTTGTTTTTTCGGCATCTATTGTATTTATTTCTAATTCACTGGTTTCTAATTCTTTATTTTCTCCTTCTAATTTTTCTTTAAATTGATTTATCTCAATTAATAATTTTTGTTCTTTATTTTTTTCTTCTTTTTCTTTTTGTCTTTTTCCATACAAATCTTTTAGCATTTGTAGCTTTGATACCAATTGTAGGGGGTGCGGATAACTTGGGTAACTTAAATAGATCTATTATACCTCTAATGGATCTATTTTTAATTGTGTGTGGGTGTTTCTTAACTTCTCTAAATATTTTTATTTTTAGTTTATTTATTTTAATTTTATTAATGTTCATATCTTGGGTGCTGATTGGATGGTATTTGATTAAATGTTTTACTGTAATATTCTTTAGTTTTTTCTCTTAGTCTTTGCATTTCTTGTATATTATTTTGAAGGTATTCTAAATATTCTATATCTTTTGTTCTAAAATATTCAATTAAATTCTCTTTCATAAGTATCTTTGTTGCTCTTATTTCTTCTATATCTTGTCTCCAATATTTTAAATACTCATAGTCTATCATTTTATCCTAAAGTAGTTGTAATACTGGACATTTCTTTGTAATAATTTATTCTAATTGTACTATATCTGATATTAAATTCTAGGTTATCTATTTCGTTAATTATCCTGTCTTTTTCGTCTATGAATAATTCTATGTCTAAACCATATTCTAAACTGTCTTTTAATTCTAGTTGTTTTATAGTTTTATTTATCCAAATTATTCTTTCTTTTAATTGTCCTCTTCTTTTTCTAAGCTGGTTTCTATAATTAATTTTTTCGTATAGCCAACTTTACTTTTCTCTAACTCTGTTAATATATTCTAACATTTTTAATCTGTATAATATCCATCTGAATAATAACTATCTGAATTATTTCTACCATAGAAATCTATATTTTTTAATTTATCTTCTATCCAATTAGTACTTAGTAACTAATCTTCAAAATCAAATATTTTTTCCCATATTATTTTCTTTATGTCTTCTAATTCTAAGTCTTTTATGATATATAAAACAAGTATCTTAGTTTCATCAGATATATAACTTGTCATATTATTCGTATTATGTTTAGGTTTCTACGAATAACTTGGATAACTTGGAATTGAATTCTAGTAATTAATTGCTTTAGCATAGTATTGATTAGTTATTTGTTTTAATCTTAATAATTCTTGTATATTTTCATCAAGGAATTCTATATATTTTATATCTTTAGTTCTCATATATTTTTCTAGATTTATTTTCATTAGTTTTTCTGTTAATTGTATATTTTTCATATCCATTTTCCAATATTCGTAATTTATCATGGTTGATGCGTAGGTTTGGTATGTAAGTATTTGTAAGAATAAGTAGATAGGTGAGGTAAGTAATTAATTACAACTTTTTAGCTTTAGACTGTGTAATAGACACAAATAAAATAATACAACTATGGATAGGATATATAATAAAACAATTATTAGATAATAAAATAGATACAACAAACACACCAAAATATATAGAAAAGACATTAATAGGAACAGTAAAATTATGGTTTTTAAACCTAGCCGAAGTAAGTAAAAAAGTATTAAGATCTGATAATAAAACAGAAGGAACATCAACAAATACTAAAATACTACCAACAGAAATATTGAAAAAATATGAAATAGCTATAAGAGATGAATTTAGCAGTGTAACGACGGAAGAAGAAGAGCAAAATAAAGAAAAGATATAAATAAAAATTTAATGTTAAAACTAGCAATATGTAATATGTGCTATATAGATGGGTATACGTGTGCATTTAAAGAATATTATTATAAAAGAACATATAATATAGAAAAAAGTAAAGAAATAAAAATATTATATTTTAGTAAATTACCCGAACCATTTAGTTCAAAAATAATAAAGAGTTGGGATGAAGCAAAAACAGCAGATACCCTAGGAGCAAGAATAAAATTTTTACAACAATGGTATAGAAATCTATGTGAAAAATATAAAGAAGAAATAAAAATGGAAAAAACATTAATAAGAAATTTAGCATGTTGCAAAGATAAAATAACACCTCAATTTGGATGTGAAGAAAGTTATTAAAAAAGAAAAAGAAAAAGAAAAAGACATAAGAAATATAAGAAGTATAAGAAATACAAGAAGGCAAAATATAAGTATAAGAAACCAAGAAAAAAATATTATGTAAAAAATTATAAACATAAAAGACCATATAGGAAAAAGAAATCTATAAAAGAATGTACTTGTTATAATTGTGAAAAACTAGGACATTTAGCTAGAGATAAAAAAAATACCTAAAAATCCAAAAAAGAAACAAATATCAGAAATAAAAATAGAAAGTACAGACTATATGCAGATAGATTATATAGATTACGAATTAGAAAGTGAAGATAGTATATATGAAATTTCGGAGAATGAAACAGATAATGAAATAGATAGTGAATTAGATGAATCAAATGACTGAAGAAGATATAAAAATGAACCAAATAACTGAAGAAGATATAAAAATAATAACAAAGGAAGGATATCTAAATGAAGAAGGAACTGATCAAAAAATAATATTTGATAAAAATATATTTGATGAAATAAAAGGAAAAGAGTTAGACTTAAGTGTAGAGAAAATATTTAAAATACCAACAATAAAAATATATTTAGTAGAAAAAAAGAAGAATACTACGTAGTAAGTCAAGAACATGTAATAGACTGTAGATATGCAAAAGGAAGAGCTAGTAAACCACTAGTAATAAAGAGAATGATTAATAAAGAAATAAACAATATAAAAAGTAAAGACCCAATAAAATATGTACACCTTGGAGGAACATAGATATTAATAAAAACATGTTTTAGAGAAGGAATAGATACACCAATAGAATTATATTTAGCAGATGATAGAATTATAAAATCAATAAAAAAAAGTACAATAACTTCCATAAAAGAAAATTTAATATACCAAAAATTTAAATTTATAATAAGTGTGAATTATTCAGTAGAAATAACAGATAAAAATATAGATAAATTATTAGTATTATATTGGAAAATATCAGGAATAGAACTAACCCCAGAAAGTAAAATATTTATAGCAAGATGTAAAAATATATATGTATTAACAACAAAACATAAAATAACAGGAAAAAATAAAATTAATAAAATACAAATAGAAAGTCCTTTTGAACAATTCGTAAAAACAATTGATAATAATAATTATAGTTACAATAATATAGACATAGAAGAAGATTTAGAAATAATAAATGATAGAATAAGTACATAAAAAAGAAAAGCTCATGAAAAACCAGAATCATCAAGATCATCAAAAAGAACAAGTTATGAAACAACTTCAACGATTAATTTAAACCAATATTACATAACAGGAACAATAAATGAAAAAGAATATTTAATACTCTTAAACACAGGACAAGAAGAAAATTATATAGCAAAATATCTAGTAAAAAGTGGAGAAATAAAATCTAATAGTAATATATACCCAGATCTATTAAGGAGTCTAATAAACATTAAAGATACAACAGGAAAAAAAAATAATAGGAGTTAGAAAAATAAAAATAGAATTTGAAATAAAAGAAGAAATGCAAAAAACAGACATAATATTAGGAATAGAATGGTTAGAATAAGTAAAACCATACAATATAGAACAATACACAATTATCTATAACATATAATAAAGAGAAATTATTCATAAAAAGAATTTTGACATGACATGAAAATATATGTACTTGTAAAAACAATAGTAGAAGGATATTATAATAGGTATTATACACCTATGATAGATACATGAGCAGAAACAAACTTATGTAGATACAACTGTTTATCAGAAGGTAAATGGGATAACCTAAAAGTACCAATAGTAGTCAAAGAATTTAATAATGAAGGAAACTTAATTACATATAAAGCTAAAAATATAAAAATACAAATATGAGATAAAATAATAACGATAGAAGAAATCTATAATTATGAACTAACATCAAAAGATATGTTTTTTAGGAATGCCATTTTTAGATAAATTATACCCACATATAATAACTAAAACAGATTAGTGCTTTACAATACCATGTAAACAAAAAGTAAGAGCAAAAAGAGTTATTAATAAAATAAGAAAGAAAACTGATTGGATAAAAAAAAGTGAAAAAATTACACAAAAGTTAGAAAATATAAAAAATACAAAAGACACAGTAAAACTAGTTGTATTTTCGATAAATAAAAAAGAAATAACTATATTTTCGATAGATAAGGTAGAAATAATAAAGAAAAAATTAAGATAACTATACAGTGAAGATCCATTAAAAGGATGGGAAAAACATAAAACTACTATAAAAATTTAATTAATAGATAAAAATAGCATAGTAACTCTAAAACCATTAACATATAATTTTGACGATTACAAGAATTTAAAATGCATATAGATGAATTATTAGAAAAATAATATATACAAAAAAGTAATAGTAAACACAATAGTCCACCATTTATAGTAAATAAACATAGTGAACAAAAATAGGAAAAAGTAGAATGGTTATTGATTATAGAAATTTAAATTCAAAAACTATAACATACAATTATCCAATACCAAATAGATATTAAAAATAAGACAAATATAAGGATATAACTACTTTAGTAAATTTGACTGTAAATCAAGATTTTACTACTTAAAGTTAGATGAAGATTCTAAGGAATTAACCGCATTTACGGTACCACAAGGATTTTATAAATGGAACGTATTACCATTTGGATATAAAAATGCACCAGGTAGATTCCAACATTTTATGGATAGTTATTTTAAATAATTACCTAATTGTATAGTATACATAGATGATATACTAATATACACAAAAACCAAAGAAGAACATTTAAAATTACTAGAACAATTTACAGTTATAATAAAAAAATCAGGAAAGAGTTTAAGCAAAAAGAAAGCTGAAATTATGAAAAAGAAGATAGAATTTTTAGGAATACAAATAGATAAGAATGGAGTAAAAATGAAACAACATATAGTACAAAAAATAATAAATTCAAAAGAAGAATTAGATACAAAAAAGAAATTACAATTGTTCTTAGGATTAGTGAATCAGGTAAGAGAATATATACCAAAATTGGCAGAAAACCTAAAACCATTACAGAAAAATTAAGAAAAGATGTAGAATATAATTACAACGAAGAAGATAAAAAACAAGTTCAGAAAATAAAAATACTTTGTAAAGAATTACCAAAATTACAATTCCCAGACGAAAATTTAAAATTTACATATATAGTAGAAACAGATGCAAGTGAGTATAGTTATGGAGGAGTACTTAAATATAGGTATGAAAATGAAAAAATAGAACATCATTGTAGATATTATTCAGTAACATTTAATGAAACAGAAATAAAATGGAAAATAAATAAAAAAGAATTATATTCATTATATAAATGTTTATTAGCATTTGAACCATATATTGTATATAACAAATTTATTATGAGAACAGATAATACCTAGGTTCGATGGTGGTTAACAAGAAAAATACAAAACTCAGTTACGACGAAGAAAATTTGGAGATTAGTATTGAATACATTAAATTTTACATTTACAATTGAAGTAATCAAGACTGACAAGAATGTTATTGCAGATTACATATCAAGACAAAGCTACTCAAACTTATTTACCAAAGGAAGAAGTTGATGTCAAAGATACCCAAACAGACTTAATAATACAAGTGTTTGAACAAATGAAATTATTACAAGAAAGAGTTATCACATTAACTACTGAAGTTACAAATGTAAAAGTGCAGGTTGAGCACTATAAAAAACAAGAAAAAGCTATTAGCAAAGATACTGTGCAGGAAGTGCACATTAAAAAACTAGACCTAGAAGGTGACGATGAGAAACACCTAAAAACTAAAATTACTAACGAAATTACAGTTATAGCTGTAGGCGCAGGTGATGTATCCAAAAGAAAGAATATAGTCACTCAAAATAAACCTGAACCGCCAAAGAAAAAGAATTATAACCTCAACCAGATACTATCAAAACCAGATGCTATCAAAACCATATACACCAAATATACAAAAATCAGAGTCATCTATACTTCCCCAGATACACACATATTCCGAATTACTCAATCAACAAAAGTAGACTTATAACCATATCACTCGTACATATATTGATAATATTTATACTTCACAAAAATTGTTAAATACAAAACCTATCCAGAGTAAAAATTTAGCAAAACAACACCAAGGATATATTACACAAAAATGTCAGAACTATAACAAACATATTGCTTTGCTTGGCACCAGTGCAAACTTAATTACTTCATGTTACTATTATGGATTTTTATCTACAGTTTACACAACTACTGGAGAAAAGTTAACTGGAATTCCAGACATTTATAAAGGATTTATGGATTATAAGAGGATTACAAAGGGACAATTATTCTATGTCTGTTTTTACTCATCACCAGCAGAAATATTGTTTGATGAAATAAAACAGACAATTACTATTGTCAAGATAGGAATGACACGAGATTATATTATCCCTGAAGAAATATGTGAACAATAAGAGATAACCAAAAATCAGACACTGGACTTCTACCAAAACAAGAGAGTTATTGGACTTAGTAGTATATTGACTGAGTTAGCAAATAATTATATAAATCAAAACCCAGTTTGGATTTACTATAATAGAAATCAATTATTGGTTTACTCTACTTGTAAAAATATTAGAGAAAATGACAGAGAAGAGATTAAAAAATTGGTCATGACGATCGTAAAACCAGAAGAGTTACCAGTCACAAGATCTATTACGAAAGGAGTTATTTCAGAAGAAGCTATGGATCAATTCTGTAAACAGGTTGTCCAAAGATACGATGACCACATATGCAGCAGATGTAGTGGCAGACACAACTTTATTCCAGATGTAATGCTACAATAGCAAGAAAATAAAAAAGCAGCAAATACGACAAGAAGAAGATAAAAAGAAAGCAGTAACGTAGCAATAATAGAAGAAGAAAAAGCATTAAAGATAGGAAAATGAAATATGAAGAAAAGGCTAAACTTCCTATGTAAATTATTGTAAAGTCTTAATAGCCTTTTTGAATTTTCTTTTCATTTATTAGGCTTTTTGTCTTTTTGGCCAAAAAACTATTTTCACTTATTAACCTTTTTTTGTTCTTCTCTTTTCTTGATCACACATATTCAGGATGGGTGCGGTCTTTTCTACAATCACTATTTTTGTACAACTTTTCTTTTCTTGTTCTTTTCCACCGCACCCAGCTTTTTTATTCTTTTCTTTTATTCTACCTTTCTACATACTCATTTTAAATCACGCACCCCTATGATAGCCACCCTCAACTTAGGCCATTTACCTAAGTCAAGGTGCACAGTGTCCACGGAGGACCAGGGACAAAACATGTGCATTATGATATAAATAGGATAGTGATAGGTATCAAAAAAGAAATAGGCTATTCAGGCTCAAACTAGGGATCAAGGGATATTATGCATACAGGGAAGGTCATTTAGGCTAAAAGTGGGCTAATATCAAAACGGCCTATGATCCTTTCCTAACCCCTATCCTTCAATCTAGGTAAGACTAACCAAGAAGATTCTGGATTCAACATACAAAGGGAACTAAGTAAGATCTCACACGCACATGGCACACAAGTATATCGCAAGTCACTACTTATCCAGTTCATGCAATTTTTTAGCAATGATTATCAAGTTACTAGAACTAATACCATAACAACATGCACAGTGGTCACAATTAGATGCAAATCACACAGTTAAGCAATTAGACCATTTGAGAGGTGTTCACAAAATAACAAAACCATGTTAACTGCCTCAGGTACTTAATTTCTCCTAGTCAACTACAAAATATTACAACAATAACTCACTCTACACTCTAAACTTAAAATCAAAGAAAAACTAAACTAAGTATACCTGGAGTAGATCAAGCACGGTGATCATGGGCGGCCTCCCATATAGAACCTGATTTAACGTCGCGGCACGACTCAGGTATCTTGATTACTTCAGACTTCATCGAGACAGATAGTAGCAATACTTTTTAATGAATCTTTTGGACCGATATAAAGTTTGACTCGTTGCCCATTAACCTTGAAGATATTGCCGTGTTCATTTTAAAGTTCTACTACTCTAGATGAGTAGACTTGTCTAACTCTAAACGGGCCTAACCACTTGGATTTAAGCTTAGCTGGGAACATTTTGAGTCTAGAATTGAACTGAAGCACCAAGTTACCTTTTTGGAAATCTCATTTCTAGATCCTCCAATCATGATACTTATTCATTTTTTCTTTGTATAGGTCTGCTCTTTCATATGCCCCGAGATGAAATTCATGCATCTCATTCAGTTGCCGCAGTCTTAGCTTTGTTTTCTCCTTCCAATTCAAATTTAACCTTTTGAGTGCCCATAAAACATTGTGCTCCAGATCTATTGGTAAGTGGAATGCTTTTCCATAGACTAACTGGAATGGTAACATGCTAATGGGTGTCTTGAAAGAAGTCCGATATGACCACAAGGCATCATCGAGCTTTTGAGACCAGTCTTGCCGACTAGAATTCACCGTTTTGGCTAGGATGGCTTTAATATCTCAATTTGACACCTCCACTTATCCACTAGTTTATAGGTGATATGGAGTGGCTACTCTATGCTGTTTCACCCCATATTTCGCTAAGGCATCTCAAAATATTTTGTTTCAAAAATGAGATCATCTATCGCTTATAATAGTACATGGTACTCCAAAGTGAGAGAAAATGTTCTTCTTGACAAAAGAAATAACCCTTTTTCCTTCCTTATCATACAAGGAAACAACTTTGACCCATTTTGAGACATAATCAACAACAACTAAAATATACTTCATCCTATACGATCATACAAAAGGACCCATGAAATCGATGCTCCAGACTTCAAATAATTTCACTTCAAGCATCTTAGTCAAAGGCATCTCATGTCTTTTGGAGATCAAACCCTGCCTCTGATAGGCATGACACCCTTATCCTTCGGGACATCAATCTTATGGACCCACATAATCAGCTAGTGTTAGTACCCTTGGCAAGGTACTAGCACCCTTCCAACTGGGGTTAAAGTTTGTACCCCGATAGCTCAGATTGGGAAATGTCGGTTTTAGCTAGCTTCCACAACCTTAGTACATTATTTAGAGTGTATCAGTTCAGGTTTGCATGACCAAGTATTCAGATATCAGTTATTCACATATCTGTCATTCAGTTATTCAGATCATGTTAATATATGTTTATGCTTTATCTTGCATTCTCGGTTTTGCATGCTCATGTTTTTCATCTCAGTTTTAGCATGTTCGACTTTACATAAGATTTACATATAGTATTCATGTTTCACCCCTTCCATCTCTAGTTCTATTTATTCTACAAAAGTAAAAATTGTAAGAAACTAAGTGTAGTGATTCACCAGCTTATCAAATTATGTTTGTTACTCATGTTTTCAGATACTTCAGCTTTTAGTTAATTTCAGTCTCTCGGTGAGTCTACCAACACTTAGGATGAATGTTTTAAGATTATATATCTACTCAGTTTTACCTATTACATTCACCCTACTTACTTAGTACATTCCAAAGTAATGATCCACATATATGTCTATGTGCTACATTATCTTATGATGTAGGTACTAGTTATAGCCTACACATCATAATAGACAGTTGCAGTTTCCAGCTAGCAGGTAATAAGTTATCCTATTTTGGGGACTCTAGTCAGTTGTAGTTCATGTACTGCTTTGTATTTATTTGTGGTAGTTGGAGGCATATCCCAGATATCCATAGTCATTATAGTAGAGGCTTCATAGATAGTTAGTCAGAGCCATGAAATGTAAATTCTTATTTCTTTCTTTAGTTTTATCATAATGTATGCTTTATCAGTATTATACTTATTCAGATTTCATTATAATCATGTTTCCAATGAGTAAACATAGTTTTTATAACATTCAAATCAGTTGCTCAAGAGTATGCTAGTTCATGGGTTAGCTTGGGATCACATGTGGTTCCAAGCATTGTATTATGACTAGGGGTAGTTTCGGGTCATGACAGGTTGCAAGTCATAATCCATGATCTCCTTGCTGAAGATTTAGTCATGAATGATGTTTTTCAAGTGGCAACATTAATCGAGAAACTTCGACCTTTGTGAAAAAACTTCAAAATCTACTTAATCAAAGATCTCATTATGAGGTAAATGACTGAATAGGACAATCACATAGCAAAAAAAGTTCTTGTAAGAATTTGCAATAAGTGAAGAAAACATTATAGAATATGAACCCTTTAAAAAGAGAAGAGTAAGAAAGCACAAGGACAACAAGGCAATCCTTCTAAGAATAAATTCAAATGTAGTTGGTTTAACTATGGAAAAGTAGGACACAAGTTTGCTGACTATCGGGATCTGAAAAGAGCAAGAAAAAAGATCAAGCAAACATGGCTGAATTCAAAGATGACATGGATGATCTGTGTGATTTTAGGTAGATTTATTGACCTAAGTGTCATAGTCATCACTATGTATTTAGCGTAGTTTTGAGGACTTCTTGTGTGTGTAATTTTGGATATACATATAATTTAGCATCAAACTATTAAATTACTTTACTATAATATTTGAGGTGTGTTTAAAACAAGTTTGGAATGAAAATAATCGCGTAGAGTTTAGAAGAGAAAACTAGTGTTACTAGCTTGAGCTATATGTTGTTCTAGTAGATCTTGTTGGATTCTATTGTAGTTAAGCACTATTTTGTGGTTTTTTATGATATTTGATTCCATGTGAGAGTTAAGGTCGATATCTAGGAGAAAAAAAGGTCCAATGATGATGCAAAAGCACCCACAAAGTGAGGAAATCAACACCAAATAAATGGAGCTTACTTGGACAAAATCTAGAAATTCATAGCACAAGTGTGTACCAAGCCATTGGATCTCCCTGTTAAAGGAGTGACACACCATTATACACAAACCAAAATGGCCAATTCAGTAAGCCTCTATTATAAAGGCATTCCACGCTCTTATCCCGCCAATACAATAGCGTGGCATGCCTATGGTTTGAAAATGGGTCTTGTTTCCAACTATAAATGGGACACTCCTATGTTATTATACTAACCTTGAAAGACCTTTAGGGATTGAAATTAAATTTAGGAGTCTTATTTTAATCTTTCTAATAGTTTACTTTTATTTTTTATAGATGTCTTTCAATCTTGTGATTTGTTGTAAATCCTTGAGTGGCTAAACACTCTCAGCTAGGGTTGAGGACAAGAATATGATTGCTTAAGCTGATTTGAGTTGTTTTATGTTTATTATCATTATTATTAGTTCAAATATCCTTGTATTTACTATTCTATGGATTCATGATCCTTAGGATAAATCTATATTTCTATTGTACGCCCGGAAGGAGGAACACTAGATTAGAAAGTGGAATATATGGAGTGAGATCTTATACGGAGAGGGATTAAAGTTAAGATTTTAATTTAGGATAGTAATAGACCAAATTATCCCTATTTGGTTTATATACGAGATGAAATATAAATTTTTTTAACTTAGTTCTAAGATTCTCACTCAATGATGTAGTTGTGGGTTTAAGTTAGATAGACGATTGGAGGATGACCATTCTCTAATTATGTTATCAACCTCTTGAATCAAAAACCAAGATAATTAAATAAAATTATGAAATTATATGGCTACATAGGATCATTAGGAGTGCTTTGACCTTAGATTTCTTCCCATTATTGTTTAAGCACTTTATATTATCACATTGGTTGTAGTTACTTTATGTTTTCAAATTTCAAATGTTATTGGTTAATATTGTACTTGTTTAATATTCATAGTAATACTAGAATTATATTGTTGATAGACACAAGTCCCCATGGAATTGATACTTGTCTTTTAAAGGCCACTCTACTACCTAGGTGACTACGCACACTTACGTGTGTGCTTGGACACACAAGTTCTTGGCGTCGTTGCTAGGGATATGAAATTGGAAATTGTCTTAGTTATAGTTATTATAATTTGCTTAATAAGAGATAAAAAATTGATCTTTACTTCTGAATTTGCAGAAAAGAGTTTGAAACTTAAGCAAGCTCGCAAGGGAAAGGGATGTAGTTGACCCATATCATAAACCTGAGTGACGTCTACCTCAGTTGAAGAGAGAAACATTACTTCTCTATTGGATAACTTAAATTAAACAAGAAAAATCTATTACTACACCAATGGATAAACATCCACTATCCCACAGGATAATATACAAAGTGATACTCCCACTAGAAATCAATGTTACCTCCACCATCTGTAGACCAAGACCTAGAGGTAGATTTGATCTCAAATAGAACATGATTCATCTAATGCATAACAGTGGATAGTTAACTAGATTTTCATATTAGGATCTATAAATCTATTTAAAAAATTTCTTGGATATCAGTGACACCTTCATTTCTACTGGTCTCTCAATAAACTATGTGAGGCTCACGCTCTTCCCCTTCTCACTCTTGGGGTAATAGAAGAAATGGTTGAAGGTAGAACCTTCAAACTCCATCTCTACATTGGTTGATCTTGCAAATAAAATCTTCATTAGATTCATCCCATATGGAAAGATGGCAAAGTTATATTGTGAAATTTTGAGCTTTAAATTAAAGATGCATGAGAACTTGTTTCATGATTTGGAGAGGTTAAAATATCTTCTAAGAGACTACCCACATTACAAACAGAACAATGAGGTATTTTCTCTTACTTTTGTTGAAGCTCTTGACCGTAACACAAAGATTTTGTTAGATTCAGCTGTGGGTGGTCCAGCATTGGAGAAACTTATGGTGAGTTGTATACCTTGATGAAATGAATTACACAAGGTAATCTTAATTTTCATAGTGATATTTTAAGAAGTATGGTTGAAAAGACTACATGTATGATTGAGCCGAATATCATCACAGCTTTGGCCACTCAACTGTCATCCTTATAAAATCAAATAATGATGCAATTTAGTAAGTTGAATACAAACCAACCTCAGGCTTAGGTAAATGCAATCCAACAGACCCCATCTTGGTGTGAGATTTGTGCTATAAGTGGTCACTCTGCAAAATTATGTGGAGAAAATCCAAAGGCGGTAAATTTTGTAGGCAATGCATAGAAGGGAAATTATAGTAATGCCTAAAATCACAAGTAGAAGAATTGGTCCAAATATTAATGGGGCAACAATCAGGTTCAGACTCAGTAGTTTTGATAGAATCAAAATATGTAGGACAGTAATACAGAAGAATCATTGAAAAAGATCCTTTCCAATTAAGAAGAAATGGTTGCAAAAATTATAAGCCAATAACTTGCCTAGAAAAATTTAGAGACACGGTTAGGGAAGGTAGCTCAGGCATACAATACCAGACTTCAAGATGTTTTTCCATGAGACATAGAGAATCCAAATTAGGAAATGGAAATCACCTTAAGGAGAGATAAAGATCTCACTAACGAACCTCCCAAGAAACATAAGAAAGTACAAACAAAGTAGGTCCAAAAACGGGTAGAGGAGAAACAAGTTGCAACCAAGGATGTTGAAATTTAAAAAAAGTCTAAGTACTCAAAAACTAAGAAAGCTAAGTGGGTTCAAGAAAGACCACCACCACCATTCCTTTAAAGGCTTAAAAGGCTATAGAGGATGCATGTTTGAAGAAGTTCTTTGACGTATTCAGAGAATTTCATATTAACCTCCCATTGGTAGACATTTTGAATGGTAAGTACACCAAGTACTTGAAGGATGTGGTAACCCTGGAGATGAAGCTAAGTGATATTAAGATAGGGGCACTTATATAGGAGTGTAGTTCAGTTGTTATAAAAAAGATTGCAAATAAGTTAAAGGACCAATGTAGTTTCTCCCTCTCCATATAAATTTGTGCAATGATATGGTCTATGCCTTGAGTGACTTGGAGTCAAATATAAACTTGATGCCCCTGTATGTTATTAATACTCTTGGTTTGAGGATGTCGAGGCCATGCTTTGTGGTGCTCCAAATGGTGGATAGAATGAGAGTGCATCTCGAAGAAATTAGTGAAGACGTCATCATTAATGTTAGTAAGTTCATTATTACTGATGACTTTATTGTTATTGATTATGTTGCAAATGACAGGGTACCAATAATATTGGGACGTCCATTATTGGAGAAGGGATGAGCACTGATTTGTGTGGGATCAACTAGACCTCAATGATCATTTAAGATAATGCTAGATAGTACTTGAGCATTAGGAAAGCCAGAAGTCATGATATTTAGTTAACACGACCTTAGGCCTAAGCCAAAAGCCCACTTCAGATTCATAACATCTTCCATGGCCTCATGGAGTATCCTTACTTTTGAATTATACTTTAGGAACAAAGTGTGTTTCTTAAGTGTGGGATGGGGAATCTTCCTATGGTTTATGGTGAAGTGTTGTACCGAATTTTAATTCTTAATTATTTTCTAGTGTTTTACTAATTTTGAAAAAATTATAAAAATATTTTCTCTTTGTTTGATGGTCTTAGTTGGTGTGATTCTAGTAGGGGCATAATTCACCCACCCCTTATTTTTTTTTGATTTTTTTAAGAGGGAAACTTTTGAACCCAGTATCCCATTTTTAGGAGTAAATTTTGAAATTTTTGTATTAGGAATAAGTGATATGTTCTTGCTAGTTCTATGTGTGATTAAATAATGCAAGTGATTTTGTATGTAAAAGCATGTTCATTCTATTAATGGCTACTTTTGAGACTCCTAGGCTTATTTTTATGACTCTAGTGCGATGTTAGCTTAATTTTGAATTTGTGTTAATACTTGGTTTATAGTTTATAATGATCCTACTTGATTTTAGCATGTTTCATGTGTGTTGTGAGGTTCTCATTGTATTCCATTTTCCATATTGATGTCTACAACTTAATTGGGGTGTATACAAAGTGAAATAAAGAGGATTAGGTTTGGGAGATGATATGGAATATATTTGATAGCCATGTTTCGTACCCCCTTTTGTCCACCCTTTACATAATCATAGTTAACCCCAATGATCATGTATCCTATTTCTTTAGTAGCCTTATATGTTGCATTTTACCCTTCTTTGATTGACAATAATTTGATCCAAAGCTCCTAAGCACTTTAGTTGAAAAATAAATATGATAAAGAAGTGAAATTTAAGAAGGAAAGAGGTGAAATTAAATCTACAAATTAGTAGATAGTGGTACATAAAAAGTTGATGTGTTGTGGTTGGGATTAGTGTAATAAAAAAATAATGCAAAACTAAATCATATAGTTAGAGGAAGTACTCCTTACATACTATAAGTGAACTAGCTTAAAGAGATGGGGCAAAACAAATGAGCATGGGAAGTTGGAAGGGGTGAAACTTTAGTTATTTTGAGAAGATCCTAATGTATAATGTAATGTATTAAAGTGAATAGGGGAGATAGTCACTACTACTAGTCATAATAATTCCTACACATTCATTAGCCTACTTTATAACCCTTAAAGTCATACCTGATCATTAACTTTGACATTCTGATATTAGTAGAGCACTACACCAAGGGCAAGCCTATGGTTAATCTTATGTGACTTGATAATTCCTCGTGAGAGTGAGCAAAATTTGATTCTTATACCAATTCTTGTGATGAATTGCATCTCTATAAGTGAATGGGTAACTCACTTATGTATGGGCACATGTTTGATGATAGTGAGGAGACTTATATGATATATTTGAGTGAATAATATTCATGATTTTTCCAACTTGGTTGAGTCAATTCATATGGCTAGGATGATTTGAAGAAGTGTTCATGAGCTTTCTAATATATATGGCATGCATAATATGAACTTACTAGTTATGTTGTCATTGTAGTGCAAAATTGATTGTCTATATTGTTTTAGTTTTAAGGGTGGAGTATTTGTTATATGATTCTTAATGTAAAGAAATATTCAAAGACACATAAGGATTTAAGTATAGGGTGAGGATCTTAGGTGGATTTATGCACCTAAGTGTCATATTATCTATGTATTTAGCCAAGTTTTGAGGACTTCTTGTCTGCATAATGAGTGATTATCATTATAATTTATCATCTAAGTGTTAAATTACTTGATTATAATGTTTAAGGTGTGTTTAAAACAAGTTTGGAATGAAAAAGATCATGTAGAGTTTAGACGATAAAACTAGTGTTACTAGCTTGAGGTATATGTTGTTCTAGTTGATCTTGTTGGATTATATTTTTTTTAAGAACTAATTTAAGGTGTTTTATGATATATGAGTCCATTTTATATGTTCAAGTTGATATCCATGAGCAAAAAAAGGTCTAACGATGATAGAAACACAACCACAACATAAGGAACTCGACGCCAAATGGATGAAACTTACTTGGATGAAATTTAGAAATTCTTTGATCTCTGAATTATAGGACATCCACTCCCTTAGACACAAACCAAAATGTCCAATTCCAGTAAGCCTCCTCATTATGGGCATGTCATACCCTGATCGTGCCAATGCAAGAGCGCGACATGCTCATGGTTTAAAAATGGGGTCTTGGTTCCAACTATAAAAGGTACACTCTTATGTTATTGTATCCACCTTGGATGACCGTTGGGGATTAAAATACAGTTTGGGATGCTTAGTTTAGCTTTTCTAATCTTTTACTTAGTTTACTTCTTGTTTTTATACTTGAATTTCAATTTTGTAATTCATTGTAAATCCATGCATGGGTAAACACCCTCATCTAGTGTTAAGGCCAAAAGCATGATTACTTAAGCTTATATTTGAGTTGTTTTCTATTTATTATCATTATTGGTTGTTCATATATCCTTGTATTTACTATTCTACAAATTTTCAACCCTTAGGATAAATCTATATTTCTATTATGAGCACGGAAAGAGGAATAATAGATTAGAATGTGTGATATTATACGAAGAGGGATTGAAGTTAAGATTTGTGTTTAGGAAAGGAATATACCAAATTATCCCCAATTGGTTCATATATGAGATGAAATATAAATGTGTTTAGATTATTTCTCATATCCCCGCTCAACGATGTAGTTGTGGATCTAAGTTAGATAGATTATTAGGGGATGACCATACCCTAATTATGTTATCAAACTCGTGAATGAACAACCAAGATAATTAACTAAATTGACAAAATTATGTAGTTAAGTAGGATTTTTAGGAGCTCCTTGACCCTAGATTTATCTCCATTATTGTTTAGGAACTTTATATTATCACATTATTTATGGTTTCTTTAAGTTTTAAAATTTCAAACATTATTGGTTACTTTTTCATTTGCTTAATATTCATAGTAATACTTGATTTAGATTTTTGTTAGGCATAAGTCCTTATGGGATCTATACTTGTCTTTAAAAGGTCACTTTACTACTTGGGTGACCACGTACACATGCGTGTGTGCTTGGTGCAATAGTGTGTTATGCTTTTGGAGTCTAATTTAGTTGAAAATTCTATAGAGTGGTTGATCGATTTAGGTGTCACCCACCACGTATTTTCCAACAAAGAACTATTTGCATTATATGATTTAGCTCAAGTTGATGACAAGATATCCATGGCGAACTCAATTATAGCAAAGGTTGAAGGAACATGCAAGATTTCCTTGAAGATGACATCGAGCAAGATGGTGACCATAAACAATGTCGTTCATGTTCGGAGTTACAACAGATCTTAGTTTCTACTTCACTTTTAAATAAGAATGGATTCAAATGTCTATTTGTTTCCGAAAAAGTTGTAATTAGTAAAGGTTAAGTGTATGCAGGTAAAGATACCTCATAGAGGGCCTTTTTAATGTAATGAATATTGATATGACTAAAAGTTCTAGTTCTTCTTACTTACTTTATTCAAATGGACTATGGCAATAATGTTTAGGACATTTTAATTGAAAAAACCTTGTGAAAACTGATTACTTTAGAAGTTTTTCCTAAATTTGAGTGCAACAAATCAAAGTATCAAACAAGTGTCAAATCTAAGCATGATAAGCATCTATATGAGTTTGTTGAAAGGAATTCTAAACCCTTAGACTTAATTCACACAGACATCTTTTATATGAAATTTACATCATCTCATGGTGGAAAAAATTATTTCATACCTTTTATTGATGATTGCACTAGATATTATTATGTTTATTTTCTAAATGGTAAGGATAATTAAATAGACTCATTTAAGCAATATAAAACCTAAGTTAAAAACCAGTAGGACAAAAAGATTATAATTATACAATGGTAGGGGTAAAGAGTATAAATCTTCTTTTGAAGAGATATATCTTGAAAATAGAATTGTCCATCAAACTACGGCCTCACATTCACCTCAATCAAATAGATTGTGGAAAGGAAAAATTGAATATTAAAGGAAATTATGAATGTTTTACTCATTAGTTCAGGTTTACCACAAAACTTATGGGGAAAGCTATCCTTATAGCAAAATAAAATGCTCAATATGGTGCCCTATAGCAAGACACAATTTATTCTATATGAAAATTAGAAAGAAAATAAACACAACTTGAAATATTTCAAAGGGTAGGGGTGTCTGGCCAAAGTCCAAGTTCTTATACCTAAAAGGGGTAGAAATAGTACCAAAAATTATGGACTATATTTTCATCGGATTGTTACAAATAATGGAGCATTTGGATTTTGGTTGCTAAATCTGGATATTCATGATAATACGATAATTGAATCATTTAATGTTGAGTTACATAAACACATTTATTCAAAATATGGGATATGAGTTGTCTAGAGGGTTTAAACAACCTCAGAAAGAACCAAAGGAGAATGTACTTAATGATGAAATCCAAGATGTAATACACCTCAACAAACGTTTACCTCCCTCAAATCAGATTTTGTAACATTACTTCTTGAAAATGAGCATCAAAATTTTCAAAAGGTAATGTTGGCTTTTGGATTCTTCCATTTGAAAAGAAAGAGTCAATAGTGAAATGATTTATAGAAATTCATTAAAAAATTTAGATATGATTGATGAGAAATCTTACTTAGGAGTTAGTTGGTATTCATCTAGAAAATAAAACTTTTGGTTTTTAATGAATTTTCCAAAGGAAAATGAAATTTTATGGTACTATTGAAAAATACAAGGCAAGTCTTTTTATGAAAGGCATTAAACAAATTGAAGGACTTGATTATCTTAACACATACTTACCAGTAACAAATATAATGTCTATTTGGATGTTGGTTTCACTAGAAGTGGTATATGGCCTTTAAATACATTAAATTAATGTGAAAAATAGCTTTCATAAATGGAGAATTGGAGGAAGAAATTTTCATGGAACAAGCCGAGGATTTTGTGGATTTTGGTAATGAAAAAAAATGTGCAAACTTGTTAAGTCACTTTATTTTTTTAACTCAAAAGTTTAATTGATCATTGATGTGTAAAAAGTCACAATTTGAGTTTGGCATACCAAACTTTGTACATGATCATTCAGAGGAGATTCCTAAGCTACACTTAAACAAACATCCTGTACAACCTTTGAAGGATCATAAATAATTTTAGAAGTTTTGATTATTTTGATCATTAAATAGGGGATGCCCTAACTATAAGAGTTAACCATTCCTTTCACTTGACGTAGAAGTTCAGTAAAAGAGTTGAAGACGTGTATTGAATCATTATTGTGACTCAGTCTTTCCAACTCATCCGCTGGTTTATAGGCATCCCAAAATCAGTGGTTGATTCTCAATCCATGCTCTTCAACTAATTCTTGAATTTCACTGATAATGTTTAGAATTCTCTAGGGCACTTCCGTTCCCTTCTAATGTATTTTGTAATTAAAAGAGAGTCACTTTCACCAATCAATACTCTATCAATATTGTTCACACGCCATATGATGCCAAAAGGAAGAGCAACTGCCTCTGCCATGTTGGAAGTTCCTTATCTTAGTGGGATGGAGTATACAAAAATAACTTTTCCTCGATTATGTCTAGTAATTCCTCCCCCACGATAATTACCATGTAGAAAATTGCCATTATTATGTAACTTAAAAACTTGGGAAATTTGTTTTATCCATTTAACAACTCTTGCAATTCTCTATTCAATGTACACTTCACATGATGTGAAGATTGTTATTTACTCATCTCCCATGTAAGTACATCCAAATTTATTTTTTAGAACATGTAAGAGAGTGAAAAGTATATTAGTTTTGGTTCTATAGAAGGATATCATTAAATTCTCAAACTTTTTACTGCATGTTGAATTTTACAACTCCCATACTATAATTTGAGGAAGTATTTTGGTGATAAAAGTTGCAAAGATGTTGCTAGACTTGTTGTTCAACCAATTGAGAAAAATTATTTTGTAACTCTTGCTATTGTGATCAATTCCAAGAGGTCCTGCAAGAAAACTCAAAATTCTCTTAGCATGGTCACCATGACAAAATAAATGATCAGTGTCTTCTCTGATAGAATCCATAATAACATTGTTACAATAGTGACATATAGGATCCATATGAATCCTAAACCTAGATACTCTTTCATTGGTAGAAATCTTATCTCTAATCACTCTCCAATTGTGGAAAGAGATTTTAAAAAGAATATTTTCATGCCAAATATTTTTTATGAACCTATTTCAAACCCTCCTTTATCTATAAATGTCCTAAGAGGACTTAATAGTAAAATTCCCATTGATGTTGGGTGTCCAGATAGATTTGTCACTCTAATTACTATTTAAGATCACATTGATCTTTTCTTTAGTTTCTTGATCTGATTGAGTTAATAAGTTTTCCCAATTCCAGTTACCATCAAAATACACTTCTTTGATCTTGATATGTTGGTTTGGATCTATGTTAGGGAGAAAAAGGTATATAGGGACCAGGCTAGATCAATTATCATACCAGAAGTCTACATATCCTTTACCAATGTTCAATCTAATATTATTATCCATCTCTTCATTTACGTAACAAATGGCTTTCCAGTTCTGAGGTTGGCCCCTGCTCCAATGAGCTTTGATAGGATGTAAGTTATGGTAGTACTTAGCCTCCATGAATTATATCTAAATGGAATTGGTAGTTCTTAGTGCCCACCATTGATTTATTTTAAAAGCTTAGCAAGTATCTAAAAGGCTTCTAAAGTTTGTACCACCATTTTCAGAAGGATAACATAAATTAGTCCATAATACCCGATATTACTTACATCTGGTGTCTTACCCATTCCAGAACAATCTCATAATATATTTTTCAATAAGATCAATGGTCCCTACGGGCTAGTTGGTAGAAGCAAGAATATGAATCTGGAGGGAAAGAAGACATGTATAATTAAAATAGCTCTCCCTCTTGTAGGAAGAAACTTCATTTGCCAACCTCTAATCTTATTGATGGTCTTGCTAACAATTTCTAAATAATGAGAGATTTTTTTGCTTCCTGAAATGAGAGGGCATGCAAAGATTGACCAAACACCCAAACAGTGGCATGGAAAGTTTGACAAAACCATGCTTCCGAATGGATTTAATATAAATGAATGTGATAAATATGTTTACATTAAGGACACTCCAAATAAAAAGTAATTCTTTGTTTGTATGTGGATGACATGTTGATAATAAGTAGAGACATTTCTGACATAAATGCTATGAAATGAATGCTTTAGAGCAAGCTTGGTATGAAAGACATTGGAGTTGTAGATGTGATCTTAGGGATAAGAATTCATAGAAGTCCATTAGGGTTGGCATTGTCACAGTCTCATTACATTGAAAAGGTATTTGACAAGTTCAAATATTTCAATATCAATATTTCCAAGATTTCATTATACGTGAGCTTTGCACTTTAAAAGACTGAAGGCGGAAGTGACTCAAAGTTAGACAATGCAAGAGTATTGAAAAGTTTGATGTATCATGAATTATACCCGATGAGACCTAGTATGTTCTATTCATAATTGATTTGGTACACGAGTAATCCCATTCTAACTCATTGGGTGGCAAGGAAAAGAGTTTTGATGTGTCTAAAATATACTCAAGACAACGATTTGCATTATAACACATTTCCTTGTGTGATTGAAGGATATAGTGATCCATTGTCACATGAAGATTTGCGAGTCATGATGGCACCAACTAAATCCCGCCAGTAGGTAAGCTAAACCATAACCCAGAGCTAACATATTGGGTTAATTTGGTGGAAAATATCCAACATAGGAAAAATAAAAAAAACACTTATAAATAAGCCAAGGGTTCTAACTAGATAAAATAGTCAATATATGATACCATCCCACGACCAATCAAAGCCAATACGAGAGCATCTAATAGTATTAAAACTCAAAGACATAGAATAGTCAACATCTTTCTCAATAACAAAAGACTAAAAATAAAAGATAGAGGGAAATAGGTGACTCGAAATCTAAGAGCTTACCCTATCTCAAGAAATATCAACACAACATGATGAACAACAATGGCGATGGCTTGTACTCATATCTATACCAAAGAGGTACAAAAGTGTAGTATGAGTACCAAAGAAATGGGTACTCAGTAGGCATCATCGGCTGATTGAGACAAATCATAATACAAGTATGATAAAATACAAGATAACATAACTAAGTCAAGGTATAAAAAGGAACTTGAATCATCTCTAATACTGATCTACATAATAAGTAATTTAATCATAATAGCAATATAACATAAGGAATCAACACATGACAATATCATCATACAATATAAGTAAATAAATAAGAATAACAATGCATCACAAGACATTACACAAGCAATAACAAACTATAAAAGTAGCTCCCATATGCCAATTGGTGCGGAAAGTAAATAACTCATCACAGAATCCAATACGCTTGGAGATCACTCTCAAAGATAAAATAAAGCAACTATTTCTCTCTTAAAAATAACAAACTCATTATTTAACCATTTTTCTACAATTTATCATTAATCATCCATTTACAAATATTTAAAAATGTACTCACATTCAATAATATTACCATCATTTAACAACCTTTTAATGGTTACTCATTAGTCATGATTCCTTGATTAACCATCTCTTACCAACTAATTCATTTAACAACTAGTCATCATATAACTTCTAGTCATCATTTAGCAACTACTCACTACATATCCGCTAATCATTATTTATTTGATAACCATAATTTATCAACTAACATCATATATTATCTAATTATCATTTAGATAGTATATATTACAAAACTAAGTGATAGAGGTCCATGTATAGAGATTTTTAGGAGCTGTGCAGGATTTCTGGCACTTACCTAGACCCACATACGGTCTGTATGTGGCATAAGTAAGTGACCACTAATGTCAAGATTTTTGGACTATTTTGAAAATGATTTCTATAGTTTCCAAGTAACCTACATACACTCCAATGATGTTTTTAGTCCTTCTTATTTATGTTTGGTCAAGTATTCATATTTTATTTAGGATTTGATTCTAGGATTTCTTGTAATCGATAAATACCCTTTAGACTTTGATAGATGGGAGAGAGCTGAGAGAGGCTATTTAGGGCTATGTTTATATCATTCAAAGCATTTTTTGATTCAGGGATTGACTTGTAATCTTATGATCTTATTGGATTTGGTTTGTCAATCAATTTAATACTTTGGGATTCCTTCTTTTATTATTATGAGATTGATTATATAATTTCTTTTATGGATTTCATGATTGGTCTCATAACTATGAGCGGCTAATTCTCTTATCTAGGGTTGTGGTAGCCCTGGCTGAGTAACAAAATAGAAAAAGTGCCAAGTCATTCTAGATAATGATTCTTGCATGTATTGGGTTTTATTCATTCTTATTGATTTCTTAGAGGAGGCCAATGTTAAGATCCCACCTATATTCACTACTTGATTCACAAGAGAGGTAGAGAGTAGAAGAAGAAGATAATAATAGTAATTTGGAGATTAATTGTCGATCCAGGCTACTAAACATTATCAACATAAGAAGATTACCTTTTATCTAATAACTTGAGACTCAAAAGGTGATAGTTAACTGGGATCTAGGATAAGTATTAGTAAGGCAACATTTTGAGACTCAAAAGGTAAAGGGTAAGATCTATCAATGAGTCCCCAAGACAGTTGATGGTACATAACTTATCAGATTCTTCATGCAAAACATCAAAATAGTTTGAGGGAGCACGATAAATCTACGGAGTTTGAAGATAGGGGGAATGCAAACCTAGTATACATATTAGATTATTTACAACCAGAAGTACCCAATTCTTGTTAATTCTTGTACTTACTACAAATCCCCCCTCTTTTTACCTTTTTCACTTCCTGGTGATTTTAATAAGTTCAAGAAAAATATTTGACGTATTCCATATGGGATTGACCCCAACCTAGTTGGATCACTATATTTGATAGTGTCCATTTTATCCTTTTATGGAGGGGTAGTTCGGGCATTATCAAATTTTGGTGCTATTGTTAGGGAATACAATTTAATATTGACTAATTGGAGTTGTTAAGGTTGTTATTTTTTCTTTTCTATTCTTATATGAGCATACACTAGTATATGCCTACTTTTCTTGAGATGACAACTTGGCCAGAGGATGTATCGAGTGATGAAAACTTCTTTATGATATAGTGAGGTTGCAGAAGTGTGTCAGTAATAGTGTATGAGCACAAGGATATCTTATTAAAAACATTGACACACCTTGTCCATAGAAATCATGATCTTATTCAAAAGGTTGATAGGTTTGGCTTGGATATTTGCAACTTACATGTAGATTTGGATACAAAGTTGATGCGTGTAATGACCAGAAACTTAGTTATTGGTAGTGTGAGACTGAAATTTTTTTTAGAAGTAAACTTGAGGAGCTGAAATTGGATAAGTCAAAAATTGTTAATACTTTTATGGATTGTGTCATTGTTAAGAAGAGCATACTAGAGCTTTGTTGGGATATAAATAAGAAATAAATTCTTAAGTTAGGAATATTGGACCTCATTCTAAGCTTTTTTCCACATTATGATTGGACAGTCAGATCTTGATCGAGCCATCTGAACATGAAAAAGGGCATGAGAAAGAGGAAACATATGTGTAAATTCTTGAATTTGTTGAGCCAAAATCAAAGAATTACATTCCTCATGTAAGGTCCAAGAAGTACATCATATCTCATCTATTTCTTGGGTCCTTTACTTTTATACCACCGTCCCTTGAGCATAATTAGAAATCAGAAAAATAATTAAGGGTGCAATTCATATGTTCAAAGTTGAAAGAGAAAATAGGAGGCCCATTCTTTGTCTACCTCGATGAAGTATGGGTAATCAAGTTTCCCATGGTCTTGTTCATGAATTCTAAGTATCCAACATAGCCATATCATGATGCGATGTTAAAATAGTCGACACTACGGAGGAAACCCAAGGTATTTTATTGTTTGTACATGTTATTGTGATTGACGTCAGATCTTCATGCCTATGGTGCCACAAGTATGTTTCTAACTCTCTTGTTTTGTAACGGTCTAATGCATTAAGGACAATATAAGTTTTTATGTTGACGGTGGGGCTACTTATAGGTCCTGATGTCCTTATAAGGTTTTTGTTGTCGTGCCTCTTTTCCCTGGAGTCCTGTTCCTAGTAGAGTCATCATGTTTAGGCATATTGTGTTTATTTTCATGATGTTTTATGTTTAACTAGGAGAAAAATAAGTATCTAGGGAATGTGCATATTTTGTTAATTTTTGAGAAATAATACCCATTCAATAGCTTATTTTTGAATTGTGTGTTATGTTTATATATGTGACTATTATGAATCTTGTAATGGCATTTGGATTAGGGATATGATAATCCTAGATAACAAATGCATGAACCAGATAGGTAGTAGATTATGATGTAACCATGTGCCATATTTGTGCGAGATACAACTTAGTTTCATTTGTGTGTTAAATCCAAAACATGCCCGATTAGTCTTGCCTAGGTTATAGGATAGTAAGTTATGGAAGGATCATAGGCTGCTATTTTTGATATTATTCCACTTTTAGCAAAAACGATATTTCTGAATGTTAAATAGTATCCCTTGATCCCTACTTTTGAGCCTTATAGCCTATTTTTCTTGTTACACCTTTTAGTTTTCCAGTTGTGTTACAATGAACCTATTTTGGCACTGGTCCTCCTTGGTTATTATGCACCTCAACTCAAGCATAACACTTAAGTTGAGGGTGGCTATCATCAGAATTCATAATGTAAAATTGGTATAAAGAAGGGTAAAACAAGAGAGATAGAGAGATATTAAGGTTAGGTGTGGTGTAAAGATAAAAAGAAAAAGAAAAGAAAAAGAAAAGTAATAAATAATAAAAGAAACCACACCTAACCTGAATGTTCAATAAAGAATAAAAAGGGAGAAATAAGGGGAAATTGGTTAAAGTTTTGACCCCAAAGTAAGTGTAGCTCCAAGTAGGCTTAGTCCCTATATTCCCATATATTACTTGCCAACCCCAATCCTACATTACAAAAGATGAATGAATACCTATAGTTATCTTAACTTGACGGTCTGAAAGCTAAGGTAAAGACTATGGTATTTTTTTTTCATTTATTGAAACTTCTTTCTGAGTATGAGTGTCTCTTGACCATCCCGAATTGATATGCACGATCTCATATGAGTGATTGGTACTTCTTCAATTTGAGGGAACATGGGTTGTATTTCTAGTTGTTTATCTACTTGTGTAAGTGTAACTTATGTAAATGTATGGTTGTTTGTTGATAATGTAATGTCATAGCTTTATCCCTTTGTGTCACATTGATTTTCTTTATGAATTAAAATAGTTGATTTTAAACTATTGAACTTGAAACTGGTAATGATCTTGAGCTTAAATTTAATGATTGACTTCCATAGGTATCTTAGGTTTCTCTTGGTTAAGCATCATTGTTTGTTTTGTTTTGTTTTGTTTTGTTTCCTGAGGACATGCATCATTCTAAGTTGAGGGTCTTGATGTGATATTAATTTGTAGCACTTACTATGCGTAAACTCAAAGAATATGCATGTAATTAAGGCTAATTTTTTTAATTTGATGTGTTTTTGAGAGATTTTTGCCGGAAAGTTGATTCAGGATGCTAGACGGAAGAAACCTAGGTTTTGGATTCTAAACGGATGAAAAATATGGAAATTGAAGTTTTGCGCTACTTAGGCATTTTTGGCATAAGTTCCACTATCCGGGCGTAGATGATCAAAGTAGGTGTCAGAACTTGAACTTTAAAGGCTTAGAGGCAGGAAAAACAAGACTATGTCATATACTAAGGGCACACATAATCTATATGTAGTACATACAATCTGTATATGACCAGAGGAAGTGACAGAGGTCCAAGTTCAGAGAGTTGAAGGAGTTGTGTAGGATTTTTGGCACTTACCTAGGTCTACATACAGTTTGTATGTGGAACATACGATCCATATATTGCCTAAGTAAGTGTCCACCAACATCAAGATTTTCAAATCATTTTATAATCATTTCCTAGGGTTTCCAGGTAGCCTATATACACACCTATGATATTTTAATCCTAATTATGTACATTTAATAAAGTTTTCTTCTTTTAATTTCAATTGGATTTCTAGGGTTTCTTGTAATCTATAAATACCCTTTAGACTTTGATAGAGTTGAGTGAGCTTAGAAAGGCTATTTGGGGATAAGTTTATATTATTCAAAACAACTTTTGATTCGAGGATTGACTTGTAATCTTGAGATCTTATTGTTTTTGGTTTGTTATTCAGTTTAAGACTTTTTGGATTTTTTCTTTTATTATTGTGAGATTGATTATGTAATTTTGTCTGTGGATTCCATGATTGATATCATAGCTATGAGTGGATAAGTCCCTTAGCTAGGGTTTAAGGAACCTTGGTAGATTAATGAAGTAGAGGATGTGCCAAGTCATTCTTGGTAAAGATTCTTACATTTATTGGGTTTTCTTTGTTTTTATTGATTTCATAGCGGTGGTCAATATTAAGATCCCGCCAATATTCACTACTTGCTTCAAAAGAGAGGTAGAAAGTAGGAAAATAATATCACAATAGTAATTTCGAGATTAATTACCGATCCAGGATAATTAGCATAATCCATGAAAGACAATTATCTATAATCTAATAGACTCAAAAGGTGATAGTTAATTGGAATCTAGAATAAGGGTTAGTAAGGCAACATCCCGAGACTCAGAAGGTAAAGGGTGAGATCTGTTAATGAGTCCACAAGACAGTTGATGGTACATAACTTATTAGACTTTGTATGCAAGGTATCATAATAGTTTTATAGTGCATGATCAATTGCCGAGTTAGAAGACCGGGGGAACGCAAGCCTAGTGTTCGTCTTAGATTGTTACTACAAAAAGCACCCAATTCTTGTTACTTCTTCCTAGTTACTACAAATCCCCCCTTTTTACTTTTCCACACTGTTTGGTGATTTTAATAAGTTCAAGAAAGATATCTGACGTATTCTCTATGGGATCGACCCTAACCTAGTTGGGTTACGATATTTCCCAATGACCATTTCTTCTTTCTTAGGAGAAGTAGCTTGGGTATTATCAAATTTTGGTGTTGTTGCGAGGGAATACAGTTCTAGATTGAGTAATTTAAATTGCTGAGGTTGTTAGTTTTTTCTTCTACATTCATCTATGAGCATACACTAGTGTATGACTACTCTTCTTGAGATGACAACTTGGCCAGAGGAAGTATGGAGGGATGAAGACTTCTTTATTATTGACTTTTATCATTTTATCTACAAGCTTTAATTTTAATCTATCACACTATTTATCATTTTTAGATCTCAAGAAAATGATGAAGAATGGCAAAAATCATGGAAAATGGGGTTCTTTTATACTAGTCCAGGTACTCGGGAGTCACTATCACAACCAGAGGCTCCGCGATTGTGGTACCTTACTTATTCTATACGAGTCACGATTACAAATATCAATATGCAATCACTGCATCTAGGATTGCACAAACAATTCACAATTTTGGCCAATAATGTTGCTATCATGGTGCACCAACTGACAACAACAGACTTGGAATTTCTATTTCCCCACCTAGCCCTCGAGATTCATTTGAAATCCTGTAAATGCAAATGAACTATGTAACCATACCAAATTCGATGTTCTGGACTCAATAGTGCAATCAGACTTTCAATCCGAGCTTGTTTCGACTAAATGTGGGTACCATAACCATATTTCATTTTCTTAACCCTCCGACCAATAGGTAAAAATGAGCTCGGGTGCCTCGGTACTCGAACCAAACATCTACCCAGCTTAAAATCAACATTCCAAAGCTGCTGGCGCAGTCAAAATTTGCATAAGAGATCATTTTGCTGAAGTGTTTGCCCAATGTCCCTTAGGAAACAACAGGGACTTCTAAACAGGGAATTGGCTCCAAAAACCAAGGCACTACCCGGTAATTGAACTGTAAATTCCAGGAAGTCATAAATAACTTGGGAAAACTATAGAAAAGCTCTAACAACAAAAATATATGGAACTATGGAAAATGACCGGAAGGGTCATTGCAATATCCACTATTAAAGGAACTTTTGTCCCCAAAAGTTAAGGATTAGGATATACCTGATGTCTCAAACAAGTGAGGAAACTGGGTCTGTATCTCACTCTTGATATCCCAAGTGTCTTCATCCACTATGTTGTGCCTCCATTGAAAACTCATCAATCTGGAATGAGTCCCATCTAAGCAAATGAGATAGATCAGGAATGTATACACCACTTATGATCATGTCTATACATATTCTTGAGGATTGCTTGGTACGGCTTTTTACTTTTATTGACGGGATGGCTCTTATGTTTATTCAACGTACAACTTTGAGGCTCCAAAATCTAGATACACAATTTTCTACTAATAAAGACTTTTCTATTATTTAGATATTATCAGGGATTTCTCCACATTCATTGACCTTACACTTTATGTCTATAGAGGTACAAAGTAGGTTTGTAGATTTCATGAGGATAGATCCTCTTCAGTTTGATAGATGTCCTAGGGTTGATGCTTATAATTTCTTGATTGGTTGCCACTAGAGGTTCCACGCGTTAGTAGACTCTAAAGGAGAAGATTTTATTGGCATTCAATTATTTAGACCATCTAGATAGTGGTAGAGGATTTTTGTTGAGAGTAGACTAGTTGAGTTGGCTTATCTCTCTATCTTATGTCATCAGTATGCTCGAGAATTTTTAAAGGAGTTTATGTTGAAGACATGAGAGCAGTTCGAGTAAGATGGCACAAAAATTTGATAGTGGTAAATAAATTCAATGTAGAGATCAAAATTCTCATGATTATCTTCAGAGGTGGTTAGGTGTTGCGCCCAAGAACACATTCAAGTGTACATGGTCACACAAAATAATATAGTGGCCTTTTAAAATACAAGTATCGATCCCTCAGAGACTTTTGTTAACAACTATCCCAGACTATTCCAACTATAAAGATTAACTCAGTGCAAATGTAACCAAAGAGTATGAAAGTTATAACTAACAGTAAACTAAACAATGCAGTAAAGTAAAGGATTGAACTATCAATGGGGACAATCCCAGGGCTAAGGAACTGCAAACAATCATACAAATCTATACACTTCATTGGTTAGGTTGATTATCTTGGTTGTTGGTTCACGAGGTTTATACTGTGACTATGGCCTTCCAAACCTTTAGTCAATTAACTATCTTAGCCCTACAACTACATTATTGAGCGGGGATTCAAGAACTAAATTAAATACATTCATATTTCATCTATTAATTGAACTAAATAGAGCACATAGGTATATTCCTATCCTAAATGCAAATTATAACTTCATTCTATTAGAATATTACAATTCTATTCTATCTATCCCATGTTCATCCTTTCGGGATCACAAGATATATTATACATGTATACTAAGGGTCAAGAATACATACAATTTTCATAAGAAGGATAAATAAACCACAAATAATGATAAAAAATAATAACCAAGTCAATTCATAACAATAATCCTCATGTTCTTGGCCTTAACCCTGGAAAAGGGTGTTTAGCCAATCATGGACGTAACCATAATCACAATGAGTGAATACATATTAAAATCCATAAAATAACCAAAGTAATGGAATAATAAACCTATTTTAAGTGTGATATATCCTCCATTCAAGTCCCAAGGCCGTCCAAGGTTTGAAACACAACAACTAAGTGTCCTATTTATACTTGGACCAAAGCTGCTATTTTTGACATAGGGCCATGCCACACACTTATCATGGTGAATAGGGTACTTGTAACACCCTAATATCGTTTATATACTGTAAATTATAATTTAGTAAGACACTAAGGGCGTTCACGGGTAGGTGCCGCGCCAATTACTCCAAAACATCTGATTTTGGTCAATTTTTGTCCCATGTTTTTGTCCATCCATTCCAAGCCATTTTGGGTTATTTTCACTTGATTTACAGCTTGTGTATCATCCATAAATCATCATTATAAACTCACCATGAAACCTATAGAATCAAAAACAAAAAATTAGAGCTCAAAACCACATACAATCCAAAACGATGAACTAGTAACTTAAGCTAAGAGTACTAGTTTTGTCCTTTTGATCGTTTACTTAGTTTTGACTCTTGGCTTGTTTAAATTGAACCTTAATAACTATGAAAAATTTATTCCATACATAATTACAAAATAATACCCTTATTGTCTCATTAAGCTCACTAGAATCAATCGAGATGGACTAGAACAATACATAGCTCAAGCTAGTAATACTAGATTTCTTGTCTAAACTCTATGTGACCAAATTGTTTCCAAATTTGTTTGAAAATCACCTTATTAATTATAATCAAGTACTTTAACGTTTAGGTGCTGAATTATATCAATATTTACTCATCAAGCCCACAAGAATTCATAAAAACTTAGATAATTAAGGTCGGATAACAACACTGAGGTGCATAAATCCACATCAGAGCATCACCCCACAGTTAAAGCCTTATTCTTCCTCGACAATTCATTACTCTAAGAATCATAATTTGGGAATAATTCACACTATTAAAACAAGACAGACATTCAAGCCAAAACTACAATGACTCCACAGAATGCAAATTCTTACACTAAGCATGTTATACACACAATTGAAAGCTCATGAACACTACTTCAAAACATCCTAACCTCAAGAATTGACTCACGAAGTTTGCAAACTCATGCATGTCACTATATCAAAGAGATAATACAACTCACCCAGCTATCATCAAACATGTGTCGTCACAACAAGAGATTTACCCATAATCACTCACATAGATGCAATTTATCACAAAATAGGTATAAGAATCAATTTACGATCACTCTCACAAAGAATTCATGAGTTACACAAGATGAACATAGGATTTCCCTTAGTGTAGTACTCCATTAATATCAAGATGTTAAGGCCCAAGATCAAAGAGTTCTTTATGGGTTATAATGTAGGCTAAGGAAAGGGTAGGAACTATTTGACTAAAAGTAGTGACTAACTTCCCTAAGTGTTTTAATGCATCGCATAAACATTTAGATCAATATATTAATGACTAATTTCCACCACATTCATCTACATACTTCTCTTATTTTGCCCCATCTCATTAAGCTAATTCACATACAATGTAGTGGGAGTATTATCTATGCATACATTATTCAATTTTGAACAATCTTCATTCTCTCATTACACAACTCCCAACAACAACACATATCAATTTTCTACACCAATAGCTATTTCTTGGGGGTTTTACTTTCACCTCTTCCTTACTTGTTTTTCACACTCTTGAACACATTGAGTTTTTACTAAAGTGATTAGGTGATTTGGATCAGTTTTAGGTGAAACAAAGAAGATAAAATGAGATACATATAAGGCTACCAAAGAGTTGGCTAAAGTCTCAATAGGGATAACTTTGATTATGCACAAGGATAGGTCACAAAGGGTGTGAAACATAGCTATAAAAGAAATGCCTATATCATCTCCTAAATCCACACTCTTTATTTCGCTTTGCACATACATCAGTTAAGTTCTAAACATCAAATGCAACAAGAAATACACAAAAACATTACATCAAACTTGATATATGCTCAAATCAAGATGGATCATTATAGATTATCAACCAAGAAATAGCATGAATTCAACATTAATCCAACAACGTTCAAGAGTCATAAACTAGAGCCTGAGAGTCTCAAAAGTAGTAATTATCATAACCAACACGCTTTAACAACCAAAACAACCTGCATAATGCAATCACACATAGCACCAAAAGAACATCTTATTCATTCCTAGTCATAAAAAATTAAAATTTACTCCTAAAAAGAAAAAAAATTTGGGTTCAAAGGGCGCCCCCATGGAAAAGAACCAAAAAGACATACAATGGGGTGGGTGAATTATGAAGCTAAACTGACCCAACTAACTTAAAACTAAAACCTAAAAAGAAAATCTTTTCGTAATTTTTTCAAATTTAGGAAAAAACTAGAAAAACAACAAGTAATTAAGATCCTACAGGTCACTTCACCTGAAACATGGGCATTTCCCCACCCCCACACTTAAAAATCTACTTTGTCCAAAAAGTGGAATTTAATAGCTAAGATAGAAATACTTCCTGAGGCCTATAGGCCTAGCTAGTAGCATCTGTAAACATCCAACGACCCCACACTTAGTCTCAACTATGCTTTTTATCTTGGGTCTCTGGTACTCAGATTTCCCACAAACTTGTGACTTAAAAAATTAAAAACTACATAAATTAAAAAACTAAAGTATTAAAAACAAAAATATACCTTAACTTAGGTTACTCCCAAGAAACACCTAATTTAGTATCACGATACGACCCAAAATCATAATTTAACCATTTTTCTTCACCTTTTTCCTCCGTCTTAGAAGATATCTTCTCACTCTCTTTTGACCTCTTAGTGTGAACTCTCAACCTAAATTACTTTTTAAACTTTAGAGTTTTCACTCTCATGAATTATCATCAACATAGGCTTTTATGATAGCTCAGGCAACCCAATGAGATTGTCCAAAGATATATTTGGTGGTGCACTCTCTACCACTCCACACTTATCCACTTCTATCACTGTAATCATCCATAAATATTTGTAATGGAAAGGTAGATTAAACAGTTTATAAACTCTAAAAACCACTTCTTCGTCATCCAATCTCATTATAAGAGTTCCCTATCTCATATCTATAAGCTCTTCTTCCATGGATAATAATGGAATCCCAAAATGATCGACACCCTGCTATCTACATCAGAATCCATAACAATAAAATCAGCTGGAATTACCAACTTACCAATCCTTATAAGGATGCTCTAAATTATTTCTTTGGGTTTAACTATGGCCATGTTCGTCAATTGGATCATCAAAGGTCTTGGTCTCGGTTCACCCAATCTAAGTGTTTTGAACATAGACAGAGGCATCAAATTTATACTCGCACCCAAATCACTCAAGGAATTTAACAACTATAATGCCCTGAGTCTGTACCCGGATGCTACACGGTGCTCATAATCTCGAGGGACCATAAGCTAACCCATGACTGATACCTACTGCAATAACTGAATAAAAATGCTGAATAATATGCGCAATTAGGCAGAAACATGCCATATGGTCCAATCTATAAATAATACTTAATAATACTGAATGCGGTATTAAATACCAAAACTGAACTAAATACTGAAATCTGAATAACTATCTAAAAATACTCTAGTCTGGGAAGCGTTGAAACTGTTTGAACTACAGAGTTGATGGGACAAGCCCCCAACTAACTCTGACTACTGATACTAAAACTAAAATACTAAAAATCATAAGTATGTACTCAAACTATGAGGACTCACCACTACTATGGCTACTGAGAGTCTAATCTATTGAGGGTGCTTTTGAGCTTGTGCGTCAGAACCTATGATATAAGACATCATAGTGTAAAAAGCATGCGTCAGTACTTTGAATGTACTGGTATGCTCAGCGAGGTAGGCTGAAATGCATGGGTTCATATGGATGAGCAATAATAACTGAATAACATATGCATGACTGAATAAGAGTACATGTATGAATACAAATACTGTAATAGAAATCATGGTAGTACTAAATATTGATTAACTGATTTACTAAATTTACTGAATACTATATTACTGATAACTAGATGACTGTATCTGAGAGTCCTAAATTCTGAGTAACTATACTGAGTTCTGTACTGAGCTGAGTTTGGTGACTATATTTGATAGTCCTGAATTTGTAGAACTAAACTGAGTTCTATTCTGAGACTGAGACTGAAACTGAGACTGTGAGAGGTAATCATCTAACAAATATGCCCCTTTTTAAATTGATTGGGGTACAAACTATAACCCTAGTTGGAAGGGTGTCAATACCATGCCACGGGTAAGGACTAGCTGTGAGTCAACCCTCTTTGATAGAAAGCTCTTCTATCAACCCTCGCTGGCAGGATAACTTAGATAAGAAGTATCAACCCTCATAATGTCTGGAAGAAAGATACCTCAACCTACACTGGCTATGTAGTTCTACAATGTAAGGATTTCTAATAAGGGTCAAACCCTCAGCTGGCAGGAATGACCCAATCCCTGGTTTAACTCAGTGTGAAATCCTACTCCCAACTAAATAGACACTAGATTTATTTCTAGTCTGTACTAGGCTGGATTGAATAGTTGCTGAGGTTACTATTTAGCTGAACTATACTGAGTTCACTGAGTTTTCATTGACTTACAGAATACTACTGTGTTCTATTAACTGATAGAGTTTAGTGAGGCCTGAACTAAATCTAGAGTTAGACTAAACTATTAGTAAATCTACTAAGTTTTCTTGAGTTCTGTAACTAACTGATAGTACTACTGATCATGTCGTGACTTATACTATTCTATAACTGACCATGGCTCTAGGTAATCAGCAAAATTGTTGGGTATAAGAACCCCCAGGACTCGATACCATAAATTAAGAGACATGGCATAAACATGAAACATGTAAACTATAAACTTGATCATCATTCATTCATTGGAGCCTTTTGACAAACACTTGCATGATATAACTTCACATAAGCTAACTTGACATGATTTCATTTTTTTAGTAGTTCACATGGACAATTTATTAAGCACTTGGTGAGCATAGTATATGCACATAGTATTGAACAACAAGTGGGCATCATAATTCATCTCTAATTTCACAAATCAAGGAAGTATCATGGATTCACATAAAATATATATATATATATATATAATCATGAATTAGGAACTTAATCTAAATCGTAATTATGGATACACTTTTATTCCAAACATGGATATCATAAAATCAATTACATGAAGTTCAAAAGAGATTCTTGGACTCCAAGGGTGGAAGGGACACTTGGATGAACACTTCACACACCTTCATTGAAGAATTTCTATAATTTATGGTTGAATCTTGAGTTCTTGATTTGAAATTGGATCTTCTAGGGTTTTGTTCTTGAGCAACTTTGAGAAAGAATGACTATATTTGTGCTATAGGGAGTTTAATTTTGTGTTTTGAGGGATGAGGGTCAAGGGAAAAAGTCCTAAATAATCCTAAGAATGCGGTCTTTTAATGACTGAGAACTGGGCTACCGACGTGAAGGTTGATGCGGTGCGTCGATGCCATTGATGCAATAGCCAATGCATCGTGCCATGCTCGCATTGAATCACTGGAATTGGACACTGGTAGCTTGGGAAAATATTAATAAACATTATAGTCGATGTGGCGCACCCAGATCACGTTGATCCACTATTTTAAGATTCCAAAGGAGCTTCAAACGAAGTCCAAAAAATCCAAAACTTTTCCGGAGATTCCTACGGACATTCCTGATCATGAATCAACCTAAACATCAATATTTAATGGATGTAAAGGTTGAAAAATAATATTTCCAACCTTCATAGGCTAAAATGACACTAAGTCTGGATATGTAGCTAAAATATTCTAAGTTTGGGACCCTTTGACAAGCCTAAGAGGCTAAATTAAGCTTAGGATTTTGTGAGGTCTAACATTATTTGCCCTATGGGAACATTCATCCTCGAATAAGACTACTGAGACTGAGAATACAGAGAGACTGGACTTAGACACTGGGCATGCACAACTGAGACATGGTTTCATGACTGAGATTACTGATACACTGAATTATCACACTGAACATGAATATCTGATGCATGAGTACATAACTGAAAAGGATTCATGAATGCATGACTGGGATTACTAATAAGATGAGTTTCTCATACTAGAAAAGCATGTCTGATGCATGAATGCATGACTAAACTAGATCATGAACATATGACTGAATGTCCAATAGTAACTAATACCAAGTTTATCACTAAAATCTGAACAAAAAACTGAATAAGTTTAAGAAAAACTATTTCCTTGAGCCGAGTTTGCATTAGCGGAGAATAGATAAGTATACTTGGTTAGCATGTATGCTTTTGATTCCCAAGTAGCTCTCTCAACGGAATGATTCTGCCAAAGAACTTTGACTAGAGGAACTTTTTTGTTCCTTAGTCTGAGAATTGGATAGTCAAGGATTTTGACTAGTATCTCTTCATAAGAGAGGCTATTCTAAATATCTATACCCTCTATAGTGACTACGACTGTTGGGTCACCTATGTACTTCATTAGTAAGGAGACATAGAACGCTGGATGAACAAATGATAAATCTGAAGGCAAGTCAAGCTCGTAAGCTACCTCTCAAAAACAACTGAGAATTTGGTAAGGACCGACATATCAGGGACTGAGTTTTCCCTTCTTTCTAAACCTCTTCACTCCTTTCATAGGAGAGATCTTCAAGTATACATAATCACCAATCTCAAACTTGAGATTTTTTCAGCGCACATCTGTGTAGATTTTTGCCAGCTCTGAGCTATCTTAAGTCTTTTCCTGATCAACTGAACTCTGTCTAAGGTTTCGAACACCAAGTCAGGACCTACCACTACTGGATCACTCACTTCAAACCAACCAATAGGAGATTTACACCTCCTCTCATAAAGAACCTCAAATAGAGCCATCTAAATACTGGAATGATAGATGTTGTATACAAACTCATTCAATGGAAAGTGGTCATCCCAAATACCTTTAAAGTCTATCTCACATTCTCATAGCATATCCTTTAAAGTATGAATGGTCCTTTCTATTTAGCCATCTATCTGGGGATGAAAAGTTGTACTGAGGTGAAATCGGGTACCAAGATCCTTTTGGAATGCTTTCCAAAATTTAGAGGTTAAACAGGTACCTCTATCTTAGATAATGGACAATGAAACACCGTGCAATATCACCAGCTCCCTGATATAGATTTTTGCATAATCCTTTGCTGAATAAGAGGTATGGACTGGAAGAAAATGAGCTAATTTGGTCATTCTGTCTACAATGACCTAAACTGAATTATGTTGACGACGAGTACGAGGGAAACCCATCACAAAGTCCATGTTCACTTCTTTCCATTTCTATGAAGGAATATTGAACTCCTGCATGGACCTACTAGGCTTCTGATGTTCAATCTTAACCTGCTGAAATGTTGAGCATTGAACCACAAATTCTGTAATGTCTCTTTTTATCCCACTCCATCAATAGATCTTCTACAAATTGCGGTACATCTTCGTTGCCCCTAGATAAATAGTGTAACGTGCACCATGCGCCACAGCATAAATTTGCTACCTTAAGTCATCTACACCTGGCACATACAGATGACCCTGACAATGCAATACACCATCTCCCCCTTGGGAGAAAACCTCTATATTCTGATTTCTGACTGATTCTTTCAACTGGACTAGACTGGGATCCCTATCCTGCTTTTTATCCACTTTGGAAACTAGGGATGATTCTAAACAACTCTGCACCCACACACTACGTTCTACTGAATCAACTAAGCAAACACCTAGTCGGGCTAGCTGATGAACTTTCAGGGAGACCTTCTTCTTACATTTTTCAACATGGGCAACACTACCCAAAGACATTCTACTGAGAGCGTCAGCTACTACATTGTCCTTGCTCGGATGATACAAAACACTTATGTCATAGTCTTTCAATAACTCCAACCACCTTCTCTGATGGAGGTTGAGGTTTTTCTGAGAGAATGCATACTGCAGGATCTTATGATCAGTGAACACATCAACGTGCACGCCATACAAATCGTGCCTCCAAATCTTTAAGGCAAAGACTACAATGGCTAACTTAAGATCATGAGTTGGGTAGTTCTTCTCATGGGGCTTAAGTTGTCCAGAGGCATAGGCTATGACCTTACCTCTTTGCATCAAAACAAAACCTAATCTGACTCTGGAAGAATCACAGTACACAACAAAGTTGTCGGGACCATCTGGTAGGGTCAACACTGAAGCTGTTGCAGGCCGAGTCTTTAATTCCTAAAAATTCTTCTCACAAGAATCTGACCACTGAAATTTGACTTTTTTCTGAGTCAATATAGACATGGGAGATGCACCAAGCTAGAATTTTCCAAGTCTGTGACCCCGTTGACAAGCTTAACGGACTGAATTAAGCTTAAGTATTTTACGGGGTCTTCAGACTTTCCCCCAGCCATAGCCAAATCCAAAGTCTATGAAATAAATAAGGACATTCATGATATGATATAGAGCCTTTTAGAATATGGATAATCACCACTTTAATCAAATAGCTAATCTCAAATTTGATCACTATGCAGGAGGAGTAGAACAACTGATTCCTGCATCGCATGGGGAAATAATGCTAGAAGAAGGATTATATGGTGAACTCTATCATGAAATCAAGATTAGGATAAAATAATGCCAACCTTTAAAACCATGTAATCCAAACATATGAATTTACACCAATATATATATATAACCATGTTGGGAAAGGGAATCGAGTTTAGCATCTCTTTACAATCATTAACCTGGGTATGTGTAGCTTAACCATCCTAGAATGAACCACAGGCTATATGGGTCCAGTGTAACCCCTGAACGGGCCTCAATGTATGTAGTTGTATGAATCTAAGATACCATAGGAGTAAGGGATACCTGAGTACCCTTTAATCTCCATAATACATATATAAAAGTGTACTTACGAGATTCTTGTGTACCCTGTAAGTATCATATATGGTCGCCTTGACCAATCCTCATGTCGGGAAATATGAGTTTCCAGTGTCTGGTCAATGGACTCACACCTTCATAGTTCGCTATCATACCCCACCATTATTTCCCAATTAAAATTATTACCATACAACCAAACCACCAGTTTTTTTATTATTAACCAAGACTATAAATAGTGGTATTGTCATACCGATTATAGCTTTCAAGCAATGTCCTTTGCTATCTTTTTAAAGTTGAGATATTCCCATGTACCCATAGAATACATTATCAAGTTAACTTTGATGAATCCCATGTATCCCACAAGATGTTCATTATTAAGTATACTTGGGGGATTCCTTTGTACCACATAAGGATTTTTAATTAAACCATAAAAATTATGACCAAGACCTTACTATTTAACAATTCCAAATAATTTTAAACAAATTATACCAATTAGGGTTCCATTGCCAAGTTATACCATACAATTGTTAAATTAAGGTACAACAATTTAACCAAAAACATTCTCATAGGAATTTTATCAAACATTTTGGGGGCATATAATTTCCAAAGCCAAAACCAATTACCTATTAACCATTCCCATGCAACCAATTATTTTAACCACCATTATAATATGAAAAACATAAGTAAAAGACACAGAAAAACCATAACCAACCATTATAGCCAAAATCCCTAATATATAATTGAAAATCCCAAACCATAATATTTATGCCATGAAGGCAATTCATAAACCATACCTTTAGTAGAACTAACAATGAGGGAGAAGTAACATGCCTTATATTAAGAATATGATGGAGAGAAATCACCTTTCCATACCCCAAATTGACCACCTTGAAATAAACCCTAGCCTTTCTTAACCCAAGAGCCTTGAGAGAATTTGAGAGAGAGTTTAAGTGTTTTAAATTGAGTATACTAGGGTAAATGATATCCCAAAAGAGTTATAAGTCATGGGGAATTAAGAGGTTAAGAGGGGAAATGTCTAGATTACCCTTCACTTAAACTATATAAAATTCCCACAGGCTGGTATAGCTACCCCCTAATCGTACTCTAGGGTACGAGTGGTACCCTTATCTCATACCCTAGGCCTTACCTTAGATCCCAACATTTTATAACATATGACCACCCAAGACAAACCATACCCAACCATATGATTATTATCATAAAACTGTACCCTTGGAAGAATAAAATCTCCTAGGCTTAACTTAGGGCAACATATGATTGACATCATACCATTAATACCCTATGATACGACTAGTATGACCTAACCATACTTTGAGATAAACCAACAAACCCAGACTGGTTACTATATGACCAAACCCAACGTAGACGTACCCTATCATACGAGAAGTACCCAAATTGTATAATTTCCAAAAGTCAAAAACCAAGAAATTTTCTAAGGGTCAAATCCCAAGGTTTTTTCATCAAGGCTTACTTTTATAGTAGATTGAGCTTAATCATAGTATATTCATAATAATGTTTTAGATATGGGTCGGGGATTGTGTCTTAGAGGCGTAGTTAGTATAAATTGGGATCTTTACCCTATTAAGTAATAATAGGTTAGGCGTAACTGACTTAGTTACTCATGGTTAGGATGCAAGTTCTATCTTAGGACTTAATATGAATTATTTAATATCTATAAGTACATTTATATGACTTAGCCTAGTTAGGGGTAGAATTTGCCTTAGAGTAGATTTTAAGAATTAGAAGTGTGCCCCTTCGGCTCATCTTAGGTGATGACTAGTAATAGCTCCTTATAACTTTGTAGGTGTATTGTATCCTTTAAATTTTATATTTTGTAGATTGAAGAGGTTGGTTACATATTATTTATTATAGTTTGGTACTTGGTAGTTGATACTAGTTTTCAAGATCAACAATTTTGATCTTAAGAACGATTTGATTCCGACATTATTCAAGATATGAGTTTTGATTTGAGTCTGACATTTGATATATGAGTTTCAGTTAAAGTTCGGCATTGAGGGGTTTCTTATGACAGTTAATGAATTGGTTCAAATGTAAGGCTTATGGTATGGAAATATTCTTGGTTATGGCTTGAGATGCAGTGATTTAATATAATTTCAATTACTTATTATCATTGATTAAAAGTTCTGAAATTATGGGTGTCATGTGAGATTATTTACTTTTCTACACTTACTAATGTATGGGGCCTAATTTTGTAGTGATAATTATGTGTTCTTTACATTATTATTTTGGATTATTTATTTATTTATTCACAACATTTTTGAGCATTATTCTAGATTTTCCTCTTTACCTTAACCTAAGTTCATCATTCTTGCATATTTATTGTACTTATATTATGATTTAGCTCAGACGGCTGATGATTCCTATTGAGCACCCATGGATTTTGTATTCATACTATACTTTTGTACCTTTTTGATGTAGAGTTGAGTAATAATGGATATAGTTGATGCCGAGATCATGCTTGTCAGTCTTGGAGATTGAGTGAGCTTTTAGAGTGTTTCCCTTTTTTTCTTCTACTAATTTTTTATAGTGTTTCATTATTCGAGACTAATTTGTATTTGACTATCACATTACTCATATTCCTTTTGATAGTTGATCTTTTACTGATACTACTAGGTTGTGGGATTAATTGCTATCTTATTTATCTTCTAGACTATTTTTATGACTTGAATTACTATTATAAGTCTTTACTTATAATTTTGTTGCTTTTATGCCTTTTTCCACTGAATTAGACCATTGCTCATAGCTCTAGGATATAGTTTGGCCTACCCATTAGTGAGATAAAGTATCTTCCATCATAGCTAGTAAATAGAGTCGTGATAAATTCGTATTAGAGCACTTGGTTGACCAGTATTATTGGTATAAGAGCAAATGTCTAGTATAGTCTCAGGGATTGGAATGATGAAGTTCATTTCTTATCATTGAGAGGCTATGTGACATCTTAATATTTCTCTACTTCTTTCACTTATTTTTTGCAAAGAGTCTGGGTTGGTTTCTAAAGATTTTGTTAATTTAACTCTTTCACAAATGGATAGTACACGTGATAGCGCTATACAAAATAAGGACCCTGAGTTAGAAACTAGGAATCATGTTGCAGTGTGTGGAAGACCTAGATGCCAAGGTCAGCCTAGAGGTGCATTCCTTGTTGGTGACAAGGATAAGGGGCCTTCAACATGCCATAGTCCTTCTCTCAAGTTAGAGATTCATCCACCCTATCTAGTGGTGGGCTACGTATAATACCAGGATCCACTAAGGTTTATTCCTTATTTATTGGTCAAGGATGTATTGATTTGTATCTTGTATGGGTTGGTGGTGCATAGTCTGCGAATCAGTATGGTACTGAGATGGGGGCACTACCTATGGCTGCAGTTCCTAGAGTTGATATCCCGCTTTCGTCGGTGGTTGCTCAACCAATATTTGCCCACCTTCCTATATGTATTAAGGAGTAGAAGATACTGGGTAGCTTCATAAAATTGGATCAACTAAGATTTTTTGGTGTATCGGGAAAGGATACTTATGAGTTCTTAATTATTTGTGAGGATAGGCTCCGTAATTTAGGCCTAGTTGAGAATTGTGTATGGATTTCACTAATTTTTAGTTAGATTTGGATGCTCGACATTAGTGTAGAGGTCATCTTGATTCATGGCTAGATCGATCTACCATTATGATATGGACTCAGTTCTCTGAGGTATTCTGGGTAGAGTATATGCCTCACAATCTTAGAGCTTGCTTGAGGGATAAGTCCTAGAGATTGGGGCAGGTCTCCATAACTGTTATAAAGTACGACGCTTTATTTCATAAATTATCTAGGAATGCCATATCTATTTTAACTATCGAGTATGAGAGGGTTCGATAATTTACTTAGGGACTAGGACTCTATCTTCGTATGACTATGTAAATTTTAAGTGCTGGTAGTAGATGTTTTATTGAGGTTTCTGATCATGCTCAGGTTGTGGAGGAGATGCATCATCGCAGCATCCCTTAAAGTCATTATCCATATTTTTTTATTATTTTTGCGATTAGAGCTTTCCTATAGCTACCCTAATTTATTTATGACTTTATGGAGCTAAAAATTCAATTAACAGGTAGCTCATTTGGTATTTAGAGCCAATTCCCTATTTTGAAGTCTTCGTTGTTTCTAAATGGCCACTGAGTGAAAACTTTAATAAGACAATCTTGTATGCAATTTTTTTACTGCACCATCATTTTTGAAATATCAATTTTACTCTATGTGGACCTTTGGTTTGAGTATCGAGACACCAGAGCTCATTTTGACCTATTGGTCGGAAAGTTAAGAAAATAAAATATGAAAGTGGGACCCATATTTGGTTGAAGCTACTTTTGATGGAAATCCGTAGAGTACCATAGCATATGAAATATCGAATATGGTGAGGTTACATAGTTCATTTTCACTTATGAGAACCAGAAAAAATCCCTTGCACTCAGTTAAAGTCTATTTTAGACTTGAAAAAATCTAGTGCACCATGTTTGTGGTGCACTACGATTGTATCTCTTTATATTGAAATCATGACTCTATTGAGCAAAGGAGATAATTTTTTCTCTTCAGTGCTTTGAGATTCAATGGTTCAACTTTTAGGGATAGTTGGTGGTGTGTCGTCTGATGGTGTACAGTTTATAAATCTGAGTGGTACAGAGGCAGGAGCGTAGCCTATAGATGTCACTTCTAGAGTTGAGGTTTCACCTGTAATGGTAGTTTTTCAATCAGTGTTTGCTCATCTCGTGGTTCCTCAACTCGCTATGTCTTTTGAGAAGAAGAATATGTTGGGTAGATTCTTGAGATTGTCTCTGCGTAGATTTTCTTATGCTCCGAGCGAGGATATATATGAGATTCTAATAGCTTGAGAGAATAGGCTCCATAATTTAAGACTTATTAAGACATTGTATGGATTAAACCATATTTCAGTTGGATTTAGCTATTTGACTTTAGTGGAGAGATTATATGGATTCTAGACCAGATAGATCTTCTCATTTGTCATGGACTTACTTCTCCGAGAAGTTTATAGAGAAGTACATACCTCGCAGCCTTAAAGATTGTTTGATGGATTAGTTCTATAGATTGGAGTAGGGATCCATACTAGTTGTAGAGTATGACGTTAATTTTCATGAGTTGTCTAGGAAAGCAACTTCCATTCTAGATACTGTAATACCCGTGCTTTTTCTTAGCTTGGAAATCATCTCAAGGATGTTAGAAATTTCTTTGAAATAAGGATTTATTCTTATACACATGGTATTTCCATAATTTTCACTTCCTATCACGTGGAAAATTGAATAATCTTTCCATCGGTATATAATTTACCCAAATCAGACACCCGGATAAAGGCTTAGGGCCTTTTTAGTAAGACAGTGTGTGACCTGAGCCTTCAGCCCGTCGCGGGGGTAGCTTAAATGGCCATTGTTAAATTACAGTGATAATTCACGATACTATATCATCTCTCCATGGTTCTAGGTCACAAAAGAGGGGGGAAACGTGATGGCTCCGCATCACACCATCCCTCTATTTCCCAATTGTTAATTTCCAGTGACACGGCACGATAACGCAGCGTCGCGCCAAAGGACCAATTTGGGAAATTTTCTGAAAACTTAATGACGTGTTCAGGGTTAAAAGGGTCAACTTCCCCACCCTATATAAACCTTATAACACGAGATTTAAGCCTTAATTCAGCAACTTACACTAAATTTCTCTAAAAAACTCTCAAGAACAAGCTCTAGGGTTTTCATAGAAGAGTCAATTTCAAGGAAATTTTGCCATCAATCTTCACGAATTCTTAATCTAAGGTATGCGCAGTGTTCATCCGTGGATCCCTTTCATCCGTGGAGTTCAAGAATCAATCTTTAAATTCTAAATTATGTTTCTTGTGGTGATATGATCATACTCATGTTGGTGTTTGCTATTTGTGCTATAGAATAGTATTTTGATTGTATTTCATGAAGATTATGATCATGTCAGTTAGAACTCGTGAATTGGGTGGTTTAATACAGTGCAAATTTATGAAATACACCTATGCCTTAAAGAGTGCATGCAAGGTGTTTGATAAAATGCCTAAGAAACTAGAAATCATGCAATATAGCTAAATTGTGACTAAGTGAAGGATTCATGATATGCCACTATGTTCCAATGACTTTCATGTTGATATTGAGTCTTGTAAGTGTTGTTGGATTGTTCATGAACTAGTCTTATGGGATTATGCTATGCTTACTTGCGAATCCTACTTATGTTCAAGATGTATGATAACCATGTATCTCAAGAAATTCCCCAAGTCATGATATTATGGATTGTTGATGTTGATCATGTATTCAAGTCAGTCACGTGTGTTAGTTTCCTTCCATCGAGTTCTAGGGATATTCATACCCCAAAAATATAGTTGTGTGCCTAGATCTATGTCATGTTGTCACGATAATATCAGTCAAGCCATGATCTATAAAACTCAGTCAGTCATGTGACTCAGGAAACCTCAAAAATTTCATGATCTCAGTAAATTCTCAGATAGTAGTACTATTTCGTCAGTCAATGGAAGTCAGTTAATCAGTCCATGTACAACCAGTTAAATCATGTTCAGTCTCTTCAGATAGAAGTAGAAGTTAGCATCGAGTGAACCCAAGGATGGGAACTCACCTTCCAGTTTAGGGTGTGATTCTTAGTAGTCATCTTTATGTTTCAGAACTATGTAGCTAGCGTAGGTTGAGACATCTTAACCTGCCATATTAGGGTTGATGAGGCTGCTTAATCTGTCAGTTTAGGGTTCCCACCATTCTCATTTGAGTACCTACCAGCTAATGGTCACTCACAGCTGTCCTTACCAGTGGCGCGGTATTGACACCCTTCTAGTTAGGGAAGAGATTGGATCCCAACCTAGATATATGCATTATTGGGGCATGTCGGTTAAGAAACTACCTACCACAGTTTCAGTCCCAGTCTCAGTAAAAGAACTCAGGTAGTTCCATCAGATTCAAGACTGTCAGACACAGTCATCCATGTTATCAAAATTTCAGTATCAGTCATGTTAGATAACAGTAAACCATGTATTAGCGTACAGATCCAGATATCATGTATTCACGATTTTAGTTACTATGTATGTATGTTTGTACTCTTACGTTCATATCAGTTAATTATTTAGCATTGTTCATGCATGTAAACCCTTTTTTATTTAGCCTACCTTACTCATATACTCAGTACTCCCAGTCGTACTGACGCATTTGTTCTATGGTTCTTTCTTTCATAACACACCATAGGTTCAGAGACATGAGTTCCAGATCAGCAGTAGCATTCTAGTCGCAGAGTTGCCGTGAGTCCTCATCCATTCAAGGACGATATTGTTTTATTTCATTCATTATTATAGTTCAGTTTTGCTAGACGGAGTTAGTTGGAGACATATTTCTTCAACTCCTTATTTCAGACAGTATTTAGAGGCTTTCAGATTTAGTTCAGACTTTAGATTCAACTTTCAGTTATTTTGGGTATTTGTTACCCTATATGGATGTTATTATTTATCAGATATTCTATTCAGTTGAACATTATGGCCTATTGTTCATGTTTTCCACATTCTACAAGTATATTATGCAGTGTACAGGTACAGATACCAGTCATGGGTTATCTTGTGGTCCGTCGGGGTCATAACCATAGTGTAGTGTTCTGGTTCAGCAAATCGAGGCGTTACAAACTTGGTATCAGAGCCTAAGGTTCAATAGAGTCCTAGGAAGTCTGAAAGCCGCATCTAGTAGAGTCTTGTGCATGGGTGTGTTGCACGCCACATTTATGTGCAAGAGTCTATGCGATGTTTTAGGAACATTTTCCCCTCTTTTAGTATTAATTTCATTCTAGTGAGTATAATCTCAAGTTAAACTCTCAGTCGAATCCGTTTTTCTCTTATTTCAGAATATGCCTCCAAAGAGAAGAAATCGGCCCACTCCTTAGCCCAAAGATCCTTTGGGAGAACATGTTTCTCATGTGGAGTTTAGGTCCACATTCAACACACTTGCTCAGTCTGTGGCTTCCCAAAATGAACGTCCACGAGTTATTCCGGCCAATCCAGTGGCCAACACAGCGGTAGCTAGGATTTGAGACTTCACCCGAATGAACCCTCTATCTTTCTTTAGGTCTAAGTCTGATGAAGACCCTCAAGAATTCATTGTCCAATCCCAGAAGATCATAGACATCATGGGAGTTACTTCTTGTCAGAGAGCCGAGTTAGCCGCATACTTGTTGCAAGATGTCGCTCATACTTGGTACAAGCAGTGAAAGTCTGAGAGGTTAGAGGATATAGGTCCCTTTGAGTGGGATGAATTTGTCACGACTTTCTTAGACAGATTCTTTCCCCAAGAATATACTTTTGGTGTACCCCAAAAGTATATGCTCACCATGACCATCCATCATGTTGACAAATATGAATTTCCATTGTCCTTTCCTTGGACTCATACCTTCACGGTTAGATATCACAACCCGCCATTATTTCCTAATTAAAAACCTTTAGCACATAACCAAACCACTAATTCCAGAGTTAATTACCAAGGAATTATGAAGTGGTATCGTCATATCGACTATAGCTTGCAAGCAATATCATTAGCCAATACCTAGGGGATACCCATGTACTCTAATGGATTTCTAATGAATCAAAACAATCGCCACCAAGGCCTTTCCAAATAATTTAATTCAATCAAACCGTTTAGGGTTCCATTACCATATTGTGAAATGCAAAGTTTTCAATAAAAGTCAAACTATATCACAAAAACATTCTCAATGGCATTTTATCAAACATCCTGAGGGCATATAGTTTCCTAGACAAAAACCAAGAACCAATTAACCATTCCCATGCGACCACATGTTCAAACCAACATTATAAAATTAAAAAACCATAAATAGAATATGTGAAAACATCATCCAACCATTAGTAACCAAAACCCCCTACATATATTTCAAAACCAACACAAACCGACAATAATGCCATGAAAACCATTATGTAAAACATTATTTTAGTTTGAACTAACAATGAGGGATGAGTAAAATTCTTTAGTTACCAAAGAAGATGGAGAGAAACCACCCTTGAGATCCTTAATTGACCACCTTGAAGAAACCGTAGCCTCTTTTTGAACTAAGAGTTTTTGGAGAGATTTTTAGAGTGTTTAATTTGGGAATAGTAGATTAATCAGGTCCCAAGAATGTTTTTACTCATGGGGTCTAAAGAAGTTAAGAGGGGTAATGTCCAGAGTACCCCCAACTTAAACTTTAAAAATTTCCATATGTGGGTATGGTTTTGACCCCTCACTCATACCTACATCATACAAGTGGTATTTTCCCCTCATAACTTGATCTGAAAGTTGGACATCACATTCTGTCCAACGTATGATTCCTTAGCCTTACTCATACACTAACCATACTACTAGTACACTTCTAGTCGTACCTCAAGAAAAAATATATAGGCCCAGCATATGGTTGGACCTACCTCTCGTATCATGTGCATACAACTCGTATGGAGTCTTTTCGCACCAAGAACAGAACATGGGCAACATGACACTGAAAAACATACGATTAGGGTCCCTAGCCCCATACCAACACCTTACGACTAGTATGGTGAGTCGTATGATCAATAAAAGGCTCAAACTTAAAATTTTTTGCAAGGACCCGAATCTAGGGTGTTTCAATTCTCCCCCACATGGAATATTTTTCCTCAAATGATGGAACGAGGCATGACTAACACAATTTAAACCTCAAACATTTCTACCCTTACCTTTAACCATTTTAGAAAAGAAAAATACCAAGGAAGTCAATCTTTTCTCTAACAAAGTTTGAAAACAAAGACGTAATGAAAAAGACATACCTTACACATGAATTTCCAGAGCAGAAAATAAGAATAGATACTTCGTCTTCAGCTTCACATGTAGCCTCTTTTATCTTGTGGTTCCTCCATAGAACCTTTACCAAGGCTACATCCTTGGTCCATAATTGACGAACCTGACGATCTAAAATCTCAACCGGGATCTCTTCATAAGATAAGGAATCTGAAATACCAATATCCTTAAAGGCACAATTTGAGATGAATAACTAATACACCTCCTCAACATAGAGACATGAATACCGAGTGAATGGAGCTCAAACTAGAAAGAAATTCAAACTTATATACTCCTATACCAACCCTCTTAAAAATCACATAAGGACCCATGTATCAGGGACTGATCTTTCCTTTCTTCCTAAACCACATCACTCCCTTCATGGGTGATACCTTTCAGGAACACCCTATCTCCAACCTCAAACTCTACGTCCCTTCACCTCATGTCCATATAGGACTTTTGCCACTTTTCGGTAGCCTTAATCCTATCTCGAATAACCTTCACCTTTTCTATAGCCTGGTGAAGCAAGTCCGGGCCATAAATATCCACCTTACCAATCTCGAACCACCCAATAGGTGACCTATACCTCCTACCATACAATGCTTCAAATGGAGCCATTCCAATGCTATAGTGGTAGCTATTGTTTTAAGAAAACTTTATAAGAGCTGAGTGCTCCACCCAACTACCATCATAGTAAATCACGGAAGCTCAACACATATCCTCCAAAGTCTGAATAGTTCTCTCTTCTTGTCCATCCGATTGCGGGTTAAAAGCAGTACTTAGACTAATCATAGTCCCAATAATTTCTAAATAATCAACAAAAGTGAGATGAAGACTGCGTGCCATGATCACAGATGATAGAAATAGGTACCCCACTCAACTTCACAATCTCTTGGAGGTACAACCTTGTATAATCCTCAGCCGAGAAGTTTTTCCTCACTGGCAAAAAGTGAGCCACCTTTGTCATGCTATCTATGATGACCCAAACTAAATCAAATTTATTCTAAGAATGAGGAAGAACGGTAAAAAAATCCATGTTAATCACTTCCCACTTCCATTCAGGCAACTCAATTTCTTGATACAATCCTCTGGGCCTTATGTGATGAATTTTCACTTGTCGGCAAACTATGTATTTGGCAAATAAATTAGTCATGTCCCTCTTCATATTATTCCACAAATAAATCTTCTTGAGGTCATTATACATTTTTGTCGAACCAAGATGAACAACATAACGCGGCTCATGTGCCTCATCAAAGATCCTCTCACGCAAACCATTTACATTAGGGACACATAATCTCCCTTGGTACCGCAAAGTAACATCACCACTAATCTCAAAGTCCATCACCTTCTGCCCTCCTAAATCACCCTTGATCCTCTTAAGGAATTAATCTAATATCTACTTCTCCTTGATTTCAGCACCAAGATATGACCGCATCACTTTCTTTACAAACACACCACAATCCTCGGAGTCTAAGAGGTGAACTCTAAGGTTAGCCAAACGGTAAGTGTCCTTCACCAACTCCCACATCTCCTTATCCGCAAGATCTAGACTCCCCATAGATAACCTGCTAACAACATCAGGAATAACATTATCTTTACCTTGTTGTTAGTGAAATCTTATATCATAGTCCTTGCGAAGCTCACACCATCTCCTTTGCCTGAGGTTAAGCTCTTTCTGAGAAAACACATACTGTAAAATCTTATGATCATAAAATATATCCACATGCACTCCATAAAATTTGTGGCGCTATATTTTAAATCCAAACACCACAGCTAATAATTCCAAGTCATGAGTCAGATAATTCCTCTCATGCACCTTCACCTGTAGAGAGGCATAAGCTACCACATTTCCATGTTGTATTAAAATGAAACCAAGTCCCACACGCAACACATCACAGTAGACCACAAACCCATCAGTGCCTTCAGGCGAAGCCAAGACCAGAGACAAAGTTAGCTTATTCTTAAGCTTCTCAAAACTCCCCTCACAAGAATTAGACCATAAGAACTTTACCCTTTTATAAGTTAACTTTATTAATGAGGCAACTATTGTAAAAAAACATTCCACAAACCTCCTGTAGTAACCAGCTAAACTCAAGAAGCTCTGAATATCGGTTGGAGTCATGGGTCTAGGCCACTTCTTCACCAATGTAACTTTCTGCAGATCTACCATGATCCCTTCACTGGAAATGATATGACCGAAGAAAGTGACAACGTTCAACCAGAATTCATATTTTAAAAATTTTGCATACTACGACTGCTCCTTTAAGGTCTATAACATAATATGGAGGTGATCAACATGATCCACCTTACTCTTCAAATACACCAAAATGTCATCTATAAAAACAAGGACAAAAAAATCCATAAATTAATGGAAGATCCTATTCATCAAATCAATGAATATCGCAGGGGCATTTTTTAAACCAAACGACATCACCAAAAACTCAAAATACACATACCAAGTTCAGAAGAAAGTCTTAGGGATATCCACCTACCTAATATTTAACTTATGATACCTAGATTAAAGATCAATCACCTTGCAACTAATCAAATAAATCTTTTATCTGTGGAAAAGAATACTTGTTCTTTTCATTTACCTTGTTCAACTGCCGATAATTGATGCATATTCGAAGGGAACCATCCTTCTTACGCACGAATAATAGTGGTGCACCCTACAGGGACACACTAGGATGAATGAAATCCTTATCTAAAAGATCCTTGAGTTTCTTCTTAAGCTACTTCAACTCAACTGGAGACATTCTATATGGGGGGATAAAAATTAGATGGTTGTCCATAACAAGATCAATCCCAAACTCAATCTCCCTATCAGAAGGAATACAAGAAGGGTCATCATGGAAGACCTCAGGAAACTCATTAACTTTCGAGAGTAAATGCAAAGAAGGATCATCCGAGTTATAATCTTTAACCCAAATAATATGATAGAGACACCCCTTGGATATTAATGTTCGATATCTAATATATGATATGAAATTCCTTTTAGGAGATAGGGAACCACCCACACACTGAATAATCGGCTCTTAGGGAATTTAAAAATAACCTTATAATCTGACAGTCTAGAGAACCATAGCACGATTGGTACTAATCTATCTCCAATATGACATTAAAATCCACCATGTCTAATTCAAATAGATCCACCAAAGTTTCTTTACTACCAACAGATACCACACCCCCCTTATAGACTCTTTAGTAATCACATAACCTACCACGGGAGAAATAGATAGAGGATTCGAAATAACCTCGGGACCAAAATCAAAATGCACTGCAAAAATAGGGTCACATAAGAGAGAGTGGACCCTAGATCAAGTAAATAGTACACATCATAGGCTAATAGTTTCAATATAAAAGTCACAACATCAGGCGATGCCTCGGACACCTATTGGGTAGTGAGAGCATAAATATGGTTTCGACTAGTGCTGAAACTAGATGGTGCACCCTTTGGTTCCAAAGATGATGATTAAGCAACTAGAACCTTGTTCTCCCCCGAGGAAACGTTACCACTATGATAGTTTCAAGCATATGCCCTAGCTGACCATAGTAGAAGCACCTGTCCTACCTCTCTTAATAAAAATCCCGATGCAATCTACCACAAAACCTGTAGGAAGGATATGATGGAACTGACTAGGACTTACTATAGTGAGATTGGGAACCCTGTGCCTTAAAGTTGTCACCACCATAGAAACAGCTATAACTCAAAAAATTTGGGTAGGGAGCCCTAGCCGTCGAGTAAGATCCAAAATATTCCATCTTTTTTCTGGTCCACTTCCTGCCATCGCTGCCACAATGCTGTTGTCCACCATCATACTCAGAGAACCTAAACTTCCTACCTTGCCTCTTCTTTATTTTAGCCTACTTCTTCTTCTCTTCATCTACCTATTGCATGTACACAACCAACCTGGAGATATCCATATCCTTAATCAACAATGTAGCCTTATTCTGTAATATCAACTCTATGGACAACCCAGAAGCAAACTTTCTTATTCTAGCCCTCATGCTAGAAACAGTTGCCGAAGCATACTGAGATAACTGGTGAAACTTAAAGGCATACTACTTGACAGATATCATACCTTGTTTTAGATTAACATACTCTTTTGCCTTAGCTTACATCAACACTTAGGAATGAAGCGGTCTAGGAAAGCATTTGAAAAATCTTCCCACAGAGATGACTCAACATCGTCACACATTGCCTAGTCCCATTCCTTGTACCACTGGTATGCCACATCCTTCAAATGGTAGGTGGAAAACTCCACACCCTCCACATTCATGGAATGCATAGCACTAAAGATATCATACATGCCATCCAGAAAACCTTGAGGTTCCATCTCCACCTTAACACTAGTAAAGTTCAGAAGGTTCAGCCTTATGAACTTACCAATCCTTGTGGCCTCAGAACAAAGAGTAACAAGATCACTACACTCAGACTGAGTAACTACAAACTGTGCCAACATGTGAATGGACTGATGAAAATTAAAGTTAGTCACTTTAGCCTGAGGAGTTTAAGATGGACTAGACGGAACTAGTGAAACTCTATAACAATCTAGAATTGTACCCTTAGATCGGGTCTAGACCCCATAAGTAGAATGGGTCCTATTAGCATTGTTCTCAGTTGGGATAGAGGAGTTTTCGTGATCTTTAAATCATCGAGGAGGCATGATATGAAAAACAAATAGTCAATTTTTAGAAGAGAATTTAGGACTCAAACTCTACAGTTTAAGAATAGAACATGAGAAAGAGAAACATTCCTAAATGCATTGTAGCCTCTCCCTTATGTGTGTGGCATGCTCCACACCCTTAAAAGAGACTCTACTCAACATTGATTTGTGGACGCCCAAGTGATAATGAACCTAGGGCTCTGATACCAATCTGACATGACCCGAATCTGAGCCTAGTCATGTTGGGTGTCTCAAGTCTAACCGGGATCAAAGACCATTCCCAATTCCCAACCATAACTACCCAACACCCTATGTCGAATAAATTCCAAACATATAATAAGATAGAACAATAAATAATCAAAGACAATAATAAAATACATAATAATAACCATCTACACATCCAACCAAATATCCAATCATTGTTAGCCACAATACCAATACCAATGCCAAGGCTAACTCCAATACCGACACACCCATGCCAATAATAGTCATACAAAGCCTCTAACCCAAAATAAAGAACATTCGATAGGAAAATACCCCTGACCATAGCCAAAACCAAAGTCCAAGAAATAACAATAAGTGTGAAAAGATATCCATAAAACAAAATAGAGTGTTTTGGAGTATGGAAGCTCACCACTTCAATCTGACACAAATATTGTACCCAAATCCAAGTCACTAAGCAATAGAAGTAGTATGGCTGGTTCATGCATCGCGTGGGGATACAGCGGCCGAAGACGGGTTAGTATGTGAATGCGAGCATGTACTCAGGAATAAGAAGAAAGTAATACCACTATTCAAAACCAAAGTAAAGAACCATATGGAATCACATACATACATATATATGCCATGCAGGGAAATGGAACTGAGTTCATCATGAATTTTAAAATTTAACTTATGCTATATAGCTTGACTGTCCTAAAACCACCCATGGGCTATATGGGTCAAGAGTTACCCTGAATGAGCCCCGTTGCATGTAGCCGCACAAACTTGATACATCATAGAGGTTAGGTATACTCGTATACCCTTTGCCATCCATGATACATATATACAAGTATAAACTTAGGGGATTCTAGTGTACCTCACAAGTATATGGTCACCTGACCATCCCTTATATCCGCAAATATGAGTTTTCAGTATTCATCCTTTGAACTCAAACCTTCACGGTTAGCTACCACAACCCACCATTATTGCCCAATTAAAAATGTTTAGCACATAACGAAACGACCAATTCCAAAGTTAATTACCAAGGCATTATGAAGTGGTATTGTCATACTGACTATAGCTTGTATTCAATGTCATTAGCTAATAATTAGGGGATTCCTATATACCTCATAAGATTTCCAATCAATAAAAACTATGTCCACCAAGGCATTTCAGAATCTTTCAATTCAATCAAACTATTTAGGGTTCCATTACCATATTATGCAAAGCAAGGTTTTAAATAAAAGTCAAATTATGTCACAAAAATTTTCTCATTGGCATTTTAACAAACATATTGAGGGCATATAGTTTCAAAAACCAAAATCAAGAACCAACTAATCATTCCCACGTGACCACATGTTCAAACCAATATTTTAACCTGAAAATCCTTAAATAGAACATAGGAAAATATAATCCAACCATTAGTAACCAAAAACCCCAATATATATTTAAAAACCAACACAAACCCATAATAATGCAATGAAAACCATTAAGTAAAACATGTTTTTAGTTTGAATTAACATTGAGGAAGGAGTAACATGCCGTAGATACCAAAGAAGACAAAGAGAAACCACCCTTGAGAGCCTTTATTTGACCACCTTAAACAAACCCTAGCCTCTTTTTGAACTAAGAGTTTTAAGATAGATTTTAGACTATTTAATTTGGGAATATTATATTAATGAAATACCAAGAGTGTTTTATGTAATGGGGTCAAAAGAAGTTAAAAAGGGAAATGTCTAGAATACCCCCAACTTAAACTGTGAAAATTTTTGCAGGCGAGTACGGTTTGGAACACTCACTCGTACCCAAAACATACAAGTTGTACCTTCCACTCATACCTTGATCAAAATGTTAGAAAACATATTGTCCAACATATGACTCCTTAGCCTAACTCGTACCCTAACCATAAGACTAGTACCCTTCAATTCATACCCTAAGAAGAAACATCTAGGCTAGTCATTAGACAACATATAGTTGGATCCTACCTCTCGTATTATGTGCGTATGACTCTTTTCTGAGGTGGATTTATGCAATAAATATTGCTATCTGAGTTTATTAAGCCTTATTTTGAGGACAACTTGTGTGATTAATGTTTTAACAATGATATAATTGAGCATCTAAGTGTTTAAGTACGTGAGTGAAATGTTCATGGTGTTTTCCAAACAAGTTTGTACTTAATTTGGTCACTTAGAGTTCAAATGAGAAAACAAGTGTTACTAGCTTGAGCTAGGTGTTGTTCTAGTTGATCTCGATGGATTCTAGTGACTGTAATGAGGTCCTAATGTTATAATTATGTAATTATGTGTAGAAAAACTTACGTATTATTTTCAAGGTTAAAATGATTCAATCTTAGAGTTGAACAAGAATTTAAAGATCAAAGAGTGCAAAACTAGTTCTTAGCTTAAGTTTCTAGTTCGTCGTCTAGGATGTTGTGTTGTTTTGAGCTATAATCCATGGTGTTTGATTCTATAAGATGCTTGGTGAGTTGATTATGATGATATATAGGTAATGGAAAAGCTGGAAATTGACAGCACCCAAGTGCACATGCAAGTGTATGTGGTTTACCAAGTAATATAGTGGCCTTAAAGAAGGCCGAGTATCGATCCCACAAGGACTTGTTCTAACCAATATCAAATTCTAATTCACTTATTAATTTTTACTTGATGCGTAGTAACAAAAAAGAATTTGGAGATTTGTAAAACTAAACATAAAGTAAACAGTGTGTAAAATAAAGTGCTTGAGACAAACAATAGAGTAAATCCAAGGGTTAAGAAACTTAGAACAGTCATACTGTGCTACTGAACTTCATTCGTTAGATTCTTATCTTTGTTGTTGATTGCTAGGGTTTATCGCATGATCATGGTATCCCAGCCTCTAATCGTCTACCTAACTTAGATATTACAACTACATCATTGAGAGGGGATGTAATAATCCAATTAAATGCTTAAAGATATCATCCAACATGTGAACCAAGAAAGGCTTCTAGGTACATCCCTGTCCAAGTCGCTAATTCAAATTCCTTATTTCATAAAAAATATGAATCTTACTTTATTTATCCCCATGTTCTATCTTCGTATTACCCCTTTCGAGACCAAAAGGTCGATAATATATGTATTATAAGCATGCAAAATCCTTAAAATAGTTAAAAGGAGGATGAACAAACAACCCAATATGATAAACAATCTAAGCAAATTCAGTTCATAATGATAGCAAACATGTTCTTGTCCTTAACCCCGGATAAGGGGTTTATCCACTAATCGACATAATCATCATCTAAATACTTGAATACAAGATCAAATCTATTAAAAAGGTAAATTTAAGAATAATAAACCCATAAAAAGGTGTGAATAAACTTCCTCAAGCTCCCAAATATGTCACAAAGTATCCAAAGTTAAGTGCAACAAGTCTTATTTATAGTAACCCAAGTCTTGGTCGTGTGTGGGATTTGCTCCTCGTCACCTTGCATATCTCCTGTGAAGATATTCATGGAACCTTTCAAATCACGTGGAATAATACTCGTTGGGAATTTCAAATCATGTGGAGGGAGGTTCGCGAGGCGACCAATTCGCCTGGGTCCACTAGAAATAGCCTCTCGAAATTCAACTAAGTCTTTTGCTTTCCTCTTCCTTCCCTTGACTTTTGGTGTTGTTTTACTTTGGTTTCTAGCTAGTATTTCATCAAAATATCATCAAAATTAAATCAACAAGAATCCTAGATGATAAAACACCAAATGTTAGAGCTCAAATAAACACAATATCTTCAACGATGGACAAAAACACTAGCTAAGACTGGGCTAGTCCACATTGATCTTCAACTTATTATTTCGACCTTTGACTTGATCCAATTGAACTTTGCACATTAAAAACAAGTTTATCCACATATAATGAAACAATAATAACCTTAGGAACTAAATAAACCCACTATAATCCATTAAAATCAACTAGCACAACACCTAGCTCAAGCTAGTAAAACTATTTTTCTCATCTAGACTCTAATGATGAATTTAAACCCAAACTTGTTTGAAAACACCTTTTCTCCATGTAAACACACACTTTAACACTTATATGCTTATTTATATCATCGTCAATACATAAAGAACAATAATTAGCCAAAAATCACTAAATGATCTAAGACAGTAACACTAAGGTGCGTAAATAGACCCAACATTACCACCCCACACTTAAAGCCTTGTTCGACCTCAAACAACTCTTTACTCTAAGAATTATAATCTGAGGAGACTCTACACTTCTACTGTATGCAAGACACTCAAGATAGTACTACATCTACTACACAGAATGCAAGTTTCTTCACTAAGCATGTTACATACACAATTAATAGTTCAAGAACACTACTTGCAAACATCCTATCCCCAAGAATTGACTCACCAAATTCGTAAACCCATGCATATTATTCAATCAAGGACATCATATAAATAACCACATTCATCAAACATGTGACCTCACCCCAAGAGATTTACCCATAATCACTCATATAAATACAATTTATGATAAAATGGATACAAGAATCTAATCGTGCTCACTCTCAAAAGGAATTCACAAGTTACACATAATGAACCATAAGCTTTCCCTTAGTGTAGTACTCCCCTAATATCAAAAGATAAAGTGAGGATAAAATAGGTCTTTAATTGTTGTAATGTAGGCTAAGGGATGGGTAGGAACTATTTTGGACAAGAATAGTGACTATCTTCCCTAAGCACTTTAATATTTCACATCTTCACAATTAGCTCAATATCTAACAACCAACTTACACCACTTTTGTCTACCTACATCTTTTGTTTTTCCCCATCTCACTAAGCTCAATCGCAAATACTATGGTGGGAGTATACTATGTAGACATCATTTGATTTTACCCTTTTTCACACCCATTATACGCTATGCACCCCTATGATAGCCACCCTGAACTTAAGTAATTACCTTAGTTGAGCTGCACAATGTACAAGAAGGACATGGGAAAAACAAGTTCATTATAAAACGATTGGGCTAAAAATAGGAATTTCTTAAGCATAATTTTCTCTCACTCCCAACCACAACTCAACAATTTTTAAACACTAATAACTATCACTTTGGGGATTTAATTTTTCCTTTCTGCTACTTGAATTTCCAACTCCTCACTTAATTAATTTTTCCCTAAAGCGCTTAGGAGCTTTTGGATTAAATTAAGGTCAATCAAAGAAGGGGATTAGTTTACATATGAGGCTACAAAAGAATAAGCTAAAGTCTCAATGGGGTTAACAAGGATTATACAACAGGGTAGGTAAAAAGAATGTATGAAACATGGCTACCAAAGAAATGCCTAAATTATCTCATAAACCTGCACTCTTTATTTCATTTTGCACAAACATCAGGTAAGTTCTAGAAATCGCATGCAACATGGAATATACAAATAACTCACTCACATATGGCACATGTCTAACTCACACAGGATCATTATAGAAACTCAACCAAATAATAACATGAATTCAACATTAATCCACTAAGTATAAGAGTCATAAACATGAGCCTCAGAGTCTAAATAGCAGTAATTCACACAATCAACATACTTTTACAACCAAAACATTTGCATCATCCAGTTAGATATAGAACTAACAAGAACATCTTATTTATTCCTAACAGAAATAAATTTTATATTACACTAAAAATGGGAATTTCCCCACCCCACACTTAAAAATCTACTTTGTCCCCAAAGTAAAGTTAAAAGGTAGAGATAGAAATACTCCATGAGGCCTCTAGGTGTAGTTACTAGCATCTTTACATATTAAAGGGGTTTGAGGACCCCATACTTTTTAGCTAAGGTTTTTCGGTACTCAGACATCCCATCAACCTGTGACACAACAAGAACAAAAACAAGTGAAGTAAAAACTAAAAATACTAAAACTAAAACATACTTAACTTAGATTACATCCCAAGTAGCGCTTGATTTTGTATCGCGGCATGACCCATCTCTGTATCCACTATTTCCTTCATCCTCTTTCTCACACTTGGAAGATATTTTCTTATTTGTTTCTAACCTCTTTAGTGTAAACTCTCAAGGTCAAAATCTTTTTCAATAATAGCCTTTTTAGGTTCATCAATCTGTATCATGTTGGGCTTAGGTGGTTGTGGCTTAGGCTGCTCAGTAAGGAAGTCCAAAAGGGTCTTTTGTGGAACCATATCCACCACCCCACACTTATTACCTTTAATCACAGTAATTAAGCATAAGTATATGCAATAGGATAGTGTGTTAAGCGGTTTGTACACTTTAGAAACTGCCCCTTTATCCTCGAACCTTATTGAAAGTGTTTCCTCTCTCACATATATCAAACCTCTTCTTGTTTCTAATAATAGACATCCCAAAATGATAAACACTTGTTCATCTGCCTGAAAATCTAAAATAATAAAGTTAGCAAGAATAATAAACTTACCAACCTTAATGAGAACATCTTCTATAATTCTTTTAGGACGGGCTATGGTCCTGTTTTCCAGTTGCAGTAGCATCAGGCTTGGTCTAGGCTTTCATAATCCTAAAGTATTGAACAAAGAAAGGGTCATCAAGTTGATACTTTCCCCCTAAATCACTATGTGCATGCACCACCTCACTATTACCAATTTGAATGGGAAAAGTGAACTTCCCAGGGTCCTTGAGATTTTTGGGCATCTTTTAAGTCACCACAAAGATACACTCCTCAGTGAGTGCTACTATCTCAGCATCCTACAACTTAACTTTATTAGAAACCATATCCCTCAAGTACTTGGCATACTTTGGCATTGCCTACAAAACATTTAATAGAGGTAAGTTAATTTGAAGCTCTCTGAACGTGTCAATGAACTTCTTAAAGCATGCATCCTCCATTATTTTTCTCATCTCTTATGGGAAAAGTAGTGGTGGACTCTCCTTTATTGATTTTACAACCTTCTTTTTTGAGTGCTTAACTTCCTTAAATTTTTAGAAACATTATTTGCGATCGGTTGGGGAGTCAAATCTCCATCTACCTCCTTAGTTTTCTTTGGAGGTTCTTCACTCTGCTCTTTCCCACTCTTCAAAGTAATTTTCATGACTTGTTTAGGCTTTTTAGTATCACTCAGTAATCCACCTTGAAGCCTGGTGTTTTGTGTTGCTGCTATTTAACCTACCTACAACACCCACGCTCCTTGTAGCTGCTTGGTGGATTTTTATATTTGATGCCAATTGTGCTTGAGAAACTAAATTTTATTTCATTATCTCTTCCAGATTGCTATTTGTGGCCTGATTTGCTTGAGATTATGGTTTTTGATACTGCTACTGCTGGGTGTTCCATTACTGATTTAGTGGCTGAGTTTTCCACTTCATGTTGTAGGCGTTCCCACAGTTAGTCCTTTGAACATTGCTTACAAATATCACGGACTCAGGATTTGTAGCACACATATCTGCAAAATTACCACTATGTCCACACACAACAAACCAAGTGCTTGTTTGCTGAATTATATTTATTGCAGCTGCAGACGGTGTAACACCCAATTTTATGTTGTTGAGATATATCGTTAACTCATTTTGTTATGCAATAATCTGAGCGAATATTTCGGTAAACTAATCCACCTCCAAAACACCTGCAACCTTTTTAGTAGCAATTGAGTCTGAATGCCACTCTAGATTTCCTTGTGCAATTTGGCTCAATAAATTATATAGCTCATCATATGTCATCTCCAAATCTTGACCACTTGCAATACAATTTTGCTAAATATTTGTGTTATTGTTAAGTGCCTCAACTAAAGTATGATATAATACCTTATCTGACTATTAATGGTATGGAAAATCTTATAGAAGAGCTTTGAACCATTTCCAAGAATAATATAAATTCTTATTTGGCTTCTATTTAAAGTACACAATCTCAATGCGATGTCTCACGGTTTTTCCAAGCAAAAAGAATCAAATGAGGAATCTCTAGGCTAAATCATCCTAGGTTGTGATTTAATTATCTGCCTCAGCATTCAACTACTTCTTTGCTTTCCCAATAGTGAAAAGGGGAATAGTATCAGCCTCACATAATTAGTTGACACACCTGTAGGGATGAATGTGTCACTAATCTCTAGAAAGTCTCATTGGTGTACTTGTGTCTATTCATATGGAAGTCCTATAAACTATCCACTGCTGATCAAAAGCTACACCATATTCTGTTTAAGCTCAAAATTACCTCAAGCAGTCGTTTTATTAAAAAGAGAGGTCAAATTTTTTGGAAGTGGGATTGCCACTTCTCGAATTGTCCTACAGGGTACTTGTTGGTCATCCATGAGAGTAGGATTGTATTGATATTCTTCTATTTTTTGAATTCATGGGAGAACGAATGCTTCTCTCCTTCGCTGATGGAAGCGTTGCTCGGGTTTGGGACTTGGATCAACCAATTCCCTAACCCTTGCCAACTTAATATTCTGAAAACCTTCTACCTAAAATTACAAAACCAAGACCAAGCGTAAATCACAAAAGAAATCTAAAGAGCAAAAATAAAAATTAAATAGTTGCCCCAATTTACAAGTCCCCAACAATGGCATAAAAAATATGAAAGAGCCCAAGCGCACACGCAAGTGTACGTGGTATACCAAGTAATATAGTGGACTTAAATAAAGTCGAGTATCGATCCCACATGGACTTGTTTCAACAACAATCAAATTCTATTTCACTTATTCAGATTAACTTGATGCAACGTAACCAAAAAGAATTTGGAGATTTGTAAAACTAAATGTAAAGTAAGCATTCCGTAAAATAGAAGACTTAAGACAATCAATAGATTAAATCCCAAGGTTAAGAAACATATAACACTCATACTATGCTATTGAACTTCATTTTTGGATCGCTTATCTTGGTTGTTGATTCGTAGAGTTTATCGTATGATCATAGACTCCCAACCTCTACTCATCTACCTAACTTGGACATTACAACTACATCATTGAGTGGGGATGTAATAATCCAATTAAGTGCTTAAAGATATTATCCAACATATGAACCAAGCAAGGCTTCTAGGTACATTCCTTTCCTAGTCATTAATTCAAATTCCTAATTTTATAAAAGAATATGAACCTTACTTTATTCATCCCTATGTTCTATATTCCTATTTCCTCTCCTGAGATCAAAAGGTCAACAATATATGTATTATAAGGGTACGAAATCCTTAAAATAGTAAAAACAAGGATGAACAAACAACCTAATATGATAAACAATCTAAACAAATTCAGTTCATAATGATAGCAAACATGTTCTTAGACATAACCCACGTTGAACTGGTAATCGACATAATCATCATCCAAATACATGATCAAATCTATTAAAAAGATAAAGTTAAGAAGAATAAACAATAAAAAGCTTGTTAATAAGCCTCCTCAATCTCCCAAAGATGTTAAAAAGTGTCCAAGGTTAAGTGCAACAAGTCCTATTTATAGTAACCGAAGTCTTAGCCGTACGTGGGATTTGCTCTACGCCGTGTTGCATATTTCATGGGAAAAGATCTATAGTGCCTTGCAAATATAGTAGAAGAATCCTCCATGGGTGTTGCAAATCATGTGGAGGGAGGTTCACAGGGTGTCCAATTCACGTGGGCTCACTGGACTTAGCCTCTTGAAATTCAACTAAGTCTTTTGATTTCCTCTTCTATCCTTTGCCTTTTGGTGTTTTTTTCCTTTTGTTTCCAGCTTTGATTTCACCAAAATGTCATCACAATCAACTCACCAAGCATCATAAATAATCAATCACAATCAACTTACCAAGCATCATAAATTATCAAACACCGAATATTAGAACTCAAAACACCATAATATCAACAATGATGGACTAAAAACACGAGCTAAGACTAGGCTAGCCCACATTGATCTTCAACTTATTGTTATGACTATTGACTTAATCGAATCAAACTTTCCACATTGAAAACAAGTTTTTACATATATAATTACACAATAATAAACTTAGGAACTCAATACACCCACTAGAATCCATTGAAATAAATAAGCACAACACCTAGCTCAAGCTAGTAAAACTAGTTTTCTTATCTAGACTCTAAATGATCAATTTGAACCCAAACTTACTTTAAAACACCTTATCACCTTGTAAACACACACTTGATAGCCTATATGCTTATTTATATCATCATCAACACATAAAGCACAAGATTTACCCTAAAAGGGCTAAATAAGCTAATATAGCAATCCTAAGGTGCATAAATACACCCAACTTCAGCAATAAAGTGAAAATAACACCAAAGGCTTGGGATGGAAGGACAACTTCTTAAGAAAAGTTTAGATCTCAAAATGTGAATTCCAGTGAGGGTATGGGAATAGACTCATCACATGACCCCTAATCCCAAGTACTGACCCTCGTGGCACGACCTCTACTCCCATAGACGGACCCTCATGATGAAGAGGTGATTCCCAACACGGTAAAAATTTCCATCCTTTAAGTAGGATACTTAAACTTGATGTTAAACACCTTGGATGACTTTGAAACTTTAAAAGGGGGTGTAAAACACTTTAATTAGTCCTTTTCATTCTTTATATTAGTTTTTTAATGTTCTTTATCATGTATTCATTTATCTTGATTATGGTTATGTCCATTAGAGGCTAGAAGCCCTCTTTCCGAGTTTAAGGCCTAGAACATGATTATTATTGCTTTGAATTGATTTGGTTTTGATTGATTATCATATTTGGTTTTTTATTTATTCTTTTTATAACTATTTTAAGAATTCTCTACCCTTAGAATACATCTATGATCATCTTTGTATGACTGGGAGAGGGATTAAGAGGATAAAATATGGGGGTAAATAGGGCAAGGTTCTTATTCTTTTATAAAATAAGGGATTTGAATTAGAGTCTAGGATAGGAATATTCCTAGAAGCGTTGTTTGGTTCACTTGTAGGATGACATCTTAATGCATTAAAATGGATTATTGCATCCCTGCTCAATGATGTAGTTGTAATAGCCAGTTAGGTAGAAGATAAGAGGTCAGGAGACCGTGATCGTATGATAAACCCTGTGAATCAACAACTAAGATAAGTAATCTAACCAATGATGTTCAATAGCTTAGTTTGAATGTTCGCAGTTCTTTAACCCCAGTTTTCCCTTCATTGAATTCCCAATCTCACTTTACTTTTATGCATTATTTTATTTACTTTTAGGTTATACTTTAAAAATACTTTTGGTTATGTTTGCACCAATTAATTTCAATAGTTAAACTAGAATTGGATAGCTGCATAACACTAGTCCCTGTGGGCTTGATGTTTGGCTTTGTAAAAGGCCACTGTATTACTTGGTGAGACCACGGACACTTGCATGTGCGCTTGGGTGCAACAAGGTTTTGGCTTCATTGTTGGGGACTTGTAAATAAGTAGATAACTTATTTTTAGTTTAGCTATACTGAGTTATACATAGTTTAGTATTTTTTTCTATTAGTTTCTTTTACTTTTATTCCTCACACTTCTTGATATGTTTTCCTGGGATAGATTATTTTTGAGTGATGCTAATTCTTGTTGTTTTTATAGGGGACCCCATCGAGAGGCTTTTTTTCTAGATTTTAATTGAAGCGCATAAATGGGACCTTCATAAGATGAGGTAGAGACTATTCTATCTGTGGAGTGGACCATAAGTTGGTGTGAGGTTTGTTGCAATAGGGATTATTCTACAACTATGTGTTCTTCCAATCCTAAGTCAATGATATTTGTGGGCAATGTTCAAAGGCCATATTATGGGAATTTCTTCAATTAAAAGTGGAAAACTTATATACCAATTCAATTATGGAACAACCAACAATAATAATTTCAGTAGCAACAGTAAAACACAAAGGTTAGTTACATAGAGGAGATGTTAAAGAAAATCATGGCCAACCAAGAATAGTTGGATGTTGAACTTAAAAATTGGCAAATAATTTTGAATAATTGTGAGCATCAGTTGGGGCAGATACAGCTGGCACAAAATAACAGATCCCAAAGTGGTTTCCCAGGTGACACTGAACCCTCTAAATAGGTAATAGAAATAAATTTGAGGAATGGTAATAAGCTAAATGGAGAACCTCCAAAGACAATTAAGGAGGTAAATGCAGAGTTGACTCCCCAACCGATTACAAGTAATGTTGTTGATCATTCTAGGAAGTCTGAGTACTCAAAAACTAAAGTTATTGAATAGGTTTAGGAGATACTACCACCATCATCTCCATAGAGATAAATAAAAGCACAGGAGGTTGCTTTCCAATTGTTATAGAAAACAAAAGAATTCTAGCCATTCAACTATCATCTTTATCTTGAGACTAAAATTAAGAAGGTGAATAAAAGTAATGGTGTTGTGGATGGTATAAATTTTGAACTGGGATTGGTTGGACAGCATTCAACGCACTTTTATACATTATTTTTAGATGATGACATGTATGTTGAATTATCAAAAATAGTTGAAGAGTGTAAAGATGAGGAACAATAATCCTATATACTTAATTTTACACCAGAAAATCAATAAAAAAATATACCTCACTTTAAAGACAAGTGGTTTACCATGCACGATCCATTACTCAGTTTACTTATCATTGTACCACTACCCTGTGAGTGAAGAAAAAATATGGATGTGAAGTTGGGGGTGAAATTTATATCCTTAAGATGGAGGAAAAATTTGGTGTTGGTCATGCCACGACACTAAATCAGACGCTATTTGGGAGGCAGCCCAAGTTAAGGTATGTTTTATTTTTAGTATTTTAGTTTCTACTTCGCTAGTTTTTTATTTTTGTTGAGTCACTGGTTGATGGAAAGTCTGAGTACCGAAAAACCTAAGTTAAAGAGCATGGTGAAGAATAAGTTTGGGGTCCTCGGACGCTCTTAGTGTATAAAGATGCTAGTAGCTATGCTTAGAGGCAACAAGGAATATTTCTATTTCTTCTTTTAAGTACACTTTGGGGACAAAGTAGATTTTTAAGTTTGGTGTTGGGAAATTCCCAGTTTTAGGAGTAATTTTTAAATTTTTTTGTGTAAGATATTTTTGTTGGTTCCATGTATGATTTAATAATGCGTTTTAGATGTAAAGAGCATATTGATAGTGTGAATTACTATTTTTTAGACTCTTTAGCTCATGATTATTTTTCTTGTACTTGTTGGCTTAGTGATTGAATTCATGTGATTGTTTGGTTAAGAGTTTATAAGTATCCTACCTGAGTTTATAACCATGTTTATAAACTTTTTCTGACCTACCATTGTGCAGAATCCTAGTTATCTCCATTGAGCCTTTAGCTTATTTTTTTTGGTAGCCTCATATGTTGCTTGTATCCCCTTTTTTGAAAGACCTTAATTTGATCAAAAGATCCTAAGCACTTAATTGTAAAATTAATTTAGTTAAGAAGTCTGAAATTCAAGTTAGAGAAAGGTGAAAGTGAAGCCCCAAAGTAATTTTTATTAGTTTGTACATTTGATGTGTTGTGGTTGGGAGTTAGACAAATTTGTGCTAAAGAAATTCCCAATTTATCCTATTTTTGTTACAATGAACTTGTTTCGGCCCTGGTCCTCCTTGGACATTGTGCATCTCAACTAAGGAAAATCGCTTAAGTTGAGGGTGGCTATCATACTGGTACATAATGTAAAGAGGGTGTGAAGAAGGGTAAAATTGAATCATGAATTAATAGATAATACTCCCTTCCATGTTTTATGTGAATGAGCTTAATGAGATGGGGCAAAATAAAAGATACGGCAAGAAAAAAGTGGTGGAAATTGGTTGTTAAAGTTGAATTGAGTGAAAAGTTTCATGTATTAAAGCGCTTAGGGAAGATAGTCACTATTCTTGGAAAAAATAGTTCCTACCCGTTCCTTAGCCTTTATTACAACCCATAAAGACCTACTTGATCCTAGGCTTCCTCATTCTGATACTATTGGAGTGCTATACTTAGGAAAAAAGCCTATGGTTCATGATAACGCTCAAACTACACCTCTCTAATGAGAATGTAAGGGATCATTGTCAATATATAACCAACTAGGTTATGGTTGAATCCCACAGGGAATATGGTGTGAACATAAGTCGTTGGCGAATCAACTGATAGTTGGATATTTTCTGAAATTGAGGGTTTTACGTTTAACAAATAATTATTGGTCACTTTAACTTCAGTGTTTGTAATCAAGAGTTTATAGATAAACCAGAATTATGTTCACTAGGGGTTTTGGTACTTGATAGATGCTAATAGTGGTTCAAGATTCTCACAGTAGGTAGGAAAACAGGTTATCTTAATCAAAGTTATGACTAAATGTCTCTCGACCAACTTAAGCATTTAATTACCTAATCCTCTCGGACTTAGGGAATTTATATTTAATAACCAGACTTCACCTCAGGTTAATCAACCTTGTTACAACATTGATTATTAAACGAAAGTTTAGTGTTTCCAAGTCCCTGTTGATAATTCACTTCCCACTATATTTGATTTCTTTCTCAATCAAATCAAAGAAGGTGTTATCTATCATTTGCAACCAATAGACGATAATTAAAACCTCGAAATTATCAAGGAGTCCTATTTCCTTTCAAATCTTGAATACTTAGCACCTTATCAAGACTTAACCCTAAATCCCATTAATTAAGGTTAAAGGGGTTTAGCCACTCATGATGTAATGATTGAAACAAATAGATGAATTCATAATTTGAAAGTTAAACTTACCACAAGAATAATAATAACTAGTGATTCTAAGATTAGATCATAATAGGAATCCCAAAGTAATGATTAAAATCTCTTCAAAGTAATTGCTTTTTCAAGCCAAGAAACTAAAGAGAGAAAATAAAAAATATATGTGTCTTAAAACTCAGTCTCGGAACCTTTAAGAAAACCCTAAACAATGCTTTAAATAGTTCACCCTAATTATGGAAACAAAATAATAAAGTTCAGCAATTCCTCGAATAGGTGACGCCATCCGTGACGCCCTATCAGGAGGCTGGCGACTTATCACAAATGTCGTTAGCTCCTCTTTGCTTTTGGTATTCGCTGCCTTAGGCTCACAATGGTTTTGAAGACCTATCATCTCCCTAACAACTTATCACGGATGTTGTCACGTCTCAACCTCAGGTCCCATGTTCTGCCTTAGGCAGATGCCAATTTTGACGACCTATCAGCTTTTTGACGGCTTATCACAAAATATCATCATAACTCTCAACTCAGGTCCATTCTCTATCTAAGACTGACAATGAAGCTTATAACTTATCACAGGGCTGATGACTTATCAGGAATGCCGTCAACCAGACTTCTTTTCTTTTTGCTTCAGATTTAAACTCTTTTGCTTCCATCCTTGTTGGTTCTCTAGCATCTTAGCTTCTACTGCAAAATTAAAGATAAAACAATCAAAAACGACAAAAGTTGCATAATACATTGCAATATTATTAGTTAAAAGCTTTAAATGTGTTAGCATCATCTCACACATCAAGACCCTCAACTTAAAACAACTGCTTGTCATCAAGAAACTCAACAGAACTAAGAGAATGCAAAGTACATTTGGCAGTCAATTAGCTATATCATCTCAAACATCTTCACCATCTCCAAGGTCAGTAAATTTAGGAACAACTGTGTATATTATTGACGAAAAAAAATGCAACACACAGGAATCAAGATATGGCACCAACTCAGCAACACAACCATGCATGCATCAAGTTTACACTATCCAAATAAGTCAGTAACTAACAATGTAACCAATGTGTCGTCACTACAAAGAAATCCCTCTTTTCTTATATCAAATATCACATATATAACAATAGGGACAATCACAATACACTCTCTCTCAGAATGCAGTTCCAATCAATGTAAGTTGAATACCATGGGCTTGCCCTTATTTTCATTAGCAAGATCATCAGACATGTTAGCTAGGATCACTATAGGTCTTATCTTTGGCTTGTAATGTAGGCTAGGGGATGGTATGATACTCGATGATATTTAAAGTGACTAAGCCTCCTTGACACTACACTAGCTTTTTGGGATTTCACTAATTAGCCTTTTTCTATTCTTCTCTTTTCTTGATCAAACTTATTCAGGATGGGTGCGGTCTTTTCTACAATCACTTTTTTTTCACAACTTTTCTTTTTCTTGCTTTTTTCTACCGCACTCAACTTTTTATTCTTTTCTCTTACTCTACCTTTATTCCTAATCATTTTACATCACGTACCCCAATGATAGCGACCCTCAACATAGGCCATTTTCCTAAGTCAAGGTGCATAGTGTCCAGGAGGACCAGGGGTAAAACAGGTTCATTATGATATAAATTGGAAAAGTGATAGGTGTCATAAAAAGAAATAGGCTAATCAGTCTCAAAGTAGGGATCAAGGGATATTCTACATACAGGGAAGGTTATGTAGGCTAAAAGTGAGCTGATATCAAAATGGCCTATGATCCTTTTATAACCCCTATCCTTCAACCAAGGTAAAACTAACCGGACAAGTTCTGGATTTCAATATACAACGGGAACTGAGTAAGATCTCACACACACTTGGCACACAAGTATATCACAAGCTACTACTTATTTTGTTCATGCAGCTTTTTAGCAATGATTACTGCACCATTAAAACTAATGCCATACAAAGATGCACAGTGGTCACAATCAGATGCAGTTCACACAGTTAAATACTCAGTCCATTAGAGAGGTGCTCAAAAATTACAAAAATAGGTTAAATGCCTCAAGTACTAGTATTTCTCCTAGTCGACTACAAAATTTTACAACAACAATTTCACCCTACACCCTCAACTTAAAATCAAAGAAAAATTAAACTAAGAATTAGGGTATACCTGGGGTAGATCAAGATCGGGGGTCATGGGTTCCTAACCTTGCTTCCATATCCTTATCTTCCCTATGTCCATCAGGAGCCTTGCTATGTTATGGTGCAGCTGGCCTAGCAGTTTCTGAAGGCCTACTAGTAGAGGCACCTGCGGCTCTCACTCGAATGGCTGCCTCCCATCTCTCATTGTCAACTATAGACTCGATCCTTGCCTTCTTCAGTTCTTTCTTCTCAGTCTTCTTTCTTGCCCTCTTCTCTACTTTTATGTCATCATCACTGTCACGACTCTGTCTCTTACCATTGCCTTTATTCTCACCTTTATTCTTTTTTTTTCGCTGGTTCCTCTGTGAGATCAAGAAACAGGATTTCTCTCTCAGACTCCTCAATAGCCGGATCTACAGACACCTTAAATTGGTGTTGTTGTAGATTTTGAACCTCCACTTTTACTTTGTCTAGGTCTGATCTGAATAGTCCCATCTCTGGAACTGACCTTTCTTTCGACTGTGCATTGAAGCGGTTCTCCAATTCATCAATGCGACCTGGTAGAGTCTTGTATGGCTCAAGTGCAGCTTTAACCCTCTTGTCTACTACAACCGAAAATTGCTTGGCAAAGACTTTAAGTTGAGCCTCCACCACTAGGACTGATTTTCCACCCTCCTAAAATTCATAGGGTTGAAGACAAATTCTATTGTACGCAATGCAACTGAAGGGTTTGTCTCAGTTCCCCACACTGGATTTGCTCGTGCTGAAGATATTGGTAGTGCAGCTTTAGAATCCTGTACTTCTACACTAGGCACTGAGTTGGTACCTGTAACCGGTGGATTTGTTGGAATATCTGTGCTTCTGTCAAGGATCAGCCTCTGCTGATTTTCATTATTTTGAATAGGATTGTTAGTCCTCTTGGAAAGAAATTCTTCTTCTAATCCTACAACCTAAGGCACATTGTCTTTCGTACATAACCTCATAATTAAACAAGGGAAAGGATATGTTGTATCGGACCTTGAGACCCAAATTTTTATCTCTTCAACGATAATCTCTCCAAAATTCAATTGAAGGTTAGCCATAAAACATACCACTAGTATTGCTCTATCATTCTCGAGGATATTATCGCCATTTGTGGTCATCAACCAGGTATATAAAATACCCCACCAAAATCTTGCCTCTGAATTCAAGGAGGTCTTGAAGATTCTTTTACTTTGGTTGGTCAACCATTCCGGTTCTCTATTTGCTATAAGTGTGGCTAAGCAAGACCGTTAATTTTCCCAATGCTTCAATCGGGCAGAGAAAGTAGGTCAAGTAGACTCAGGACTAAAGTTTGGGCCATGAAGGAACTTGTTGATTCTTGCTTCAGAAACATCCACCATTACACCCTGTACCAAAACATCATCCAACAAAGGTTGGTCTGCTGCTTTCTCCCATTCATTATAGATGTTTTCCAAGCGAGCTTGGTAGTTCACATAGAACTCCCTAACTAGTGTAGGAAAAATTTAATTTCCTCCTCTTGTAGTCCATCCCAATTCTTAGTCACAAAATTTCCGCTCAACTTCTGGATATCTGCTCAACCCTTTGGTAATGATCCTCTTTTCCTCAAAGATTGGCCTTTTGATAGCTCTTCTATTTGTTCTACAAATCCCATCAAAGAAGATTTTCTAAGCTTTGGGAATCTGCCACCTAGTGCCATCTCATACTTCAGGATTCTTGTATTTAACCATCATTCCCTAAATCAGAGATTCTTCATCATCTTGTGCCTTAGCAGAAGGGTACTCACTTGATGGTCCCTCGAATTCAGGTTGCCTAAACTCATGTTCTTCAGAATCAGGATGGTCTAAATTATGCTCTTAAGACTCCGTATGTTCAGACTCTTATTGCTTAGAGGCCGTCTGCTCAAAAGATTTATATTGAGACGTTGTTGGCTCAGTATCACTTTATTCACTCCCCTCTACCTATACTGGTGGGGGTGGTGGATGCTTTTTCGATCTTATCTTCTTTCTTTGCTTTCTGAGCAGTGGGTCTTCTTCTTCATAATTGGATTCCTCATTGAAGAGTTTTCAGGGTACACTCCTTTGTTTCTCTTTCTTTGTAGGTTTGGGTTATTTTCTTTAGGAGCCATTACAAAACCTGTGGCAAAGAAAAACCATTAGTTGAGCCTCAAGAGTATAAACACAACACATCAATTATTTAAGTTTCACACCCCTTGAAAGGGCTTATTTATGCTTTAGATCCCAGGTGTGATAACATTTTTGATAAGCCGTCACAAATGTGATAGCTTATCAAAAATGTCGTCAGCTCTAAATTGAACCTACAAAATTCTTATCAACTTCTGATGACATTTCTGATAAGTCATCTCAATTATGATATCTTATCATGAATGTCGTCATCTCTAAATAGAGACCCAACTCAAATTTTAAATTAATTTTTGATCCACTTTCTCCTTAAAACCATATCGATTCTCATTTTAAAGATGATCTTTTAAGCCTCAAGCTTGCGCAGCAAACCCAAGTTCTCGATATTTAGCCATTTACAAGATAAACTTGATTCAATCTTCTTGGGAACATAGGTTTACATTAGTTAATCACTTACCAATTAAAAAGAACAGTTAGGTTTTAAGCATAACTGGTGAGTGCCTTCACTGGGTTACATGAGCAAAAGAAAGTAGATGAAAGAAGAATTATTGATTTTGATTGCAAACCCACACACACAAGGAAGTTTTTCTTTTGTTTTACATGGAAACACTTTATAAAATGGAAGAAAATATGCTAAGTATGGAAAGAATTCACACTTAAAGGAAATAAAAACTATGCGGGAAGGTGGAAAGGCCAAGTTGTGGGCTGGGTCGGGTATTTTTAATTTGGCCTATAATTTAAGCTAATTTTGGGATTATTCTGATGACATTTTCTGATGGCTTATCACAAGTGTGATAGCCCATCACAAATGTAGTCAGCCTTAACAAAACCTACCTCAGAGCTGATGTCTCTGACGAAAAATCTGACTGCTTATCACAATTGTGATAGCCTATCAAAAAATGTCATCTAGAGCACTTGGCTGGATACTTCGATTCCACTTTCTTTGAACTTGAACTTAACTACAAAAATAAATAATTTTTAGAAACATAAAAATTTTGGGTTGCCTCCCAATAGCGCTTGATTTAATGTCGCGGCACGACTTGGTTATCTTGACTACTCAGACTTTACCAAGATAACCTGCTGATACCTCTTTACTATTTTCATAGAATACGTCCAGGATTGAGAAAACACTCATCTCTTTTGTCGGTGTCATGGATGAGTGTATTTTGAATCTTGCTTCCTTGTCATTGAGCCTGAACTTCAGCTCATTCAACTCCATGTCTACTATCACTCTCCCAGTTGTAAGGAATGGTCTACTCAGGATGATGGGCACTTCGAGGTCCACCTCACAGTCTAGGACTACAAAATCAGTAGGCATAATAAAGTCGGCCACCTTTACCAAGACATCATGTAATATGCTCACTGGCCGCTTTACAGGCCTATCCGCCATCACCAACCGCATGTTTGTCGGGGTAGGATTCCCCAAACCCAGTTTATTATACACGGCAAGTGGCATTAGGTTTATATTGTCTCCCAAATCGCATAGCGCTTTTGTAAAATTTAGGGACCCAGTAGTGCACGGGATGGTAAATGCTCACGGGCCTGCCTTTTTCTGTACTAAAGACCTTATGGAGATAGCACCACAATGAAAAAAGATTGTCCTCTGGTTTATGGCTAACCTTCTATTTATTCGTGACAATGTCTTTCATAAACTTTGCATATCCTGGCATTTGCTCAAGTGCGTCCACCAATGGAACATTCACCGTCAATTGTTTGAGCATTGCCATGAATTTTCTGAATTTTGCATCATCAATTTTTTTCTTCAATCATTGAGGAAAGGGAGGTGGTGGTCTTGGGAAAGTTTTCAACAAAAACTCCTTCTTCTTCTCTTTTCATTTCTCCAGAGCATCATCAGTATGATCCAACTTCTCAGACTCCACTGGACATTCTTCGTTGGGTTAATCATTAACTACCTCATCCAATACATTTTATTCAATAGAAAGGCCAATTAATATCTTACCACTTGTAGTGGTAATCGCCATACATGAGCCATCATTCCACGGATTTTGTACCATATCACTTGGTAATGTTACACTCTTCCTCTGGTTAAATACTGTGGATAGTTGGCTCATCTGCTGCTCCAACTATTTGATTACGGTGGAGTGCGAGTTTACCAACTGACTAATATATGAAAAATTAGTCTTCATTGTAGTCACACAAGAGTTGGTAGCCTCCACTCCCTTTAGAAACTTAGCCATCATGTCCTCCATGGACATCTTTTCAGAACTTGTTGTAGCAGCCTCACGATTTCCAGAAGGGACAGAGTGCCTGCTCCTATCATTATTATTCCTCCAATTTCCCTGCTCCCTATCTTTATAACTAGGATTATCATAATAATTTCGACCTTGATTCCCATGGACATTGCCTCAGAAACCCCCCTAATTATTAACACAGTTCGCCTCTTCTTCTGCCTCAACATCCACTCTATCTTGAGACCCCACATCTTTCACCATCTCAGTCTTGCCTGATAGAAAGTACTTGGTTAGTAAATCCATTTGCATTTTTAGGTGAGCCATGTATTGGTCACACTCCTCATCTCAATTTCATTGTTCAGTTGTCATTCCCCCAGAAATAGTGGGTCTAGCTACCACAGAGTCTCTGGTATGCCATGCCCAACTCTATTTGGTCATTCTCTCTAGCATTTCTGAAGACTCTAGGAATGTAAGATCAAACAAATGAACCACCAGCAATATTATCTATAATTGGCTTTGTAACAGAGTTAAGATCCCTATACAAAGTCTCCTTCAAGTGTATGCTCGTCATATTATTGTTTGGATACTGTGTCAGATTTTTCTTGAATCTCTCCCAAGTTTCATGCAAGGCTTCAGTCGGGAACTGCCTAAAGTTGTTGATCTCATCCCTCAACTATACCCTCCTAGAAGGAAGAAATAACCTTTCTAGGAATGCTCCTTTCAACTACCTCCAATTGGTTATAGAATCGGGTGTCAGCTCATTAAGCCACAATGTTGCCTCCCCAGACATAGACAATGAAAACAATCTCATCCGGATAGTATTCTGGAACACTCCTGGGTTATCAAAAGATTTATAGATAGTGAAAAAATTCACCAGATACATGTTCGGGTCATCCCACGGAAGGAAACCAAAAAACCCCTTCAGATTGAGGAGTTGAATCATAGTACTAGTAATATTAAATTTTTCCCCAGGTGCCAATGGTGGAGGAATGATTGCACCCATTGCACCTACACCGTCCATTCCATCATCATCATCATTAAGGTTATACTGGACCAACTGGTATCCTTGTCTTTCTCAAAATGAACGATTCCTGTTAATATTACACCGTACTAGTGTAGCTACCTTCTCTGCATGCCTTGGGTTACCAGGATTTAACAACTCCTCATCTCTAAAATATTCATCCTCAGTATTTGGATGTTGTGCTTGTTGACTGATAATCTGCATATTCACCTGAGCTCTAGCTAAGGCTGCTAACCTGCCAGCCTCTTGTTGGTCTGCCATTCGGCCAATTCGTTGCGGTTCCGGATTAAGTGGTAATAATGGTTCTCCGAAACTTCTGGTTCTTGGAATACACTAGAAATATTCTGCAATAACAAAAACAACAAATAAATGTAAACCTAGGAAACTTGACTAACAATCAATTAGCGCACACAAACTTTAGATTACAACTGTATTCCCCGGCAACAACGCCATTTTTGATACCGCTCAAACTATACCTCTCTAATAAGAATATAAGCAATCGTTGTCAATATATAACCCAATTAGTTTAGGGTAGAATACCATAGGGAATATGGTGTTAACTTAAGTCGTTTGCAAGTTAATCAACTGATAGTTGGATGTTTCCTGAAATGGGGAGTTTCACATTTAAGAAATAATTATTGGTCACTTTAGCTTCAGTATTTGTAATCAAGAGTTTATGAAAAAAACCAGAATTATGTCCCCTAGGGTTTTTTGTACTTGACAGATGCTAATAGTGGTTCAAGATTCTCAAAGTAGGTAGGACAACATGTTATCTTTATCGAATTATGCCTAAATGTCTCTTCACCTACTTAATCATTTAATTACCTAATCCTCTAGGACGTAAGGAATTTATATTTATTAACCAGAATTCACCTCAGGTTAATCAACCTTGTTACAACGTTGATTATTAAACGGAAGTTTAGTGTTTCCAAGTCCCTGTTGATAATTCACTTCCTACTATATTTGATTTCTTTCCCAAGCAAATAAAATAAGGTGTTATCTATCATTTGAAACCAATAGACGATAATTACAAACTCAAAATTATCAAGGAGTCCTATTATCTTTTCAATCTTAAACACTTAGCACCTTATCAAGACTTAACCTTATATCCCATTAATTCAGGTTAAAGGGGTTTAGCCACTCATGATGTAATTATCGAAACAACTAGATGAATTTATAATTTGAAAGATAAAATTACCACAAGATGAATAATAACTAGTGATTCTCAGATTAGATCACAAAATGAATCCAAAAGTAATGATTAAAATGACTTCAAAGTAATTGCTTTTTCAAGCCAAGAAACTAGAGAGAGAAAATAATAAAAATATGTGTCTCAAAACTCAGGTTCAGAACAGTTAAGAAAACCCTAAACAATGCTTTAAATAGTTTAACCTAATTATGGAAACATAATAATACAATTTAGCAATTCCTCGAATAGGTAACGCCATCCATGACGCCCGGTCAAGAGGCTGAGGACTTATCACAAATATCGTCAGCTCCTCTTTGCTTTGGGTATTTGCTTCCTTAGGTTGATGATGGTTTGGATGACCTATCACCTCCTTAAAGACTTATCATGAATGTCGTTTTGTCTCTATCTCAGCTCTCATGTTCTGCCTTAGGCTAACATAAATTTTGATGACTTATCATTTCCTTGATGGCTTATCATAAAATATCATCACAACTCTCAACTCAGGTCCATTCTCTGTCTAAGGCTGACGATGAAGCTGATAACTTATCACAGAGATGATGACTTATCAGGAATGTCGTCAGCCACACTTCTCTTTTGTTTGCTTTAGATTTCAATTCTTTTCCTTCCATCATTGTTTGTTCTCTAGCATCTTAGCTTCTACTGCAAAATCAAAGATAAAATAATCAAAAACGACAAAAGTTGCTTAAGACTTTGCAATTATTCTCAGTTAAAAGCCTCGAATATGTTAGCATCAGCTCACACATCAGTTCATCTTGAATAACTATTGAATTCTTTGCGAGACTGATTGCAATTTGATTCTTATAACCATTCTATTATAAATTGCATTTATGTGAGAGATTTTGGGTAACACTATCTTGGTGAGGGAACATATTTAATGTTAGTTGGGTGATTTTTATGATTTCTTTGATTGAACAATATGTTTGAGTCTTCCAAGTAGGTGAATCAATTCTTGAGGCTAGGATGTTTTGGAGTAGTATTCTTTAACTTTCAGTTGTGTACATAACATGCTTAGTGTAGAAACTTGCATTCTGTATTGTCATTGTAGTACTAGCTTAAAGGTCTTGATCATAGTAGAAGCATAGATTCTCCTATGCTTATGATTCTTAGAGTAAAGAGTTGTTTAAGAAAGAAGAAGGCTTTAAGCATAGGGTAGTGATCTGAGGTGGCTTTATGCACCTCAATGTTTCTATCCAAGCTTATTGAGCCTTGTTTTGAGGAAAACTTGTGTTCTTAATGTTTTAACAATGATATAGTTGAGTATATTTGTGTTTAACTACTTTATTACAATGTTCATGGTGTTTTCCAAACAAGTTTGTACTTAATTTAGTCACTTAGAGTTCAAATGAGAAAACTAGTGTTACTAGCTTGAGCTAGGTGTTGTTCTAGTTGATCTCGATGGATTATAGTGAGTGTAATGAGTTACTAAGGATATTATTGTGTAATTATGAGGGTAACAACTTGTTTATAGTGTTCAAGGTTCAATTGAATCAAGCTTTGAGTCGAACAAGAAGTTAAAGATCAAAGAACTCAAAACAAGTTCTTAGCTTAATTTTCTAGTTTGTTCTCTTGGACGTTGTGTTGTTTTGAGCTCTAATCCATGTTGTTTGATTATATAGAATTCTTTGTGAGTTTATTATCATTATAAATGGATTATTAAAAATCTGGAAATCAACTATAAATAACACCACAAGGCTTAGGCTGGAAGGTCAAATGCTTAAGACAACTTTAGACGTCAAAAGGTGAATTTCAGTAAGGGTATGGGAATAGCCTCGTGGAACGACCCCTACTCCCATGTAATAACCCTTTTGGCACAAATCCTAATCCCATGAACTTACCCTCGAACCGCATACGTGATTCCCAACACGATAAAAATTTCCCTCCTATAAATAGTACACTTAAACTTGATGTTAAACACCTTGGACAACTTTGAAACTTGGAAAGGGGATGGAAAACACTTCAATTAGGCTTTTTCATTCTTTACTTTGGTGTTTTTAATAGATTTTATCATGTATTAATTTATCTTTAATACGGTTATGTCCATTAGTGGCTAAAAGTCCCTTTTCCGGGGTTAAGTCCAAGAACATGATTACTATTTCTTTGAATTGATTTTCTATTGATTGCTTATCATATTTGGATGTTTATTTATCCTTGTTATAACTATTTTAAGAATTATCTACCCTTAGAATACATCTATTATCATCTTTATGAGCCCAGGAGAGGGAATAGGAGGATAAAATATGGGGTAAATAGAGCAAGGTTCTTATTATTTTATAAAATAAGGGATTTGAATTAGAGTCTAGGGTAGGGATATACCTAGAAGCCTTATTTGGTTCACTTTTAGGATGACATCTTAATGTATATAAATGGATTATTACATACCCACTAAATAATATGGTTGCAATGTCCGGCTAGGAAGAAGATTAGAGTTTGGAAGACCATGATCATATGATAAACCCTATGAATCAATAACTAAGATAAGCAATCTAACAAATGAAGTTCAATATCTTAGTTTGATTGTTCGCAGAGCTTTAACCCCGGGTTTCTCTTTATTGATTGCCTAAGCTCACATTACTTTTAAGCATTATTTACTTTAATTTTAGTTTAGACTTCAAAAACACTTTTGGGTTTGTTTGCACTGATTAATCTCAATAGTTATACTAGATTTTGATAGCTTCTTTACACTAGTCCATGTGGGATCGATATTCAACTTTGTAAAAGGCCACTATATTACTTGGTGAGACCACGTACACTTGCATATGTGCTTGGGTGCAACAGACTCGTATGGAGTCTTTTCATACCATGAACAAAACATGGCCAACATCGCACTGACCAATATACGACCAGGGTCCCTAGATATGTACCCACACCATACGACTAGTATGGTGAGTCATATGATTAACAGAAGGCTCAAACTCACAAAATTTTGCAAGGATCAGAACCTAGCTTGTTTTAGTAAGCTTTGGTTTCTTCATGACTAGGTATTAAGTGGTGAGTCTGAAAGGATCACCATATATTCTTAGGGTTCTTTGAGATTTTATGGTCACATTTATGTTTCGAGGATTGATGACTTAATTCGATAGATTTTCAATGAGGCTCGCAACTCTAGATATTCCATTTTTCCCAACATAACAAAATGTATAGAGATTTGAGACAACATTATTGTTGTAGTGGTATGAAGAGAGATATAGTATACTCTATAGCTCGTTGCCTTTGTTGTAAGTAGGTAAAGGACGAGCATTAACGTCCAGGTGGTTTGATTCAGAAGTTACCCATTCCTTAATAGAAATACAAATGGATTACTATAGATTTTGTCTGCGGGTTTCCTCACACTTCCTATGGTTCGGATGGTATTTGGGTCATTATGGATTATTTGACCAAGTCATCACTTTTTATTCCTATTCTGATGTCCTTCAGTGCTGAGAGATTAGCCCATATTTATGTTCGGAAGATAATCTATTTGCATGGTGTTCCCATTTCTATTATTTTGGACCAAAGTTCCATACATTTTGAGATTTTGGAGAGCATTTTAGGAGTAGATGGGTACTCGGGTGGATCTTAGTATAGCTTTTTATTCGTAGATAAATGGTCAATCAGAGCAGACTATTCAAGTCCTTAGGGATATGCTCTGAGCTTGTTTATATATTTTGGAGGCCAGTGAGAGAAACACTTCACATATAATAACAACTATCATTTAACTATTTAGATGGTGCCTTTTGAGTCTTTGTACGGCAGGAGATATCATTCTCTAGTTGGGTGGTTTGAGACTTCTGATGTTAAGCCTCGTGGTACTGATTTTCTTCAGGAGTCGTTGGATAGAGTTAGGGTGATTTAGGATAGGTTTAGAGTGTCTAAGAGTAGAAAGAAGGACTATGCAAATCGTAAGATTCATGCCTTGATATTTAGAGTTGGTGATATTGTATTCCTCTGTGTATTGACCATGAACGGTGTGATGAGGTTTAGGATAAAAGGAAAGCTTAGTCTTTGATATATTAGACATTTTGATATTCTTCATGTAGTTGGTGAGGTGGCCTATGAGTTATCTCTACCTCCAAATTTTGTCTCTATTTATCCAGTTTCTATGTCTCTATGTTGTGGTGATACACTCATAATCCATCTCATGGTCTTAGATGGTGACCCAGTCCAGTTAGATGTGCGTTTGACCTTTGTGGAAGAGCCTGTGCTCATTTTATCTAGTGATGTTAGGTGATTGTGCATTAGTGAGATTCCTAAAGTTAAGGTTCAGCGGAGACATCTCCCAGTGGAGGAGGCCACTTAGGATATCGAGAGCGAGATGCGGACTCAGTATCTGCAGAAAAAAGTTCCTTTAGTAGTGGATATTGTAATGATCCTTCGGGTTATTTTTCAATATTTCTGCTTATTTTCTCCATTATAGCTTTCCTATAGCTTCCCCAAGTTATTTACGACTTTCTGGAACTGATAGTTGGGTTATTGGGCAATTTGTTTTATTTTTAGAGCCAATTTCCTATTTTGAAGTCTTCAATTGTTCCAAATGGCCACCTGGCAAAAATTTAGTAAGACGATCTTGAATGAAAATTCTGATTATGCTTGTAGCTCCAAAATATTAATTTTAGGCTAAATGGACCTGTAGTTTAGGTCCCAAGACACCCAGGCTCATTTTGACCTATTGGTCGGAAAGTTAAGAAAATAAAATATGGATGTGGGACCCGTATTTGATCAGAATGACCTCAAATGGAAATTTTGAGTCCTCCATCACATCTGAAGCAGTGAATTTGGTGTTGTTACAAATTTATTTGCACATTCGAGAACCCAAAAAAATCCAGAGTACATGGTTGAAGTCTATTCAAGACTTGGAAAAATCTGGTGTACCAGGTTTCTGGTGCATTGTGATAGTAGCTCTTTGGACCATGATCATGATCATAATTGATCGAGGATATGATATACCGAGATTGTGATAGTGGAGTTGATATTGTGATTCGCGTAGCAAATAAAAGATGGTGCAATTGCCAACCTCGGGGTCGGGATAGCAACTCCCCAGTACCTGGACTAGTATAAAAGGACCCTTTTTCTATGATTTTGGCCATTCTTCATCACTTTCTTGATATCCAAAAACCTCAAATAGTGTGATAGCTTGAAATTGAGGATTGGGGTGATTTAGGAGCTTGATTAACAATTATTTTTGTAATTCTCTTCCGATTTGAGGTAAGAATTCACTCTTTTATTGGTGGATTTAGTGATTTCTTGATCAAAACCCTAAAATTTAAGGGCATGGCTTTAGCTTGATTTTTAGCTATTTTGTAGGGTAATTATTCCTTGAGTATGTAAGAATGTTGTGTTGATTTCAAAAAAGCAATTTCCATAACTGGGACCCACATGGGGATTTTGATATGAATTCTAGACCCAAAGCACAATGGTGCAATATAAGTATTATTATTCTCGTATTGAAATGTAGAATGTGTTTTTGAAATCTTGGCACCTTGAGCAGACTTCTCGGAAGGGAAAACGGTGGTTTAGCAGTTCATTGAGCTTTCTTCGAGTCAAGGAAGGCTAGGTTTATCCCTTGTTAGATTGAGTTATTTCATAGTATTCTTATGTTATTATGTTAGATTTCAGATGAGTTTTAGGTGTTAAATTTTTGAAATGCAAGACTTGGGTTAGTTGGACCGTTTAGGCAAATTTGAAACCATGGAGTTGAACACTTAGCTTGTTTCCTTGTGCTTTAGGCGAATTGGACTTCATTTCTCATGTTTAGCATGTGAATGCCATATATCACTCAAGATTAAATAAAAATGCTCTAGTTAGTCATGCTTAGGGTGAATTGGCCTTAGTTTCTTACATTAACGAAGGTTTCCTTAGTTTCATTTAGCTTAGATAAAGTACTTGAGAAGAATCTCTACCTTAGGGGTATTTGTGGCTTGCTTAACATCTAAGAGTGGATTTAGATACCTTAGCCTAGTCCATGGTAGAACTTGACATAGAATGTATTTTGGGGGATTTAGAAGTGGGATCTTTGACCCACCTTAAGAAAAGATCAATGATAGTTCTCTTAAAATACTTATACGCTTGTTGAATACGTAAAGAATGCCCTTTTTAGGCAATATTGAGATACTTTGATACTTAATGGTTATGTTGGTTAATGTGAGGCTTGACACCTATTAATTATTCTATTGATGATGCTATTTATAATGGTGATTATATATATATATCCTATTTGAGTTTGAAAGATTATTATGTTGTTTATTATATATTCTCGATTCCAGTTCGGAGGATGATTAAGGCACCATTGATTATAATTACCAGTTCGAGTCCGGCTATTGATTATTTATTTCTTTAAGTCCAGCTATTGATTTTATTCACCTATTTGAGTTAGAATATGCATAATATTCTATGATTACATATTTTTTATGATTAACCGTATCAGGGTTTGACATTGAATGTAACAATTTTGCTAAGTTGAAAAATTAGGAAATAACTATAATGTGGCATGACATAAATGGACTCTAGTGGTAAAATCACTTATTCAAAAATGATGGTTAGTTGATAAATGACTACTAGTGGATATATGACAAATAGCCGATAATTTAATTAGTGACAAAAGATTGATAGTTGATTAATAGACTAGGGTATAAATGGTGATAAGGTTTCTATATATTTGTAAATAGTGGAATGATGGTTAAATAAATGAGTTAGTTATTTGTAAGAGATGAATCGTTGTTTTCCCCATCTTTCAGTGTACTCTCCAGGCGTATAAGAGTCTGTGATGAGTAATTTAATTTTTGCACCAATTTGCTACGGGAGCCAATTTTGTAGTTATGGCCATATCTGTTGACGCTTTATGATATTCCGATTTATTTAATTATCTATGCATAGCAATGTTGGAGCTACTTCAGATTTGTCTATACCTTGACTTAGTTATATTAACTTACATTTTTTCATACTTATATCTTGATTTAGCTCAGTCGACCAATGATACCTATTGAGTACCAGGATTTTTTGTAATCATACTATACTTCTATGCCTTTTTTGGTGTAGATTCGAGTATTAATTGCCATTGTTGTTTCTTGTTTATATGGTGCTGATATTTGGAGATAGGGTGATCTCTTGGAGTCTTAGACGCCCATTTCCTTCTATATTTGTATAGTCACTCTTTTGTTTTGAGACAGATGTATTGACTACTCTAGATACTTGGGTTGTATTTTTATTGTTAGATTCACTTGTATTGGCTCTACCAGGTTGTGGGATGGTATCTTGTATTGACTATTTTTATCTATATTAGAACACTTTGCTTATTTGTAAGTGTGTTGATCATTTTTGCCTAAGATTGGGCATATTTCACCAAGTTCACCCATTGAGTTGAACTCTAGGTTATGATTTGTCTTAACAACTTGTAAAGTAGAGTAGGCACCATGATGACTCGTAAATCAGGTCATGAAAATTACGAGGCTCCAGGTGGGAACAATAAAAATCCACGATATTAGATTAGTTTCAGTAGGAGCCATAATGTCTCACAGTTTAAATACAGTGGTTCTCAGGGTAAGTACCCTCTGCGGAAACATTATCAACATCAGGGTAAGTCTTGAAGGCCCATTCTTGCTACTGTTTGGATCATTGATAAACGCCAGTCTAGTTACAGTGATCATCCTTGACAGAGTAGTGGTTAGCCTCCAAAGGGTTCGTCTTCTGGTTATTCTAGCCATGGTGGCTATTCTGGATCAACCAAATCTTCTTGATTTAGTACATGTCCAGGGGCGTGTTACGGTTGTGGAGCCTTTGTCCATTTTTTGAAAGAGTGCCCAAATCATGGTTCAATGGTTTCTCCTGCTCAAAGTGTTCTTCTTCTTTTGGTAGTATATCTCCTAGTTAGAGGTGGTATGCGTAATTATCGGGGAGATTCCTAGAGTGCTCGTGGAGGCCCTCAGATAGATAGGATAGGTGATTGATTAGGAGAACAGCCAGGTGGCGGGCATTGTCAGTTGTATGTGTTGTATCGTGGTTTCATGGAACTTTTGATGCTTAAAACAAGGATATGAAAGTACATAGGTCTTTTTGTTAGATGTGATGTTTTTATGTGGTTTTGCAGGAAAATATGATGTCTAGGCTACGATCACACTCATTTAACCAAGATCGGGGTATCTCTATCCATGACAGGTAATGGATGAAGCTTGGAATTTGATCCCAAGCTTCGACCAATCCCTTGGGATGTATCCAAAGTTTTATACGAGCAAACAGGATATGTAACCATATATATTTTTGAACATTTTAGACGTGTAGACGAAGCCTAATTCCCCATCTAATGTCATTTTACTAAAGTTTTCACTCGTTGAATATTTGGGACCAATGAAGACTTCTAAAAGGGAAAATGGTTCTAAAAATCAAATGAACTGCAAGGTAACTAGACTATCAGTTTCAGAAAGTCTTAAATGAATTGGGGAATCTATGAAAAAGGTCTAATGGGAAAAATATTCAGGAACATAGAAAACAACCTAAATGGTCACAACAACATCCACTAATAAGGAACTTTCATCCCTAAAAGTTAAAGATGAATAAAATATCAAAAGTCTCAAACAAATAAGGATATTCGGCCTGCATCTCACTTTTGATCTCCCAAGTAGACTCTTTCACTAGGCAGTACCTCTACAGAGCCTTTACTATAGGAATCTCTTTAATACATAACTGCCTCACATCACTAGCCAAAATGAGTACAAGCTCTCCTACAAAGGCGAACTACTCATCCAACTGAACTGAATCCCACCTGAGCACATGAGATGAACCTGGAATATACTTCCATAACATAGAAACATGGAAAATTAGATAAACAGTTGCAAAATATGGAGGTAAGGCTAACTCATAATCCACCTTGCCAACTACACAGAGAATCTCAAAAGGACCATTATATCGATGGCTAAGCTTACCCTTCTTTACGAACCTCATCACACCCCTCATAGACAAAACATAAAGGTACACATAGTCACAAACTCTGAATCTCAAGGAGAAGAGTCTATGGTTGGTGTAAGACTTCTGCCTACTCTAGACTACTCTAATCCTAGCCTGAATACCCTGACTCTATCCAATGAGCCTTCAAGAAAATCTGTACTATGAGGTTTTACCTTAGAAGTCTCAAACCAACCTATCGGAGAATGACACCTCCTAATATACAAAGCCTTAAAAGGCATCATTTCAATAGTCAAATAATAACTATTGTTATATACAAACTCTATCAAGGCTAAGTGTTAATCCCATTGTCCTCCAAAATCCATAATATAGTCTCGGAGCATATCCTCAAGCACCTGAATCATTAGCTCGGACTGACCAACTATTGCATATCTCATTTGATAATTGTTCGGCTCACTCGGCCAATGCTCTAGAGTGATCGAAGGAGTGCAACATAATTTTGAATTGTGAGTAGTGTCACTTCATGGTTAAGGAGAGAATAAATCTTGGACACAAAATTTCAAAGAAGGGGATAGAGACCAACAAGGAGAAGATTGAGGTTATTGAAAAATAACCTCCACCAATTATTGTAAAAGGTATTCAAAGTTACTTAGGTCATGCAGGGTTCTACAGGTGATTCATCAAGGACTTCTCTGATATTGCAAATTTATTAAGAAATTTATTAGAGAAGGAGGTGAAGTTTATGATTGATGATTACAAATTAAATATGAAATTTATTAGAGAAAGAGGTAAAGTTTGTGTTTGATGATGCTTATCTCAAAGACTTTGAGTTCCTAAAATAGAGGTTGATTTCTATTCCTATCCCTGTGTCTCCATATTGGACTCTTCTATTTGAGGTAATGTGAGACACCAGTGGTGTTTCCCTAGGAGCTTTCCTAGGCCAAAGACGCAAGAAAATACTTCATCCTATCTATTATTCCATCAAAACACTAAACCCCACATAGAAATATTATACGGTTACTAAATATGAGATGTTTTTTATGGTGTTTGCTTTTGAGAAATTGGTGTTCTATTTGATTAGGACCAAAGTCATTATTCGTACTAATAATGAAGATCTTAGATACCTTATGGAAAATAATGATATGGGACCTAGATTGATTCGATGTGTACTATTACTGCAAGAGTTTAACTTTGAGGTTAATAACCGAAAAGGCATAGAGAATCAGGTTATAGACCATCTATCCAGCCTAGAAGAGGAGGTGATTCTTAAATTAGGGAATGAGCTTAAAATTAATGATACTTTTCCAGATGAGTAGGCCTGTCAAGTATCAAAAGACTTAATCCCATGGTTTGCTGATTTGTCCAATTATAATGCAAGTGATCTTATCCCAAAAGACAAGTTGTTTTAGCATAAAAATGATTTACACATGAGGTAAAAAAGTTTATTTGGGATAAGACTTATTTATTTTGGGTGTGTGTGAATGGTGTGATTTGGAGGTGTATTCCCGAAATGAGATAATGAGCATTCTCGAGGCCTATCATTCGTCTCCTATTGGGTTTCACCATGGAGGTACTCGTAAATCCCAAAAGATTTTGTTTTGTTGTTACTATTGGCCAATAATTTATAAATATGCACAAGATTATGCTCGATTTTGTGACCAAAGCCAGTGGTAAGGAAATATCTCATGAAAGAATGAGCTTCCCATGACACCTATTCTTGAGCTTGAGCTATTTGACATATGGAATATTGATTTCATGGGTCCATTTATGAGTTTTCATTGCATAAAGTTCATTTTGGTGGTAGTTGACTATTTAGCAAAGTGGGTGGAAGAAGTTGCACTTCCTAATAATGGTGGTCACAGTGTCACATCATTGTTGAAGAAAAATATTTTTTTTTGATTTGGTACTCCACGTACTATTATTAGTTATGGTGGTTCCTATTTCTTCAATCATATATTTAAGGCACTACTTGAGTCATACGGTGTGACATAGAATATTGAAATACCTTACCATCCACAGACATGTGGGTAGGTTTAGGTCTCCAATTGTAAGTTCAAGTCTATTTTAGTGAAGACTGTGAATGCCAACTGGACTGATTCATCGAGAAAGCCAGATGATGCACTTTAGTCCTATCAGACAATTTACGCTATCCTCATAGGTATCTCTCCTTATCATCTTGTGTACATCAAGGAATGACACTTGCCGGTCAAACTTGAGCACAAGGAACTATGGCCATTCAAAAAACTAAATTTTGAGTGGAGTGATGTCGCGTACTTGAGAATTGATAAGATGAATGAGTTAGATGAATTCCACCTCTATGCTTATGAAAGTTCATCCTTTTATAAGGATAATATGAAGTTGTACCATGAAAACAAGATTTAGAAAAAGGAATTCCAACTCAGTGATATGGTCTTGTTCTATAATTCGAGACATCGCTTGTCTCCTGACAAATTGAAGTCTAAGTGGTCTAGACTATTCACCTTGGTTAGAGTATTTCCACATGGTGAAATTGATGTCAAATGAGATGGTGATGCTCTATTAAACGTGAATGGGAATTATGTTAAGAATTATATGGGAAGCATGGAGGAATTGAAAGTGTGTGTGGATTTTAGCCTTGATGAATTCTAAGTAACTAAGGCAACCAAGTCATGCTGCGACGTTAAATTAGGCACTTCATGTAAGGTGAACCATGGAATTGTTAGTTAATTATGAGTACCCAACACAGTTACATTATACAATGATATTAAATGAAGCATTGCATAGGAGGAAACCCCTATTTTGTACTTAGCTAAGTTATACGGTAATCTATGTGTTCAAATATGCAGGGATGAACTATGCAGGAAAAGTATCAGAAAAGTATGGTGCCATAGACCCAAAAAGGAACCCTAAAAGTTATTAGAAAAACCGTATGAATCATCACCTGAATTTTTAGAAAGATAAAAAGCTACAATAATCAGGTAAGTTGTCTCTGGAGTCCTGACGACTATCAAAATGAGTCGTCGTCTATGACTATGACTCATCACCTTGAGTCGTAAGGACTAGAGACCCAGTTAAGGATTTACATTAAACGGAGGGAGACAATGACTCATAGCCACTGACTATGAGTCATTTCCAAGAATCTTGATCAATCGCACAAGTTGTAGAACTAAGGGGCTGACTCACGTGAAATAAAAGAAATATTAAGACCCCACACAATACCTTTTCCATTTTTTGAATGCGTAATTCCCTTCGTCTTCCATAAATGTCTTCCCCATATCCATTACATTTCTCATCTCCTTAAAATTACCTTTTCAAGAATTCACACTACCCCTAAAAAAATCAAATTCCCTTCTCATCAAGTTCAAGGCTAAGTGGTGTAGAGAATCCAATTATTTTTCTATATTCGAAGTAAGTGTGTAAATATTATTTGCTAAATCTTTATCATGATTGATCCATTAAGTAAATATTTCTTGGGTTCCATTCTTATACTTTCCTACGGTTTGGAATAATTGCTAGAGTTTGTATGAAATCATAGTTTACACAAGTAATCAAAGTAAAACATAAATAGGGAATTTTTTAAAATGTGGAATATGGGTGATAAAAATTCTAAAATGGGATGTTTGAGCACCCTTGGAAATTAGATTAAACAAGGAAAATCCCTAACAATTCATGCTGACAGTCGCAATGAGCCTTGTTATGACTCGCAGGGCAAACTAACGAGTCGTTGGGTAACTCGTAACAACTATTAACATAGGTTGGTTAAGGATGAAAATCTTTTGGTCACACTATGAAACACCCTATGAGTCATTGTCTCACCCTATGACTCATAGCCTGACTTATAGTAACTGCACATGTATGCATCTTGAAGGATTATTTTCTGGTCACATGACAAGTCACTCAATGAATAGTTTAATAACCCAATGAATTATTAAGCAGACTTGCAGGATTACTAGTACCCTATACCTATAGGGAATCAAGCCCTATGATCTTTAGAATGATTCATAGACTCTGGCAATAAGTCGTAGCCTAACTCGTAGGGTGCCCAACCAGTGTCAAAAATTCTCAAATTTTCTTTATTTTTCATTAATTCATTTTGTATTAACTAATGATGTTCTTCCCCCAGGCACAATGGTACAAAATAATGGAACCACTAAGGGGGCCTAGTATACCCTAAAAAATCAATCTCATGGATAAGACTAATGATGACGAATTTAGCTGTTTGGTAGAAGAGTATCCTATCATAGAACAAATAGAACCAAGGAGAAGCTTACATCGAGGCCAGAAAGATAAAACCTAAATGAAGAATCAAATCCAATCATTGCCATACTCACCTCCTTAATTTGAAAAGGAAGAGGAACCAAAATTAGGACACGAGGGAGTAAATAAGGAGAGGAAGATGCCTCTAATAACACCAATAATGCTGCATCTGGTAGCAAATCCAGTATGGAAGGTTCCGAGTCAGGTTCTTAGGATTCTTAAAGTATTGAGAAAGGAGATTTTACTAATAGTTCACAAGTGAAGTTTACTCCTCCACCCCAGTTCTATCCCACACAACAACTTGTGCCAACTCCCCTACCTATTGTCAATTGGTGGGGAACCCAGGGATGCAGGTTTTTTTTATCAGGACGGTGAAATTATCCTAAGTAGATGGAAGCTGAAGAGAGGGTTTTATCTTGAACCCAAGTTGAAGATAGTTTGAAAGTCAGAGATGCGTGAGTTGGAGGACTGATTCAAGAAGTAGCACTTTGAGTGGATGACAAAAGGCTCAAGTAGATATAGTCCATCACTAGTTCGGTAGTTTTATGGTGTGCATCATATGAAATTGAGGTTGATACATTTGAAAGGGTTGTTATGAAAGGGAGGTGATCCATTTCACTCCCTCATGATCTAGGGTGTTCGGGTGAATATCTCTACGTAGACTATTTCCACATTCATACATAGAGTGAAGTTTTAGATCCTCACTGACACTTCTAATTTTGATCACCACTTTGAGGGAATGAAAAAAATGAATACTAAGCAGATTGGTATGGAACATAAATACATGAATTTGAAGTGCATCACGGGTATCATTGCAACTGTGCAGAAGAATGCAACATGGGTTGTAGGTCCATCCTTTCAGATCTCGAGGGTGAGTTTAAGTTTTGCAACAAGGTCCTGGTGGACATTGTTTCAACATTGTTTAAGCTTGGCCATTGATGTTCCATGGAAACACGGCACATTCAATACCTAAAATAAAGAATTTATTCTTGGACTTAGGCATTTTGAGGGATATAATGTGTTTGTTGCTTGAGTGTAGAGAATTTAGGAAGAAAGTGGCTTGGAATAAAAAATGGAAGAAAAAGCTCCGAATATGTTGAAGTTTGATCAGCTTAAAAGTCTACCTATGAGTCTTTAAGTCATTATACAACTTGTAGCCTTACTCGTAACCAAGACAGTAGCATAAGTCAAGAAGAAGATGCTAAGTAAGGAATGATCACAACTCGTAAGGAGTAACTATGAGTCATGAGTAGTAGTTGTAAAGAGAGAAAAAGCTAAAGATAATGTTCAGAGGTGAAGTCATAGAAGACCACGAGTCATAAGATCTAATTATGACTAGTAATGATAAGCCATAAAGAGACTAGTGTTCAAAGCCCAGAAAAGCTAAGGCTCAAGTGATGACGAGTGAAGTACATGAGTCGTAAAGACTGACTACGACTCAAGGTGATAAATCATAATGACAATAGAATCTTGAAGGCCTAAATATCAGTCACTGGAATTCTTACGATTAGCATAGTATGAGTCATAATGAGACCTTACAAGTTGACCACATGGTTCATAATGAGTGTCGACTTACTTTTTCTATTCTGGTTTTATTAGAATTTTTTTCTTATTTTGAGATACTATAAATTCCTTAGGGTTATTCCTTTATTAGATTAAACACTTTTACATTAATTGTGATACTTTTAGCATACTTTGATCAATGAGAGTTTGTTCTTGAAATTTTGGATTTTTATTCAATTGGAGACTTTGTATTTTCTCTCTTTTATTATTGTGAAATTAATTACATGTGTTCTTTTTTGGATATCATAGATTTTTGCATAAACATGAGTGGAAAATTTCCTTAACTAAGGTTATGGAAACCCTGGATAATTAGGTGCGTAAGGGAATTAAGTGTTCATTTATTCGCTTCCATTTTATATATTGCAATGTTCTTCGTATATATTGAACCCAAGTTGTTGTACTGGCTCGAGGACCACCTATATTCAATAATGTTCTAACAAGGGAGTTCAATATTGGGAAAAAGAGATTACAAAAGTAATTCTAGGATACCAACCCTTGTCTAATATACTCGAGACTCAAATGGTGAGAGTTGTACCGAGTTTAAAGATAAGGGACAACAAGGTAACACCCAGAGACTCATAAGATAAAGGGTGTAATCTATAAATATGTTCACAAGAAGATTTATAATACATAGCTTGTCAACTTTGCATGCAGAGCAGGAGGGTAGGTAGATTGAGTATGAGAATGCTACGTAGATGAGAAGCTAAAGGGAAAACAGTCCTAGTGCTTGTCTTCTATTATTTACACACTCAAGCATTCAAGTTTTGTTACTTGTAATATCAGACTTCAAATTCCCCTATTTAGTTTTCTGCATTTCTCATAAATTTTATCAAGTTTGATATACTGTTTAACGGTATCCTTAAGGGTTCAACACCAACCTGGTTTTGGTTACTATGTTTGACATCGACCACAACATACTTCTTTAGAGGTATGTTTTGGGCGACATAAAATTCTTATGTCATTTCTGGGGAAGACAGAATGAATTGTTAATTAAATTAGGTAAATTTTGTGGGTTGTAGTTTTTTTTCTTTATTTTGTATACACCATTGTATTTAAAATAATAGGAGTAGAGAAAATCCTTTACTTCAATTAGATCCAGAGTTCAAAAGAATTCTAAAAAAAACAAGAAAGATGTTAAAATAAGCTCATGATGGTGTTCTTATTATGGTACGAGACCCTCATATTATCCTACTCCTCCACCTACTGATCCATATAATGTTGTAGATAGAAATATAGAGCAATTTCTAGTAGAGGCAGCTGAAGAGAGAAGAGTGGTTATTGAAGCCAGGTTAGCTCAACAAGCATAGCTAGCCAAGACAAGATCAATAGTTGATCCATGTGCAGTCGTCGATGGCAGTCAAAAGAGAGAGAGGAGTGGCAGAGCTCATGTTATTCCTATATATCAGTTTTTACCATTGTATGATGAGGATGAAGACATAGAGTATAGAACCTGCTGAGACTAGAGCCATTGTTCCATCCGTATTACCCTCGGATGTGAAGTTCGATATTACTAGTGCAATGATTCAGTTGCTAAATCTTAAGGATGTCTTTTTAGGGGCAGCAACAGATGATGCAAATATGTACTTATCCAATTTCACTGGGATATGTACTTCATATACCATTCCAAGGGTTGATCAGGAAGTGTTGAGATTATGATTGTTCCCTTTTTAACTGAATAGTGAAGCATCGTTATGGCTTGGAGAAATTCCTAGAGGATTAATCACGACTTGGCATAATTTGTGCATAAAGTTTTTGAATTGATTTTTCCCTCCTGCCAAGATGTTGCAGTTAAAAGATGAGATCTATAATTTCAGGAAATTACTTGTAGAGTCTATGTATGAAGCGTGGTTCCGATTAAAAAAAAAGTTGAGCATGGTACCTCATCACAGAATTCCCAGATCAAATTTGTTGTAGATACTCTATAGATACCTTAATATTAGATCTAGGGCAATGTCATACATAATATCTGGAGGTGCACCTATGCATCTACGTTGGGACATGGCCAAAGAGATGTTAGATGATATTTCTGTTACTAACCAAGGATGGCATACTCGGGAGGTTGATAGAGGAGTTAGTACATATGCTATAGGGGATGGAAATAACTACAGAGATAGTGATGACACAGTAGCATAAGAAGTTACGCAGCTCATAACTAATATTAGCATAATTTTAAAACAATTTGTAGCAATAAAGGATGAAAAGGTAAACACAGTGTAGGCGCAGGGATTTTTTTTATAGAATATATAAGTCTAACGCAGATAAGGAAGCAAAGTATTTAAATCCAAAGTATATAATCAATGTCGCAGTCTCATCATCTCAATCTTAACCATTATAACCATCATCATTATAACCATCATTATCATAATAATCATCATAATCATCATCATCATAAACATCATCATCATAATTATCTTTTGATCTTACAGGGTATATATATATATAGATATATAAATTCCATACATATTGCTACCCAGACTCGAACAGGTAGAGTCAACATAGTCATATCAATATAATTATCCTTCGACCTCGCCAGTTATTAATATCACCATCATGACATTATCCTGCCTTGTTGGATATTATCACATTATAATATTCTCTGGCCTTATTGGGTGTCATCATATCATTATAATATCCTCCAGCTTTGCTTGGAATCATCACATCATCATAATATCCTCTGGCCTTGACGGGTATCAACATATCATCACAATATCTAAATCAATGTTAATAATAGAGAGCGAGCACCATGAGGGCTAAAGTAAATTTACATAAAAGATAAGCAAGGTAGAGTATATTTCCATAATTCATCATTCTTCATCAATGTCACATTATCAATAAACATGTATACATAACATGAATATTATAACTATCATCCAGTTTTACCCAGAATCTTTATTGTCAATTCAACATCTTACTCTGTCCCATATTAGCGAGATATGTATTTTGATACATAATAACCACGAAATACCATTTATTCACTTATTCATTTATTAACTAATACTCGTAGTATCAACTAGTCATCGCCATTGGCTTAATCATTAATGGCAACTAATCCTCATGGTTATTAATCATAATTAGCACTAAACATTATCATAGGTGCATGTACTTAATTTGGGTATAAAAGCAGTGTTAATCTGCAATCCATTACCCATGGCGAACTTTGGGACTAAATCATTATAGAAGTGTAGAAGGGTCAAAATCTCTTATGACTGGAATAATTAGAAGTATGAAATCATAGAACAAAATATGTTTATGTCAAGTATTTAAAACATCATTATTAATATATTTTAGTTATAAGATATTCATAAAGATGTGCATTTATTATTATGAAAAAAATATATTTTAAGGTAGAAAGTGGACTTTAACCTATATTTAGGAAAAACAATAATAAGTCTATATTTTAGTTGGAGTCGCATCACTTATCGATTTAGTGACCAAGAATGCACCACCTCTAGGAATCATAAATATACCAAATATATGCATTATAATGATATGACATCTATTCATCATAAATATATTTCATCCATGTATCATGGATATACCACATCTATGCATCATGCATATACCACATCTATACATCATGAATATACTGCATCTATGCATCATGAATATACTGCATCTATGCATCATGAATGTACAACATTTATGCATCATGAATCTATCATATCTATGAATGTCATCACCAATATTCAGATAATGGAACCATTAGCATAAATACATAAATAAACTACAACCACATCCTTTGCAAGGATAAACACTTCCCAAATATTCAACTTATATCATATCATGGACTTTGGCCCAATAATATGTTCGGAATGATCACAACATTATAATAACGGCCTTAGGCCCATATACTTATCCAGAGTTTATATCAATAAACATATCAGTAAGACGTCTCGTATCCATAATCCATACCACAACTGAAAGGAATAACATATCTTATAATCCATAAGCATATTGTGATCATCTCACACTAGGAGGAATTATATAACAATAAGTGTCTCTTATCTCGGAGGCTCTCAAATATATAAGGTCTAACTCATAACTATAATGCATGTCATATCTATAAGATATGCCATATCTATAGGTCATATATATCATAACTATGGGGGAATATCATCTCTATATGCCAAATCTCACATCTAAGAGAAATATCATTGTTGTAGGCCAAATATCACTCCTAAAAGGAATATCATATCTATAGGTCAAATATCATGCCTAAGAGGAATATCATCTCTAACGGACCAATATCACTTCTAAGAGAAAATAATAGCTCTAAAGGCCCAATATCACTTCTAAGAGGAAATAATATATCTAAAGGCCCAATTCCAAGAGTAAATAACATCTGTAGAGGCCTAATAACACTTCCAAAAGGAATATCATTGCTATAAGACATTAGTCATAACCCGAGGTAATTCATCATAATTTACCAACTCATGAAATAAATTTATTCTAAAGGATCAATAGTCTCAACTATGCCTAGAATCTGCCACTAAGTTCACAGGTGCTAACACAAGTCATGGCCTAAATGGGCCCGATGATCCCACTTCTAATCCTCAATTTCCATATTTTAAAAATATATGTCCCAAAGAGGGATAAGGTATCTAGATCAGCTTCTATATTTCAAGTAAGCCATAACCAATCATAAGATAAGGACTTCATCTAGAAATATGGGCATTAAAGTTAACTCTACTATGATTATGGTTTCAAAATCACTTGACTAGACCAACTAAGTATATTCACACTAACCATGATTCCAAAACTCAAACCATATCCCAACCATAGCATCATATCATATCCATGCTACAAATTAGTTCAATCTAGGTAGAAGGCAATAGGATTTAAAAATGGTATTAAGCATTTCAACCTACGAGTCAAAACCCTCATATAATCTCTAAACCTTAATATTAAATACTAAGTCATTCTACCCATAATCAAAATTAACATTCACATTCACACGCAATATATAGCACAAATCATCTTAAAAAGAAGAGCAGAGAGAAGCCTACCTCAATGTTGAACAACAAATCCTAGCAACATTCACCAAAAGCTCATCTTTATTTTACAATCCCATAATACCACCATGCTATTAAAATCATAATATATTCATCAATATGTGAAGAATGACACCCATATTGCACCATTGTGCTTTGGGTACAAATTACATGAAAAAACCCAAGTGGGTCCCACTTATGGAAATCACGTTTTTGAGGTCAACCCAATAAACCATATGATCAAGGAATTATAACCCTCAAGAAATAGGTGATAACCAAGATAATTTGGGGCTAAAATCAAGCCCTCAAGCTATTTTGGGTTTTGGGTGAAGAACTAAAGAATTCATCAAGAAGTTGATGAAATCTTACGTTAATTCGGATGCTAGCTGTCACACACCCTTTTTATCAAAAAGATTGATTTATGTTTGAAAAGGGTTTTTATTATTAAGTAAAAAATGGTAAAGTTTATTTCGAAAAGCATTCTTTTACATTTAACTTAGAGTTTCCACTTTGCATAATCGGATGTGCCAGGTCACCTTCAAAGATCCTTTTTCAAAATGTTTTTTGACTCTTTCAAAACTGGTCCACGAACAGAGATTCTGACTAAGGAATTCTGTTGACTGAGGAGAAGCTGTTAGGAGCCCCTCAGTGCCATGGTTTGACCACGGTCTCTTCATGGAGTATATCATCTTGTATGACACTATGAAATGTATAAACCAACAAAATGATATAAACAAGAATACAAACAATCAAAACTCCAAAAAAATAGTGTCCAGCCTAATTTATTACAAATCAAAAATAAAAAAAAGGTACTGAAATGTAAACCTATACTAATTCTAAACTACGTTTTACTCTATGCCTTGAGCCTTGATCACGAGCCTTCTTTGTATACATGATACTTTGGGACATTCCCTGATAAATGAATTTATTTTCAATTTCGTATGATAAAATAGAAAATGATCCTCACACACATTCAAAACATTCAACAATTCACAATTTCTAAATTTACCTACACAACCTATCATTTGACTATCCATCCTTGGCCTAAAACATAATGCTATCTTGTTCAAAAAAATTAAGGTCCTTTTCAAATCCAACAACAATCAATATATCAAATAAGGACAATATTAACCCTTTTTATTGATTTTCAAGTCCCACCACAAATTGAGATTTACCCCAAAACGAGTTTGAATCATTTAATGACTTAGTTCAAATGGATCAATCAACCAACATCAAACAATATTCATGATCTGAAAATGACAAAATCACATAAAACAAACTCCACACACTGAATTTGTCATACGTAGTATCAAATAATAAAATTAAATGAGAATGAGATGAGAAATGGAACTCAAATGAAATTCCCTCTGGTATTACTGTTTTAGAAAACCAAAGATCGAACAATAGCTTTTAGGATGATCCCACTAACCACACCTCAATTGACAACCCTAAACGAACAACTAGAAAACCAAAAACTCACCGAATATATAACTGATTCAATCCATTTAAGAGCAAACAAATACAATTTCTAGACTCTACCAACCATTAATGGTGGTCTTAACACTAAACCTTTAGTACACATCGGTTTGGTTTGTTTTTCGGTGAGACTCACCGGAAATTCGAATGGGAGGGGTGAAAATCCACTACTAGTTACAAATTTTAGCGGTGTTGATTGATTAGGGTGTTTGGAAATCAATTAACAATGAATGATGATAAATTTTGATGGGTTTTGGATGACTTGGCTCACTTTTCGAGAAATTCATTGTCGGAATAGTGATAAATGTCGGACTACTTTTTTTTCAACCCTTGTTTTTTCTCTCTTTCTTTTATTCACTCCAATCTATTCCTCACTTCTTCTTCTATTAAATTCCCAGTGTGTGTGTTTTTGCCGTGACTTGTGTGTCTAACTGTGTGGAATGGAAATTGGGGAGTGTATCAATATTTCTCTTGGTACATGTATTGTGAAGGGAATTTAGTGAATTGATCGAGGAGTGTATGTCTTTTTGTGTGGGTCTCCTTCATTTTCTTACTGTGTGGTGTGAATATATGTATATATAAGATGTGTGTGTTGTAAGGCAGCCTCCTCCAAAAAATGATAAATGGGTAAGGGGTGGGGGTATGTGGGTAAGAGTAGAGGTGGGGTAGGAAGTTAGGGTGGTTAGGTAGGGTAGTGAGGTGGCTAATTTTTATTGGGTGGGTGGTTAATTTGTTAGGTTGAGGTGTCAAAGTCGTTAGAAATTTTGTTATTTTTGTGTTTTTGTGAAAGAATTATGGAATGGGGTAGGGGTGAGTTATAAGGTCAGGTAAATGAGTAAATATAATATCGGGGAAGGAAAAAATTGCGTGTTTACATTATGCCCCTCTTTGGATGTAAACACAAAGTGTTATCATACAAAGAAGTAGATAATGAGACACAATTTTGACCTTACTAGTATTCAAAGAAGGAAATAGAAGTAACAAAGACAACCGAGTTAGAGAGTTGAGTGAGGTACTATCAAGGTTCCGGTCCGCGGCTCTATCATTAAATCAAAAATGAAAATTACAAGTTAAAAACATAAGTAAAGTTACAAAATTCCTATCTATGCAGCTTTGCTTGACTCTTGACTTGCTATTTCATCACTATATTCTTCAGGCGGGCTCCTGACTTGCAATTTATTTACCCAGTTCTCCATGCGGGCTATTGATTTGCAGTTTCTTCAACTTGTTGCTTGGATTTCAATTTATTCACCCTATTCTCCAGGAGGGCTCTTAACTTTCTATTTCTTCAATATGTTGACTTTCAATTTCTTCACCTTGTTTCTTGACTTTAAACTTTACCTAGTTACTTGACTTTCCATTTATTCTCCCTATTCTTCAGAAAGTCTCCTGAATTCACATCAATACTAGAAAGAAAATTATTCCAAACAAATATTATTATAAAGAGAGATTACATTTCCAAGAAAGTAAAGTTCCAAACAATAGGGATTAATTTTTTTCCCCCAGTTTATCATCAGAGGACCTTTGTGAATGTCATATCGTAACTACTTGAAAAACCCAAACAAGGAAATGCATCTTGTATGGGTTACAGAGAATGATTCGACTAGAAAGTGGATTTTGTAGGAGTAAAAGGGAATGCTTCGACTAGAAAGTACATCTTCTAGGATTCAAGGAGAATTACTCGACTAGAAGGTACATCTTCTAGGAATCAAGGGGAATGACTCAACTATGAAGTACATCTTCTAGGAGTCAAGGGGAATGAATCGACTAGAAAGTACATAATGACTCGACTAGAAAGTATATCTTCTAGGAAACAAGGGGAATGACTCAACTAGAAAGTACATCTTCTAAGAGTCAAGGGGAATGACTCCACTAGAAAGTACATCTTCTAAGAATCAAGGGGAATGATTCGACAAGAAAGTACATCTTCTAGGAATCAAGAGGAATGACTTGACTAGAAGGTACATCTTCTAGGAATCAAGGGGTATAACTCGAATAGGAAGTACATCTTCTAGGAGTCATGGGTAAAGACTCAACTAGAAGTTACATCTTCTAGGATTCAAGGGGAATGACTCGACTAGAAGGTACATCTTCTAATAATCAAGTGAAATTACTCAACGAGAAAGTACATCTTCGAGGAGTCGAGGGGAAAGAATCTACTATAAAGTACTTTTTCTAGGATTCAAAGGGAATGACTTGACTAGTGGGTACATCCTCTAGGATTAAAGGGGAATGACTAGACTAGAAGGTACATTTTCTAGGAATCAAGAGAAATGACTTAACTAGGAAGTTCATATTCTAGGATTCAAATGGAATGACACGACTAGAAGGTATATTTTCTAGGAGTCAAGGGGAATGACTCATATCGAAGGTACTTCTTCTAGGAGTCAAGGGGAATTTAAGAAGTGTATCACCTAGTAATTTAAAATTGAGATACCTGGATAAGGAAGTGTGTCTCCGAGGGATATAGGAAGATAAATTTCTACCATAATTTGATTATCAAACCACTGGAGCAACATTACTTCCTGTATTTGTATAAGTGAGGCACTGCAACCCTGTATATTTAAGTTATAAAGTCCTTGATTTGAAGGTAACATATTTCCTATTTCATCAAAGAAAACTTGTGAGTTTAAAAAATAACAATCGCTCTTGCCCTCATCACATTTACCCTTGATTCCAACCATTATAATATATCATTGACTTGCTACATCATTGACCTAAACTCAGATTGTTATGAGGTTCTCTGAAACAAACACTGTATCTCTTCTCTACCATACTTCTAAGATAAACCCTTTAAACCTTAGTATTTCCATGAGTTCCCTGACTTTTGTATGGATAAAACTTTTTGCATGCCTTATTTCAGATCACAATAATATCTCTTTTATTGGACTTTTTGTCTTTCTTTGTGCAATTGAAGAAGTTGGCAGCTTGTTTTTAAATCTTTTCTCACTTGTTTTGATAAGGACTTGACTCAAAGACACGTGAAAAATGACAATGATTTTTTTATATGGACAACTGACTCAAGAAAACAAAAAAAATAATAATATAGAAGAAAGAAAGGTCCATGAATGTCCCCATTGAAAAAAAGAAAATAAGAATTTATCTGTAAGTGACAGTTAACAATAATGATTATGACATGTATTTTGTATTAAGAAGCATGATATTTTCATCCAAACTTTCACACACCATTGTTGAGTTAATGACCTTATAATTGAGGTTCTTACATAGACCAATTGCACTCATAGACCTTATTTGGCTAGTGACACCTTGAAGGGTTTTCTCCAACAAGCCTCTTTTTTTCTATCATCTCACCATTTCCCTATGGCGTCCCTGAGGGTTTTCACTAATAAGACTCTCTTATTTTCATTTCTCTCAACTTACTATTGCCTTACAGTGCCCATGAGGGTTTTCACCAATAAGACTATCATTTTTATTTTTCTCAACTTACTATCGTCTTACAGTGCCCATGAGGGTTTTCACCAATAAGACTCTAACTTTTATTTCTCTCCTGATTCCTTATATCGAGGAAAACAAGTAGGACCCAAAATTCATCATTAAATCCATTGTAGACTTAGCTTTAACATTCTCAAAGATTGATTTGATGGTCTTTCTTTAGTTTTAACTTAGCTTTTGGATTAGGTTAGCAAGAATGGATGACCTAAGGCCCAAATGACACTTGAAGTAAGGTGGGACTTACAACTTTTGGAATCGACTCAAACAACAAAGATTAACTCATGCCCCAATTTATTTTGACTAGGCAATTCTAAAATGTTCATTTGGTTAGACCGAGTCTAGGGTAGGATTGCCTACGTATCTCACCCCTGAGAGAAGAGAATAAGGTCACACGTAGTTTCTATAGCTTGTTCCTTTGCTTGACTCTGATTTCATTTTTTCTTATTGGATCTTTTTCTCTTTGAGAGATCTTCTAACTCTATATTTCTTGACACTCTTTTTTTCTTCCTTTTTGACACATATTGTTTTTTTTTTTGAAACTTTTCACTCTATTATTTTGCTCAAGACTTTTCTTTTAAGCTTTGCTAACTCTATCTTTATTCCAAAAGAGAGGTATGAAATAAAGTAGAACTAAAGCTCAAATGGGGTAAAAAATTGATGCCACCATGTTTTGATAGAAGAATGAAATGCCTTCGTCCTATCAATCCTTGAAAATGCAAGTACATATCATGCAATATGAAGTGAAAAATGAAGATCAGTTATCACACTTTCACAACACTAACGTTAACTGAGCATGTGCGCCACTTCTTCTTCTACACTTGTCAATTATACAACCCTACCTTTGTTGTACATCCCTCACAACGAATGACCCATGCTTTTGTGGAGTTGATTATTTTCTTGTTTCTCTTGATATAGGAATCATACATCCACTATTTGACCTAATTGAGCTATGTTTTTCAATTGATGACCAAGATATTCTTGTGATTCTCAAAATAATTGCCTTACATTTGAAAGAAGGCTTCAACGTGGTCATCAAATATCTCAACACTACCAATTTCTCAGATAATTTTTTTTACTTTAGCCCTCTAATTCAATGTTCAGGCTTAAACTGGATTTTAAGCTCTAGCTGAAAATTCCACCAGCATGTCATATCACTAGAGCCAACAAAAAGTTAACTATTTAAGGAAAACAAACAAACAACTTAAAATAAGACAAAATAATAAGGACATCGCATTTCATTAAAAGAAAAGATAGAAGGGTTTAAACAAAAATTAAAGAGAAACAAAACAAGATAGATTCCAAACTACAACCCTGAGATATTTCAAAAAACATAAAGGAAACAAACAAACTACCAACAATCTTTCCAAGTAAGGAAAGAAGTGACTTTACAATTGTTGAGCTTGACATCTTATCCACTGATTTGCATATCAGCATGACTAGAGATTCCACCGTTGTCCAACATATTTCCTTTAATAAATAAGTTCTAGATTCTTATTCTTAACTCATTGCTTCCTACGTATTGTGCATTACTGTGTGTTGGTGAAGGATTTTGTCTGATGCTAGTAGTTTCATTGTTTTGCACTACAATTACTTTTTCTTGAATCATCCTTTCTATTTCTTTTTTTAAAGAACAACAATTCTCAATACTGTAACCCTGCACATTAGAATGATATGCACATCGTACATAAGGATCAAAATTTCTTGAATGCGTGTCAGGAGTATACCCAAGGAGAGGTGTAATTATTCCTCATTATACTAATATTTGGAATAGACTGGCAAATGATTCTCCAATTGGTGTGAAACTATCCCTTGACTTATGCCTTATTTCATTGTTTGACTTGGATAAAATATTGGGCCTAGATGGACTTTGATATGTTTTTGGAGTTGGGGATGACTCTGAGTAGTTGGTGCACGATAATGTGAGTAGGAAAGGGGTTGAACATATGGTTGTGCATAAACTGGCTATGGATGTAGAGAAATGAAAGTATAATGAATTTTGAGAGTGATCATATAAAGCTTGGGCATGAACATAGGCTTGAGACTGAGGGTAACGATGACATGGAATTCATGGCGTGCCCATTGTCCAACTACAATAGTAGCTATATCTTTCTCATTCTTCCTCTTTCCAATTTCCCTTAATTGATTACAATATTGTCCCAAATGTTTTACGGATTCCTCATGTCTATATTTCTTCTCAAATTTTGACATCTCAAGGATTGAAGGAAGGTTAACACTTGAAGATATGCCCCAGACTTCGTATGAAACATCTTCTTTACCCGTAGGTCCTAGGGAACTTTTTATAGCATTTTTTGCTCTCTTCATTTTTCCAACCATTTTCTCTGGCTCTTCTAGAACGCTAGACTTCTTGATATTAAATTTAGGTGGTCCAATTAACATTGATATTGGATTGGGAGTATAGAAATGATCATAAAGAGTATTAAACATGGGTCCACTAGAAGATTAGGGCAGCACAACCATTTGATTGATAGCAAAAGTCGAAGCCTCAGTAGAAGGTTGAGCAATAAAAGCACAGACAATATGTTGTACTGTCAATGTGGTATATTTATACTTAAGAGATAGAGAGTGAGTTATAGAAACATTGGGATGATTTTTTCATGGAATGAATTCCGATGCATATTGTGGTGCATCAACAACATTATGAAATGTTACAACATTACGATTTGTTGACTTAGTCTCAAAATCTCTTACTTTAAAGTCTCATTTTTCTGACTCTTTGTTTGATCCATGATGTCACTCTATATATCTTTGTTGGACACAACTAACCCTTCCTAGAATTTGGTATGATGTGGAGGACCATCCAAAATGCCAAAAACCAACCATCTTAAACCAACTGAACAAAAGATAAAAAATGTGTTAGAGTTAAACACTTTTGAAAACTCTTTTTGTTCTTTTGTTATTTTGAAAAGATCATCGAACCCAAGAAGGGAACCTACGTATCTCACTCATGAGAGAGGAGAATCAGGTATGCGTAGTTCGTGAAGTTTTGACACAACATGGCTGATCAAACTCTTTTTTTTCTTGAAACTCTGAGAAGAAAAGAAAGTAACAAATTGTCAAAAGAATTGACGGAAATCTTTTTGAATTTTTTCATATTTAAACTCCTTATACAAAATGAAACCTATGATTACCAAACAAAAATCTTTTTAGGCTTTTGCTTTTGAATTTCATACGAAAGTGAAACTTGAAACTACTAAAGAAAAATCTTTTTCTAGTTTTCTTGTAAAGATGTATATGAAACACCTACTCTAAATGAAGAGAAGAAAATCTTTTTGAATTTTTTAAATAAGATCACCGAATCCTAGAAGGGCTGCCTACGTAACTCACTTCCGAGAGAGGAGAATCAGATGTGCGTAGTTCGTTCAGATTGAATAATTAAACAATAATGGATAGACTGAACCACGACTTCAGAGACATAAACAAGACAAATTATGCAAAATGTCCATAAAATCTTTTTTGAGTTTCAACTTGACACTTCACATCAAAATGACACCAATAACTATTAATTTTTTTTTTGGTATTTCGTTATATGAAATGTCAAAAACTTCTACCATTTTTTTTCTTTTATAAAAATCTCCTACTAAAAAAAAACTTTTTTGAATTTTTGAATTATGAATGCTTGCTAAAGAAATAAAAGAAAAATCTTTTTGACGTTTTTATTTTTGACAAATAAGTGCAAAAGGTAAAAAATATTTTTGATGTTTTGTATTGTGAAAAACAGAAGACGTAAAGAACTCTAAAAATTATGAAACTCTTTTTTGATTCACCTTTTTTTTTTTTTTTTTTTTGAAGTGTTCTTGCCTAAAGACATGCTTTTCCCCAAATTAGTCCGTCAAATGACCCTGTTATCCTCCAATATGCAACAATTAGAACGTAACAATGCTTTAGGGGTGAGTCTCTAACAAAAGACCAAGTCGATCCCGCTAGGTCTCAATATGATGCGGATAAGCATGACCAAAAGACTGACCTAGGTTGGTGTCTACTAACAAGGCTGTTCGGGGGCGTATATGGTCGATAGTGGCTGCGATTGCTTTCCGCCTACTCCATACATCAAACGGATCCCCTTTCTAAAATAAGGGTGACTCAGCTAGAGTTCGTTTACATGATGTGTACTCTGGGACTTATTGCAAAAAAATGACCCGGGTGATGCATATGATTCCAGATATAAAGCAGTAATACCAAAGAAAAAACTTTAAACACATTGCATGTACGCATCCAACAATGATAAAATAATAACACAAAAAAAAGAATAAATGACAGAATGTCTATACACCTAAAGTGTCAAGCTAAGACAATACAACTCAAAAATAAGTTCAAATTATGAAAATTCCCCAGCGGAGTGCCCAGAGCTGTCACACCCCTTTTTTATCAAAAAGATTTATTTATGTTTGAAAAGGGTTTTATTATTAAAGGACAAAAGATAAAGTTTATTTTGAAAAGGATTCTTTTATATTAAAACTCACAGTCACCGCTTGGCATAATCGAGTAGGCCCAAGTCACCTTTGAAGATCCTTTTTAAAAATGACTTTTTGACTCTTTAAAAACTAATTCACGAACAGAGATTTTGACTAAGTAATTTTGTTGACCAAGGGAAAGATGTTAGTCACCCCTCACTCTAGTGGTTCGACCATGGTCGCTTCGTGGAGTATATCGGCTAGTATGACACTATGGAATGTATAAACAAACAAACTCACATAAATAAGAAAACAAACCATCAAAACTCCAAAAAATAGTGTGCAGTCCAATTTATTACTAATCAAAAATGAAAAAAAATATACTGAAATGTAAACCTACACTAACCTACACTAATCCTAAACTACGGTTATCCCGATGCCTTGGGCATTGATCACGAGCCTCCTTTTTGTACATGTTACTTCGGGTAATTCCTCGATGAATAAGTACAATGTGGCTTGGGGCATTCCCCAGAAATGAATACATTTTCAATTCCGTATAATAAAATAGAAAATCATTCACACACACTTTCAAGCCATTCAACAATCAACAATTTCAAATTTTTTCTACCCAACCTATCATTTGCCTATCCATCCTCGGCCTAAAATATGATGATATTGTGTTCAACAAAATTACAGTTAATTTCAAATCCAACACCAATCAATGAATCAAAGAACGACAATATTAACCCCTTTTATTGATTTCCAAGTCTTTCTCCAAATTAAGATTTACCCCAAAACAAGTTTGAATAATTTAATTACTCAATTGAAATGGATCAATCATCCAACACCAAACAATATTGATGATTCAAAAATCAAAAAATCACATGAAACAAATTCACACAATGAATTTACCACACATAGTATCAAAGAATAAAATTAAACGAGAATGAGATGATTAATGGACCTCAAACGAAATTCCCTCTTTTATTACTGTATTAGAAAACCAAAGCTCGAACAACATCTTTCAAGAAGAGCCCACTAACCAGACCTCGATAGACAACCCCAGGCGAACAACTAGAACACTGAAAACCTACAGAATATATAATTGATTCGATCTGATTTAGAGCAAACAAATACAATTTCTGGACTTTACAAACTATTAACGGTGGTCTTACCACTAAACTAGTAGCACACACCAGTTTGGGGTGTTTTTCCAATAAGACTCGCCATAAATTTAAATGGGAGGTGTGAAAATCCACTACTGATCATGAATTTTAGTAGTGTTGATGGATTTGGGTGTTTGGACACTAATTAACAATGCCTGTCAATGAATTTCGATAGGTTTTGGATGACTTGACTCATTTTCAGACAAATCTATCGCCGGAACAGTGATAAACACTGGACTACTTTTTTTTCAACCCTTGACTCTTATTTTTTTTAATCACTCCAATCTATTCCTCATATTTTTTTCATTTTGATTCCTAGTGTGTGAGTTTTTGTCATGAGTTGTGTGTGTAATTGTGTGGAATGGAAATTGGGGAGTGTCTCAATATTTCTATTGGTATGTGTATTGTGAAGGGAACTTAGTGAATTGATGAAGGAGTTTGTGTTTTTCTGTGTTGGTCTCCTCCATTTCCCTACAGTGTGGTGTGAATGTATGTATATGTAAGATGTGTGTGCTGTGAGACAGCCTCTTCAAAAATATTATAAAGGGTAATGGGTAGGGGTATGTGGGTAGGGGTAGAGGTGGGGTAGAAAATTAGGGTGGTTAGGTAGGGTAGTGAGGTGGCTAATTTTGATTGGGTAGGTTGCTAATTTGTTATGGTAAGGTGTTAAAGTTGTAAGGAATTTTGTTATTTTTGTGTTTTTGTGAAAGAATTATGGAATGGGGTGAGAGTGCGTGATAAGGTCAGGTAAATGAGTAAAAATAATATCGGGGAGGGACAAAATTACATGTCTACAATAATCACGATAAAAGATGTTAATCAAGTTCCCAAGTCACCCCCAAAGACTCAATTTGAAGTCATCATACCCATTTAGGGTTTTTAGGTCTCAAGGATGAAGAGAAAATGGTCAAAATCTCTACATTGGGGCTTATTTAAAGCCCCTTCAGGTAAAGAGATATTGCTATCGCCATCTCCTGGACTGTAATCAACCTTATCCAATAGCCATAAGCCTCTTGTGGTCGCCATAGTGAGATTATGATGGCCCTTGTGTGATCGCCAAACACCAACACCAGTAAACTTAGAAAAATTACCAAGTTTCCAACAATGCCTCGGGACTTATTTGGAATTCAATTTTTGCAAATGAACTATGTAACCACACGAAATTCAGCGTTCTTGACACAATGGCAAAGTCAAATTTTCCATTTGAGGTCATTTAGGCCAAATATGGGGTTCACACACAAATTACCAATTTTTTAACTTTTTGACCAATAGGTCAAAATGAGCTCGGTTACATTGGGACCTGTACCAAAGGTCTACCTAGCCCAAAATTGATATAAGTTGTTGGCGCAATAAAAAGTTGCATCTGAGATCATTTTGTTGAAGTGTTTTCTCAGTGGCCATTTAGAACCAACAAAGACTTCTAAACAGGGAATTGGCTATAAAAAACAAACGAACTACTCGGTAACCTAATAGTCAATCCCAACAAATCATAAATATCTTCGGGCAGCTGTGGGAAATCCCTAACAGTGGGAATAAGTGGAAATATGAAAAACGACATGAAGGATCATTACAATATCAACTATTATAAGGAATTTCATCCCCGAAAGTCAATAGATGGAAACATCTCAAAAGCTCGAAGGATGAGGTACTAGGTTTGCATGCTCCAAGAATGACTTCCTAGATAACCTCAACGAAGAGAAAACACTTTCAAGGGATTTTTCCACAAGTGCCCTTTTTTAACTCACTCTGTCACTCCATTCCCAAAAGCCAAAAATCAACTTCAATCACCAACTAGTCTCTAACTGAACTGAAAAAGGTTGCTGCATGCAAATCTAAACTATAACACACTGATACCTTCTTGATAACCACACATATCTATAAAGTCTCATCCAAGACAAACCAACCCAAAACATGAGTCACACTATCGACTACAAATCCAAATATAACATTTCTTTCCCCTTCCACACCTGCTATCCACTGCAAACCAGGAGAAAAATCACTTGAACCCACAAAATCTTATCAAAAAGAACTTGAAGATGTAAACTGATCCACTAAAAATCCATGAGAGTATGCTCATAAGGCACTATCTGGGCACACAAATAGAGAAAATTGAGGTATACATTTTATGTCAATGCTAGCATCAGCCAAGATGGAAACCAAGACTGAAACCCAAAAGATCAAGGCATAACTACTTATCATAGAACGGTCTGCTCTAAGATATCCCATCAATAGAAAATGAAACCATACTAAATCCAACTCAAGCTTACTACTCCCACAGAATATATTATAAAAAATTCTCAAAGTAGACTGAAGACTCGAGGTCAAAGCTGAAAGAACTATTGTCGTGTTCATAGGCTATCATCTAAACAATTATCAACTATAATCCGACCAAAGTTGACAAGACCAAATAGAAAACCACGGAGCATGCTCAACCATCCTATAAATGAAATCCAAACTCAGACAAACCTAAAACAAAGACTGCACATAAGCTCAACAACTCCAAGTAGAAATCTCAACAGCATGGCTAAACTGCTCAGTCTCAACTACCCAAACCAAACCTGAAAATGGGTAGACCTACATACTCTAGGTCAATCATAATTTCCAAATCACCAATCCAAGGCATCAAATCAAAATTTGAGCCAGTAAGGCTATATCAATGTCAACTACTCAACCCGACCTTAGCTTTCAAATCTGAATACTCATGATAAATCATACCAAGCCATAATCGAGATAAATCTGAAGAATAAAATCATCACAGGGATAACCATTGACTAAAAATGCAACAATAAACTGTATATAAACTAAGGGCAAAAAGTACATCCAGAGAAAAGAAATCATGCTGTGGCAAAACTAAAATATAGCTGGAGAACAAAATTGCAATAAAGGATAAATCACCATCTAAAAACTTAGGGGATCCACTCCATATCCGCTGGAAGGCATGAATTATCAAAGCATAATTAGGAATTCCCCAAGACTGCAAACCATGCCAGTAATGGTAAAAACTGTAGTAACTCAGAGAAATATATCTCAAGCCAGAAACTAACCAATCAAACTCTCTATTTTAGAAAAGAATAACCATAGGCATATATCATCAAGAAAAAGAACTCCACAAGCCTCATTAGGCCAAACAAACTCTACAATAGGGATTTCCTAAATTCACCCAAGTAGGAAAATCTTCACTCAATCCATCCATGAATCACATTATCGAAATAAAATAATTCTGATCTCAAAACCAAGGTCAATGCCAATACCACCACCAAAAAGTCAATCAACTCAAATAATTTCCAATTTGTCAACTAAAGAAGCGATCACAGGAAAGGCCACGTGCCTCTATCTCCCTAACTACATGAAAAACAACATCACAATGAGAACGAAACATATAATCTCCACACTAATAATAAAGACAAACTATCACAAACAGATGAATCCAACAAATCTAAAAGATAAATCTAGGACATCTCGATATCAACTTCAAAACTGCTATCGGGTGATGAAATAGACACAAGCAAAGAGCAAGCACAAAATTTTTCATTCTCAAATAATGGACTATATAAAAGGGATAGCCAAAGCAGAAACCTTCGCAACATAGGAGGAAATTCAAAGTGTCCTAAACTCAAGAACGGGCAATATAGCTTAATTGCCAACTTCCAAACCATGCCAAACCATGGAAGATCAACTTACTTTCGACACCAAAAAATAATTCTGAATCAATATAACACAACTAACCAAGAAGGAAAACAATCAACCTGACCGTGCTAAGGGAAAGAAATCATCAAATTGGGCTATACGCCACCAAATAAGAATCACAAGGAAATGAAATTCTAACTGGGTAACACTAGTCTATACAGCTACCCTATAAGGATAAATCACATTATGTAATAATATCAAATAATATCAATAACCTCAAGCAGTGATAGTAATAGTGATAGCAATATCAACATCAAAATAATGAATTAGCGATACCAGAATGAACATCAATATTATGTACCACTCTAGGGCCACAATACGATGAATATGCAAACATAAAAGGGACTCAAACCCAAATGCTACACCCATAGAGAGAAAATATCAACACAAATCTACCCCATCCTCTACTAAAGAAATTAAGTCACAGAGTACTCATAAAATTATGGATTTAATAGAAAGGCACACAATGACCAATATAAACTCATTAAGACATATAATCATCAATAGGTACGAAGATCCAATATACACAATACAAAAGGTAAATGTAGGGAAATAAAAGCACACAAATCACGGTGAAATCCACAACCACATTCCTGACAGATCTAAGGGAGAGTAAATTTGAATGAATCAAAAACTCAAACAAATTGATTAGACTCTCAACTGAGGCTCTAAGCATACTATCTCTAACTGAATGTGCCATAGTCATTATGAGGCTAAACTGAATGAGCTCAAAGACTTGAAATCCTACATTGGTGTCACTCTTTAATCCAATAGTTGATATCTCTATGGTCATAGCAAACTCCTGAAGCACCAACATGGAGAGAACATAAACTAAGCCCAAATGGTTAGCCAACTGATGCTGAGGGAACACTTCATTACCAATTATCATATTTACAACAATAATAGCTAATCTTAAGAACTCTAGGCTAGTGGGGAATATAGGTTGATTCTATATGATCAACTAACTCATATCTGGGGAACTCTCTAAGCTATTGTCCTATCATCACACAACAAAAATAGGATCCTAAAATACTTTGAGATACTACCCCTTATAATACAAAATGTTCATCATGACCTGAAAACCTATACTAAAAAATCTTCAAGGTTTGATGGGGACTTTGTCCGCTTATGACCATTATGACTAATCTAAGAGCCAATGATAGTCTAAAATGCTAGTTGTGTAGAGATGATACACTCCATAAGTCACAATACATGCACTCTCTACGGCCCTCGTATAATAAAAAACCTAAAGAGAGGAAGACCCAAATGTTATTGAGTGCTCCGACACCAAATAGAGTGGAAATGCTTATCCTCTAACAAATCTATGCACCATGTCCTTCTCAAAGAGATATAACATAAAAAAATGCAAGGCCCACTCATGAAATCCAATCTCGTACTAAAAAACTAGTAAATTTCCTTGATGAAAACCAATATACACAATTCTATCCTAGGAACTACTTAAAGAATAGAATGCCATCAATGGTCGGGATAGATTTGTAACATGACTCAAATCCCTAATACTATATTTAAAAGGCTAAAGTAGTGACGAGCTTTACAGGAGCTTGAGCAATCCCAAAGTCTTTTGTCTTACGTTGAAGATCTTTGATATCAATCTCTAACATCCCTAATCTGATGTTGCACTAAAGATGGGAAAACACATGTTGAAGTCTCATCTACATGTATTGACCATCTCGCATTGCCCATTTTGGGATAGAATAAAGTCAAAGAATGTGCTTAAGGTTCATACTAATTCGGACACACGATATGGAGTAAATAAATGAGTTTTCTAAGAATTTCCTTGTAGCAACCTAAAGATAGGTTACAGATGTCTCCGTACTGATCCACAGAACTCTGCTAAACTTCTCTTTTGTACTGAGACATCAGTGTATCCTAGGATCTGATACCAATTTTCCACAACCTAATATCTCAGGTTATGATGGCACATACTATAAGCCAACAGTAGAAAAGGTAAACTCATAGTCCATAATGACAAGTAACAAACTGATGTACTAGAGAAATATGAGCACTTTTGATGCTTAAAATGAGGAAAAGATGCATGTTTCTGAGGTTATTTCTTTTAGAAATGATTATTTTTAGGTATGGTTCACAGGAAATCATGTTTTATATGATAAGTTCATCAAAAGGTGATAAAAGGTATTTTTGGCTATGTTTGGAGAAATTATGGATGTCCGAAACACTTTCCAGCTTGATCGTGATCAAAGCATGTTCTAGAATCAAAGAAGAGATTAAAGGATGACTCCCAGCACCTACTAAGTCAACCTACGGACCGTATGTAAGACCTACGGACCATAGTTAGGCAAAGCAAGTGCCAGAAGTCCAAAATCCCAACAGATGAACTTGTAGGAATTTTTCATCCGGTACCTGTTGTTTGTACCTGTGCCCAGCGTCAGGACTGTAGGTACTACCTTTGCCTGGGTGTCCTGTGCCTAGGGCCAGACCATGGGTACGGACCACATGTGGCCACCGATCCTATTTTCTCCTATTTTTTTCGAGCTTTGGTTTTAGGGTTTACTCATGTACTTTAAATATCCTTTATAAGTTTTTAGTAGAAGTTACATGCTTTTGATATTTGCAAATATATTTTAATTCCAAGATCTGATTTTGATCTTGTATTGAATTTGGTTCATTAATTAAGGTATGATGGTGGGCATTATTAATTGTTATTATTGTGATTTCATCTATGCTTTTGAATATAAATGTTATTGATTTCTTCACAAGCATAAGAAGCTAAACCCCATATTTAGGGTTGTGAAAACCTTGGTGGATTAACAAAGTAGGGGAAGTGCTTTTGTTGTTCTGAAACGACACCTATGCATGTATTTCTTTATATTTATTATGATAGTTTTCTTAATGGGTGTACACATTAGGATCCCACTTAGATATCATTTCTTACTCCAAAACAGAAGTAGTGAGCAGGAAAAGATAAAGACAATAGTAATTTGGAGTTTAACTGTAGATCTATTCTTCTAGGTTCTATCTTAATAAGATGGTTAGGTTTCATCAAATAATTAGACACTCAAAAGGTATCGAGATAAGGTTTAGCAAGGCAACTTACTAATACTTAAAAGGTAAAGGGTAAAATCCTTCTTCTCATCCAAAAGACTGCAGAAGGTATATAAATTATCATTTTTTCATGGAAAGTATCGGGTTAGTTTAACAAAGACCAATAAGCCTACGGTTTTGAGAAACCTGGGGGAACACAATCGTAGTATTCACCTACACTAATTAAAAGTAAAGTTAGTATAGTTACTGACTTGAGATTACTACATCAAAACCCTACATTTACTTTCCTTGTTCTGCCTGCAGACTACAACTACTGAGATCAACACTTCCACATGTTCCCTTAGGATTCAACCCCAACCTCTATTGGGTTACTATATTTTGAAAGCGCATATATCATCATTTGAGAGAAGGTGTTGTTTTGACATCAACAAAATTTTAGTGTTGTTGTTTATTTTTGATTCGGAGTTTGCCTAGTACAGAGAGTAAAGGCAATCCCTTACTCCAACTAAATTAAAATCTAGAGAGGACCCTATAAACACCTGGTAGGATGTTTGAGAATAAAAGAGATAAACCTCTTAAAGGGTTTATTGATATTATACCTCCCCCTCCTCCCAAAGGGGTACAATATAACATTGATTAATAGACCAGTGAGCTATTAGCTCAAGATGATGCCTAGAGGATTGCGATAAAAGAAGCTCAGTGAGTACCTAGGGAGGGAGAGCTAGATAAGTAGAAACAAGAAGTATACTGCCGAGCAGCACTCGGTGGAAACCATAATAGAGATAGAGGTATGCATATTCCAGTAATCCCAATATATCAGTATGTTCAGCCATATTTAGATGAGGAAGAAGACTTGGGATATATTGAGCCGACAGAGAATGGATCCATAGTTCCTCCTATTTTTCCCCCAAGCATAAAATTTTATAACACAAGCACGATAATCCAACTCTTAAATTTGAAAGGTGTGTTTGCAGGTTTTTCGACAAATGATACAAACTTCCACCTTTCTAATTTCCTCAGGATCTACAGTTCATATACAAATCAAGGGGTAAATCAATAAGCACTTAGACTGAGGCTATTCCCCTTCTCACTTATAGGAAAAACTTATTTATGGTTAGGGAAATAGAGAAGAGGCTTTATCACTGCCTGTAATAAGTTGCATAAGTAATTATTGAACATATCCATTCCTCCATACAGGATGTTATAGCTCAATGTCGAGATTTATAACTTTAGGATATTGCAGCCAGAGTTTATCTAAGAGGAACCGTTAGGGTTTAAGAAGAAGCTGAGTATGGTCCCCAATCATTGGCTATCAGTGATGAGCTTATTAAAGATATTCTATTGATCCTTTACATCAGTTCTAGAGCCATGGTTGACACTACATCCAGAGGATATTTTTATGAGACTATGCTGGGTGAAAGCCTTAAAGATGTTAGATCAAATCTCACTCACTAACCGAGGGTGGCAAACTCAGGTGGCTGAGAGGGGATCTATTATTTATTCTATTGGTGCCTCCTATAATTAGAAAGTAGTTGATGACACAGTATCGCAAGAGATTACATTGATAAGAACTGAACTTGGGATACTTACAAAGAAGCTTACAACAGTGACTTCTGAAAAGGTAAATGCAATAGTAGCACAGGGGTGAGCTTTCAAAGCTTATGATTTAGAATTAGAGGATGACACAAATTATCTTAATCTTCAGTTAACGGGTATCCAAGAACAAAGGCAAGGGAACAAAAGTTTGAACAATTATGATAGATATAGAGACCATAGAAAAGAGAAAGATGGTGATTGGAGAAATAAGGATGACTACAGAGATAATAAAGATAGATACATTCCACCTGGTAGACGAGATGCAGAATCTAGAATGGAAGAGATGCTAGATAAGCTGGCGAATGGTCAAGGAAATTAAAAGATCATCATTAAGATAATTAAGGCCAATATTTCAGGATTGACCCAAAAGGTTGAGTCACACACCACTACTATCAAGATGTTGGAGCACCAGTTTGGGCAGATGTCAGCAACTCTAAATCAGAGGAAATTAGGTACCCTTTCGAGCAACAAAATGCTAATTCCTAAGAATGATGGTCACATACTTGATATTACCATGAGGAGTGGTATCACTAATATTAATCCCCATGACCTTCTATAGAAGCTATTGATTGTGAGACACTTGAGGTTGAGTCTGAGAAGGTAACAGGTAATCAAGGTAAAGGTGTTGAAGATAAAGGTAAGGGTCTAGTCATTATGCTAGAAATCTGATAGATTCCAAGAGTACCCTTACCTTTCCCTAATAGATTGAGGCAGAAGAAAGAGGAAGGTAAGTTAAAGCAATTTATTAATATGTTGAAAGAATTTAGCTTGAACATACCTCTTCTAGAGGCATTGGAGAAGATGGTTGGATACACCAAGTTCATGAAATAGTTGGTCATAAGGAACAAAGGGGCAATATTTGAGGATGTTTATGGTACGCACCACTGCATTGCAATCACGACTAGGTATTTAGCACAAAAAAGGATGATCTCAGTGCATTAACCATACCATGTACTATTGGTTGATCCTAATTTTCCAGAGTCGTGTGTTATTTAAAGGTCAGTATTAATTTGATTTCATTGGCCGTATTCAAGCAATTGGTCTTAAATCCTCCATAATAGACTTTGATGTGGCTATTAACGACCGGCTGCACAGTGAAGAAGCCTGTGGGAATCTCTTTTGATGTTATCATGAGAGTGGATAAGTTTATCTTTCCAACTGACTTTGTCATCCAGGACTGTGAGGTTGACACAAAATTAGCCATTATATTGGGAAGAGTATTTATGGAAATAGGAAGATCTATGGTTGACATGAAGTAAGGTGAGCTGAAATTCTAAGTCTATGGTGAAGAGGCTAAATTCAACATCCAAAAGTCAATAAAGCAGCCAACCGACATGAGGGTAGTGTCGGTGATTGATTTTATTGATGACCCTGGAGGATATTCCTATAGGTATCTTGACGAATTCTAAGTAATAAGGATAGCCACGTCATGCCGTGAGATTAAATAAATCATTGCATAGGAGGCAACCCATGGCTTATTGGTGAAGTCTTATTAACCAACATAGCCACGTAATGCCGTGAGATTAAATAAACTGTTGAGTGGGAGGCAACCAACTAGTTTTAATGTTCATGTTTTTGTTTTTTCCTTTTTTTTGTAGGGTTTAACTCATGGACATACCCGTTATATGGTAAAAAATGCTACATTTATCGATTTCCATCATGGTCAACCCATCATGGTCACAAGTCCCACATGATAAGTTGCGTAATAATCCAAAAAGTTGAAATTTTGAGGATGAATAAAATATGTAAGGTTATGGAATTGGAAGATAATTTTTCTTTTGGGACCTCAAACTCAGTTTATAGGACCACATGTATTTGGAAAAATATCAAAACACCAAATTCCGGACTGTAGGAAAGCAAGCCTAAATTTTTGGCTCAACACTTGCTGGCCATATATGGCACTTGCGACCGCAATCTGATCGATGATGCAGGCCGTAGGCAGCTGCCGCTGGTTAACTACTTTTAGGACTGACTTTTAATTTAAATTTTGGGCCTACAAACACTTATATAAGATCTAAAATAGCGCCTACCTATATTTAAATAACCTTAACCTCATTCGAACTCATTGTAATCCTCAAAACGTCACTTTTTTCTTTGAATTCAGACTACCCTCTTAAAACACCAACTAATCCCATATTTAAGTAAAGGATAAATTGTCATTTGTGAGAGATGCAAACTTGTTCAAAAATTCTAAAAACATGTTCCAGTTTGGTTTTCTCGACTTCTTAATTATTCTTCTCCGATTCTTCATATAAAAGGTAACTTTCTCGGCTCCTACTGGTTATGTATTAATCTATCTATTGTTTGAACAAAGTGATAAGTGTATTCCATTGCAAAATATATAGAAACTATCATGCTTGTATGTAGGAGTGTAAAGCCCCGAGAACCTATCCCGAGATATCACATGGTGCTCAAGGCCACACGTGGCCTCAAGCTAACCCTCTGAGCCTGTCATCACTTACAGAACTCTCTATGACACAAATCATTATAAAGTAGGGAAGAATAATCATGACATGAACAAACTGAGATACAAAGTAATACGGTTCTGTACAAAAAAAATACGGAAATCTCTATACATGCTGGCACACTAGTCTAACAAAGCATCTACTACATAGGACTGAGGATCCATTGGGACAGATCCCCAACTGACTCGTACTGAACTGAGAGTAAACAACCATTTATTAACATGATAAAATCAGAGACACAGGTCCTCGAACCATGAGGATTCACCAACCGCAGAAATGTAGATGAAGGTACTCAAATAGCACTGTCACTGCTTAGACTGAGCACCTGAACCTATATTATGAGGAAATATTGAATACAAAAAAGTATGGGAGTCAGTACTTGGGAATGTAATGAGTATGTGGGGATGGATGCAACATTTTAAATAATATCATAAATTTATAAGAAAATCATGCATGCTGACAATAATAACTCTCTTTGCTTGAATTATCTAAAACATCATTTCCGTAAGTCATCAGTAATAACACATGTTTCATAAATCTCATAAATAATTTAACTCATCCCAAACTCTTTGACTCATGACTTAGAGTGACTCAGTAACTCATGGTACTTAGATCATTATGTACATGGGAGTTTCTTATAACCTACATAACTACACTATGTGATCCGCATAGAGTCCAACGTCTTGCCCTCCTAAGGAGAGAACCCCACATTAGCGGTGGTGTTGTATTCTTTCCAGGGAGTAAAAGCTCAATCTCATTATCACAATCCCATACTCGGCCTCTGGCCCATAATTATCAACATCAATCCTATGGTGGCATGTAGTTTTGGGGAAATACCATATTTCCCGCTCGGTGCTAAATACTCCTCCTAGACTTAGCTCAGAACGCGTTAGGAAATCCACCTTTATCAACTCAAGGGTCTATCATGAAGACCAAAATATAAATATATATCTCACTTGTAAATCATAAACATCTTGTGGATTCCTAACCTGACTCAACTCAGCATAATCTTTCTCAACATCAAGTACATTTACTTTTCGATCATTTTCAAATATCAAAAGCTTCAAGGAAACATCATAGGAATCAATATTGACTTTCAATCTCAAATATCAATATATATGTTCAATAGTCAAATTTCTCATGGAAAGACATAACTCATGACACTTGCCTTAAATCGCTTAGAAATCATCAGTGCATAATCACAATATACAACTCATGGAATAAATTCTCAATTTAAGAAACATAATGGTGAAATAATCATAAATATCAAATTTATTCAACTCAAATCTCATAAATCATAAATAAAGAAATTTGGGTGTAAACCCACTTGCAAAATCATGTAAATCAATAATAGAAAATAAATCTTTAGGCATAAGAACGAAAGGAGTGTTCTTGTTCAAGCCCCACATACCTTGGATTATAATTTTGGAGATGTAAAAACTTGTTTGAAACTTCTTCCTTAGACTTTTGAGCTAAGATGCTTGATGCCTTTGACTAGGGGAGCTTAATTCTTGGACAACTTTGAGAAATCTATGGAAAATCCTTGAATTTCTTGGAAGGAGTTTTGAATTTTGGGTTGAGAGAAAATCCTAGTTTCTAGAAAATTCTTGGAAAAATTGGAGAGAAATAGGAGAAAATGGCCTTCTCTTTACTACTTTGATGTATATATAAGGCAACAAGGAGCGGAAATGACCAAAATACCCTTTTGAAAAAAGTTGAAATTCGCTGATCGGGGCCTGTGATGGTCGATCTAACGATCCTTCAAGTCTCCTGATGGTCCACCAGATCGTCTGTCACTTTAGTGCCAGAAATGAGACATTCTGTCTCGACCTAACGGACCCCTTGACGGTCCGTCAACTTTTTGACGGTCCACCATCTTGGCCATCACACAGTGAGCAGGAAGAGGGGTCACTGCCTTGGCTTGATGGGACACTTGACGGTCCACCAAGGACCTGACCATCTGCCATGTCGACCGTCAGACCTGGGTAATCCGATATAGCTAGGTAAAACGGCTATAACTCCCTCGTCCGAAGTCGGATTTCAATGAAATTAGTATTGATGGAAGGCTTATTCAATGCTCTACATGACAAAAATTAGTGAAATACATCATGGTTTTAACATCAATTACTTTAGAAGTCATAGATATCCACTCAAAAGATGGATTTAGGCTTAATAAATGATCGGGGTATTACAATATCTTCCCCTTGGACACATTCGTCCTTGAATATTGCCATATAGGCCAAGAACAAGAGAAAATGAGGACGTATAGCTGGAACAACTCACATCTAAGGGCTCACTTTACTCTTAACTTTTGAGTATTTCCCTAAATGCATTAACCATAGTGAGAATAACCATATAGCTGAATACATTAGATTAGGAGGAAACTAAATAGGGGAATAGTACCTTCAGCTTGATTCGAACTCGTGGAGAAAATAAGAGGGTAACTGGCTCGCATATCTGCTTCTGCTTCCCAAGTGGCACCCTCAACTGATTGATTTCGCAACATAACTTTAACCAAGGGAACTTCATTGTTCCTCAGTCTATGGACTTGATAATCTAGGATTTCAACTGGGATTTTATCATACGAAAGGCTATCCTGAACATCACAACCTTCCGACGGATCCAAAAAAATAGAGTCTCTAATGTGCTTCTTGAGCGTAGAAACATGAAACACAGGATAGAAAGCTGACAACTCTGCAGGCAGCTCAATCTTATAAGATGCTTTCCCAACACGATTCAAAACTCTATAAGGGCCAACATATCTGGGACTCAGTTTCCCTTTCTTTCCAAATCTTTTCACCCCTTTCATGGGTGAAATTTTCAAATACACCAAATAATCGACTTTAAACTCAAGAGCCCTTCTTCTCATATCTGCATACGGATTTTGACGACTCTGGGCTGTCATCAACCTCTCCCGAATTAACTTAACTTTCTCCATAGCCTCAAATACATCATTAGGTCCAATCACAACAGCTTCACCCACTTCGAACCAACCTATGGGCGATCTACATCTTCTCCCATATAAAGCTTTAAATAGAGCCATTCCAATACTAGGATGGAAACTATTATTGTAAGCAAATTCAATCAACAACACGTGTTCAGCCCAACTTCCTTTGAAATCAAGAACACAAGCCCTCAACATATCCTTCAAAGTATGGATAGTCCTCTCAGCTTGACCATCTGTCTGAGGATGAAAAGTGAAGTTAAGATGAACTAGGGTGCGGAGACCCTTCTGAAAGGTTCTCCAAAACTAAGAAGTAAATTGACTACCTCTATCGGAGATGATAGACAACGGAACTCCATGCAACCTTACTAACTCTAGAATGTACAACTTAGCATAATCCTCCGCGGTGAAAGATGTATGTACTGGCAGAAAATGTGCTAACTTAGGCAACATGTCTACAACAACCTAAATAGAATCATGACGACAACGAGAGAGAGGTAAAATGGCCATGAAATCCATGTTCACCACTTCCCACATCAAAGATGGAATGCTAAATTCTTGCATCACACCACCGGGTCTCTGGTGCTCTATCTTTACCTGCTGGTAAGTTGCATACTTTTCTACAAATTTCACTATATCCTTTTTCATACCATTCCACCGATAAATTTCCCGCAAATCGAGGTACATCTTGGTAGCACCAGGATGAATAGAATACCTCGTTCCATGCACCCTCGCCATAATTCTCTGCCTCAGATCATCAACATCAGGCACACACAATCTATTCTGAAATCTCAATACACAATATCCCCCTTGGGAGAAAACCTACACCTTTTGGTCTTTAATTGATTCTTTTAGTTCGACCAAATGAGAATCCGTATCTTGCTTCTCCTTCACTTTCGAAACTAGGTAAGATTCGGAACTACTTTGGACCCAAACATTACCGTCAGCTGAGTCAAGCAATATAATACCTAACCTAGCCAAACGATGAACTTCATGGGCTAAGTCCCTCTTATCTTCCTCAACATATGCTAAACTAACCATGGACGATCTGCTAAGGGCATCTGCTATTATATCCGCCTTTCCCGGTTGATACAACACACTCATATCAAAGTCCTTCAGTAATTCTAACTATCATCGCTGCCGAATATTCAACTCTCTCTTAGTGAACACATATTGTAAACTTTTGTGATCCGTAAAGACATCAAAATGAACACCATGCAAATAATGTCATCGGATTTTCAAAGAAAAAACCACTGCAGCTAACTAGAGGTCATGGGTTGGATAATAATTTTCATGAGGTTTCAACTACCTGGAGGTATAGGCTATAAACTTACCCTTCTGCATCAACACGCAACCCAAACTAATTCAGGAAGCATCATAATAGGCCACAAAATCATCTACACCATTAGCCAGGGTCATCACCGGGGTTGAAGTGAGTCGAGTCTTAAACTCTTGGAAACTCTTCTCTCAAGAATTTGACCACTTGAATTTAACCTTTTTTTGGATCAACCGGGTCAAAGGAATTACAATAGAAGAGAAACCTTCGACAAAACGATGGTAGTAGCTAGCTAGGCCCAAAAAACTCCTAATATGTGATGGGGAAATAGGTCTAGGCGAATTCTTCACAGCTTCTAGCTTTTGAGGATCAACTCTAATACCATCAGAAGAAACAATATGACCCAGAAAGGCAACTGACCGAAGCCAAAATTCACACTTGCTAAATTTGGCAAAGAACTATTGATCCCTAAGGGTCTGTAAGACAATTCAAAGATGATCTTCATGGTCGTTCACTCTGGGAATATACAAAGATATCATCTATAAACATAATAACGAACATATCTAGGTATGATATAAACAACCGATTCATAAGGTCCATAAAAGCTGCTGGGGCATTCGTTAGCCCGAAGGACATGACCAAGAATTCAAAATGACCTTAACGAGTGCGGAAAACCGTCTTTGGAATATCCCACTCTCTGACTTTAAGTTGGTGATAACTGGATCTCAAATCTATTTTTGAGAAGTAACTGGCACCTTGCAGCTGATCAAATAGGTCATCAATTCTAGGAAGAGGGTACTTGTTCTTGATTGTGACCTTGTTAAGATGATGATAGTGAATGAACATACACAATGAACCATCTTCTTTCGCATGAATAGAACGAGTGCACCCCAGGGAGATACACCGGGCCTTATAAAACCCTTATCAAGAAGATCTTTGAGTTGATCTTTCAACTCCTTAAGTTCTACGGGGGCCTACGATACAGAGGAATAGAAATAGGTTATTTATCATGGAGAAGATTAATTCTGAATTCTATCTCTCTATCGGGAGGTACCCATGGGAGATCTTCCAGGAAAGCATCAGGAAACTCATTGACAACACTAAGAGACTGAATAGTTGGAGTCTCAGATTTAGTGTCCTTAACTTGGACTAAATGGTAGATACAACCCTTGGATATCAATTTCCTAGCTTTAAGATAGGATATGAAATGACTTTTTGGAGATACAGAATTTCTTAACCACTCAAAGAGTAGCTCATTGGGAAACTGAAACTTGACTACCCTGGTATGACAGTCTATAGATGCATAACAAGTGTGTAGCCAATCGATACCCAGAATAATACCAAAATAAACTATGTCTAGCTCAATCAAATCTGCAAACATGACTCTGTTAAGAACAGTGATAGGACACTTCTTATACACTTTGTTAGCAACAACAGATTCACCCACTGGTGTAGAGACTAGAAAAGGCACGAAAATCTTTTCAGCACTGATTTCAAAATTCACAGCCACCAACGGAGTCACATAAGAAAGACTTGACCCAGGGTCCATCAACACATACACATTGAAATGAAATACATATAGCGTACCAGTAACAACATTTGGTGAATCCTCCAGCTCCTGGTGGGGTGGTATAGCATAAATAGGATTCTGGCACTGACCACCTGCAGTACTAGATGAGGCACCCTAAGGAGTAGTAGGATGAACTATAGGGGATAAAGCACTAATAGTCTGACTCTGGGGATGAACAACCAGACTCCCCTGTCGAGCATATGGGAAATCTATGAACTTGTGGCCCAACATACCATAACCAAAACAACCTCTCTGACCGAGTAAGCACTCATCGATATGGTCTCTACCACACTTCGAACATGGTGGAGGACAAGGTCTGTTACTCACACTATATTGGGACCTATATATAGTAGGCCTACTACCTTTCTCTAGCCTAATTCTGAATGCAGGAGTACTGGCTGAGAAAGGCACTGGTACAAGAGAAAGGCTCTGGAACTGAGGGTGGACCCCTCCGAAAAATCTAGTTTGACTATAACCCTGTTGCTCTGATCTAATTCTCTTATTTCCTCTCACTCTCCCGCACTCCTTCACTTTGTCTTCTTCAATCTGCTGAGCATGAATCATTAGTCTTGAAAGGTCCGTGTCCCTATTAAGCATAGCGGATCTAAAATCTTTCATAACATAACCGAATACACCGGCCAAGAAGTTACTCATACTAGTTCTAGAATCAGTCATCATACCGGGAGCATACTTAGATAACTGGTTAAACTTATGGCAATACTCCTTAACTGTCATGGGACCCTGTCTCAAGTTCATAAATTCTTCTAATTTTGCTTCCCTCAGCTCCGGGGGAAAGAATCTGTCTAAGAAGGAATCTTGGAATAATTGCCAAGTCACAGGAGTACCATTCTCCCCTCTACTCTTTCTCCACATCTCCACCTAATCATAAGTGACATCTTTCATTTGATATGCAACTAATTCAACACTCTCCTTCTCAGTTACATACATAACCTGAGTGATCTTTCTCACTCCATCTAAATAAATTTATGAGTCCTCAACTACTTTCCACCAATAAAACTCAGGTGGATTCATTCGCATAAAGTCACAAACCCAAGATGCAGTAGAATTATTCCCTTGCGAAGGTGGAACAATAGCCTGGGTATTGGCTTGGGCGCTGGCGGTGACCGCCTGGGCTAGCGCTTGGAAAGCTGTCTGGAATTCAGCATAGGATACTGTCTCACCTAAAGGATAAACGGTTTGAAATAGTTCGTTATTTCTGCAAGCTCTATCAGAAGGCATTTTCTGTCATAAGAGAGCACAAGATAATAGAAGAGAGAAATAGTCATAGGCATGATAGACTCTTGAAATAAATAAACAAATTTTCGTAATACGTCCCGTAGCCTCCTGCTCATAGATGTGGAGCACTACACACCGATGATCAAGACTCTACGTAACGCAGCTTGCCAGACTCCCTATGACTCCTTGAATGTTAGGCTATGATACTAAGCTTGTAAAGCCCTGAGAACCTATCCCGAGACATCACATGGTGCTCAAGGCCACACGTTGCCTCAAGCTAACCCTCTGAGCCTGTCATCACTTTCAGAACTCTTTTCGACATGAATCATCAATATGGAAGAATAATCATAACATGAACATACTTAGATACGAAGTAATATGATTTTGTTCAAACAGAATACTGAAATCTCTGTACATGCTGGCACACTAGTCTGATATAGCCTCTACTACATAGGACTGAAGAGCCATTGAGATAGATCCCAAACTGACTCGTATCTGAATTGAAAGTAAGCAAACATCTATTAACATAACAAAATTAGAGAAACAGGTCCTCGAACCATGAGGACTCACCAACCGCAGAAATATAGATAAAGGTACTCAAAGATCACTGTCACTTCTGAGACTGAGCACCTGAGCCTATATTATGAGGAAATATAGAATGCAAAAAAGTATGAGAGTCAGTACTTAGGAATGTACTGAGTATCTGAGGGTGGATGCAACATTTTAAATAATATCATAAATGTATAAGAAAATCATGCATGCTGACAATAATAACTCTCTTCTCTTGAATTATCTAAAACATCATTTTCGTAAATCATCAGTAATAACACATGTTTAATAAATATCATAAATCATTTAACTCATCTCAAACTCTTTGAATCATGAATTTGAGTGACTCGGTAACTCATGGTACTTAGATCATTATGGACGTGGGAGTTTCTTATAATCGACATAACTACACCATATGAGTCGCATGAAGTCCAACATTTTTCCCTCCTAAGAAGAGAACCCCACATTGGCAGGGGTGTTGTACTCTTCCAGGGAGTACAACCTCAATCTCGTTATCACAATCCCATACTCGTCCTATGGCCCACAATTTACAACATCAATCCTACAGTGACAAGTAGTTTCAGGGAAATACCATATTTCCTGCTCGTTGATAAATACTACTCCCAGACTCATCTTAGAACGCGTTAGGAAATACACCTTAATCAACTCAAGGGTCTATCATGAAGACTAAAATATAAATATATATCTCACTTGTAAATCATAAATATCTTGTGGATTCCTAACCCGACTCAACTCAACACAATATTTCTCAAAATCAAGTACATTTTCTTTCCGAACCATTTTCAAATATCAAAAGATTCAAGGAAACATCATAGGACTCAATCTTGAATTTCAATCTCAAATATCGATATATATGTTCAATAGTAAAATTTATCATGGAAATACATAACTCTTGACACTTGTCTTAAATCGCTTAGAAATCATCAATATATAATGACAATACACAACTCATGGAATAAATTCTCAATTTAAGAAACATTATGGTGAAATAATCATAAATATCAAACTTATTCAACTCAAATCTTATAAATCATAAATAAAGAAATTTGGGTGTAAACCCACTTGAAAAATCATGTAAATCAATAATAGAAAGTAAATATTTAGCCACAAGAACGAAAGGAGTGTTCTTGTTCAAGCCCCACATACCTTGGATTTTAATTTTGGAGATGTAGAAACTTGTTTAGAACTTTTTCCTTACACTTTTGAGCTAAGATCCTTGATGCCTTTGACTAGGGGAGCTTAATTCTTGGACAACTTGGAGAAATCTATGGAAGATCCTTGAATTTCTTGGAAGGAGTTTTGTTTTTTGGGTTGAGAGAAAACCCTAGTTTTCTTGAAAATTCTTGGAGAAATTGGAGAGAAATAGGAGAAAATGATCTTTTCTTTACTACATTAATGTATATATAAGGCAACAAGGAGCGGAAATGACCAAAATGCCCTTTTGAAAAAGCTGAAATTCATTGATCGGGGCCTGTGAAGGTCGATCTGACGATCAGTAAAGTCTCCTGATGGTCCACCAGATCGTCCGTCACTCGAGTGCCAGAAATGAGACATTCTGTCTTGACCTGACGGACCCCTTGACGGTCCGTCAACTTTTTTATAGTACACCATCTTGGCTGTCATATGGTGACCAGGAAGAGGGATCACTGCCTTGGCTTGACGGGATACTTGACGGTCCACCAAGGACCTGACCGTCCGCCAGGTCGACCGTCAGACCTGGGCGATCCGATATCGCTGGGTAAAAAGTCTATAACTCCCTCATCCGAAGTCGGATTTCAATGAAATTGGTATCGATGGAAGGCTTATTCAATGCTCTACATAAAAAAGTAGAAATTAGAGAAATAAAACATGGTTTAAACATCAATTACTTTGGAAGTCATACATATCCACTCAAAAGATGGATTTAGTCTTAATAAACGATCGGGGTATTACAAGGAGCCCTGAAGTTGACTAAAATCTTAATGTTGGATCATGTTTTGAAGTAAAATCTAAAGTTAGGCCCCAACCGGAAGTTGAACTTAAATGAATGAAAGTAATACCAATAGTTGAGTATGTTTGTTTGTTTTGAAATCTATGATTTTTGATAAGTGTGTGTGCATTGTACTTGTTGGAATTAAAAATAGGTTATAGGGGTGTGAAAATTGAGGAAAAAGTTGAACTTTTTTTAATTTTGATTTTTCTTTCAAATTTTACTATCCGTCACATTTGTTGGAAACTAACAACTAGTTTTTCAGGTACATATGGCACCTAAGGCTGTGTAGAAGATGAAGGTCGGTAATTAGAGGAGATGAGCAGAGTTTACCTAGGATAGAAGTTTAGTGGAGGAGTACCTGAGGCTTTGACATAGAGACACTATAGTTGAGGTGACATGTAGAGTCACGAGAGGACACACTCGCTAGGTTTCTTAGTCAGCAGTAGCCCGACTAAGAATGAAGTCTTCCAGTATGTCACCTCTACACACTCTTCTACTTTAAAATAATGAGGATTATGAGGATATAGAGTCATAGTCTACTCCACAGGTTGCCTTTCAAGACCCTTATTCTGAGGAAGGTTCCTAAGATTAATCCACCGAGGCATAGCAGAAGAAGCCATCAGTGGTGCCCCAGCCTGATGAGGGTACCACTACATATGTATAACAGATAAATCTACCCCAGTATAAGGAGGGTACTAAGAAGGCTAACCCTAATAAGTAAGTACAACAAGGGCAGAGTCCTACTTCCACATATGCTTTAGATGAACCTCCCGTAAAAGGACATTAGAGGTGGTGTATGCCAGGAATAAGGGAGATCTTTACTATTGACTGTCATATCTAAGATTCAGGTAGGCCTACAAGGTGCATTTATGAGGAGTATCTAATTGACCTGTCAGGTATAGATCGAATACCACAGCTGTGGGCATCATTTGATAGATATCAGCTAGAGTAGATGACTAGGCCACTCGATTCTTACATCCTGACTATGGTATGGGAATTTTATACATCCTACATATCTACCGTAGTCTTTCATATATCCATACATATAGGCATCATTAGATTTTCTAGGTAGCTACATCTTGAGAACACTTGTTAGTGGGGTTGGAGTTGACATATCAACAGAGGCAACCTGATATGCCAGGCAGCCACAGCTTGAGCACACACTGGTTAGAGGGTTTAGAGTTGACATATCGATAGAGACTATCCGCAGAGTTATCTTCGGCCTATATTACATTACTTCTGTATCTATAGCTGAGTACGACCACAGAGTAAGGATCATACATGATTGATATATCATGTAGGAGGCTATACATCAATGTGAGAGGGTCGAGATTGCTAGGTGAATAGCCAATTATATTTCACCTCTGGGTGATTCAACGCCATGGATATAGGGGCATGCTATGATCAAGAAAGGCCTATTGATATCTTAGGCCATGTTTTCGTAGTTGATAATTTGATACAGATTGATACTCGCCGCTTTGGATAATACATTGACATGGAAGAGAGTTGCACTAGTAGGTTGTAGAATGGTTAGTTATGCTGTTGATTTTCCAACTATCCTCAGGTATGAGTTACATAATAGATATTTTGGGAAATTTACTAATTTGCCATTCTGTTGTATGATTTAGAGTCTACATGATTTGGTTGGTGTGCCTAAGATACAAGGTATAGATGTTAGGGTACAAGCAACAGTGACCGTGCAGACTAGGACTTTGAGGGATTTGGCACGTCTAGGCTCTTCCAGGAGATTAAGAAAGTAGGTAGAAGTACCATGTGACCATACTAAGGGCCTTGTAGTTTCTATATAGCTTGATGAGTCAGATCAAATTGATGTGGGTGTTAGCATTGATATGGAGATAGGGGAGAAGAGAAAGTCACCAGACTCTAGTATGCAGGGTGAGGGACACCAGATTTTTCTTCTTCAACATCAACTTTGACCTTTGAGCCAGTAGGTGTACCCTTAGATCCTACTCGCCCATTAACTACAGCTCCGACCTTAGGTATGATTACTATATGTAGAAAGTTTTTACAAAACTTAGTGGAATGCCAGAGGTCCACATATGCTAGAGTGATGGTTGTTGAGACTGAGATGACTACCCTCTATGAGCAGATAAAATTAGGGGTTAGGACTAGATTTGAGTAGGCCCAGTTTTGATAGGAGGTCACACTAAGTGTTACACTATCTGAGCTACTTGCTGACTTCTAGAGATGGTCGATGAGTTTGACAGATGGGTTACAGCCCGCTACATAGAGACATATATGTCCTATGTATCTTGGATGAGGGAGGAGTTTGATATATTATGAGAAGAGGTATGCTCTCTCATAGAGAGCCGTGTTACAGCCACTCCCTTAGTTATACCCTAGGTAGTCTACATATTATCTTAGTATGTATCTAGATAGTTTGATTTCTTCATGGAGGGTGATGAGGAGGTCCTAGTAATTGTGGCCAAGAGAGGTCTCATAGACGACTTGCATGACCCTAATTTACCATATGACCAGGCGATTAAAAAGTCCATCCATGATTCAATGGAGTTTGAATTCGTCTATAGGTCGATACCTATATCTATAGCAGTGGGTGCATCATCCCGTAGTGCACCGCCACCACCATCACCTCGGTCAGCTGATATGCCCCAATCTGGGGATGCTCCTAATTCAAGCGCCTAGGGAGTCCTAGTTATGCTCTCACTTCCATCTAATTTTCTTTTTTTTAGTGCATTAAGGAGAGTGTACAATTTTTCAATGGGTATGGCCATACCATTCCGCCATTGGTTTTTATTGCCATGCTTCTTTTCCTGTCGGCCGCAGTATGGTTATGGAAATGGTATATCTAGGATAATTTTGTATCATATTGTGTTTTATTTCATATTGTGTTTTTTTTATGTAATTAGGAGATTTTAACTATCTAGGGCATTAGTTATATTTTGACAAATTTTTGATACCCCTCCAAAATTTGTGCTTTAGAATTGTTTGAACATATAGATGTGTGAACATTTTGGATCTTGTTATGACATTAGGATCAGGGACATTATAATCGCTTTCTAACAATTACATGAACCTGATAGGTAGTAGTTGGTAATATTAATTCTATTCTATGTGTTTGTGAGATACTACCTAGTTCCCTTTGTCTGTCGAATTCAGAACTTCCCTGGTTAATATTTCCTAGGTTGAAGGATAGCCGGTTAGGAAAGGATCATAGGCCATTTTTTATTTTAGTCCAATTTTATCCTAAATGACCTTCTATTTGTAAATTATATCCCTTGATACCTATTCACCATTCACCTTCCTAGTTATAGTACAATGAACCTATTTTGGCCCTGGTCTTCCTTAGATATTGTGCATCTCAACTCAAGAAAAATACCAAAGTTGAGGGTGGCTATCATAGGGGTTTGTAGTGTAAAATGGGTATGAAAAATGGTAAAATAAGAGAAAAGAGATTAGTTGTGCTAGATGTGGTAGAAAAAGAAAAAGAAAAGAAATTGTGAAAAAGAAAAAAAGAATGAAGAAAAGACCACACCCAACTTGAATGTGAAGTAAAGAATAAAAGGGGAGAAATAAGGGTGGAATTAAAAGCAAATTGGCTAGAAAGTGAGACCCCAAGGTTAGTGTAATTCCATGGAGGCTTAGTTACTTGATATGTCCATATGTTCCATACTAGCCCTCAATCCTACAATATAAGTACAGAAATGTCCTATAGTGATCCTAACTTGACTATCTGAATACTTAGGATAAGAAAATAAGGGCAAGCCTATAGTATTTGACATGCATTGATTGGAACTTCTCTTGCGGATGTGAGTGTCTCTAGACCGTCCCTGCATTGACATGCATGATTTTATATGAGTGAGTGGGACATCCTTGTTTTAAGGGCACTTGAATTATACTGCTAGCTATTTCTTAGGTACGGTAGTCTAACTTGAATATATAAGTGTTTTTTTGTTGCTAATGTAATTTCCATACCTTGATCCGATTATGTCAAGTTGTTTTGCTTCATGTTCATACACATTTGGTTTTGATAAATAAGATGGGAAGAGGATGTCGTGTTTTGAGTTTAATTGTTGACTGACTGCCTTGAATTTCTTAGTATCTACTAGTGAAGCATCATTTTTGTTTTTGTTGTGTTTTGTTGAATGTGAAAATGCAAGCATTCTAAGTTAAGGGTGTTGATGTGCTATACAAATATAGCACGTTCGATGCTTAAAACGAGTAAAAAATGCAAGTTTTTGAGATTATTTTATTAGATATGATGCTTTTTAGATATGTTTATGAGAAAATCATATTTTGGATAATAAGTTCATGAAAATGGTGAAAAGGTGTTGTTGGCTATGTTTGAAGCAATTATGGATGGTCGGGACACTTTTTGGCTTGATCGTGATCAAAACATGTTCGAGAATCGAAGAAGAGCTAAAAAGATGACTCATGACACCTACTAAGTCAACATACATACCACAGGTAGGCAAAGTAATTGCCAAAAGTCCAAAATCCCATGAGCTGAACATGCAGGAATTTTTCAGCCCATACCTGCAATTTGTACCTGTGGCCAAGATCAGGACCACAGGTACTACCTGCACCCAGGGCCAGGCTACGTGTACGGACCACATATGGACACTAACCCTATTTTCTCCTATTTTGTTTGGGCTTTGGTTTTAGGGTTTCCTCATGGACAATAAATACCCTTTATGTGTTTTTTAGTAGGAGTTACACACTTTTTATATTAACAAACTTATTTTAAGTCAAAGATCCAATTTTGATCTTAGGATTTTCTTGTATTGACTTTGGTTTAATAATTTAGTTAAGGTTGTGGGTTTTATTACATCTTATCATTGTAATTTCATCTATGTTTTTTATTATGAATGTTATTGAATTCTTCACAAGCACGAGTAGCAAAAACCTATAGCTATGGTTGTAGAAATCCTGGCAAATTGACGAAGTAGGGGAAGTGCTTTCGTTGTTCTAAACCGATACCCATGCATGTATTTGTTCATCTTCATTATTATAGTTTTAGTAATGGGTGCACACTTTAAGATCTAGCCTAGATACTGTTGCTTACACCAAAATAGTAGTAGTGACTAGGAAAAGATAAAGACAATAGTAATTTTTAGCTTAACTATTGATCCCCGCTTCTAGGTTCTATCTTAGTAAGATAGTTAGGTTTCATCTAATAACAAGACACTCAAAAGGGAATAGTTATCTAGGATCAAGATAAGGGTTAGTAAGGCGACATTCTGAGACTCAAAAGTTAAAGGGTGAAATCCTTTTGCTCGTCCAGAAGTATGAAGAAGGTACATCACTTATCGATTATGTATGCAAAGTATTGGGGTGGCTCAACAAAGCACGATAAGCCTGCGAAGTTTAGAAGCCAGGGGGAACACAATCCTAGTGTTCACCTACACTGATTACAACCGAAGTTAGTATAGTTACATACACGAGATTACTTCATCAAGACCCCCCATTTACTTTCCTTTTTCTTCCTGTGGACTACAACTTCTGAGATCCACACTTCTACGTGTTCCCTTGAGATTCTACCCCAACCTCTATTGGGTTACTGTATTTTTGTAGCGACCGTATCATTATCTTAGAGAAAGTGTTTGACATGCCCCAAACTTTGGGTCACATTGTATGGGCACCTCAAGCACACATGACTACGATTCACAAAATAAGATCGTGGAATAGTATCATAAGCCAAAAATAGATTCATTATAATAACTACGCCCAAGTTTAGAGTTGTTCAGAATACCTCTAGACAAACCAAAGTCAATAAGTATATATGTCGAGACAAGCCCCCGAATATAGCCAAACCAAGTCTTACAGAGACTAAGTCTAAAGATGAGGACTAAGAGACAAAGGTCTTTCAGATGTAAGGAAGATCACCCTTTCAAGTCAATACACGAACCACTTCGATCTACTAATCACTACGCAGGAAAAGAAGAAGATGTTCCGGGACCTACGTCTTGTTGGGATGTAGAATCCGGAGATGGTTAGCAGTTGGAATGCTAGCATGTAACTCAAGCATAAGTGGTAAGATACATCATCAATCAACAACAAATAAGTATTAATAAATATATAAAACACATTCACACACTTATCCATACATAAATACATTACCCATGCTAGTGAAGATATCAAGGCTTGTAACCATTATCAAGCATTCATTAGACGTAAATTAGAGGACTACCACTCTCCACACTTATAGATTCATCAATATTAATTAACCTAGGACTTTATCCACGTTCACATTCTCATTAGACCGGGGACTTTACCTATGTAAACACATTTATTTTACTAAATGATTTAGCCACACACACCATCATTCAAACATAGGACTTCAACCACACACATTCATCTAGGCAAGGGAATCCAAAATCATGCCCATTTTTTAGGCATGTGACTCTAGCCACTTTCCATAATTAGACATTACCACAAGCCTCTTCATGAGGAGAGGTACTTGGACCTCAAGTGTTCTTATTATGCAACGGACTTTACCTTGCATTCACATTGTATGAGATACTTTAACCTCAGGCCATATCATGGGTAAAGGGTCTTTGACCATAAGTCATCATGTAAGGCAAGAGACTTTGACCTCAAGCCATCACAACCATCATTAGTTGACATTTCGTACTTTACCCTCAAGTCTATGCATATACACACATTTAAAACGACATTCAGGGACTTTAGCCATTTAGCCAATTCAACACTATACAAGACCTTGTGGTTATCATTGGAGTCTTCATTGCTAAACCATATCAATAAGACAATGAACTCATTAAATTTGTCACACCATTCTTCTACAGTCCTCAAGACACTTACAAGACATTCACATTTTAGTAGCATTCTCATACCACAATTTAGTTCAATACACTATTAAAGTGCATCTTTATATTAAGGGACTTCAACTCCCTGTTTTTCATCTAGCACAACAAGGTTATCATCTCAACATACATGATACACCATACTCTTATAATAACATTTATCAAACATTCATAATAATTGGGCCATTTCCCTAGGTCAACACATCATCAACAATTGACTAGACAATTTACTTAGACATTTTAACAAATAGCTTTTGTACATACTTATAACATGGTCATTTTCATCGTAGATATCATCAAGACTAGGGTTACTCAAGACCCTCATGTTAAAAAACATAAAACAAGCATCCACATATGCAATTTACCATCAATAACATGTATCAACACAAGTATAAAAAATAATCATCATTATTCATTATTAGGTAGTAAAACCTGTTTCATTTGATTCAAAACTACCATGTACAATTACTAATTAATGTGTCAAATACATAGGTAAAGATTTATTTAAAGAGTGGAATAGATACATGCCTTAAAAAACTTGAATCACCAACAAACTTGACCTCTTCCTTGACACTAGATGACCTCCTCCAAACCCTAGCCTCCAATCTTGCTTCCAAAAGCCTTTAAAGTGTTTAGGATGTTTGAGTCTTGTAAAATGAAGACTAGGAGGCTACAATGCATTATATATAGAGATATTTTAGGGTTTTAGGCATTTGAAATGACCAAAAGGTCCTTCATTAAAAGTTGGACAGTCCACACGTGCAGGGGTATGACTCTCCCATACGGATCCTATGGCAATCGTGACCAAGGGTACGAGTGGTACCCTAATTCGTACCCTAGGCTCCTCCAATGTCAACCGAACTATTGTGGGTACTAAAGGAAATCCTTGAGTAGTATCCAACGGTATGACTCATGCCCCAATTGTTATCTCCACTCGTGACCAAAACAGTCCACACGGTTTGAGACTTTACTCAATACAATTCAGTAGTATACGACTCATATGCATTGGTTAAACCAAGTAATGGCCTTGTCGTATGGAGGAAAGTACATTACCTGAACATACTATCTATGATACATAAGAGAAGGGGATATAGGAACAATTCATGACCTAGGGTACGACTCAAGCACCCAAACTGTATCCTCTCCAGAGACCCAAAAAGGTTGTCCTTTTCCAAATGGTCCAAGTTCTAGGTTCTCAACTTTCTCCCACTTTGATAGGTACATATAGATACATGTTAACACTTCAACATACACCAAGGAAATATTTACACAAGTTAGAAACAACACACTAAAAAGGTACAACACAACACACATATCATGATCACTACCAATCAACCAAAATATTTGCAAGACCACATTTTTAGGTGTTTCATTTTCCCCCACTTAGGATCATTCAGCCGTGAATGACGGGTATGTAAAGCATGAGAACCATTCAATACTATGGCAAACATCACAAAAAACCTTCAAACAAAATGAGGAACAAGCACACAACAATGTTCCAAAACAACACAACACATATCGTGATCATCATCAATTTACCATTTCATTTCATTTGTCTTAGGACTCAAACCCATTAGTTTACATCACTTACTTTGGGAATTCAACCTATCAAATCATCTAAAATATAGATAAACTCAAAGAATTGGGGACTTTACCCCATCATCTATCGAGGACATGAATCAATTCAAGGTAATAGACTTTTTAACTTATGATAACTCAACACATGCAATTTCAAAGCATTAGGGACTTGAACCCTTTGTCTCACAAGAAACAAATTGATTCACACATTAGGAACTTTAATCCATTATCTAACAAAGACATAATCCAATATCAATCATTAGATACCTTACTCCATTGTCTATCAAAGACATACATCATGACAAGGAGATTAACACGTACCTCCATCACAAGCTTCTGGAATGGGAAATAAATGCGGGTACTTGGACTTCATGTCCTCTTTAACCTCCCAACTAACTTCCTCAGACTTTTGGTTCTATCATAGAACCTTCACCGAAGCCACCTCTTTCGTTTGCAACTAGCAAAATTGCTGATCCAAAATCGACACCAGGACCTTCTCATAGGACAAAGAGTCTGAAATGCCAACATCTTCCGAGGGAACAACCAAGGAAGGGTCACCCAAAAATTTCCACAACATAGACACATGGAAAACCATGTGAATGTAGTTCATGCTAGAAGCCAACTCCAACTCGGAGTCAACATTTCCAACCCTCTTCACAATCAAGTAAGGACGAACATATCGGGGACTAAGCTTCCCTTTTTAGCCAAACCGCATTACTATCTTCATGGGACACACTTTCAAGAATACCTAATTACCCACATTAAACTCTAAATCCCTATGCCTCACATCTGCATAGGACTTTTGGAAACTTTGAGCGGTTTTCAATCTATCACGAATTATCTTCATCTTTTCTAAGGCTTGGTGACCCAATAGGAAATCGACATCTCCTACCATACAATACTTCGAAAGGCGACATGCAAATACTAGAGTTGTAAATATTATTATTGGCAATGTAAATCAAAGGATAATATTTATACCAACTACCACCATAATCAATTACACAAGCCCACAACATATCCTCTAAAGTTTGCATAGTTCTCTTGCTTGACCATCCGTTAGCGGGTGGAAAAACGTACTAAGGCATACCTTACTTCCCAAACCTTTTTTGAATGACTTTCAAAAGTGGGATGAAAATAGAGGGACATTATTCGAGATAATAGACAACAGAGAACTGTGCAACTTTATGATCTCTGTAAGATACAACTTAGCATAATCTTCTCTGAGAAATTAGTTCTCATAGGCAAGAAATAGGTAGACTTGGTCATTCTATCAATGATGATCCAAATAGAATCACATAGATTCTGGGATCTAGAAAGACCGATAACAAAATCCATATTAATGACCTCCCACTTCCACTTGGGCAAAGCTATCTCTTGGTATAGGTCGTTGGTCCTCAAACGCTAACCTTTACTTGTTGGCACACTATACACTCAGCCATATGAAATCATGCTTTGTATTATTACACTAAGAGAACTCCCTAAGGTCATGATACATCTTGTTAGAACATAGATGAATAGCATAACAGGGTCCATAATCCTGGGCCATGACTCTTTTCCTCAATCCATCAATGGCGGGTACACATAGTATACCTTGTTATCTGAAGACACCATCACCCCCAATCAAAAAGTCTTTGACCTTTTGTTGACCCATATTACCCTTGATCTTTATCAAGTAGGGGTCCAATACTTGCTTTTCCTTTAGCTCAACGACAAGGGACCATTGATTTACCAGATGCACAAACACACTACCATCTTTGAAGTCCGTAAGTTGAACTCCAATATTCTCCAAATGGCAAATATCTTTCACCAACTCCCGCTTATCCTCTTCAAAATAGGCCAAAATCCCCTTAGACAATCAACTAAGAGCATCGGCGACTACATTCACCTTACCGGGATGGTAATAAAGACTCATATCATAGTCTTTCAATAGCTCAAGCCACCTTCTTTGCCAGAGATTCAACCCCTTTTGGGTAAACCCATATTGAAGGCTTTTATGATCAGAAAAGATATCAACATGAACACCATGAGATAATGCCACCAAATTTTAAAAGCAACAACCACGGCTAACAATTCTAGGTCATGGGTGGGGTAGTTCTTTTCATGGACTTTAAATTTCCTTGAAGAATAGGACACCACCTTACCATGTTGCATCAAAACATAACCAAGACCTACTTGAGAGTCATCACAATAAACCATAAAATCACCACTACCCTTAGGTAAGGTCAAAAGTGTAGCCGAAGTCAATTTATCTTTCAACTTCTCAAAACTATCCTCACACGTATCGGACCATTAGAACTTCACTTTTCTAGGTAAATTTGTTCAATGGGGTAGCTATTGTTGAAAAACTCTCCATAAATCTTCTATAAAAACCGGCTAGACCCAAGAAGCTCTAAATATCGGTTGGATTCATAGGTCTAGGTCACTTCTTAACCACCGCAATCTTTTAGGGATCCACCATCATCCCTTCACTAGAGATGAAATGACCAAGAAAAGGTACGCCTTTCAAAAAAAATACATACTTGGAGAAATTGGCATACAAACGATGATCCTTTAAGGATTGTAATAGGACTCGGAGATAATCTATATGATCCGCCTCACTCTTAGAATATGTAATGCCCCGAGATCTCATCCCAAGATGTCACATGGTGCTTATGACCCCGAAGGACCACAAGCTAACCCTTTACTGATATTTGTACCTGTACACTGCATAATGTCTAAAATAAATGCAGAAACTAGCCATAAGGTTCAAAACATCTATGAATACTCATAATACAGAAAATGAAATACTAATACATCCGTTTAAAAAGCCTCTAATCTGTCTAAACTGTGGAGTTGATGGGACAGGTCCCCAACTAACTCTGTCAATTGAAAATAATCAAAATCTGAAACAATAATAGTAAACTGAGATTCGTTCTTGAAAGTAGAGGACTCACTGCTACTGCTATTGACGGGGACTGAACTGTTGAGGATAATATAAATCATATTCCTCTGAACCTATGGTGTCAAATAAAACACCATAGCGCAAATGTGTTAGTACAAAAATGTACCGAGTATGTAGACGGGGTATGCTAATGCAAAGGTTCATGCATGTGTAATATCTAAACTGAATAATCATGAAACGTTGCGTGAGAACATATACATAAATGCACAGAACATGAACATAATTATCGCAGCTGTAGAAACTGAAAATCAGATACCATTTTACTACAGACTGAACTCACTGCTGACACTGTGATACTGAATAACTGACTCATCTAATACTGATAACTGAGGATCTAGATGTGCTTACATCAATAACTAAATTCTTGGACTTACTGCTTTCGACTCACAATATTAGAGATCAACCTTTCTAACAGATGATTTCGGAAGCTTTATCAATGATAAGAAATATGATTATATCTGAATCTGACAACAAAAATACTTAATAGAAATCTAATACTGTGATCAAGCCTGTATGACGGCATATCTCTGAATATGATGTCAAATAACTGTATGTGAGACCAAGTCTATCTGATGGGATGACCCATAAATGAATGGAACTATCTGAGTTCCTCATAATGATAGATGACTGTATCTGACAGTCCTAATTTCTGAATACTGGTTCTGAAACTGAGACTAAATCTAAAACTAAAACTATGGGTGGTAGTCACTTAACCGACATGCCCCGACATACCACAGGAGGTGTCTAACCTGTGCCCCAGTTGGAAGGGTGTCATTACCGTGCCACTGGTAAAGATAACTTTATGTGACCTTTATCTAGCAGGTCCTCAAATGAGAATGGTAGAGCCCTCATCTAGAAGTCAAGCCACATTATCTACCCTCATCTAGCAGGTATGATGTCTCAACCTACGCTTTCTATGTAGTTCTGGAGCATAAGGATTGCTATAAGGAATCACACCCTCTACTAGTAGGTGAGATCCCATCCTTGAGCTCGCTCTGTGCTAGTTTCTACTCCCAACTGAAAGACTCAGAATTGAATACTCAACTGAACACTGGCTGAACTGAATCTGACACTGATCATATTACTCAAAAGGTCTGACTGAGTTATGCTGAGATCACTTGGTTCCGTATATGATGGTAAAGGTATCAAATCATGGTATCTTACTGACGATAAAGAGCTTGAATAGATTACTCGAATAGCTTATGAGATTAGGATTGAATAACTTAAATACTAGGCTAGATTACTAGCGATACAGAGATTATAGAGATAACTGAGATTACTGAGCTTTATTAAGCTTAACACATTTCTGAGGATACAGAGTTCTATAGTTCACTGAGTTCTGAGAATCATGGCTCGATTGGAATTATCGAGAAACTAACATAGGCTCTAGACAACAACTCTTTTTTTGGGTATAAATACCCCTAGGACTCGATAACATAAAAGTAAGACATAATCTTTCTTCATAACAAATAATTCATGCATCATCACGGTCATCCATTCATCACTACCATCATTCATTCATCATTACAAGCATTCATTCATCATTACAATCATTCGTGTATTATCACAATCGTTAAAACATAACTTCAAGTAGTTGGGCATCATAAAATACTTTCCCTCTCAAGATCTTTAGGACATCGCATTAAGCATTTAGGAAACTTTGACCTCTATTCATCATCACAACCACCAAAGGGTCACTCAAAACCTTTAAGGATCATCAACATCGATTCACCATCATAAACTAGCACAGGGAAGATATGCTATAAGATTATACCCTATTCAACGAGATCTTACATCAAGTACTTCATACCTATATCAGTCTTATCATGTATTTGGAAATCACTTGATTTGGGGAAAACTTCATACTAACACGTCACTATTTTCTTGTTAACCACTTGACACGTATTAAAAGCTTAGCATTATCAAAGAGCACAAAATTGGGGAATCTTACAACCATCATATCTCGACTTGTTCACTAGGGTCTTTCAACATCCACTAGGCATGACCGATTTTACACCTACTTGGGGATTTCATGTTAATTGGCATATTTCACTCACTAAGGCATTTTATCAAACACTAGGCATGCATGGACTAGATCACAATTTGGAGTTTCACCTTTAACATATTATAATGGATCTTATGTTTCACCTAAGCTCTTTAACAAACCTATGGGGAACATTCTTCAATTATTCAACCATTTCTATACCCAAATGTCATGAACACATCACATGAAAAAAAAACAACTTCATGAGGGTCTATCAGAAACATCACATGAGTTCCACATACTAGGTTCAAAGCTCATAAATCTTGAAGACAAACATAAATCAAAACTCAACATCACATTGAACATCAATTTAAACTTATAAAAAGTATTAAAAATTCATAAACATAAATATCTTTTAGTTTTGAAAAGGGTTCTTGAGCTTCTTGGATGAAAGGGACCCAAGAATCAATATCTACATACCTTAACCTTTGAAATAGGATGAAATCTAATGTTTGAGACTCAATACGCACTTATAATAAATAATTCTTGAAGCCCACACTATGAAAAATTTTATTCTTGAATAAATCTTGAAGAATTTATGGATGATTTTTCGAAGATTAGGGTTCTTGATTGAAACCTTAGTTATTTCTCTTCTCCAGAGAATTGAGAGAGAAAAATGTTGAAATTAGATTTTTGGATGAGGTTCCCATATTTATAGAGTATCAAAAAGGGTGGGAAATGACAAAATTACCCTTGCAAAAACGTCTCTAAGTTGCTGGAAAAAAATGGCTGACGACATTTATGACAGCCCATCAAATATGTGACAGGCCATCACAAAATATCGTCACAAAAAGGGTGGATTTTATGATTTTATACCAAGGGCTGACAACGTCATCAAAAATATCGTCAGAATCTGACTATGTTGTCAAAAAGGTCGTCAGAAACGTGGTAGCCCGTCAGAAACGTCGTCACCATTTTCCTGCTTGACAAGCTGGAGTAAAATGGGCATAAGTCTTTGATCCAATATCAGATTTAGGAAAAATTGGTATCGCTTGAAATATAATTCAAATATCTTTCATTTTATATATAGAAAGACCCCCAGTTCTACATATACAATGAGTTATGGTCGATTGAAGTTGACCCAAATTTTGACGGTCACTAAAACTTGAACTATAGGAAAGCTATCAACTCGACCATGGGTTAGGGGACCTCTATGATATTAATTCATTCTCAAATAGATTCTCACACAATTCAAAGTATTTCATACTTGGGAGGATATTTTCGAAACATTTTGACTCGGATTTTAGCTTTACCAAATACGTTCTAAGGCTCAGACTGGAAAAGAATTTTGCGGGCCATTACATTATCTCCCCCTTAAGAACATTCTTCCTCGAATGTCGTTTGGTAGACTGAGAATACGGATAAAAAAAACTTACCCAAGAAATGGAAATATCTCAGATCAGGACTACACAACTGGAACGACTGACATATAGAGTTCTCACACTGGGCATCATATATGGTGCATAGAATACTCGACTGATGATACTCATAGCTAAATTTTCATAATACATATGCATATCTGATGCATGGACTCATAACTAGGTTGGTCTCATAAATACACGACTGAACACACGCTGACAAGATGACTTTTGAAAGCACGACTGACAATGCAACAATGATTGAAGCTAACTTTATAAAGAAAATCTGAACATGCATCGAGATGAATCTAATGGCATGCAACATCATAATACCATGGGGTATCTCCCCCTTGGTACTCTTTGTACCTCTAAACACACTTCGGTAAAATAACGGAGCGGTACGCCAAACACCTACAGACTGGGTCATAATTGATCGATCAAGATTTGAAACTTATGCATGATTCATGCTAACATATAAGCGCTAAATAAGAGCAAAGGATCTATCAATGCATAACATAAAGATGAAGGGCTCATAACATACCCGGGTCAATTTCAGGGGATCTTTCCCGATCAAGGCAATCCTGAAGTGCATGCAATCTATTATGAGCTGAAGGATGACTACGCTGACTTCGGGGACCTGGCTTAGGACAGTCTCGAACTTTGTGACCGGTCTCTCCACATATAAAACATACATCAGTACCGGCTCTACATACACCCTTATGATTCTTACCATATTCTTCACACAACGGGTATGTACGAACACTACTAGTACTACTCTGCGCTTTGGAGCTTGATGCTCACTCAAATCTGACACCCCCAAATGCAGTGAGAACTACTACCACCTTGAGACCCTGCCTGCGAGAAACTACGACTACCTGTCATGGCTCTCTTACTCACTCTCTCTCTCTCTCCTTCATCTTATCTGCCTCAATTTCTTGCGCATACATCATTAGCGTAGAAATATCCATATCTCAATTGAGCATGGCAACTCTACACTCTTTAAACACATCACTACCCAATAATGAGCAATATCTTTCAGCCTATAAGATGCTAACTCAACATTTTCCTCCTCTGACACATGCATAATCTGGGTGATCTTCTTCACCTCCTAAAGAAATAACAGTGGATCCTTACCTACTACTGACCCAAATAATTCGGTCGGGTTCCTTTTCATGAAGCTTCTAATTCTGGTTGTGGAAGAATTCCCATCTTTCTGAGGTGGGATTGTAGCCTGAAAGTTTCCATGAACATTAGTCACCGCCTGGGCTAGCGTCTGGAAAGCTGCCCGAAACTCTGCATGTGACACACTCTCATTTTTAGGATCTACTAGCTGAGGGTGCTGATCATCAACCCTATGGACAAAGTCTCTGCGAGAAGGCATACTATGTAAATGAAAGAATAAAGTGGATTAGACTCAAGATCAACTTGATCTCATGCTCACTAACATGAAATAATCACTGAAAGAAGAGGAACTACTCCTAAGAACATCCTGTAGCCTCTTGTACATAAATGTGGCGCGCTACACACCCATGCACAGGACCCTACTAGATGCGGCTTTTCATACTCCCTAGGATACTCTTGAAACTTAAGATCTGATACCAAGTGTGTAACACCTTGAGATCTCATCCCGAGATGTCACACGATGCTTATGACCCCGACGGACCACAAGCTAACCCTTTACTATTATCTGTACCTGTACACAGTACAATGTCTAAAATAAATGTGGAAACTATCCATAAGGTTCAAAACATCCATGACTACTCATAATACAGAAATTGAATGCTAATACATCCGTCTGAAAATCCTCTAAACTTTCTGAACTGTGGAGTTGATGGGATAGGTCCCCAACTAACTCCGTCAACTAAAAATAAACAAAATCTGAAACAATAATAGTAAACTGAGATTCATCCTCAAAAGAAGAGGACTCACTGCTACTGCTGCTGACGGGGACTGAACTGTTGAGGATAATATGGATCCTGTGCCTCTGAACCTATGGTGTTAAATAAAACACCATTGCGCAAATGCGTCAGTACAAAAATATACCGAGTATGTAGATGGGGTAGGCTAATGTAAGGATTCATTATGTTCAATATCTAAACTGAATAATCATGAAAATGTCTCATGAGAAAACATACATGAATGCACAGAACATGAACAAAATTATCGCAACTCTAGAAACTGAAACTCAGATACCACTTTACTACAGACTGAACTCACTACTGACACTGAGATACTGAATCATTGACTCATCTGATACTAATAACTGAGGATCTGGATGTTCTTACATCAATGACTAAATTCTTGGACTTACTACTTTCGACTGATAGGATTAGAGATTAACATTTCTAATAATAATCTGATACTGTGATGAAGCCTATCTGATGGCATATCTCTAAATATGATATCAAATAACTATATGTGAGACCAAGTCTATATGATGGGATGGCCCATAACAATCTGAGTTCCTTATAATGATAGATGACTGTATCTGACAGTCCTGATTTTTGAATACTAATTCTGAATTAAGACTGAATCTAAAACTGAAACTGTGGGTGGTAGTCACTTAACCAACATGCCCCGACGTACTACAGATGGGGTCCAACCTGCGCCTTAGTTGGAAGGGTATCATTATCGCGCCAATGGTAAAGACAACTCTATGTGACCCTCATCTAGCAGGTCCTCAAATGATAATCGTGGAGCCCTCATCTAGCAGGTCATGCCACCTCATCTATCCTCATCTAGTAGGTATAATGTCTCAACCTATGCTGGCTACATAGTTATGGAGCACAAGGATTTCTTCTAAGAATCGCACTCTCTACTAGTAGGTTAGATCCCATCCTTGAGCTCACTCAGTGCTAGTTTCTACTCCCAACTGAAAGACTTAGAACTGAATTCTCAACTGAACACTGGCTGAACTAAATCTGACACTGATCATATTACTCAAAAGGTCTGACTGAGTTACGCTGAGATCACTTGGTTCCGTATCTGACAGAAATGATATCGAATCGTGGTATCTGACTTACTATACAGAGCTTGAAAAGATTACTCGAATCTCTTCTGAGATTAGGATTGAATGACTTGAATACTATTAGAACTGAGTTGATTACAGGTATAAGTCTACATTACTAGCGATACACAGATTACAGAGATAACTGAGATTACTAAGATTTATTAAGCTTCGCAATTGTCTGAGGATACAGAGTTCTATAGTTCACTGAGTTCTGAGTATCATGGCTCGATTGGAATTATTGAGAAACTGACATAGGCTCTAGACAACAACTCTATTTTCAGGTATAAATACCCCCAGGACTAGATAACATAAAAGTAAGACATAATAATTCTTCATCACAAATCATTCATGCATCATCACGGTCATCCATTCATCACTACCATCATTCATTCATCATTACAAGCATTTATTCATCATTATAATCATTCATGTATAATCATAATAGTTAAAGCATCACTTCAAGTATTTGGTCATCATAACATACGTTCCCTCTCAAGATCCTTAGGACATCGCATTAAGCATTTAGGAAACATAAACCTTTATTCATCATCACAACCACCAAAGGGTCACTCCAAACCATTAAGGATCATCAACATCGGTTCACCATCATATACTAGCCTAGGGAAGACATGCTATTAGATTATACCCCATTCAACCAGATCATACATCAAGTACTTCATTCCTATATCGATCTTGTCATGTATTTGGATATCACTTGATTTGGGGAAAACTTCATACTAACACGTCATTATGTTCTTGTTAAACACTTGACACGTATTAAAAGATTAGCATATATCAAAGGGCATAAAATCGAAGAATCTTACAACCATCATATCTCGACTTGTTCACTAGGGTCTTTCAACATCCACTAGGCATGACCGATTTTACACCTACTTGGGGATTTCATGTTAATTGGCATATTTCACTCACTAAGGTATTTTATCAAACACTAGGCATGCATGGACTAGCTCACAATTTGGAGTTTCACCTTCAACATATTATATTGGCTCTTATGTTTCACCTAAGCTCTTTATAGAACCTATGGGGAACATTCTTCAATTATTCAACCATTTCTATACCCAAAAGTCATGAACACATTACATGAAAAAAAAACAACTTCAAGAGGGTCTATCAGAAACATCACATGAGTTCCATATACTAGGATCAAAGGTCATAAATCTTGAAGACAAACATAAATCAAAACTCAACAACACATTGAACATCAATTTAAACTCATACAAATTATTAAAAATTCATAAACATAAATATCTGAGTTTTGAAAAGGGTTCTTGAGCTTCTTGGATGAAAGGGACCCAAAAATCAACATCTACATACCTTAACCTTTGAAATAGGATGAACTCTAATGTTTGAGACTAAATACGCACTTATAATAAATAATTCTTGAAGCCCACACTATGAGAAACTTTATTCTTGAAGAAATCTTGAAGAATTTATGGATGATTTTTGGAACATTAGGGTTCTTGATTGAAACCCTAGTTATTTCTCTTCTCAAGAGAGTTGAGAGAACTGAAAGAGAAAAATATTAAAATTATGTTGTTGGAAGAGGTTCCCATATCTATAGTCTCAAAAAGGGTGGGAAATGACCAAAATACCATTGCAAAAACGTTTCTAAGTTGCTGGAAAAAAATGACTGACGACATTTGTGAAAGGCCGTCAAACTTGTGATGGGCCGTCATAAAATTTCATCACAAAAAGGGTGGATTTTATGATTTGCTGCCCAGGGCTGACAACGTCATTAGAAATTTTGTTGGAAATCTAATTCAAAGATATTTCATTTGGTATATAGTAAGGCAACTAGTTATCTATAGACAATGAGTTATGGTCGATTGAAGTTGACCCAAATTTTGACGGTCACTAAAACTTAAACTATAGGAAAGTTTTCAACTCGACCATGGGTTAGGGGACCTCTATGATCTTAATTCATTCGCAATTATATTCTCTCATGATTCAAAGTATTTCATACTTGGGAGGATATTTTTGAAACATTTTGACTCGGATTTTCGCTTTAACAAATACGTTCTAAGGCTCAGACTGGAAAAAGATTTTACGGGGCATTAAAAAATACATTAAGATAACATCAATGAAGACAATGTCAAACATGTCCAAGAATGGATGGAAGACCCTATTCATCAAATCCATGAATGTTGCCAGGGAATTGGTCAACCCAAAGGACAAGACAAGAAACTCGTAGTGACCATATCGGAATTTAAAGGCAGTCTTTGGGATATCCGCATCCCTAATTTTAAGTTTATGATAACCCAATCTAAGATCAATATTAGAGAAACACATCGCTCCCTGAAGTTGATCAAACAAATCATTGATCATAGGAAGAGGATATTTATTCTTTACAGTCACTTTGTTCAACTGATGATAATCAATGCACATGCAAAGGGAACCATCCTTCTTTCACAAAAACAATACGAGAGAACCCTAGAGTGACACACTAGGTCAGATAAAACCTTTATCTAAAAGATCTTTCAATTTCTCAAGTTTTTTCAACTTCGCTGGAGCCATTATATAAGGAGGAATAGAAGTCGAACGAGTGTACAAAATAAGATCAATCCTAAAATCAATTTTCTTATTGGGTTGAACACCTGGGAGACCATCAGGAAATACCTTGAAAAACTCATTCAACACGGGAACAGACTCTAGAGAAGACTCTTTTGATTTAGAATCCTTAACTTGGACCAAATGATAAAAACACCCCTTTGAAATCAACCTTTTAGCTTTAAGATAAGAAATAAACCTCCCCTTAGGAACTAAAGAACCACATTCCCATACAATTAATGGCTCCGTAGGTAATTTAAGAATGACCCTATGAGTCTGACAATCGAAGGAAGCATAGCAAGAATGCAACCAATCCATTCCTAAGACTACATCAAAATCAACCATGCCTAACTATATCAGGTCAACAAGAGTATCTCTATCACCAATAGATATCACACACATCCTATAGACCCTTTTAATAATTACAAGGTATCCAACCAGGGTAGAAATAGAAAAAGGAACCAATAGACTCTCGGGACCACAATAAAGGTGAACAACCACATACAAAGTCACATAAGAAAGAGTAGACCCCGAATCAAGAAAACAATACATATCACGAGAGAAAAGTCTCAACATACCTATGAAAATATTAGGAGATGCCTCAGAATCCTAGTGAGTAGTAAGTGTATACAAGTGGATTTGGCCAGCGCTGATGCCAGAAATAGAAGCAGCACCAGACATAGAACCCTTTGGTGTGGTAGTAGAGGGAGTACAAATAGAGGCCCTGTTAGCCCAAGAGACTTCTAGAATGAGGAACTCATGTTGCATGTGCCAAAGCTGACCATAATGAAAATATCCGCCTCTTCTTTTCTCACACTCACCATGATGACTCAGTCCACAGAATTTGCAGAGAGGGAAGGGTAGGGCCGACTAAGCACCACTAGTCTAAAATTAGGCACCTAATGTCAGGGACCCATCACTAAACTAAGATCGATGACCACCCAAAAATTAAAGGTAAGGAGAGTGAACACTAGCCGATGAGAACGAACCCAAACTGACCCTTTTTTTCATAGCCATTTTCCACTATTTCCACCACTACCCTCAGAAGGCCTAAACTTCCTTCCTTGTTTTTCACTAAGCTCAACTTGCTTCTTCTTCTTATATTCCACCTTTTTAATATAGAAAATCAACCTAGAGATATCCATGTTCTCAATGAATAAGGTCGTCTTGCTTTCATAAACTAAATCATGGGACAATCCCAAGACAAAGTTGCACATTCTATCCCATATGCTAGCAACCATATCGAGAGCATACCTTGACAATTGATGGAATTTCAAGGCATTCACTTAAACGGATATTCTCCCTTGCTTCAAATTAATAAAATTTTCTGCCTTTGCCTTTCTCAACTCTTGAGGAATAAAGATGTCAAGGAATGTCTCAGAGAAATCCACCCAAGAAGCCAAACTTTGGTATTCAATACTAGGTCATTCTACCCATAATAAAACTTAAAATTCACATTCACACGCAATACATGTCATGCATCATCTTACGATGAAGAGCAGACAGAAGCCTACCTCAAAGACAAACCAAAAATCCTTACATTATTCACAAAAAAATACATCTTTATTTTATAATCCCAAAATACCATCACACTATCAAAATCATAATCTACTTATCAATACGATAATAACAATACACATATTGCACCATTGTGCTTTGGGTCTAAAATTAACACCAAAACTACCAAATGGGTCCAACTTATAGAAATCATATTTCTGAGATCAACCCAATGTTCACACATGATCAAGAAATCATAACCCTCAAGAAATGGGTGAAAACTAAGCTAATTTGAATCTAAAATCAAGAACTTAAGATATTTGGGGGTTTTGGTTAAGAACCAAGAAATTCATCAAGAAGGTAATGAAATCTTACCTTAATCCGAATGATAATCACAACGAAAGATGTTAATCAAGATCCTAAGTCATCCTAAATACTCAATTTGAAGTTATCGTACCCATTTAGGGTTCTTAGGTCTCAAGAATGAAGAGAAAATGGCCAAAATTGCAACATTAGGGTCTATTTATAGCCCCCTAAGGTAAAGAGATATTGTTATCGACATCTCATGAACTATAATCGCCCTTGTGTAATCACCATAGGCGTTTTGCGATTTCCATAATTAGATTATGATGGCCTTTATGAAATAGCCAAGCATCAACACCAGCAAATGAACTTTGTAACGACACTAAATTTGACGTTTCAATGCAATGGCAACGTCAGATTTTCAATCCGAGGTCATTTCGACCAAATATGGGACCCACATAAAAATTATAATTTTTTTACTTTCTGACCAAATAGGTCAAAATGAGCTAGGGTGTATTGGGACCTGAAAAAAAGGTCTACCTAGCTTTAAATCAATATGCTATAGCTTCTAGTGCTATCAAAATTTATATCCGAGATCGTTTTACTAAAGGTTTTGCTCGGTTGTCATTTAGAACAATCAAAAACTTTTAAATAAGGAATTGACTCTAAAAATAAAGTGTATTTCTTGAGAACCAAACTATCAGTCCCAATAAGTCATAAATGACTTGGGTAACTTTGGAAAATCCCTAACAGTGAAAATAACTGTAAATATGGAAAAGTACCTGAAGGGTCATTACATTTGAGTTCTAAGATACACTTTTGATCTTGGGATTCTTATTAATTGGTTTTTAGGGTTTGATATAAAGTTGATATTTTAGTTTTTATTATTATTATTTGTCAGATAATTTGTATGATTTTAATTATAAATTCTATGTTTGTTGTTTCAATCATAAGTAGCTAAACCACATAACTATGCTTGTGGAAACCCTGATAAATTAACAAAATAGAGGAAGTACAAAATCATTCTAAATTGGTGTTCGCGCATGTATTATGCTTTTCCTCGCATTGATTTCTTTCTTAATTGTTTTAAATGTTAGGAACCTACGTGTATTTGATACTAACTCAAGAGAGCGGTCGAGATTAGGAAAAAGAGATCATAACAGCAATTTAAAGCTACCAACCTTCATCTAATTAGCTTAAGATTGAGAGGAGATAGTTAATCTGGGATCCAGATATAACGACTTAATTTTTTATGAATTATGTAAATGTGTCCTTCTATATTATTAGACTATTTTACCCCTTTTCATGGATTTGCTACGGTGTTTTTTGGGTATGGTAATGATTGGCACAGTCCCCAATGCATTTTTGTGTGATTTATGGGATCTTGTGGTTTTTAGGGGCTTTAAGAGCCTTATAATTCACTTTAGTGAATATATTTTGATCTGTGTGTAGGATGGTAAAAAGAACTACACTAGTAGATTCGTAACGTTGATTTTAGGATGGGAACATGGTCAGTGTGGTTTAATGGATTTTAAATCTCATTTTGACCCTCGTTTTGGATAGTTATGATTGTAGGTTTTAGGTGTCAACTTTGTGGGAAAATGATGCTTTTTTGAAAATCCGATATCATCATTGAGTTTGGAGCATTGAATTTTATAGGGTAACATAGTTTGTTTGCATTCACGGGATTTTGGGTGAATCACTAGAGGCCCACGGAGACTTAGAATTTCACTGAGTCCCCAGTGGTTCACCCACAATCACAATTGGGTGTTCAAGCTATGATTTAAAGTTATGATTTTTCCCTTATTTTTGAAAACCCGTTTTGGGGTCCGTTTTGACCCTGACTTAAAACTAGGATATAAGGGTATCATTGGCTTTTTTAATGCTTATATCTGATATTTCCATGTTTTAGTTAATTTTTGAACCATTCATGAGGAGTGAGGCTTTGGGATTAAAGGCTTTTATTCCAATTTTTGACGTTCGAGGTCAGTTATGGCTTAACATCTTTCAAACTACATTGGTTAGTTAATTTTGATACAAAATCATGTTAAGGGTGTGGGAAATAACATGAAAAATGGATATCTTATTGTGTTATGCCCGTTTAGGTGCCTCTACGTGATGTATTTGGTAGTTTTAGGATATTATGTGCTATGTATGACCATATGGGGTCATATATGATGTTGATAGACTATATACATGAAAATAATTATTTCTTATTTGATGAAAATCCTATTGTGGTATCAATTGTATATTGGGATGTGTTCATACTCTATTGACATATAATCATGTTGGTTTTCATGGATGGTTGCAAATATGGAATTGATATTTTGCTCACTTGATTGTTAAATTGGTTGAATATAGAAATACTCATTGTGGTTAGTTGTGAGCATTACATCCTTATATCATGTATATTTATGAAACATTGATACCACCATGGAAATAAGTGAAACATTGGATTTTTCTAACAGAAAATATAATATCTTATAAAAGAACCCCCCATAATTATATGCCAGGTAGAAGATATGGTTATGAATTATATACTGGTTAACGAACCCCCCATAGGTCCTACATTTTATAGCTTGAGCTCCGTAGGTATATACGGAGGCTATGTGATAGTCTCAAAGGTTGTGCGACAACCTCGTGATTACACCTTCATCATCATAATCATCATTCTAATCATTTTCATTATATTTACTTTATTATGCTTGTGATGCGATTGTATTTCTTTCTTAACTATTTACCTATCCATTTATTATATTTTAATTTACTTGTACTTGAGGTTTTTGTATATGTTGTCATTCTATGCTTTACTTATATGTGGTGTAATGTATACTTGTGGTCCTTTCTGGTGTTTGTTATAATTTGTTTGAGTATTATAGAACTATTAGTATAAGTGGTATAGGGGCTACCATTGTTGGACATTTTCTGATTGCTGATGTCGTACCCTTAGTGTGTATTTTGTATTCTTTATTATCTACTTTGCTTAGTCAGCCTATGATACCTACTGAGTACAACTGGATCGTACTCAATCCTACTGTTCCCTTAAGGTATAGATCCTGATTTGGGTATGCCCCACATTAGTTGATTCGGGGGATATTTGGAGCTTTATGAGGTAGAGACGTATTTCATGTGTTTGGAGTCCGCTACTACCTCTTCTCATTAGACTATGTCTTTATTACTATTCAAAGATAGTGATATTCCAATGTATTATGTTTTTTAAAGTTATACCAGTAGTTCTTACACTGTGACACCAGGTTTTAGGAGTTACAACTTTAATGTTTATACTTCTTTCTGCTTTTATTATATTGATTATGGTTCTCAGCTGTGTTCTAGGAGCTTTGCCTTAGGTTTTGAATATTAATTTCTCTTCTATATTTATTTGTCTGATGGGATTGCTTGTTAAGGTTCACCGTGACAAGTGCCATCATGACCCTTGGATTTTTGGGTTGTGACACCAGAATAAGTGTTAGTAATGAAACACTCTAAGATCGAGAGGAGATGAGTGAAATTCACCCAAAGCAAGGTCAAGAGATGGTTATGAGATACATAACTTGCTAGATTATTCTTACAAGACACCATGATAATTTGACAAGAACGATAAGTCTGTGGATTTAGAAAGCTAAGGGAAAAAATCCTAGTGATCATCACATACTTATTTTAACCCTACCTGCCAAGAATTTTTACTGTTACTACAGATCATTACAAAAACCCCTCCTCTATTTACTTTCTACACTTTCTGACTACATCAGTAAGCTCATGATTGATTTTTATCCTATTCCTTATGGGTTTAACCCCAATATAGTTGACTTCTATATTTGATAAGAGATTGCATTATACTTTTCATAGGGTGTAATTTGGGCAACACCAGTATGCCATACCTGCTAGAATCGAGGCTAAGTCATCAAATGCTAAAATTATAAGCATAATCTCAATGTGCCATCAGCCAACTTTTGCTTTATTTGATTTGGGATCCATGTATTCTTATGTATCTTCTTATTATGCCCCACCGTTAGAGTTACCATGGTATTTTTTATCTCTGGTGTTATGTGCATATACTCCTGTGGGTGATTCTTTATTAGTGGATTTAGTTTATAGATCATGTGTTATGAGTGTTCAAGAGTTTGATACTCACGTTGATCTTATTATATTATACATGGTGGATTTTTGTGTGATTCCAAGAAGGAATGGATTGGTTATCCCCTCTCCATGCAGTATTAGATTGGTTTTCTTTGATCATTACCTTAGTAATGCCTGATGTACCCGTGGTTGTGTGGTAGGGATCTATTAGCCATAATCTAGCAGGGATTATTTCTTATATTTGGGCTAGTAGACTTATTTAGAGGGGTTTAAAGTCTTATCTCACTTATATTCGTGATGTTAGTATGGAGAGTCCCTCGCTTGACTTTGTTCCTATATCTCGTTAGTTTCATGATGTTTTTTATGCCGCTTTGTTAGTCTTTCTCATGAGCATGATATTAAGTTTGTTATTAACCTAGAGTTAGGTTCTCGACCAATTTCTATGGTACCTTATCGTATGGATCCTACTGAGCTTAAGGATCCAAATTCGAAGCTTGAGGATATCCTGGGTAAAGGTTTTATTAGATCGAATGTTTTGCCTTGAGGAGCTCTTGTAATGTTCGTAAGAAGAAGAATGATAGTTTGCATATGTTTATTGACCACAGGTAGCTTAATATGGTAACAGTGAAGAACCGTTATCTTATGCCTCCCATCGATGATTTATTCAACCTACTTCAGGGAGAAAAGGTTTTCTCTAAGATTGACTTGAGGTTCGGTTACCATCATTTGAGGACTTGGGCTTAGGATATCCCAATGACAACCTTTAGAACCCCTTATGCCCATTATAAGTTCCTAGTGATGTCTTTTCGGTTGAATAATTCCCCAGGAACATTCATGGATTTGATGTACCACGTGTTTAGGCACGTGTTCAAGCCTTATTGGGATTCTATCCTAATTGTGTCCATTGTGAATATCCTTGGGTATTCAAGGAGAATAGAAAAGTATATACAACATTTAAGGATTATGCTCCAGACATTGAGATATCATAGGTTTTTTGTCAAATTCACTAAGTGTGAGTTCTAGATTGAGTCGGTAATGTTCCTTGGAAATATGGTTTCTAAGAATGGGATTATGATAGATCAAATATTGAGTCTATTCGTGATTGGTCCAGTCCTACATCTTCGTCTGAGGAATGTAGCTTCATTGGTTTGGCCAGCTACTATAGGTGATTCAAAGATGGATTTTCTATTATTGCAGCGCCGATGACCATATTGATACGGAAGAAGGTTTCTTTCCAGTGTTTCGATGGGTGTGAGTTGAGCTTTCATAAGCTTAAGGGATTTCTTACTTTAACTTATATATTGGTTCTTTCTTTTGATGGTGAGGTATTTACCGTATATTGTAATGTTTTAATGTTATCTTTGCTTGTGTTATGATAAAACAGGGCTGAGTAATTTCTTATGTGTTGAGGCAGTTAAAGATTCATAAGCGTAACTACCCCACTCATGATTTAGATTTGGTGGTAGTACTGTTCTCTCTTAAGATTTGGAGGCATTATCTTTATGGGATATAATGTGAGATCTACATAGATCATCATAGTCTTCAGCATCTTATAACCCCGGGAGAGCTTAATTTTATGCACCGTAGGTGGGTGGAGCTACTTATGGTTTATGACATCTCTATCTTATATCATTCAGGCAAGGCAAATGTGGTAACGGATACCTTATGATAGAAGTTCGTGAGTATGAGTAGTTCGGCTTATATCTTAGTTTCTTAGAGATCGTTGGCATGGGAGATCTATCCTTTCCCAACATGATGGTGCAACTTGATATTTATGACCATGGAAGAATTCTTGCTAGTGTTAAGGTGAGGTCTAATTTATTTGAGCAGATTCAAAGTCTTTAGTTTGAGTCTATGAGACTATGCATGTAATACCCTATATTTTCTTATCTTAAGATTAACTCTCAGTCCATGAGTTATCCAATATAAAAATTTTGAAGTACTCAGTAATTTTTAGTTTAGAACCTGCCATTGCATAGGAAATTCAATTAGCATTCTAACGATATAAAATTCGCCCAAATCGACTACCGGGCGAAGAGTTATGGAAAATTTAGTGAAATAGCATGCAAACTGGCACTCGGGCGCGTCGCGAAGCTAGGAAAAATGGCATTTGGTAATTTCCAGTGAATCTCTATATACCACCTTATCGCGGCACTAGCCAAAATCCTAAATGTTATTTTCCAGTGTTCCATCGCGATCCTTACGTGTTGCGCCGGTGTCCCAGTTCCTAGTTGTTAGTTTCCAGTGAGGGACTATGATTGTGCCATGTCATGCCATAGGACAAATACTCAGATGTCTATTTTTTCAGTGACACGACACAATAGCTCCGCGTCGCATCAGGGGGTAATTTTGAAAATTTTCGACAGAAATCCAAAGTTTTGTCCAGGGTTAAATTGGTCCTTTTCCATAATTTTAATCCACCTAGGTGTGATATTTAAGCCCTAAAAATATTTTGAACTCATTGTTTAATAGTTTTCCCTAAATAAAAAAGGTATTCTCTCTAAAAAAAAAAATCCTAGCTTCAAGAAATCAAGAACAAGCCTAAGAATTTCTTCAAGAACCTTCAAGAATTAACTTTCCAAGGTATGTTAGGTGTTCATCTAAGGGTTACTTTATCCATAGAGTCCATGAATCTATTTTCAAACTACAAGATTGCTGAATTATGAATTTCCATTCTTTAATTGAATTGAATTCATGTTCATGTTATTGTTGGGTTTTAGTTCATGATTAAATTAAAAGTTTTTATGAAATTAATCATTTTATGTGTTGAATTACATGATCTTCATGATAAACCCTTCAATTTGTAAGTTGATTTATGTTTCCATGATAACTATATGTGTTGATTATTGTATGATCTAATCATGTTCCCAATGTATTTGATAAAATGACTATGTGAATGAAATAGTGCCATTATAACATGATAGCATGTATTCTCCTCTCATGTATGAGTAAATGCATTGCAAGTGTTTTCTAAAATGTCTCAAAGAGTGGATTGGGATCAAGTAGCCATTATTATGTTTTCAAGATTCTGCTATGCTTTACTTTTCATGCTATCGAGTCCTGGGGGTATTTAATACCTGACAATTTAGAGAATTATCTTGTTCCAGTGTCAGTTATAGAATAGTATCAGTTATATCATGATCAGTGGTACTTTTAGTCAGTTACAGAACTCAGTAGAACTCAGAAAGTTACAAAACTCAAGAAAAACTCAGTAAACTCAGTCTTTGTCAAGTCCTGTTCAGAATACTCAGTTTAGTGTCTTTCAGGTGGGAGTAGGATTCAGCAGAGAGTGAACCCAAGGATGGGGTCTCACTTACAAGTAGAGGGTGTGACCCTTACAAGCAATCCTGGCATTCCATAACTACGTAGCCAGCGTAGGTTGAAAAATAAACCTGCCAGTTGAGGGTTTATGAGTTGTTTTAACCTGCCAGATGAGGGTTCCACCATTCTCGTTAGAGTACCTACCAGATAAGGGTAACTCTCAGCTTGTCTTTACCCGTATCATAGTACTGACACCCTTCCAATTGGTGTTACTGATTGGACCCCAACTTTGTTATCTTATCTTATTAGGGGCATATTGGTTAAATGATTACCTCCCACTATTTCAGTTTTAGTCTTCAGAATAGAACTCATTTCAGTGCTACAGAATCAGGGCTGTCAGATACAATCAATCAGTATCAGTAACTATATTTTTAGAAATCTCAGATTATCAGTTACTATATATCAGAACTCAGTACTTAGCTTCAAAAAATCTCAGTTATATATATAAAATACATAATTACCACACTGATGTTGGCCGAGATTTGCAAAAAGACACCTAAACTTTGTATTCGACCTATTACCCCACGATTCCTACTTAATCCATTTCAAATACTCAATTTTTTGCTGAATCTCAGTCACAAGAAAGAGAGTGGATGCACACACCAATTAGATGTTGCTACGTGTTAAATAATTTAATTTCATATTTTATTTATATTTTTTAATAATGTTTTCCCTTTTAATTTATTTATCACCCCACCCCACCCCCTCTTCCCCACCTCCACCCCACTCCATCCAACATCTCCCTTCCCCATTGTCCCTATCCAGCAGGTTCCCCGCACCCCCATCAGTTTCTATATATTCTTCTTTCTCTTTGGAGTTCAATGTTAGTTTTTATGGTTTCCAATTTCATGTTTATTTTAATTTTGTATTGCTTCCTAATTTTTTACCATCAAAACTCCATTAAAATGGAGATTTATAGTTCTTCTTAGGATATATATTAGGTTTTATAAAATTGTTCAAAATGTAAAAAAAACTGAAATAAGAAGTTGAAAATTAAAGAAAGTAAACATGGTGTTGGTAAAAAGTGAGTAGAATTATGGTGATAATTGAGAGGATTGAAGAGAAAGAGAGTTATGGTGATGATGATGATGTTGTTGTTGCTCTAATTGATGTTGTTGTTGTTGTAATTGATGATGTTGTTGATGTAATTAATGTTTTTGTTAAGGTATGGTGATGAAGAAGATGACAATGGGGGAAGAAAACAACGGGGAAGAAGACAATGGTGGGTAGTGTGTTGTGGGGTGGGGGTGGTGCATGAAATAAATTTAAAAAATAAATAAATATTGATTTTTTTTTTAAAAAAGACAAATTATATATCAAAATTTTTACACGTGGCAGCTTTTTATTGGTCAAAAAAGTCAAATTTAAGCCCTTCCACGCGCCTATGGAGCGTGTATACACGCAGAGGTTCAAAATAGTGTATTTGTAAGGGAATAAAGAAGAATCATAGGGTAATAGGTCGAATTCAAAATTTAGGTGTCTTTTTAAAAATCTCGGCCAACATAAGTGGGATAATTATGTATTTACTCATATATATATAAACAGTATTGTATGCTCAGTATTTACAGTAGTTCAGATTATCTATGTACTTTCATGTTCAGTTAGTTATTGTTCATGCATATGAACCCTTGCATTCAACCTTGCCTCATCTAGCATGCCAGTATATTCCACGTGCTGACGCATACTATTTCTTTATGCTACTATATCTTATATCATTAGTTTGGATGCTCAAGTTCCTAACCGCACATAGATAGATCCAGATTCAGCAAGCAGTAGATTTAGTAGAGAGTCCTCATCGATCGAGGATATTCTTTCTTTTTATTATTTCAATAGACTCAATATTTCAGTTGATGGAGTTAGTTGGGGGACTGTCCCATCAACTCTATTTTTAGACAGTTTCATATTAGAGGCTTTACAGACAGTGTTCAGTTTTATAGATTGTTATTTCAGTTGATATACTATATCAATATTTATAGATTTTAAACCTTATGGTATTTCAGCCTATTTTTCTGTATATATTACAGTATTATGTTTCAGTACACATAGCAGATATCAGTCATATGCTAGCTTATGGTCCTTTAGGGTTGTAATCACTGTGTAGTGTTTCTGGTACAGACTCGAGGCGTTACAAACTTGGTATTAGAGCCTATGGTTCAACAGGGTTTTAGGATGTTTGAAAGCCGCATTAAGTAGAGTCTTGTGCATGGATGTGTAGCGTGCCACACTTATGGACCGGAAACTATGAGATGTTTTAGGAAAAGTTTCCCTTATTTTAGTATTCATGTCGTGCGAATAAGCATGAGTTCCAGTTAAACTCTCATTATAATCCATTTCTTACTTTTATTTAAAGAACATGCCTCCTAAAAAAACTAATGAAAGAAGAACCGAGAATCAGTCAACACCTCAACCCGTTCAGGCAGATCCACTGGACGAGCATGTCTCTCATGTAGAATTCAGAGCTGCATTCACTACTCTAGCCAATTTTGTAGCAGCTCAAAATGAACGATCAACTGTTGTTCTTGCCAACCCAGTGGCCAACACTGCTTCATCAAGGATTCGGGAATTCACCCAAAAGAATCCTCTCCTATTCTCAAGATCTAGGTCAGAAGAAGATCCATAGGAATTCCTTGATAAGGTTCAGAAAGTCACAGATAACATGGGAGTAACTTCCAGTAAGAGTTCAGAGCTAGATTCCTATCAACTACAAGATGTAGATCATACATGGTTTAAGAAGTGGAAGGTAGACAAGGGCACAAATGCAGAGCCCTTAGAGTGGGAAAAGTTTGCTACAGCCTTCCTAGATAGATTCTTTCCCTTAGAACTGAGAAAAGCCAAGGTGTTTGAGTTCATCAACCTCAGGCAGGGTAGTATGAGCGTGAAAGAGTATTCCATCAAGTTTACTTAGTTATCCAGGTATGTTCCACATGTAGTGGCAGACAGTAGGTCCAGAATGAGCAAGTTCATATTTGGGTTGTCAGATAGTGTTGTTAAGGAGTGCAAAATAGCGATGTTGATTAAAGAGACGGACATATCTAGGCTTATGGTCCATGATCAGTAGATAGAAGAGGCTAAGATCAGAGAGATATAGAGGCAGAACAAGAGAGCTAGAATAGGTAGCTTCAATTTTAATTAGCCTAAGTTAGATGGCGGTAACCGTTCCCAATTTCACCTAAAGTCCTCATTTCCAGCTCCGTCCTCAGCCAGTGCTCCTATGTATAAGTTCAGAAATGGTAACAAAGATAGGGCACTAGGCTCTAAATTTTAGGGTAGCGTCAGCAGTGCTCGAACAAATTCTCTGTGTCAGTAATATGGCAAAAACCACTAGGGTGTCTACAGAGCTGGCAGTGATGTTTGTTTCGAGTGTGGCAAGCCAGGCCGTAGAGTCAGGGATTGTCCTCAGTCAGGTTCCCAGGGTTAGTATAATTGTCCTTAAGCTCAGTCTGGTCGCCCGAATCAGTAGGTTGTTACTACTAGTGTCACCAGTGGTCAACGTCCAAACATGCTCTATGTACTTAAATCCCGACAAGATCAAGAAAGTTCTCCTGGCATGTTCACTGGTATGTTACAGATCTTTTATTTACATTTTTATGCCTTATTAGATCCAGGAGCTTCTCTATCTTTCATAACTCCTTACATAGCAGTCGACTTTAAAGTCATACCAAAAGTCTTAACATAACCATTCTCAGCCTCTACCCCTGTGGGTCTGTCTATCATAGCCCGGTGAGTATACAAGAACTTTTTGATTATGATATATCAGAAAGTCACTTAAGCAAACTTAGTAGAATAAGACATAATAGATTTTAACTTCATTCTCAGCATTGATTGTCTCCATTCATGATATGCCTCAATTGATTATAGAAGCAGAATTGTTCATTTTCAGTTTCCAGATGAACCAATCCTTGAAGGCAGGGGTAGTACTACAACACATAAGGGCCAGTTAATTTCATACCTTGGAGCAAGAAAAATGATATCCAAGCGATGTGTCTATCATCTTGTGCGAGTCAAAGACTCTAATGCAGAAACTCCCAGTCTTAAGTCAGTCCTAGTAGTAAATAAATTCTCAGATGTATTTCCCGAATATCTTCCTGGAGTTCCTCCTGAAAGGGGAATAGACTTTTGAATAGACCTTCTTTAAGATATTCAACCAATATGTATTCCACCATAGACTTAATGAACCGCGTGTTCAAGAAGTACTTGGACATGTTCATTATAGTCTTCATCAATGACTTTCTTGTCCATTCTCGTAGTGAGAATGATCATGCAGACCACCTCAAAATCGTATTTCAGACCCTTAGAACTCATCAGTTGTTCACCAAATTTAGTAAGTGTGAATTTTGGCTAAGGTCAGTAGTATTACTTGATCATGTTATTTCCAATTAGAGTTGATCCTCAAAATACCAAAGAAGTGAGAAACTAGCCTAGACCCATCTCTCTATCAGATATTAGGAGTTTCCTATGTTTAGATAGCTATTACCGTCGGTTTGTTGAAGGGTTCTCGTCTATTGCATCCCCCATATCTATATTGACTAAAAAAGGGTCCAATTTCAGTGTTTAGATTCCTGCGAGAAGATTTTTCCAAAGGTAAAGACTCGACTCACCTCAACCCCAGTTTTTACTCTACTAGATAGTTCAGATGGGTTTGTTCTAGACTGTGATGCTTCCAGATTAGATTTGGGTTGTTTTCTCATCTATAGAGGTATTTTTATAGCCTACTCCTTTAGACATCTTAAGCCCCATAAGAATAATTATTCGACTCATGATCTTGAGTTAGATGTTGTAGTGTTTGCCTTAAAGATTTGGAGGAACTATTTGTATGGGGTGCATGTAGATGTGTTCACAGATCAAGAGATCTTGCAGTATGTCTTTCCTCAGAAATATTTAAATTTGTGTTAGATAAGGTGGTTAGAGTTATTGAAAAATTATAACATGAGTGTTCTTTATCATCCGGGCAAGGCTAATATAGTGGTTGATGCTCTCAGTAGACTGTCTATGGGTAGTGTTACTTATTTTGAGAATGATAAGAAGAAGTTAGTTCAGGAAGTTCATCAGTTTGCCAGACTAGGTGTCCATTTAGTCGATTTAGTAGAAGGTAGTGTATGGGTGTAGAACAGTTCTGAATCCTCTCTAGTTTCTAAGGTGAAGGAAAAATATGATAGAGACCCCAGTATTGTTAAGCTGAAAGAGTCGGTAAGAGATTAGAAAGTAAAGGTTTTCTCTTAAGGGAGAGATGGTGTTTTTCGTCACCAGGGTCTGATATGTATGTCAGGTGTAGACGACTTGAGACAACGAATTCTTGTAGAAGAACATGGTGCGCATTACTCTATTCATCCAGGGGACACTAATATGCACCGTGATTTGCGGGAGATTTATTGGTGGAGTGGGATGAAAAGGGATATTGTAGAATTTGTAGCTAAATGCTCTACATGTCAGTAAGTTAAGATTGAGCACCCATAGCCTAGTGGGTCCATGCAGGAGTTTAGTATTCCCACAAAGAAATGTGAAGAAGTGAACATGGACTTTGTGACGGCTTTGCCACGTAATCATCATCAGCATGATTCTATATGGGTAATCATATACAGGATGACTAAATCAGCTTATTTCTTGCTAGTCCATACCTCCTATTAAGCCGAGGACTACACCAAACTCTATATAAAAGAGCTGGTCAAGTTACACAGAGTCCCAGTATCTATTATCTTAGATAGAGGTACCCAGTTTACTTCTTATTTTTGGAAAGAATTCCTAAATAGTCTTGGTACCCAAGTTCATCTTAGTACAACCTTCCACCCTCAGACAGATAGTCAATAAGAAAGGACCATTCTTGACTCTAGAAGATATTCTAAGAGCATGCGTTGTTGATTTTAAGTGTAGTTGGGATGACCACTTTTCTTTTGTCGAGTTCGCATAAAATAATAGCCATTATTCCAGTATTCAGATGGCTCGATTTGAGGCTCTCTATAGTAGGATATTCAGATCTTCAATTGGTTGTTTTGAGGTAGGTGAGGACGTAGTAGTAGGGCCTGACCTAGTATTTGATACCTTAAAGAAGTTTCAATTGATTAGAGAAAGACTTAGGGCTGCGCAAAGCCGACAGAAATCGTATGCAAATGTGAGGAGAAAGGATCACGAGTTTGAGATCGGTGATTTTGTGTACTTGAAAATCTCTCCCATAAAAGGAGTAAAGTGGTTCTACAAGAAGGGAAAGCTCTATCCTTGATATGTTGATCCTTACAAGATTCTTAGTTATTTCGGAAAGGTAGCGTATGAGCTTGAGTTGCCTTCTTATCTAGCTTCAGTACATCCAGTATTCCATGTATCCTTGCTAAAGAAATGCATTGGTGAACCAGTAGTCATAGTACCCTTAGTGTATGTAAATATTCAGAATGATCTTTCTTTCCAAGAGGTTCTAGTCCAGATCCTCGATCATCAGATTCGTAGACTGAGGAACCAAGAAGTTCCCCTTGTCAAAGTTCTTTGGCGGAATCAGTCTGTAGAGGGAGATACTTGGGAATCAGAAGTAGATATGCGGACCAAGCATCCTCACCTTTACTTCGCAACTTCAGATCCAGCTTAAGGTAACAGTCTTCCTTAGCTTTACTCAGTTCCATGTTTTTCTATAATTATAACTTGGTAGACAATACCATTGCATATTAAGTCATGCATTCATGTATCAGTTCAGTCATGTACTCGTGATCAGATATGCATGTTCAGTGTAAGAGGTCAATTTTTCAGTAGTTTATCCATGTAGTCATGCATCAAATATAAATGTTCAATGTATAAACTCAGTCTATCAGTGACTCAGCTTAATCAGTCTTATTTAAGGATGAATGTTCCAAGGAGGAGATATTGTAATACCCCGTATTTTCTTAGATTAAAATTAACTCTCTGTCAAGTAGTTTTCCAATATAAATTTTTTGAAGTTCTTAGTATTTTTCAGTTTAGAGCCTGACATTGAGTAGGAAATTCAATTAGCTTTCCAACGATATAAAATTCGCCCAAATTCGATAACTGGGCGAAGAGTTATGGATAATTTAGTGAAACAGCGTGCCAACTGGCACTCCGGTGCATTGCAGAGCCAGGCCAAATGGCATTTGGCAACTTCCAGTGAAGCTCTGTGATACCACCGCATAGCTTCACCAGCCAATCTCCCAATTGTCATTTTGAGTGTTTCGTTGCGATCCTGATGAATCACGCCTATGTACCAGTTCCTAGTTGTCAGTTTCCAGTGAGGGAATGCAATTGAGCCGCATCGCACCATAGGCCAAATTCTCAGATGTTAATTTCTAGTGACACGACGCGATAGCTCCGCGTCGCGTCGGGTAATTTCAGAAATTTTTGACAAAAATCCAAAGTTTTGTCCATGGTTAAATTGTTCCTTTCCCATAATTTTAATCCGCTCAGGTGTGTTATTTAATCCCTAAAAACATTTTGAACTCATTGTTTAATAATTCCCAAAATAAAAAAGGCATTCTCTCTCAAGAAAACAAACCCTAGCTTCAAGAAATCAACAACAAGACTAAGAATTTCATCAAGCACCTTCAAGAATTAACTTTCCAAGGTATGTTAGGTGTTCATATATGGGTTCCTTTAACCCATAGAGTCCATGAATCCATTTTCAAACTACAAGATTGCTAAATTATGAACTTCCATGCTTGAAGTGAATTGAATTCATGTTTATGTTATTGTTGGGTTTTAGTTCATGATTAAACTACAAACTTTTATGAAATTAATCATTTTATGTGTTGAATTACATGATCTTCATGATAAACCCTTCAATTTGTAAGTTTATTTATGTTACCATGATAACTATATGTGTTGATTATTGTACGATCTAAGCATGCTCTCCATGTTTGATAAAATGCCTATGTGACGTAAATAGTGCCATTAAAACATTATAGCATGTATTCTCCATTTATGTATGAGTAAATTCATTACAAGTGTTTGGTAAAATGTCTCAATGAGTAGATTGTGGTCAAGTAGCCATTATTATGTTTTATAGATTTTGCTATGCTTTACTTTTCATGCTATCGAGTCCTGGTGGTATTTAATACCCGATAATTTAGTGATTTATCTAGAGCCAGTATCTGGGACAGAATAGTATAAGTCATGTCACGATCAGTGGCGCTCTCAGTCAGTTACAAAACTCAGTAGAACTTAGACAGTTATAGAACTTAGTAGAACTCGAACAGTTTTAGTCCAGTCTTAGTCCAGTCCAGTTCAGAATACTTAATTCAGTGTATTTTAGTTGGGAGTAGGATTCATCACCAAGTGAACCCAAGGATGGGGGCTCACCTTCCAGTAGAGGGTGTGACCCTTAGAAGCAATCCTGGCATTCCATAACTACGTAGCCATCGTAGGTTGAGACATCAACCAGCCAGTTGAGGGTTGATGAGGTGTTTTAACCTGCTAGATGAGGGTTCCACCATTCTCATTAGAGTACCTACCAAATGAGGGTAACTCTCAGCTTGTCTTTACCCATGGAACAATACTGACACCCTTATAATTGGGGTTATAAATATGACCCCAACTCAGTTATCTTATCTTATTTGGGGCATCTTGGTTAGATGATTACCTCCCATAGTTTTAATTTCACTCTTCAGAATAGAACTCAGTTCAATTTTACAAAATCAAGACTGATAGATACAGTTTATCAGTATCAATAACTCAGTTATTAGAAATCTCAGATTATCAGTTACTTTGTATTAGAACTCAGTACTTATCTTTAAAAAGGATCAGTTACAGTATATATATAAATATGCACAGTATTGGATACTTAATATATAAAGTAGTTTAGATTATCCGCGTTCTCTCATGTTTAATTTCTCTATATCATTCAGTCAATTATTGTTCATGCATATGAACCCTTGCATTCAGCCTTACCTTATGTAGCATACCATTACAATCCACGTACTGACGCATACTCTTTCTTTGAGCTATGATGACTTATATCATAGGTTCAGACACTCAGGTTCCTGGTCGTTCATAGATAGTTCTAGATTTAGCTAACAATAGATTTAGTAGTGAGTCCTCATTTTATAGAGGATATTCTTTCATTTCATTATTTCAGTACACTATGTATTTTAGTAGATGGAGTTAGTTGGGGAATTGTCCCATCAACTCCACTTTCAGAAAGTTTTAGATTAAAGGCTTTTGAAACTAGTTTTCAGAAAGTGTTCAATTTTATAGATTATTATTTCAGTTGATACACTTTATCAGTATTTATAGATTTTTAATCTTATGGCATTTCAACCTATTTTTATGCATTTATTACAGTATCGTGTTTCAGTGCTCACAGCAGATATCAGTCATGGGTTAGCTTGTGGTCCTTTGGGGTCATAAGCACTGTATATTGTCTAGGGTACAGACTCGGGGTGTAATAATGCATCATCTGTGACCAGGTCTTGAGTGGTGATTCCAAGAGGGTTACCATAGATTCTAAGAGTATTATGATATTTGATGGCCACATTTGTGTTTTGAGGGTTGGATACATGATTTAGTCAATTTTTCATGAGAATCATAGCTCCAGATATTTGATTCACTTGGGTAAAACTAATATGTATATATATTTGAGGCAATATTATTGGTGGAGTGGCATGAAAAGAGATGTGGCATGATCTTAGGCGTATTTATACTCCTATGTTTCATTATCTATGTGAATTTATCTTAATGTTGAGGAATTATTGGTGATTTTAATGAGTTATTAAGGGTTAAATTTTGTATTTATGTGTTTAAGAACATTTTTATAGTCTTTAAGGTTCAATTGAAACAAGTTAAGAGTAAAAAAGATTAAATTGAATTTAGACGAGGAAACTAGTTCCGCTAGCTTAAGCTATGCTTGGTTCTAGTGTACTTTGCTGAAATGTATTCTATTTTGTGAGCTAATTATTGTTATTTGATGTTTTAGTAGACCATTGGAGAATTTTTTCAATCTAATTTAATCCTACAAATAAGTCCTAAGAATTGGGAAAACAAGGAGCCAACGCACGACAAAATAGGAGTCAAACGGAGCGAAATCAGCCACCTTGGGTTAGAAAGGACATAGGTGTATGGAGTGACCACTATAAGGACCCCTATGTTTTTTTAACTTTCCATGGGTGTGATCCTCAACCCAAAACATTAGTTTGAGGCCTTACGGTGTAGGGTAGCCTCCACGACGTCCAAAACTCTATTTTAAGCCTCTTAAGTAAGGGCAATGATGTCAATTGATATATTTCGTGGGCACTCAAGACGACCTAAAAACAATAAAAAAGAAGCACTTAGTTACAATTTTAAAAAACCTTAAGAGCAATACACGAATTGGAGAGAAGGGAATCAAGCAAGGGGCTCAAACTAAGGTTCTTTATTCTCAAACTTTACTTTCTTATAGTTTTGCATTATGAACTCATCTATGGTGATTATTTGTAAGACTATGAGTAGATAAAACCCATAATTCTATGGTTTAGGATACAAAAATTATTGTTTAATTGTGGTTTATGGTTGAGTTATATGTTTATCAAGTATGTGATTGTTCTTATTTAACTATTCTAAAGTGTCATGAACTTTAGGATAAATCTAAGTACCAAAGAGAATTGACCATAAGGGTTTGGGGATGAATTGAAGAATTTAAGGATTGTGCATCATGTCTTTATTCATGAGAATATAATTTTTATTGGAAGATTTGTGTTTAGGATAGAGTTATACATAAACTCTCCACTTGGTTAACGAAATGGGAAGATAGTTTAATGCATCCAAATTTAAAACATACATCCTCACTCAATGATGTAGGTGTGAGATTAATTTAGGTATATGATTTAGAGGATTACCATTTCCACATCTTATTATCAACCCCAAAGACCAACAATCTCAATAAACACTAACACCGGCTAGAAACCACAGTTACGAATGAATGTGAAGTAGTACCTCAACCCTGTAAGCTTTTCTTTTACTGTTCCCAATTCAATGTTCATACTGTTGTTGTTTCTTCATACCTAGTTATAATTATAAAAGTTGAACTCTGAATTGATAACTCTCACACTTATTTAATCTTTTCTGTAATGTTTTAATTGGATAGTTGTTGATCACCAAGTCCCTGAGGGATCGATACTTGGATATTAAAGCCACTTTTCTACTTGGGTGACAGTGTACACTTTAGTGTGCACTTGGATGCAATATGGAAGAATTCTTAGATCGTTTCTTATGTTGTCAGTAGGTGAAGGCGGAGCATCAGAGACCGAGTGTCTTGATTTAGAGATTGCCCATTTTCAAGTTAAAGTGGGAACGTGATATGATCCAACCCACGAGGACTCGAATCTAAGATGCGGAAAGTAAGGATAGGAGGATAGGATAATGAGGATAGAAGAAAAGACACAAAATTGATATTGAAAGGGAAATCGAAAGATGTATCAAATCCTAAAACCTCCCTTACTGGATATCAATAAGCACCTAAGTCTTACATGACCGCAAAGGAGACTAGATCACCCTTACAACCAACGTTTCTTTATAAGGTTCAACAAATGCTTTTCCAAGGACCTAAACACTCCTATGGAGTTCTCATGAATACATCATGTAAAATTTATCATCTAAAAACTACGGAAATAAGCCTAGATACCAAGCATTTATAGTTTGGTTAAATATTACATAATTAGGGCCCAAAAGTTACCCAAATGTAACAAAAGCCCTCCAAGGGCTATTTTGAGCCGCTCATCAAATGCTAGAGAAGATCCAAAGCGCCTTGGGAGTATGACCCTTCCAAGGGCTTTACGAGCCCCATTTTGGATTACTTCAACCTTGTCAAAGTCCTTTGACCCTCCTGAATGGTAATCATCTTCCATTTGGCTTGTTTTAATAGCATTAAGGAGTATCAAACACCTCGATCATCATATGTATCTCATCCAAAGGTCCAGAGGGAATTTGGCTTGTATCATCCTCCCCTTCTAAAAATGGATTCGACCTCGAATCGAAACCTTGAAATATTAAAGGAAGGACAAAAAAATATAATATCCTCATGACATGAGTGTTAGGGTTAGCCCAAATAATCATAGAATCATACCAAGGTTGCACATACTTAAGATATACCTAAGGATACTTCATGGGAAACATTTGAAACTTATTTAATGATACATAAAGGATTTGGCTATGGGAATCACCAAGTGGTAAGGAAACCACAAAGTTCATAATGGCATCAGTAAGTCCAAAAGGTAAGGTTACCATCACCTTGGGATCCATAAGAAACAATTTCTTGATCATCTCTTTAAGAAACCACATCAAGGGAGGCTCCTCAATTGGTATTAAGGTCCACAAGATGCATATAGCAATGTCACTCAAATAGGTAGACCAACCAATAAATTTTCTACCTCTACATAAAATAAATCTAAAACTAGCATGGATGTCATCATAAGAAAAGAGGTAGTATAAGAAGGAATCAAGTGTAAAGGCATCATACAAGGTTCTATATCTAAAAGAATACCATTTTTCCCAAAAGATATAGCACATAAGGCACACAAGGATGGAATCAAGATATTTAAGCACATATAATTTCTTCCTTTCAAGTAAATCATCAACTTGGCATCCATAAGTTGGGATTCATGAAACTTAAGAACAAGTGTGTCAAACAAGGATGCACATATACAAGCAACACCCAAAGAAGAAAATGAAATATTTGAGCTTGTGTTCTCAAGAATGATACCACCTTTGAAAAGGAGGTCATTACATCTACACATATATTGAAGAAGGGTATCATACAAATGGAGTTTATCCAAAGTAGTTTGAAGAGAAGACTCTCTCCTTGACCCACAAGTGGTAAAACCTTGGTCAAGAGTGGAAACACACAATGGTGAACTCTCTTGGAGCTTTTCATGGCTCCCATTTTTTAAAAACCCTTCATCGTGGGTAGAGTTCATTCCCTTACATAATCTTGGTCACTCAAGTAGATTGTGAATCCCCAAGAAATAATTTCCATCATAGGGAAGGATACCAACATCCTCATTCAAACTTTGCTTATCATGTAGACCAAGAAATAAGTTGAGTATGCCAATAATCACCATATCCAAATTTGGCACTAGGGTCAAATGGAAAGAGTGGCCATAGACACGGGTCTAAACAACACTTTTTTTCCCTATAAGCTTCACCTAAGCTAAAAGATATACTCTCCACATTAGCATAAGCATCATCAAAAGAAAGGGGAAAGTAGAGAAAGGTATAACTCAACTTCAACTAAGGTACCCTCATATAGGTACTCACTATTATATCCAAGATCATCACCATGAGTATCTCAAAAATAGGATCACACAAAGTAGAAGAATAATCTATGTCCAAACAATAGATAATTTCTCTTTCCACGAAAGAATCTTCAAGTAGACACATACAACCACTAACATCAAAGAAGTTATTGCTTAAATGTTCACGAGAAGCAAGAAATTAGTCCTCATAATTATCAAACAAGGGTGGGTGTCATACAAGGGATCACATCCACAATCATTTTTCAAGGAACAATCACTTATTGGGTTTCTTAAGGATTAAGGCAAATCAAAGTTATCATCACCCAATTGATTATTCCTTTCTGAGATGTCATATTCCTTTCTCTTAAGAGTACTATCATATTCCAAGAAGATATTTCCATCATTAGAAGGAATGTTGTCACACCATAGTGGGTTGTCATATAGTCTATAGACTTCAAAGAAAGCTATACCTTCAACATCATTATCACTACTAGGCTCACTAGCAGTGATTGTTCCATCTTCAAACACGATATTATACTTAGAGATAAAAGGATCAATCCCAGAGGGAGATTTAGAACATGCAAGTTCACTCTCTAAAAGAAAACTATCAAGTTCCAAAGAAGTTTTAAACACATAACCATCCCTATGAGTAAGACAATCCATAGGATCTTATTTAGAAGGCATGCTCAAGGAATCACTTCTATCTTCTTGACCAATATTTTAAGGTTCTTCACTTACTTGAGGCTGATTAATTACATCACACACAACCTCAAGTGGTGGACTAGTTTTGAAAACAAGTTGATTAACACAATTTTCACCAGATGATGTATTATCATTCAACGCAATGGCTTCAACACTAGGTGGACGTAAATTGATCTTACAAGAAGAGTCAATTTGGTCATCAATAGGATAAACTAGAGTATCCACACTAAAAACATGTACATCACCATCATCAAGAGACAAAGAATTAATAGACTCATATGTAGGTAAACTACCAATCACACTCAATGGGGTACTATCCTCAAAATCATCACTCACATGCAAAAAAGTTTAAGAGTTAGCTATGTTACCTTGATGTTCTTGAGAATTTTCTTCTTTACCTTGGTGTGAATGTCCTTCACAAGATTTGGAATAATATATGATTACCCACGTCAAATATTCAAAGGGAATTTTCTCTTTTACCACTTGTTCTTTCCCATTTACCATGTTGGTACCTACACAAATGTACTTATTAATAGAAGGACAAACAATGTTAGCTCTGGTTGGTGGCAACCCCCTTACTTCACTCCTTACAACCTCTCCTCTTTCCTCTCTTAGGTTGCTACCTTAAATACCCTTACTCTTCTCAATCTTTTGTCTCTCATTTTCATAAGGCTTGGAGTAAGTGGTCATCTTTCCTTGAGATTTGGGAAGGGTAGATGGAAAGAGTTGATTTCCCCATTGCGCCTTTGCAAAATTAGGCCAATTTTTCATATTAGGAATTTGTGTTGTGCAAACAAACCATCACCCAAATTGGATATCAAAAGCGCAAACGTAAGATGTATCAAATACTAAAACCCCTCTTAATGGATATCAATAAGCACCTAACTCTTAAGTGACCGCAAAGGAGATTAGATCACCTTTATAAACAATGTTTCCAAACAAGGTTCAACAAATGCTTTACCAAGCACTCAAATACTCCCATGGAGTTCTCATGAATACATCTTGTAAAATTTATAATCCAAAAACTAAGAAAATAAGCCTAGCTACCAAGCATTTATAGTTTTGCTAAATATTTCATAATTAGGGCCCGACAGTGACCCAATTGTAAAAAGAGGCCCACTAGGGTTGTCTTGACTCTCTCTTGAAATGCTAGAGCGGATCAAAAGCGGATCAAAAGTGCCTTGAGTACACGACCCTTCAAAAGTCTTTTCATGTCCCGTTTTGTACTTCTTCGACCTTGTCAAAGTCCTTATTAATGGTGATCTTAATAGAAGTGGAATGTTTTAATAGAACTAAGGAGTCATCAAACACCTCGAGCATAATATGTATCTCATCCAAAGGTCCAAAGGCAATTTGGCTTGTATCAGCGCAGATCACCATGGACTTTGTTAGTGGTTTGCCTCACACTTTAAATTATTTTTATGGTATTTGGGTCATTTTATATTGATTGACCAAATGGTCACATTTTATTCCTATTCAGATATCCTTCAGTGCAAAAAGTTTGCTTATATCTATGTTCATGATATAGTCTGTTTGCATGGAGTACTTATATCTATCATTTTAGATTGGGGCTCAGTGTTCACTTATAAATTTTGGAGAGTTTTTCAGGAGAAGTTGGGTACTCAGGTGGATATCATAATAACCTTCCACCCTCAAACTAACAAGAAGTCAGGAAGCCTTGTGGGGTACATGGGAATCCCGCAAGTAAACTTTATAATAATGTAATCTATGGGTATATGGGAATCCCTTTACTTCTTTAAAAGATTGTCCAATACATTTCAAGAAAGCTATAGTCGGTATGACGATATCACTACTTATAACCTTGGTTAGTAAAAAATGGAATGGTGGCTTAATTGTGTGCTAATGGTTTTAATTGGGCAATAATGGTGAGGTGTGATATCTAATCGTAAAGGTGTAAGTCCAATGCACAGACACTGGAAACTCTTGTTTGCCAACATGAGAATTGGCCATGGCGACCATATATGATACTTATGGGGGACACAAGAATACCCTAAGTTACACTTGTATATATGTATTAATGTCACGACCCGATTTCAGATTCATGATGGAACCTATCACATCCCACTGGTAGGTAAGCCGATACCGTAACCTGGAGCTAATGCAATGGGTTACCTTGGTAGAAAAGTACAACATGGAACCTATATAAGAACACAATATAAACAATAACATTACATAATTTAAGACAACCGAAATTCAAATACCAATCCACTGACCTGATAGAATTATTACAAGAGCATCTAAATTTGACATTAGGAATTTACAATTCAAGTCCAAAACTCCTTAAATAATCTTTTACATTTGTCTCAAAAATAAAAGACAAAAAAAGATAGAGGGGAAAGAGGGCAACTTGAACTCCAAGAGCTCACCCTGTCTCCAGAAAGTCAACGCGGCACGATCTGACTCAACAACGGCACTAGAACCTGGGTCTACACCAAAAAGGTAAAGAAGTGTAGTATGCATACAAAAACATGGGTACTTAGTAATCATTATCAGCCGACTGAACTAAATTATAATATAAAGATGATATAAGGAAAGATAATAACTTAAAGTCAAGGTACAAAATCGAACCTGAATCTTCTTTGATACCAATGTATAGAATAACCAATATACTAGTTTAATAGCATAACGTATCATATGAATACATACCATATTCGTCTGACAAATAAGTATTTATTTTGGAAGCATAAGCCACACATATACAATAACAACCATGAATTTACTGTAATTAACGCCAACCTTCATTAGAATATAAAGCACAAGAACTTACCAGGATATCCCAAACAACCAGGAAGTACACACAAAGAATACAACCAAGAACATATCACGACATCGCAAACCACCGGAGAGTACACCAAAAGAAGGAAATACAAAGAACTAATAACGGCGTCCCATACCACCGCAGAGTACACCAAAAGATCAACCAACAATCCATCAAGGCAATACTACACCGAAGTTGCAGGTAAAAAAACCTCGCCATGGCCCATTTTGGAGGTCCACAATCATCATCAATACCACAATTTTATCCCAACAAAACCAATATAAACATAACATAGTTATATAGTTACTTATTCTCTAACTCACTAATAAACTCCAAGATTCGCCTATACTAGTTAACCTTCATTTCCATAAGCAACTAGATTACAAGCCTTATAGTTACTAGCCATCAATTAAGGGAAAATCTAAAAGTTACAAATGCTATTATCCATTCACCCGTTACAAGGCCATTCTCTAGTAAGCGTTCTCATTATATAAATCCTCAATTAAGCCACCATGACATCACATACTATATGTTAACTTAACTATTCATCATACAATACTATGACCAACATCATTAAGCATGTTATATCCTTAAGGACTATTTTCCATTTTTAACCAAATAAGGTCCACCAACTAGTTTACTAGGCTTCTAGCCCACAAGTCATAGTAATTTAATAGAGAAAACTAGTTATCACATAAGCCATATTATTAGTTAAAATTCCATAAAATGACCATTTATCTAAGTCAAGTAGATTTACTAAGTAAGCCCTTGGTTCTACAAAAGATTACAAATATCATTTTTCCTTAACCCAATACTCGACATAATCCACTTGTAGTTACTAATTAGAATTAGTACAGGTCACACCTCTTAATTAGTTATTAATGACAAAGAATGGGTAACAATTTAGAAAAAAGACATCATGTCCCATGTACACAAATGGGTTTAGCCATACACGGTATAACCTCACATAAAACCATGAATTCTATGTACTCACCACGTATAATATCATTACCTCTTCCGGATTCACCGGGCATCGTCATAACATCATTTTATCCTTTGGATTGAACCGGCATTATCATAACATCATTATATCATCCGGATTCACCGGGAATCATCATAACATTATTATGCCATCCGTATTCACCCGGCATCATCATTTAATCATTATGTCTTTTGGATTCACCGGGCATTATCATAACATCATTATCTCACCCAGATTCACCGGGTATCATCATAACAACATTATATCCTTCAGATTCACCGCGCATCATCATAACATGATTATACCCTTCGGATTCACTGGGCATCATCATAACATCAATACCTCTTTCGAATTAACTGGGCAGTATCATATATCAACATATTCGCTGGATTAACCATGCATCATCATATCATTAGCACATCTTCCCATACAACCAACCTTCATATACAAATGTAGTCAAATCAATAAATATGTACAAGCAACAATAATAGAGTATAAGTGATGTAGGGTAACACATATCATTATACTTTATAATTAGTCGTCACAACATAATATAAGTAGATGCATAAGCATGGATATCAAAATGATACACACAATCACCACTTTTCCAAGGTTATCATGTTTATTGGCAAGCCAATTATAAGTCAAGTGCATGCTTGCTAGTCGTCTCTTATGTGACCATATTTAACAATACTAACAAACAAAGGGAAATCATTAACATAAGCATTAGCTTAATCATTAGACTCAGTTCATAGCAAGATTGGTAACATAATTAGAGGTTTGCTTGGTGAACTAATCAATAAGTTAAGTGATAGCATAACCATAACTTCAATTCACAAGACTTTCATGGCTATCTGTATCATGACAACAAGATAATCAATCAAGTATACATATTATCCAACCATTGACCACATATAAAATTGACAACCAGGTTTAACTATTACAATCTCAAAACGTGATTTAGACGTTTGTCAAAAATCTTGGTCACTAGGGAATTTCATCATTCAAGCTTAAGGTGGGTCAAGTCCAACAACTAAATCCCAATAATTCCAAAGTTCACTTCTATAATGCTAACATCTACATGAAATTAGTCTAGGTTATCTAAATCACTCCATAAGGTCGTATAAATCATTACTAGACCTGTAAGGGAAAATCCTATTCAAGTATTCTTTCTAAGTAATCCTAACACTAAGGCTATCCCATAACAAGTCATATCTAGGACAACATACTCATAAGGTTAGCCAACAACATCTTTCTTAACAATTTGATCTACCAGAGTATCTCATACTATTCATGAGACTACTTGTAGAACTATCCAAGGTTCTAAGCTAAGGGTCAAGCATCACCTTTTGAAGTTCAATAACCTATAAGAATCAACTAATCCCAAATATCACCATTCAACCATTTATCATCTAAAACCCTCCAAATATCATATGATATGAACAATTATACAACAATCAAGCTCAATTTAACTACAAGTAATCCTAACATACCTTATGTCCAACCAACTCACGAACCAATAAGCGTTGCCTTTCATTTTCTTAAAGTTTCTTCTTCTACGAGCCAAGCTATCAAAAATACTATCTAAGCATTATCATAAGAATAAAAATACTCATTATGGCACCATTGTTCCATGGGTTCAAAAATGACACCAAACCACCAAGTGGGTTCCACCTTCAAAAAATGAGATTCCGAGACCAACCCATTACTCACATATCATTAGGGAGTTATATCCCTCAACAAAATTGAGTACATCAATCACATATGGAAGTCAATTTAAATATCACGTACTTAAGGGTTTTAGGTCTAGAAATCAACAATTTAACATCAACTAGAAAGAATCATACCTTAGATGTGTAGAATGATTTGATTACACAAGTTGATTAACACTATGAAAATTTTACACTATATTTGGGTTAGAGCTTAAGAGAGAAGCACAAAATGGCAAAAATTTTGGGCAAGAAAACCCTTAAATAGGCATGCCCAACCCTCAGGTCTCATAGTCATGCCCTCCATTTAGCCGTGGTCATAGCACCACGGTCGCACCCATATCACCACGATCGCGGTATTTTCTCCGATATAAGGCACGACTGAATCTTGGAATTTGGTTTCGTGCTTTGGTCAATGCTTTGAGATACATCTAGAGTCCAATATGAGCAAATAAGATATAGAACAACATAGATATCGACATTTCGAATGTGTTCAAGAAGTCAGATTTTGCATTTAATGTCGTTTTACTAGAGTTTTTGCTTAGTGGTAAATTTGGACTTAAGAAAACTTAAAATTGAGAAAGTGTCTAAAAACCAAACAAACTGCCAAGTAGCCTATCTAACGATTCGGGCAAGTCACTAATGACTTTGGGAGACTATGGAGAAAATCGATCGGTGAAATAAGCTAGAATACAGACAATGACCTTAAGAGTCATTACAACATCCACTACTAAGGAACTTTCGTCTCCAAAAATTAATGACAAGAAAATACCTAAAGTCTCAAACAAATGGGAATACTGGAAAAGCATCTCACTCTTGATATCCTATGTAGCCTTATCTACTGGGAGATTCCTCTGCTATTTGAGTACCAGAATCTCCTTAGTCCGCAATCGCCTCACATCACTAGACAAAATTAATATGAGCTCCTCGACAAAGATCAACTGATTGTCAAAATAGACCGAGTCCCATATAAGCACATGTGAAGGATCAAGAATACACTTTCGTACCAAAGAAACATGGAACATTAGATGAAAAACGGCAAAGCCTTGAGGTTAAGCTAACTTATAGGCTACCTCGCCAACTACACGAAGAATATCTAAAGGACCAATATAGTGAGAAATACGCTTACCTTTCCTCCCAAATATTATCACATCTCTCACAGGTAAAACATAAAGGAACACCCAATCACCTACTTTGAATCTTAAGGCACGAAGTGTACGATTGACATAGGATTTCTTCCTTCTCTGGGCTCCTCTCAGACTATCCTGCAATACCCTGACTCAAACCAATGAGTCCTGAAGCAAATCTATACCACAGGGTCTAAACTCGAAAGTCTCAAACCATTCTATAGGAGAATGACATATCCTTCCATACAAATCATCATAAGGCGCCATCTCAATACAGGAATGATAACTATTATTATAGGCAAATATTGTCAATGCTAAGTGTTGATCACATTGACCTCAAAAATCCTTAACGCAGGGTCAAAGCATATTATTAAGCACCTGAATAGTCTGCTTGGACTGACCATCCATCTGCGGATGAAAGGTTTTACTCAAATCCACTCGAGTACCCAACTCCTCCAGAAATGCTCTGCAAAATAGTGAAGTAAATACAAAACCACACTCTGATATCATTGACATAGGCACCCCATGCAAATGAACTATCTCTAGAACATAAATCTAGGCTAACTCTCAGTACTGAAGGTCATCTAAATAGGAAGGAAATGCGTCAACTTGGTCAAACAATCTATAATAACCCAAATACCATCATTAACACGAGAAGTATGAGGAAAACCACTAATGAAGTCCATGGTGATCCTTTCCTATTTCTACTCTGGAATGAGCAATCTCTGAGTCAATCCACCTGGACGCTGATGCTCGACCTTAACCTGTTGTCAACATAGTCAATGAGCTATGAAGTCTTCCATATTCCTCTTCATACCATCTGACTAGTACAACTGCCTCAAATATTTGTACATCTTTGTTGAATCGGAATGGACATAATATCTAAAGCTGTGAGCCTCGTGAAGAGATGACTGAATCAAGTCATCAAGTTGGGGAACACAAATATGACCCTTCTGCATTAAAATACAACTAAGACCACCAACAAAAGCAACAAAAAACATGATGAATCCCATACCCTCAACAAGAAGAGCTAACACTAGTGATGAAGTAAGACAATCCTTGAGCTTTTCAAAGCTCAACTCACACTTCTCCAACCATCAGAAAGGATCTTCCTTCCATGCCAAATAAGTAATAGGAACTGAAATAGTTGCAAAATTTCAACAAAGAGTCTGTAATGACCAACCAACCCAATGAAACTGTGAACCTCAGTCAGAGACATAGGCCTATACCAATCACAAATTGCCTCAATCTTAATTGGGTCTTGCATAATACCATATTGGACACCATATGTCGAAGAAATTCCATTGACTTAAGCCAAAACTCATGCTTAGAAAACTTGACAAAAAACACATGCTCTCTCAATGTCTAGAGCACAATCCCCAAATGTTTCCCATGCTCCTCAGTCTCCTCGAATACAAAAGAATGGCATTAATGAAAACAATAACAAAGGAGTCTAGATAGTCTCTCAACACATGGTTCATTAAATCCATAAACGTGGTTGGGGCATTAGTCAGCCCAAAAGAAATCACCAAAAAGTCATAGTGACCAAAGCGAGTCCTAAAGGTTGTCTTCAGGATATCCTCAACCCGAATCCTCAATTGGTGATAACCGGTCGACAAATCTATATTATAAAACACTACTGTACCCTAAAGCTGGTTGAACAAATCATTAATGTGAGGTATAGGATAACAGCTCTTCACTATCATTTTATTAAGCTACCTATATTGAATACACATTCACATATCTTTCTTCTTTATAAACAAAATAGAAGCTCCCCTTGGGGACTCACCAGTCTAATAAACTCTTACCAAGAAGATCCTAATGCTTAGAACTAAGCTCCTTAAGCTCAGAAGGATCCATATGGTAAGGTGCCATCGAAATAGGTAAAATGCCAAGCTCAAGGTCAATAGAAAACTCAATCACAGTCAGGGGAAATTGCAAGAACATCGGTAGGAAACACATCAGGAAACTCATATACAATAGGAACAGAGTCAAGCATTGGACTCTCTACATGGGTATCACATACATAGGAAAGATAAGACTCATAACCCTTTGATATAAGCCATCTAGCACAAATATAAGAAATAATCTCCATCGACTCATAGATAATTGCTCCCTGCCACACAACTAGGGGTATGCCGAGCATGGCTAAGGTAATGGCCTTGGTAAAATAATATATGACACATGATAGTAGGATAACTAGTCCATGCCCATAATCACATCAAAATCTAACATATTAAGAAGATCAACATAAGTATCAACATCACTAACTGTCACAACACATAATCTGAATACCAGATCCACTACTAAAGAATTACCTACAATAGTAGATACATGTAATGGCACAGATAATAAATCACTGGACAAGTCCAACCATGGTGCATAATAAGCAAATATATAAGAATAAGTGGATCTAGAATTAAATAAAGCAAGAGTCGACTTGTGGAATACCAAAATCACACCTGTAACTACAATATCCAAAGTAGCAGCCTCGGTCCTAGTAGGTACTACATACAAATGACCAAGCTCGCCACCTGGATTAGAACCTGACCAACCTGTTGCGCTGCCTACCTGAGTACCACCTCAAGCACCCTGGCAACCACCTCTATGACTTCGCGAATCACCCCTACCTCAAGGATAAACTACCTTATTGGGAGTAGCTCTATAGGCTAAAACAACCATCGCCCTATGACTAGGGCACTCTCTAAAGAAATAACCAAGATCATGAGAAGAACTAGAATGCGTAGATTTGGCTGATCCGTCATAGTTACCCCACCTAGCATGGCCTACAAATGAACCTCCGAGGGATTGATCACCTCCCTTAATAGGGCGACTACTAATAATGAACATATCCTTGTCATCGGCCTGAAGAGCTGCTAGAACCGATCGACTAATTTGAATATGAGGCTAAAAAGATAGACACAGAGATTTTCCAGCATAAGAAATACCATGTAATACCCCGAGAAATTTTTCAATAAAATTTTATGCGTAAACATGTTGGGTACTATCTTGTAGAATGAATTATAAATTTTTCGTGTGGAATGTCTTAGATTATGACCCACCATTGCATAGAGTATCGAATAATATTTCAAACGATATGTGGATCATCTAAAACGGACACCCGAACGACGAGTTATGAACATTCCGATCGAACCGTGAATAGTAGTGAACAGTAAAACGTGCAGGAAAAAAAGTACTGAGGCCTGGCTTATTTTTGCTCCAACTTTAAACGATCATAACTCCTTGTACATAATGATCTGGGTGATCTACTATATATCAATGGAAATCTCTGCGAGTCCTTTTTCCGATGAAATTGGTTTCATCCAATAACAGTCCACCAAAGGACAGATTCGAGAATTATTTGATTTTTAGGGGCGTTTTGGTCATTCCACCTCACCCAAAATCCGTCCAAACCCTATATTAAATCCTATTAGAAGCATTATATGTTATATTTCATCAAATTCCCTCAAAAAGAAAACCTTAAGCTCCTATATCCAACTTCAAGAACCTCCAAAGTTCACCATTAATTCTGCAAATTTATTCAAGATTCCAAGTTCCTAGTTCAAGAACTCCAAGAACTATGATTCAAAGGCACGATTAACATCGCAAAAAAGGAGAATCGATCTAAAGTTCATCATTCAAGGTATGTGGGGTTTTTCAATAAGAACTCTCTTTCGTTCTTGTGCCGAAAAGTAATTTTCTTTACAAAGGCATGATTTTTATTTTATTTTTATGAATTTGAAGCATGAAACCATATCTTATGATGATTATTATGAAATATTGATGTTTATGATTTTGAAATATGAATTTACATGTGTAGTGATATAAATCATGAATCTTAAACAATATTTATCATGATTTTGCTATTTGGGTCGCAAACCTTATTTGAAATTATGTTTTTGCGAAAATGTGTGTTATAAGCACGTTGATGTTGAATATTTGAGATGTTTTGAATGATTTGACCTTTTGGTCGTGAATGAGTTATTTTGAACTTGACTATTAAAGAAATCCACATTTTTATTGATTATGATAAAGGGGTAGCAAATTGGCTCCCGGTGAACATTGTTAAAGTGTTTATTGTGGATTTTCTTTAATGTGAGCCTGAGGCTAATTTAAATTTCAGAACTAAGTTCGGAAGTAATCTTTAGCACCAACTGGGAGGTATAAAGTAAACTTACTTCCCTAGAACTGCATGCCCCCATAGTATATGAGCCTGAGGATGATTTATATAGTGATCACTAGTGTTTTTGGATTGATATTGGAAGTCCTACTCCGATGGCAAGGATAGGATGACTCTCCCCAATGTGGGTTGTACGTTGGACTCCATGTAGCTCACATGGTTTATGTGGGTTATAGGATCTCCCAAAGTGTGTGTATGTGTTTTCTTGTGTTTATGGTGAACGGCGAAGTGATTTGAAATTGGAATTGTGAAAGTTATTCTTTCAAAAGATTTAAATGATATTTACATTATGAGAATTCATATTCTTGATGAACTGAAAGTGATTGACAAATTATATGATGACTCACATGTGTTATTATACTTATTTCATCCTCTTGTGATTATGATGATTTTCTTTAGGCTATGTGAGTCTTTCATACATCCGACACATTTCTTATAAATATTTATGATGATGATGATTATACAACTACATACACCCCCATATGCTCATTATTTTTCCATGGTACTGAGCCACATATTCGTATGTGGGCTACATTTTCTTGGAATATAGGTACAAGGTATAGTTGTAACTTCGGATCCAGTCAGTTTATGGTATCCAGTCAGCAGGTGATGAGTCCTATTGATTCAAGGTCTTTGGCTAGTTATGCAGAGTTATAGTGTTGTATTTTCTTTATTCAGTCGTATTGAGTTAGGGTAGTCGGGAGTCATGACCCGGCTACCAACAGTCAGTACTAGTAGAGGCTTCATAGACAGTCAGTAGAAGTTTATGTATTTTGTTTCAATTTTGGTTGTAAAGGCAGAATTATAATCCTGTAAAATTCCATTTTTGTATCGATCAGATTCAGAAAAGTGTTAATTTCTGCTGATTTGTATGAATTTGTATTTTTATTCAGTTGCTTATGAGTTATGCTAGTAGAAGGGTTAGATTGGGGTCACTAGTGACCCTAAGAACTGTGTGACATCTCGGGACCCAATTTCAGGGCTTTACAAAGATGTAATACCTCAGGAAATTTTTCGTTGAAATTTGGTGCGTAAACTTGTTGAGTTCTATCTTCTAGAATGAATTATCAATTTTCCATGCGGAATGTCTTAGATTATGACACACAATTATATAGAGTATCGAATAAGCTTTCCAACGATATGTGGATCATCCAAAACGGACACCCGAGCGATGAGTTATGAACATTCCGATCGAACCGAGAATAGTAGTGAACAGTAAAACGTGCAGTAAAAAAAGTACTGAGGCCTGGCATATTATTTCTCCAACTTTAAACGATCATAAATCCTTGTGCATAATGATCTAGGTGATCTACTATATATAAAAAAAAATATTTGTGAGTCCTCTTTCCGATGAAATTGGTTTCATCCAATTTGTCTGTCGGGGAAAAAAGTTATGTTTGATCTACTTCATACTATCAAAAGTGAATTTTTTGGTCAAATTCAAATGATCATAACTCCTCGTACACAATGATCTGGGTGAGATACTATATATCAACGAAAATATATGAGAGTTCTTTTTCTAATGAAATTGGTTTCATCCAATTTGTATATCGGAGTAAAACGTTATGGTTGATCTACTTCAGATTATCAAAACAGTCCACCAGAGGATAGATTTGAGAATTATTTGATTTTTAGGGGCGTTTTGGTCATTCCCCCTCACTCTAAATCCGTCCAAACCCTATATTTAATCTTATTTGAAGCATTATATGTTATATTTCATAATTCAAGGTATGTGGGGGTTTTCAACAAGAACTCTCTTTCGTTCTTGTGCCCAAAAGTAATTTTCTTTACAAAGGCATGATTTTTATTTGATTTTTAGGAATTTGAAGCATGAACCCATATCTTATGATGATTATTATCAAAATCTTGTTGTTTATGCTTTTGAAAGATGAATTTATATGTGTGGTGATATAAAGCATGAATCTTGAACGATATTTATCATGATTTTGATATTTGGGTCGTAAACCCCATTTGAAATTGTGTTTTTGAGAAAATGTGTGTTATGAGCATGTTGATGTTGAATATTTGAGATATTTTGAATCATTTGACCTTTTGGTCATGAATGAGTTATTTTGAACTCGACTGTGAACGAAATTCACGTTTTTATTGATTATGATAAAGGGGTAGCAAATTGGCTCCCGATGAAAATTGTTGAAGTATTTATTGTGGATTTTCTTTAATGTGAGCCTGAGGATGATTTAAATTTCTGAGCTAAGTCCGGGAGTAATCTTTAGCATCGAGTGGGAGGTATAATGTGACCTTACTTCCCTAGAACTACGTGCCCCCATAGGATGTGAGCCTGAGGCTGATTTATATAGTGATCACTAGTGTTTAGGATTGATATTGGAAGTCCTATTTTGATGGCAAGGATAGAACGACTCTCCCCAACGTGGGTTGTATGTTGGACTCCATGTAGGTCACATGGTTTATGTCGGTTATAGGATCTCCCAAAGTGTGTGTGTGTTTCCTTGTGTCTATGGTGAACGGTGAAGTGATTTGAAAGTGGAATTGTGAAAGTTATTGTTTTGAAAGATTTAAATGATATTTACATTATGAGAATTGATATTTTTGATGAACTGAAAGTGATTGACAAATTATATGATGACTAACATGTGTTATTATACTTATTTCATCCTCTCGTGATTATGATGATTTTCTTCGGGCTATGTGAGTCTTTCATACATCCTTTATATTTCTTATAAATATTTATGATGATGGTGTGTATAGAACTGCTTACACCCCTATATGCTCGGTATTTTTCCATGCTACTGACCCACATATTCGTATGTGGGCTATATTTTCTCTGAATGTAGGTACAAGGTATAGTTGTACCATCGATTCTAGTCAGTTTGTGGTATCCAGTCAGCAGGTGATGAGTCCTTTTGATTCATGGGCTTGGGTTAGTTATGCAGAGTTATAGTGTTGTATTTGCTTTATTCAGTCGTATTGAGTTGGGGTAATCGGGAGTCATGACCCGGCTACCTACAGTCAGTACTAGTAGAGGCTTTATAGACAGTCTGTAGAAGTTGATGTATTTTGTTTCAATTTTGGTTGTAAAGGCAGAATTGTAATCCTATAAAATTCCAGTTTTGTATCGGTCAGATTCAGAAAAGAGTTAATTTCTGCTGATTGGTATGGATTTGTATTTTTTTTCAGTTGCTTATGAGTAATGCTAGTAGAAGGGTTAGCTTGGGGTCACTTGTGACCCTAAGCATCGTGTGACGTCTCTGGACCCGATTTTGGGGCGTTACAAAGAATGTAATACCTCGGGAAATTATTATTTTGTGCGTAAACGTGTTGGGTTCTATATTCTAGAATGAATTATAATTTTTTCGTGTGGAATGTCTTAGATTACGACCCATCATTGCATAGATTATTGAATAAGCTTTCCAACGCTATGTGGATCATCCAAAACGGACACCCGAGCGATGAGTTATGAACATTTCGATCGAACCATGAATAGTAGTGAACAATAAAACGTGCAGGAAAAAAGTACTGAGGCCTAGCATATTTTTTCTCCAACTTTAAACAATTATAACTCCTTTTACATAATGATCTGGGTGATCTACTATATATCAACCAAAATCTCTGCGAGTCCTCTTTCTGATGAAATTGGTTTCATCCAATTTGTCTATTGGAGAAAAAGGTTATGGTCGATCTACTTTAGCCTATCAAAAGTGCATTTTTTGGTCAAATTCAAATGATCATAACTCGTACACAATGATCTCGGTGAGATACTATATATCAACGGAAAGAAATGAGAGTTGTCTTTCTAATGAGATTAGTTTCATCCAATTTGGATATGGGAATAAAACGTTATTGTTGATCTACTTCAGACTATCAAAATAGTCCACCAAAGGACAGATTTGAGAATTATTTGATTTTAGGGGTGTTTTGGTCATTACCCCTCACCCAAAATCCATCCAAACCCTATATTAAAGACTATTAGAAGCATTATATGTTATATTTCATCAAATTCCCCCAAAAAGAAAACCCTAAGCTTCTACATCCAACATCAAGAACCTCTAAAGTTCACAATTTATTCTACAAATTTATTCAAGATTCCAAGTTCCTAGTTCAAGAACTCCAAGAACCATCATTCTAAGTCACGATTAACATCTCAAAAAAGGGTATCGATCTAAAGTTCATCATTCAAGGTATGTGGGGTTTTTCAACAAGAACTCTCTTTCGTTCTTGTGCCCGAAAGTAATTTTCTTTACAAAGGCATGATTTTTATTTGATTTTTATGAATTTGAAGCATGAACCCATATCTTATGATGATTATTATGAAATCTTGATGTTTATGATTTTGAAAGATAAATTTACATGTGTGGTGATATAAAGCATGAATCTTGAATGATATTTATCATGATTTTGATATTTGGGTCGCGAACCCCATTTAAAATTGTGTTTTTGAGAAAATGTGTGTTATAATCACGTTGATGTTGAATAATTGAGATGTTTTCAATGATTTGACCTTTTGGTCGTGAATAAGTTATTTTGAACTCGACAGTGAAAGAAATCCACCTTTTTATTGATTATGATAAAGGGGTAGCAAATTGGCTCCCGGTGAAAATTGTTAAAGTGTTTATTGTGGATTTTCTTTAATGTGAGCCTCAGGCTGATTTAAATTTTTGAGCTATGTCCGGGAGTAATCTTTAGCACCGAGTGGGATGTATAAAGTGACCTTACTTCCCTAGAACTACGTTCCCCCGTAGGATGTGAGCCTGAGGCTGATTTATATAGTGATCATTAGTGTTTTTGGATTTATATTAGAAGTCCTACTCTGATGGAAAGGATAGGGAGGCTCTCCCCAATGTGGGTTGTACGTTGGACTCCAAGTAGCTGACATGGTTTATGTCGGTTATAGGATCTCCCAAAGTTTGTGTGTGTGTTTCCTTGTGTCTATGGTGAACGATGAAGTGATTTGAAAGTGGAATTGTGAAAGGTATTGTTTCGAAAGATTTAAATGATATTTACATTATGAGAATTGATATTCTTGATGAACTGAAAGTGATTGACAAATTATATGATGACTTACATGTGTTATAATACTTATTTCATCCTCTCGTGATTATGATGCTTTTCTTTGGGCTATGTGATTATCCTGCATATTTCTTATAAATATTTATGATGATGATGTTTATACAACTGCATACACCCCCATATGCTCGGTATTTTTCCATGGTACTGACCGACATATTCGTATGTGGGCTATATTTTCTCGGAATGTAGGTACAAGGTATAGTTGCACCTTCGAATCCAGTCAGTTCGTGGTATCCAGTCAGCAGGTGATGAGTCCTTTTTATTCAAGGGCTTGGGTTAGTTATGTAGAGTTATAGTGTTGTATTTTCTTTATTCAGTCGTATTGAGTTGGGGTAGTCGGGAGTCATGATACGGCTACCAACAGTCAGAACTAGTAGAGGCTTCATAGACAGTCAGTAGAAGTTTATGTATTTTGTTTCAATTTTGGTTGTAAAGGTAGAATTATAATCCTTTAAAATCCCATTTTTGTATCGATAAGATTCAGAAAAGAGTTAATTTCTGTTGATTTGTATGAATTTGTATTTTTTTCAGTTGCTTATGAGTTATGCTAGTAGAAGGGTTAGGTTGGGGTCACTTGTGACCCTAAGCACCGTGTGACGTCTCGGGACCTGATTTTGGGGCGTTACAAAGATGTAACCGTGTTGGGTTCTACCTTCTAGAATGAATTATATATTTTCCATGCTGAATGTCTTAGATTATAACCCACCATTGCATAGAATATCTAATAAGCTTTCCAACGATATTTGGATCATCCAAAACGGACACTCGAGCGACTAGTTATGAACATTCCGATCGAACCGTGAATAGTAGTGAACAATAAAACGTGCAGGAAAAAAAGTACTGAGGCCTGGCGTATTTTTTATCAAACTTTAAACGATCATAACTCTTTGTACATAATTATCTGGGTGATCTACTATATATCAATGGAAATCTCTGCGAGTCCTATTTTCGATGAAATTTGTTTTATCCAATTTGTCTATCGGAGAAAAAAGTTATGTTTGATCTACTTCAGTCTATCAAATGTGAATTTTTTGGTCAAATTCAAACGATCATAACTCCTCATACACAATGATATGGGTGATATACTATATATCAATGGAAAGATATGAGAGTTCTCTTTCTAATGAGATTGGTTTCATCCAATTTTCATATCGGAGTAAAACGTTATGGTTGATCTACTTCAGACTATCAAAACAGTCCACCAAAGGACACATTCGAGAATTATTTTATTTTTAGGGGCGTTTTGGTCATTCCCCCTCACCCAAAATCCATCCAAACCCTATATTAAAGCCTATTAGAAGCATTATATGTTATATTTCATCAAATTCCCTCAAAAAGAAAACCATAAGCTCCTACATCCTACTTCAAGAACCTCCAAAGTTCACCATTAATTCTGCAAATTTATTCAAGATTCCAAGTTCCTAGTTAAAGAACTTCAAGAACCATCATTCAAAGTCACGATTAACATCTCAAAAAAGAGTATCGATCTAAAGTTCATCATTCAAGGTATGTGGGGTTTTTCAATAAGAACTCTCTTTCGTTCTTGTGACCGAAAGTAATTTTCTTTACAAAGGCATGATTTTTATTTGATTTTTATGAATTTAAAGCATGAACCCATATCTTATGATGATTATTATGAAATCTTGATGTTTATGATTTTGAAAGATGAATTTACATGTGTGGTGATATAAAACATAAATCTTTAATGATATTTATCATGATTTTGATATTTGGGTCGCGAACCCCATTTGAAATTGTGTTTTTGAGAAAATGAGTGTTATAAGAACGTTGATGTTGAATAATTGAGATGTTTTCAATGATTTGACCTTTTTGTCGTGAATGAGTTAATTTGAACTCAATTGTGAAAGAAATCCACATTTTTTTTATTATGATAAAGGGGTAGCAAATTGGCTCCCGGTGAAAATTGTTAAAGTGTTTATTGTGGATTTTCTTTAATGTGAGCCTAAGGCTAATTTAAATTTCTAAGCTAAGACCGGGAATAATCTTTAGCACCGAGTGAGAGGTATAAAGTGACCTTACTTCCCTAAAACTACGTGCCCCCATAGGATGTGAGACTTAGGTTAATTTATATAGTGATCACTAGTGTTTTTGGATTGATATTGGAAGTACTACTCCGATGGCAAGGATAGGATGGCTCTCCCCAATGTGGGTTGTACGTTAGACTGCATGTAGCTCACATGATTTATGTCGGTTATAGGATCTCCCAAAGTATGTGTGTGTTTCCTTGTGTCTATGGTGAACGGTGAAATGATTTAAAAGTGGAATTGTGAAAGTTATTCTTTCGAAAGATTTAAATGATATTTACATTATAAGAATTGATATTCTTGATGAACTGAAAGTGATTGACAAATTATATGATGACTCACATGCGTTATTATACTATTTCATCCTCTTGTGATTATGATGATTTTCTTTGGGCTATGCGAGTCTTTCATACATCCTGCATATTTCATATAAATATTTATGATGATGATGTTTATACTACTACATACACCCCCATATGCTCGATATTTTTCCATGGTATTGACCCACATATTCGTATGTGGGCTATATTTTCTCGGAATGTAGGTACAAGGTATAGTTGCACCTTCGGATCCAGTCAGTTCGTGGTATCCAATCAGCAGGTGATGAGTTCTTTTGATTCAAGGTCTTGGGTTAGTTATGCAGAGTTATAGTGTTGTATTTTCTTTATTCAGTCGTATAGAGTTGGGGTAATCGGGAGTCATGACCCGGCTACCTACAGTCAGTACTAGTAGAGGCTTCATAGACAGTCTGTAGAAGTTGATGTATTTTGTTTCAATTTTGGTTGTAAAGGCTGAATTGTAATCCTATAAAATTCCATTTTTGTATCGATCAGATTCAGAAAAGAGTTATTTTCTGCTGATTTGAATGAATTTGTATTTTTATTCAGTTTCTTATTAGTTATGTCAGTAGAAGGGTTATCTTGGGGTCAATTATGACCCTAAGCATCGTGTGACATCTCAGGACCCGATTTTGGGGCGTTACAAAGATTTAATACCCCAGAAAATTTTTATTTTGTGCGTAAACGTGTTTGGCTCTATATTGTAGAATGAATTATAAATTTTTCGTGTGGAATGTATTAGAATATGACATACCATTGCATAGAGTATCGAATAAGATTTCCAACGATATATGGATCATCCAAAACGGACACCCGAGCGACGAGTTATGAATATTCCGATCAAACCGTGAATAGTAGTAAACAGAAAAACGCACAGGAAAAAAAGTACTGAGGCCTAGCGTATTTTTTCTCCAACTTTAAACAATCATAACTCCTTGTACATAAATATCTGGGTGATCTACTATATATCAACGGATATCTCTGCGAGTCCTCTTTCTGATTAAATTTGTTTCATCCAATTTGTATATTTGAGAAAAAGGTTACGGTGGATCTACTTAAGCCTATCAAAAGTAAATTTTTTTGTCAAATTCAAATGATCATAACTCCTTGTACACAATGATTTGGGTGAGATACTATATAACAACAAAAATATGTGAGAGTTCTCTTTCTAATGAAATTGGTTTCATCCAATTTGTATATTGGAGTAAAACGTTATGGTTGATCTACTTCAGATTATCAAAACAGTCCACCAGAGGACAGATTCAAGAATTATTTGATTTTTAGGGTCGTTTTGGTCATTCCCCCTAACCTAAAATTCGTCCAAACCCTATATTAAATCCTATTAGAAGCATTATATGATATATTTTATCAAATTCCCTCAAAAAGAAAACCCTAAGATCCAACATCCATCTTCAAGAACCTCAAAAGTTCACCATTAATTCTGCAAATGTCTTCAAGATTCCAAGTTCCCAGTTCAAGAACTCCAAAAACCATCATTAAAAGGCACGATTAACTTTTCAAAAATGAGTATCGATCTAAAGTTCCTCATTCAAGATATGTGGGATTTTTCAACAAGAACTCTCTTTCGTTCTTGTGCCCAAAAGTAATTTTCTTTACATAGGCATGATTTTTATTTGATTTTTATGAATTTGATGCATGAACCCATATCTTATGATGATTACTATGAAATCATGCTGTTTATGATTTTGAAAGATAAATTTACATGTGTGGTGATACAAAGCATGAATCTTGAATGATATTTATCATGATTTTGATATTTGGGTCGCGAAACCCATTTGAAATTATGTTTTTGAGAATGTGTGTTATAAGCACGTTGATGTTGAATATTTGAGATGTTTTGAATGATTTAACCTTTTGGTCGTGAATGAGTTATTTTGAACTCGACTGTGAAAGAAATCAACATTTTTATTGATTATGATAAAGGGGTAGAAAATTGGCTCCCGATGAAAACTGTTGAAGTGTTTATTGTGGATTTTCTTTAATGTGATCCTGAGGCTGATTTAAATTTTTAATCTAAGTCTGGGAATAATCTTTACCACCGAGTGGGAGGTATAAAGTGACCTTACTTCCCTAGAACTATGTGCCCCCGTAGGATGTGATCCTGAGGCTGATTTATATAGTGATCAATAGTGTTTTTGGATTGATATTAGAAGTCCTACTCTAATGGAAAGGATAGGATGGCTCTCCCCAATGTGGTTTGTACGTTCGACTCCATGTAGCTCACATGGTTTATGTCGGTTATAGGATCTCCCAAAGTGTCTGTGTGTTTCCTTGTGTCTATGGTGAATGGTGAAGTTATTTGAAAGTGGAATTGTGAAAGTTATTCTTTTGAAAGATTTAAATGATATTTACATTGTGAGAATTGATCTTCTTGATGAACTGAAAGTGATTGACCAATTATATGATGACTCACATGTGTTATTATACTTTTTTCATCCTCTTGTGATTATGATGATTTTCTTTGGGCTATGTGTGTCTTTCATACATCCTGCATATTTTTTATAAATATTTATGATGATGATATTTATACAACTGCATACACCCCCATATGCTCAGTATTTTTCCATAGTACTGACCCACATATTCGTATGTGGGCTATATTTTCTCGGAATGTAGGTACAAGGTATAGTTGCACCATCGGATCCAGTCAGTTCATGGTATCCAGTCAGCAGGTGATGAGTCCTTTTTGATTCAAGGTCTTGGGTTAGTTATGCAGAGTTTTAGTGTTGTATTTTCTTTATTCAGTCGTATTAAGTTGGGGTAGACGGGAGTCATGACCCGGCTACCTACAGTCAGTACTAGTAGAGGTTGCATAGACAGTCAGTAGAAGGTGATGTATTTTGTTTCAATTTTGGTTGTAAAGGCAGAATTGTAATCCTGTAAAATTCTATTTTTGTATCGATCAGATTCAGAAAAGAGTTAATTTCTGCTCATTTGTATGGATTTGTATTTTTATTCAGTTGCTTATGAGTTGTGCTAGTAGAAGGGTTAGCTTGGGGTCACTTGTGACCCTAAGCAGCATGTGTCGTCTCGGGACCCGATTTTGGGGCATTACAAACTTGGTATCAGTGAACAGAGTTCAAGTGTGCTAGGGTGTCTATGAAGTCGTGTCTAGTAGATTCTTGCAGAACGGAATGGAGACGTCTGTACTTTTCTTTGAGAGACTACAGGGCATTTAAGAAATGTTTCTCTTCTTTCAAGTCTAAGATCGTGCTATAATAAGGTTCTCCAAGAAGCTTATATAGATTCTCATCTTACTCTATTCTGGCCAACTCTGCCTCATTTTCAAGGTATTAGAAACAGTTAAACTTAATTCTCCGTAGATAGTTATGGGATTGTAAGAGAGCTAAAAAGTATCCTGTCAGTGTTTTTGAGTTCCAAAGATTGATGTACTTTATTCATGTTCATAAAAGTCGTGAACTAAGCCTAGGTTAGATGTGCTTTCAGATTCCTCCTCAGAATCTACAATGTCAATCTATACTTCTCCCTCTATGTATTATTTTTGAGATAACATGATTCGCAAGCTCCAGTTCTTCCCCAGGTAATGCTTCTATATTTTCTAGAAGAAATTTCAAAAGTTACACAAAGGGCTTGAGAGGAGCTCTCTAGTCTGTTAAGTTCCTTAAGTTGAAAGTTATGCCCTCATTCTTATGAGTTATTTAATTAAGTCAGAGTAAGGTATATTCTTAGATCGTTGAATATTGTGTATCAAGTTTCTATCTCTTGTATTATGTAATTTTGTTATCATTATGTTTGTTAAAAATCAAAGTCTAGTGAAGCCGTGTGTGGTTCTTTCGATTCACTAGCATAGCTTCTTTGTTATTCATCTCATCTTCTTGTTAAAAATACAAACCAAAGTCTAGTGAAGCCGTGTAGGGCCTATTTCGATTCACTAGCATAGTTACTTTGTTATTTATATAACTTTCTTGATCAAAACATAAAACCAAAGTCTAGTGAAGCCGTGTGAGGCCTATTTCGATCCACTAGCAACTTGTAGTTCATCTTGTTCCTTGTGCTGGCTGAAAATGTGGGATGTGGAGGTGTAGTAGTAAGAAGGATAGTAAGTGTGATTTGTTGAGCATAAGTATAGCAAAATCCCTTTTTGTATGCAATTGGGTTAATAAGAAGTGATATAGTTTGTTCGAGATATGAAATGGATGTTGACGATATTTGTATGACAGAGAGTATAGGTTAGTGATGGAAGTACTCGGTGGGTATGTGTTGTTAGTCTAGGCGCTCTCCAGATTGCAAAAGGAAATTAAGTTAAGACGTAGAGAGATATGAACTATGTTAAGTTATGTATGAAGGATAAATAGTAGTGACGGGTGAAAGAAGGATGTGTTAATGGATTGTGAATAAGATAGGCAATATGATTAGGACCAATTATTATTGTTATGAAGTTTAAGTGGGCTAGTGTTCATGGATGTGTTGTTTTATAATCTTCACGTGGGAGTTATGCGTGAGATGGAGTTGTAAATTATGTGAAGTGTGAGACCTTAAGTTTGAACGATTGGTGATCATGAAGCCGAATGTGACGTTTTCCGGATTAATGGTATTAGTTTCCAGAAGTGACATAATAGGCTTGAATAGTGTACACAAGAGTTTAAGTGTAGTTGACTTGTAATTAAGTTTAATATTATATTATGATGAGAAAGTTCACCCAAGATATTATGGGACTGCTTTAATTTCGAGGATTAGTGTATGTGGTGTAGTGAGTCGTGCCATGGGATTGTTGGATGGATAAATACTAGTTAGATGATGGATGATGTTTTGATGGCTAAGTTAAGGCGAGGCGTATGATTAGAAATGATGAGCCTCTTAAGTGTGATTTTGATTCTTATTGGTTAGAAACATAAGTTCATAGGCATGGTATTAGAGGGAGAAGACATAAGTAGCATGGTCTATCAAAAGGTTAGAAAGTATTCAAGTTGAGCTAATAGTAATAAGAGTTGAAGCACTAGATGGTGTACATTCCGGCGATAGAGATGTTCGTGGAGATTCAAAATTAGTAAGCATTTGAGAATTTGAGTGGTGGCTTAAAGCTAAGGGGGAGATGATACAACAAGTAGTCAAGTCAAGCTTTTACATTTTAGTAGAAGTACCAGTAAGTTATAAATTTGTTGTGAGAAAGATCGGTGCTTGACCCAATGTTATTTCAGTATTTTCAGCTGTCCCAAAACCTACTCATGCTTTACATTTCAGTTCCATGATCTTAATTCATGTTCATACATGTGATGGAAAATTACATACTCTTCTAGTTTCAAAAAATGAGAAATTCCAGTTCTTCTAGCAGTTGGAATCACATTCCATAATTTATGAGCTCTAAATTCAGGGCATGCCGCCCATGACTCATATTCTCAAGTTTTAGAGTATGTTCAGTTCCAGTACTAGGCAATACTCTTATTGATTAGTGAGATTCAGTTTCCGTTATGGGTGTCTTTAGTTTTGATACCTTAATGAACCCATTGTATTTGATATTTTATTCCTAAGGCCTCAATAGAGAGAGTCAAGTTATTTACATTATCCCTTCATGTTTCAGGTCTTCATGTTTTAAAATTTTGTGACCTTTTCATTAAGTCAAGCTAATGGTGTTGAACAGTTGTCTAGAAGGTAGAGAAGATACTTCCTTATCTATGATAGAAGGTGGTGTGCTCACGGCGGTGAAGTGAAGTTAGATTGAGGCCAAGTCCTTGATACATTCTGTGGTTAGTTGAAGTTTTAAATGTTTATTTGGAAAGATTGTTGTGCGTTGGTTTTATGCACTTCTATGAGGTTGTAGGAATAGTAATACAGAGTTTTTATGTGTAGTTCAATTGGTTGAGAAAATGTTATGTGTGTCGTTTAAAGAATTGGCCAGTATGTGTGAATGATGTAGTTGATAGAATCTTAGAGAAAGCGAGGAAGATGCTTTATGAGTGTTCGTTTAGAGGTGCATGTACGAAGTGCGTATGTGGTTATGAGTATAGGCTTGAATGTTATGGTTGTATATCTAAAAGAAAGAACCACAAGTTAGCGGATCCCTAGTATAAGATTGTATGTGGTTGTTGGAGTAGCAATAAGAGTTATATTTGAAGTGAGGAGTTGTGAGGCTCAGTGTGTATTGAGGTTCATGATATAGATTAATATTATAGTGTTATGTGGCGTATCTCATGAGTGCTTGGAGTTAGGCTTGAACATAGTCGATGGAGTAGTTGGAAAGTGTTGCTAAGTTTGGAAGCAAGGAGTTATGTTTCCCAAGACCTACTAATTCCTATCTTAATTTATGCCATATGGTTCCTTGTTCCCATACGATAGGATTGTATCAAATTATGGTTCATTTTCTCCCCGAACAATGTCATTTGAATCTTTTGGAGGGGGTGTTGAGGGACGTTTTATTTGGGCGCAAGTGGTCCTTCTTCTGATGAGATCCCCTTCGATACCTTTGATTTTCAATCTCTGAATAAACCAAAGATATCGATTCCTTAAAATCAGTCTCCTTTGTTTAAGATCCAACTATGTGACCATTCTCATTATAAATCGCATGTTCTATGAAGTATTCAAAAGTTTGAAGTGAAGTAAGTGGATTGACTTCGTTATCCCAGCCTTTTGTCCTAATTTCCATGGTATTCTTTACTTATTCATTGATATTCGAGGACGAATGTTTCCAAGGGAGGGATGATGTACTACCCCGGGAAATTTTTCGTTGAAATTTTGTGCGTAAATATGTTGGGTTTTATCTTCTAGAATGAATTATAAATTTTTCGTGCGGAATGTCTTAGATTATGACACACCATTGCGTAGATTATCAAATAATCTTTCCAACAATATGTGGATCATCCAAAACGGACACCCGAGCGACGAGTTATGAACATTCCGATTGAACCGTGAATAGTAGTGAACAGTAAACCGTGTAGGAAAAAAAGTACAGAGGCCTGGCGTATTTTTACTCCAACTTTAAATGATCATAAATCCTTGTAAATAATGATCTGGGTGATCTACTACATATCAACGGAAAGATCTGCGAGTCCTCTTTCCGATGAAATTGTTTTCATCCAATTGTTTTATCGGAGCAAAAAGTTATGGTTGATCTACTTCAGCCTAACAAAAGTGAATTTTTTGGTCAACTTCAAACGATCATAACTTCTCGTACACAATTGTCTGGGTGAGATACTATATATCAATGGAGAGATATGAGAGTCCTCTTTCTAATTAAATTAGTTTCATCCAATTTGGATATCAGAGTAAAACGTTATGGTTGATATACTTCAGACTATCAAAACAATCCACCAAAGAAAAGATTCGAGAATTATTTGATTTTTAGGGGCATTTTGGTCATTCCCCCTCACCCAAAATCCGTCCAAACCCTATATTAAAGCCTATTAGAAGCATTATATGTTATATTTCATCAAATTCCCTCAAGAAGAAAACCCTAAGCTCCTACATCCAATTCAAGAACCTCCAAAGTTCACCATTAATTCTGCAAATTTATTCAAGATTCCAAGTTCCTAGTTCAAGAACTCCAAGAACCATCACTCAAAGTCACGATTAACATCTCAAAAATGAGTATCGATCTAAAGTTCATCATTCAAGGTATGTGGGGGTTTTCAACAAGAACTCTCTTTCGTTCTTGTTCCCAAAAGTATTTCTCTTTACAAAGGGATGATTTTTGTTTGATTTTTATGAATTTGAAGCATGAACCTATATCTTATGATGATTATTATGAAATCTTGATGTTTATGATTTTGAAAGATGAATTTACATGTGTGGTGATATAAAGCATGAATATTGAACGATATTTATCATGATTTTAATATTTGGGTCGCGAACCACATTTGAAATTGTGTTTTTGAGAAAATGTGTGTTATAACCACGTTGTTGTTGAATATTTGAGATGTTTTGAATGATTTGACCTTTTGGTCGTGAATGAGTAATTTTGAACTCGACTGTGAAAGAAATCCATGTTTTTATTGATTATGATAAAGGGCTAGCAAATTGGCTCCCGATGAAAATTGTTGAATTGTTTATTATGGATTTTCTTTAATGTGAGCCTGAGGCTGATTTAAATTTCTGAGCTAAGTTCGGGAGTAATATTTAGCACCGAGTGGGAGGTATAAAGTTACCTTACTTCCCTAGAACTATGTGACCCCGTAGGATGTGAGCCTGAGGCTGATTTATATAGTAATCACTAGTGTTTTTGGATTGATATTGGAAGTCCTACACCAATGGCAAGTGTAGGACGGCTCTCCCCAACATGGATCGTACGTTGGACTCCATGTAGCTCACATGGTTTATGTCGGTTATAGGATCTCCCAAAGTGTGTGTGTGTTTCCTTGTGTCTATGGTGAACGGTGAAGTGATTTGAAAGTGGAATTGTGAAAGTTATTATTTCAAAAGATTTAAATGATATTTACATTATGAGAATTGATATTCTTGATGAACTGAAAGTGATTGACAAATTATATGATGACTCACATGTGTTATTATACTTATTTCATCCTCTCGTGATTATGATGATTTTCTTTGGGCTATGTGAGTCTTTCATACATCCTGCATATTTCTTATAAATATTTATGATGATGTTGTTTATACAAATGTATACACCTCTATATGCTTGGTATTTTCCCATGGTACTGACCTACATATTCGTATGTGGACTACATTTTCTCGGAATGTAGGTACAAAGTATAGTTACACCTTCGGATCCAGTCAGTTCGTGGTATCCAGTCAGCAGGTGATGAGTCATTTTTATTCAAGGGCTTGGGTTAGTTATGCAGAGTTATAGTGTTGTATTTTCTTTATTCATTCGTATTGAGTTATGGTAGTCGGGAGTCATGACCCGGCTACCTAAAGTCAGTACTTGTAGAGGCTTCATAGATAGTTAGTAGAAGTTGATGTATTTTGTTTCAATTTTGGTTGTAAAGGAAGAATTGTAATCCTGTAAAATTCTATTTTTGTATCGATCAGATTTAGAAAAGAGTTAATTTATGCTGATTTGTATGGATTTGTATTTTTATTCAGTTGCTTATGAGTTTTGCCAGTAGAAGGGTCAGCTTGGGGTCACTTGTGACCCGAAGCACCGTGTGATGTCTCGGGACCCGATTTTGGGGCGTTACATACCACCCCTAAATTAGGAACTACTATGGCTCCCACCAAATCTGCTCTAAAACTTGGGCCTCTTATCACGACCCTCACGCTGCATGTCCTCCATCACTCAAGCATGATCAGAAACCTCAGTAAAAGTCCTTCTCTTAACAATAAATCTTTGAGTGTCCATTCAAATAGGAAGTCTCAATCCTCTCACAAAGCAGCAAAGTCTCTCACACTCAGTATCCAAGATAGAAGTCACATGTCTAGCCAACTCATGGAAATAGGACTCATACTTAGTGACTATCATAGAACCTTTCTCCAATCTAGAGCACTGATCTCTCAAATAATCTCTAATGCTATGCAACATAAACTTCTCTATGGACATCTCAGAGAACTAAGCCCAACAGAGAGGGGAAGATCCAACTGGTATAGAACTCATAAACCGCTTCCACTAGTGTCTAGAAAATAAGTCCCATTGAAATGTGGTATAATCCATACAACGAGTCTTAACAAAGATTAATCCATGAAGCCTGTCCGTACAAGCAGTTAGAAACTCAAATGTATTCTCTCCAGGAGTACCAGAAAATTTAGGTAGAGCCAACCTCAAGAACCTACCTAGTGTCTTCTGCTCCTCCACAAACATAGTAGGCTGGCTCATAACTGGATGAATGATTATCAGCTGAAAAGCTGTTAAAATAGGAGAAATATCAACTCCAGGAGTTGTAGCTGTAGGTTGCACTCCTACTCCATTAGTCTGCTCCAGTAGTCTGAACAATCTACAATACCCAACAGTTGAACCAAAGTATCCCTAAGAAAAGAAAAGGGGATGAATCTTTGTAGAGCCTAGGCTGGTCCCTGTCCCACTGCTGGCTGAGGTGGAGGAGTCTCTGGCTCGGATGCCATAATGGGATCCTGGGGAGGGTGACCTTTCCTGTCCTCTAACTAGGGACACGTCTCTAGAATGTCCATGACCTCTAGGTCATCCATGTTCAACAATAGAATTAGGACCCCTGGGATCAATCTCGGGACCCTCATCTTGTAGAGATATAACACGTCTCCTCGGCATCAGAGGAATAGTAAAGTCAAGGAAATGTTCTACAAACCAACTCAGACTCTTAGTATGTTATGAATAATAGATGTTAAGAAATCATAAGAGTGTCACATAGCCTACCAAAGATAGGAAATAGATGTCAACAGTCCAATCCGCCGGACTTTATTAGACACTTGATCTTGTACCAATAATGTCGAAGAAACCTAGGATCTGATGCAAATTTGTCACAACCTAATTTTAGAGTCACGATGGCACCTACCATATCCCACTGGTAGGTAAGCCGATATCAAAACCCAGAACTAATGTAATGGGTTACCTTGGTAGAAAAGTACAACATGTACCATATATAAGAACATAATATAAACAATAACATTCCTCAATCTAAGACAACCAAAATTCAAATACCAATCCTATGACTTGATAGTATTAGTACAAGAGCATCTAGGTTTGGCAATAAGAATTTACAACTCAAGTCTAAAATATGTTAAATAATCTCATACATTTGTCTCAAAAGCAAAGGACAAACAAAGATAGAGGGGAAAGAGGACAACTCAAACTCTAAGAGCTTACCCAGTCTCCAAATAGTCAATGCGGCATGTTCTGACTCAACAACGACAACTAGAACTTGGTTCTGCACTAAAAAGGTACAGAAGTGTAGTAGGGGTACAAAAACACAGGTACTCAGTAGGCATCATCGGACGACTGAGATGAATTATAATATAAAGACGAAATAAGGTAAGAGAATAACTTAAAGTCATGGTACAGAATCGAACCTGAATCCTTTTCGATGCCACTATATAGAAAAACTAATTTACTATGGTAATAGCATAACGCATCATATCAATACTTACCATATTTATCCTACAAATTATTAATCATTTCGTAAGCATAAATCTATATATATATAATAACAACCATGAATTTACCCTAATCAACACCAACCTTCATTAGAATATAAAGCACAAAAACATACCATAATATCCCATACTGCCTAGAAGTACATACAAAGAACACAACCAAGAACTTATCATGTCGTCCCATACCATCGGAGAGTACACCAAAAGAATACAATATAAAAAACTCATCACAGTATCCCATACCACCAAAAAGTACACCAAAAGATCAATAAATAAAAAATCAAGGAAATACTACAGCACAACTAACTGAAGCCGTGGGTAACACAACCCCGCCATGGCTGATTTTTGAGGTCCATAATCATCATCAATACCACAATTTATTAACAAAGAAACCAATATGAACATAACATAGTTATATAGTAACTTATTCTCAAACTCGTTAATAAACTCCAAGATTAGTCTATACTAGTTAACCTTCATTTCCATAAGCCACTAGATTACAAGTCTTATAGTTACTATCCATCACTTAAAGGAAAGATACAAGTTACCAATGCTATTATTTATTCACCCATTATAAGTCCATTCTCTAGTTAGCGTTCTCATTATATAATTTCTCAATAAAGCCACCATGAAATCACATACTAGATGTCAACTTAACTATTCATAATACAATACTAAGACCAATATCATTAGGAATATTACAACCTTAATGACTAGTTTCCATATTTTAACCAAGTAAGGTCCACCAACTAGTCTACTAGGCTTCTAGCCCACAAGTCATAGTTATTTATTAAAGACAACTAGTTATCACATAAACCACTTTATTAAGAGAAATTCCATGACATGACCATTTATCCACGTCAAGTAGATTTACTAGGTAAGCCCTTGGTTTTACACAAGATTACACATATCAATTAGCCTTAACCCAATCCTCAGCATAATCCACTTCTAGTTACTAATAAGAATTAATACGGGTCACACCTCTTAACTAGTGATTAATGACAAAGAATGGGTAACAATTTACCAAGAAATACATTATTTCACAAGTACAAAAATGGGTTTAGCCACACATGACATGAACTCTCATACAACTATGTATTAATATATACTCACCACACATAACTTCATCAAAGTATCATTACCTTATCCGAAATCATCGGGCATCGTCATAACATCATTATATCCTTCAGATTCACCGAGAATTATCATAACATTGTTATATCCTCCAGATTCACCAGGCATCATCATAACATCATTATGTCCTCCGGATTCACCAGGCATCATCATAATATCATTCTATCCTCCGAATTCACTAGGTATCATCATAGCATTATTATATCATCTAGATTCACTGAGGATCATCATAACATCATTATATCCTCCAAATTCACCGGGTATCCTCACAACATCATTACCTCTTTCAGATTAACTAAGGATCATCATATATTGATATATTTGCCAAATTTACCGAGCATCATCATATCATTAGCACATCTCCTAAGAAAAACTATATTCACTTACATATATAGTCAAATTAATGAATATATAAAGCCACAATAGTAAAGTATAAATCATACTTTACAATTAGTCATCACTACATAATATTAGTTGATGCATGAGAATGAATATCTAAATGATATACGCAATCACGACTTTTCCAAGGTTATCATATTTATTAGAAATTCAATTATAAGACATGTACATGATTGCTAATCACCTCTTATGTGCCCATATTTCACAATACTAACCCACAAAGGGAAATCGTTCACATAAACATTATCGTAATTATTAGACTAGATTCATACCAAGAGTGGTAACATAATTAGAGTTTCATTTGGTAAATTAATCGATAAGTCAAGTGATAACATAACCATAAGTTGAATTCACAAGAGTTACCAAGGCTATCCATATCATGACACTAAGATAATAAATCATGTATACATATTATCCAATCATCGACCACATACAAAAACTGGCAATCAGGTTTAACCATTATAATCTCAATAAAATGATTTAGACGTTTGTTAAATATCTAGGCCACTAGGGAATTTTATCATTCACGCATTAGGAGCGTCAAATCCTATACCTAATTCCCAATAATACCAAAGTTCATTTCTAAAGGACTAAATTCTACCTAAAATTTGGTTAGGTTATATAAATCATACCCTAAGGGCTTATCAATTATTACTAGGCCTATAAGGGAAAATCCTCTTCAAGTATTCTTTATAAGTCATCCCAAGACTATGTCCATCCCATAACTAGTCATATCTAGGTTAACATACTCTTAAGTCTATCCAACAACATCATTCTCAACTATTAGAGAAACTAGAGTATCTCATACTATTCATGAGACGACTATTAGAACTATCCAAGGTTCTAGGCAAAGGGTCAAGCATCACCCTTTGCAGGTACAATAACCTATAAGAATCAACTAATCCCAACTATTATCATTCAAATATTTATCATCTAAAACCTGCCCAATCTCACAAGATATCAAGAATTATACTACAATCAAGATCAATCTAACTACAAGTAAGCCTAACCTACCATGTGTCCAAGCAACTCACGAACAAACAAACTTTTTCTTTCATTTTCTTGAAGATGATTCTTCCTTAATCCAAGATATAAATAATACAATCTAAGAATTACCACAATAATAATAATACATGTTACGGCACCATTGAGCCATGGGTTCAAAAATGTCACCAAATCCCCAAGTGGGTTCCACCTTTGAAAAATAAGTTTCCAAGACCAAACCATTAGTCACATATTATTAGGGACTTATAGCCCTCAAGAAGCTTGAGTAAATTAATATCATATGGAGTTCAATTTAAGTTTCAAGGACTTAGTGATTTTTGGTCTAGATATCAACAATTCAACATCAACTAGAAGGAATCATACCTTAGATATATAGCAAGATTAAATTACACATGTTGTGTAATCTCCTAATCAACCCACAAGACTTATTTGGAAGATTTTTCACTTTATTAGAGTTAGAGATCAAGAGGGAGGCACAAAATGGCCAAAAATTTTGGCAAGACAACCCCTAAATAGGCATTACCAACCCTCAAGTCTCATGAGCGTGCCATCTACTTAGCTGTGATCACACCTACATCACCGAGGTCGTGGTATATCCTCTTATGCTAGGCATGGCTGAAGCTTGGAACTTAGTTTCGGGCTTTGGCCAATGACTCAAGATTCATTCGTAGATTGATTCGAGCAAATAAGATATATAGCCACATAGATTTTGAAATTTTGAATGCGTTGACGAAGTTAGATTTTGTATTTAAAGATGTTTTACTTGAGTTTTTGCTTAGTGGTCAAATAGTACCAATTAAGACTTCAAATTGAGAAAGTGGCTCTAAAATCCAAACAAACCTCCAGGTAAGCAATTTATCAGTTCTGGCAAGTTAGTAATGTTTTGGGTGGATATGGAGAGGCTCTATCAGCAAAATAAGCCAGAATACGGACAATGACCTAAAGGGTTATTAGAATTATTGAGTGCAAAGGGTACACGAGAATCCCCTACTCCTATGGTATCTGTAGTTTGTGTGGATACATGCATCAATGCCTATTCAGGGGGTAACACTGGACCCATATATCCTGTGGGTAGTTCTATGATGGTTAAGCTACACATACCTAGGTTAATGGTTTTGAAGGCATGCTAAACCCAATTTTCTTTCCTGCATATATATATATATATGTATAGTTGTCAATGCATATGGTTGTTTACTTAATTTTAAAGGTTGGCATTATTTAATCCTTATCCTGAGTGTATGCTAGGGTTCATCTACTAACCCACCTTTAGGTGTTGTATCCCTACGTAATGCACGAACCAGCCATTCTATTATTCCTTCTCGATGATAAAATTTAGGATTGGTTGTTGGATTAAAGTGTTAATATTTAATATTCTAGAAGGATCCCTTTCATGCCATAAATGTCTTAACCTAACTTTGTCCTTTTATAGAATATGTTTTTGGTTTTGGCTATGGTCTGGAGCATGTCCCGATCAACTATTGTTTTATTTTTATTAGAGGCTTTGTGGAACTATTATGGGTTGGTATGGCCGGTGTGGGTATTGGTGTCAGCCTTGGCATTGTTATTGTTATTATGGCTGATATCATTTGATTATATTTTTGATTGTTCTATCCTATTAACATGGACTTGGTTCTTATTTTAGGTTATTTTTGGTTATTGGTTTGGCACTGGATACTAGATTTGCTCGGGTTGTTCACGGTCATGAACATATCCCAAAGTATTTAAGGGTGAAATACTCTATCTTATTATATATTCAAAATTCATATGACTTAGGGCATGTTCTTGGATGGTGCATTGTGTATCGGGGGTGGTCCTCGATCCTTGGTTAGACTTATGATGGCCATTATGACAAGGACTTGGGTTGGATTGTGTCAAGTTGGTATCAGGGCCAGGTTTATGGTAAATTAGAAGTCCATAAAGCTGTGTCTAGTAGAGTTTCTTTTAAGGGTGTGTAGTGTGCCACACTCATAAGGGAGAGTCTATAAGGCATTTAGGAATGTTTTACATCTTGTTGTTCTATTTTCAAGCTTCGAGTCTAAGTCCTAGAATCTTCTCTAATTCCTATTTATTTGCATTTCAGATCATGCCTCGATGATTTAATACAGATGAAAACTTTTCTTTCCTAATTGAGGATGACATTAATAGGGCATGCTCTACTTAGTGGATCCATACTCGATCTAAAGGCCTAGTCCCTGACTTTTCTCGAGTTTCACCAGTCCCCTCTAGTCCTCCTCAACCTTCTCAGGGTAGCATGACTAATACTGAGTATCATTAGTAAATTAATATGATTTCTTAGTTGGTAGTTTCTCAGGATGAGCATGGTGCATATAGTATTCCATTTTCTGAGGCCACAGAGCTTGGCTAGTTCATCAGGTTGAGTCCACCAAATTTCACTGGTGTTAAGGTGGAGAAGGATCCTTTGGGTTTTCTAGATGAGATGGAAAAGATCTTTAGGGTGATGCATGCCATGAATGTGGAAGGGGTGAATTTTATTGCCTTCCAGCTAAAAGATATAGCGTGCTAATAGTACGAGTAATGGGATAGGGAAAGGGGTGATGTTGAAGAGTCATCTTTATAGGAGACATTTTCTAATGCTTTTCTGGATTGCTTCTTTTCTCAGAAGTAAAGGGAAGAGACAGTAGAGGAATTTGTTGATGTTAAATAGGGAAAGATGTCGGTCAAGGAGTATGCCATGATATTTCACTGGTTGTCTCAGTATGCTCCAAAGATAGTGTTTGATATAAGGTACAGGATGTGAAAGTTTGCTTCAGGACTATCTCGCAAGTTGATCCTTAAAAGCAAGATTTTATTGCTTATCAAGAACATGGATATTTCTAGGTTAGATATTCATATACGATAGGTGGAGGAGGAAAAGAGAAAGCAGGCTGAAATATGATTTATTTTTCTAATTCCTATTATTATTTCTTTTTCTGCTATATTTTTAGTATTTATTAAACTTCTTGGTAGATCTGGGCATATATTATTGTCAGTTTTTATTTCCTCATTTTTTAGTAGATATTTTGCTATATAATTTTCTTCTTGTCCTGTATTTAATAGTATTAAATATTCTTTTTCATTTACCTTTCATGTTATGTAATATTGGTTTAAATTATCCATTGAACTTGTTTCATAACTTGTTTCATAACTTGTTCTTTTTGATGAGCTTGATGATTCCGGTTTATCATAAGCTATTCTTTTTGTTGTACTTATTCTATCATTTATTATTTCTAGATTTTCTTCTATTTCTATATTTCTGTAACTATAATCATTATTATCAATTGTTTTTACGAATTGTTCAAAAGGGCTTTATATTTTTATTTTATTAATTTTATTTTTTCCCGTTATTTTATATTTTGTTGTTAATACATATAGATTTTAACATCTTGTTGTAAATATTTTACTTCCTGGGGTTAATTCTATTCCTGATATTTTCCAATATAATACTAATGATTTGTCTATATTTTTATTTGTTACTGCTACTAAATAATTCGCACTTATTATAAATTTAAATTTTTAGTATATTAAATTTCCTTTTATGGCAGTTATTATACTTTTTTCTATAGGTTTTATAATTATATCATCTGCTAAATATAATTCTATTGGTGTATCTATTCCTTCTCTAAAACATGTTTTTATTAATATTTCTGTACCTCCAAGGTGTACATATTTTATTGGGTCTCTACTTTTTATATCGTTTATCTCTTTATTAATTATTCTTTTTGTTACTAGTGGATACTAGCTTTACCTTTTGCATATCTACAGTCTATTACATGTTCTTTTGGCTTACTACATAATATTCTTCTTTTTTCCTAGTAAATATATTTTTTATTGTTGGTATTTTAAATATTTTTTCTACACTTAAGTCTAACTCTTTTCCTTTTATTTCATCAAATACATTGTTATCAAATATTATTTTTTGATCTGTTCCTTCGTCATTTAAATATTCTTCTTTTGTTATTATTTTTATATCATCTTCAGTCATTTAATTCGTCTAATTCACTATCTATTTTATTATCTCCTATTTCATTATCTGTTTCATTCTCTGAAATTTCATATTTACTGTCTTCACTTTCTAATTCGTAATCTATATAATCTATCTGCATATATTCTGTATTTTTTATTTTTATTTCTGATATTTGTTTATTTTTTGGGTTTTTAGGTAATTTACAATCTCTAGCTAAATGTCCTAATTTTCCGCAATTATAACAAGTACATTCCTTTATAGATTTCTTTTTCCTATATGGTATTTTATGTTTATAATTTTTTACATAATATCTTTTTCTTGGTTTCTTATACTTATATTTTAATTTTTTGTATTTCTTATATTTCTTATGTCTTTTTCTTTTCTTATAATATCTTTTTTCGCATCCAAATTGGGGTGCTATTTTATCTTTGCAACATGCTAAATTTCTTATTAATATTTTTTCTATTTTTATTTCTTCTCTATATTTTTCACATAGGTTTCTATACCATTGTTGTAAAAATTTTATTCTTGCTCCTAGAGTATTGAGTTTTTTTGTTTCATCCCAACTTTTTATTATTTTTGAACTAAATGGTTCAGGTAATTTACTAAAATATAATTTTCTTATTTCTTTACTTTCTTCTGTATTATATGCTCCTTTATAATAATATTCTTTAAATGCGCAAGTATATTCATCTATGTAGCACAAATTACATATTGGTAATTTTAACATTAAATTCCTATTTGTATCTTTCTCTTCATTTTGTTCTTCTTCTGTTGTTGTCATGCTACTAAATTCGTCTTTTATAGCTGTTTCATATTTTTTTAATAATTCTATAGGTGTTAGTTTAGTTATGGTTGTTGATGATGTTCCTTTTGTGGGTTTGTCAGTTCTTAATATTCTTTTACTATTTTCAGTTAGATTTAAAAACCATAATTTCACCGTTCCTATTAATGTTCTTTCTATATATTCTGGTGCATCTATTATAATTGTATTATTATCTAATAATTGTTTTGTCATATATTCTATCCATAATTGTATTGTTTTTTCTGTATCTATTACGCAATCTAAGTCTAAAAAGTTATTATTTTTATTAACTATTTGTTTTGGTGTCCATTTGTCATATTCATTCTTTAGATTATATCTTTTAAACTTATTCTTATAATATGTAGGTTTCCTTATTTCTTATGTACTAGGTATTATATTTTGGTCTTCTTTTTTATCAAGAGTATTTATTTATGTGTTGATGTTTTCTAAGTTTTCTTCATTAATACCTTCTTGTTTTTCATTGATTTCTAATTTTTTTGTATTTGTTAATATTTCTTTATATGTTTCACTATCTTTCGAATCATAATTATATGTTTCTTCAACATATATATTATTTATTTCTAATTTTTCCTTAAATTGATTTATTTCGTTTAGTAATTTTTGTTCTTTATCATTTTCTTCTTTTTCTTTCTATCTTTTTTCATACAGATCTTTTAACATTTGTAGTTCTTTTTCTAATTCAGCAATCCTACTATTTTTAGTTTCTTCTATTTTTCGTATTTCTTTTGTAGTTTGTTGTTTTATTTTTTCTATTTCCTTTTTTCTATCTATTTCTTCGTTTTCCCTTTCTATTCTTACCATAGCTGTCAATTTATCTTCTAATTTTAATTCTTCTTTTTCTAACATTAAATATAAATGTTCACCTATTTTTTTATATCTTCTTCCTAGATTAGAAAATACTATTTTTATTTTTAATCCTTCGTGATTTTCATATATTTTTTCATCTATTATAAATTCTTCTTTGTTCATTTTATTGTAAATAGTTCATGTTGATATGTATATATTCTAAACTATCTATTTGTGATTCTAAATTTGATATTTCATCTTTTTGTGCATTTATTGAGTTTTTACTAACTCCGGCAAATATATTATAACTTAATCTTTCTATCCTTATTTTTAATTCTTTACGTTTTTCAGAAATAATTTGTTTTAATTCTTTGTATTTTGGTACTTTATTCATTTAAACCATATTTATAGTATTTTGGTGGATATCTAAATCTGATTTTATCATAATTAGGTGGTATGTGTCTCATTCTTCTAGATTTTAAATGGATTATTAATTTTGCTTCAATACTAGATATTAAGGTAATTAGGTAGACTAATCTTTGTGGGTTTTATTTTGTTTTATTTAGACTTATATATTCTGAATAATTACTAATTAAAGATTCTTTATTTTTTCTAAAAACTTCTCTGTTTTTAAATGGTCTTCTCATTTTTCAATATAAATTAATCTCAAGTAAATTCAAACATATATGCTACTTCTGTATGCTAACCCTTAGGTAGATTTAGATATGGTGTATCCAAAGGTCCTTATAACTCAATTTTGTAACATATTATGCTAAGTTGACATCCTTCACAAGTTGGCAAATATCCTCCTTTAATGAAATAATCCTTTGCTCACATTTTTCTCTATTTTTTGTCATTTCCTCATTATGATCTAGTTTAATTCAAACTCGAGGAGAATTTTCATAAGTGTGGGCTATTATAGCAAGCCTTGGTTGGAACTGGTATGGAAGTTTGTGGGGTAGTCTTAAATATAAAATAATTTAGACAAGTAGGGAGTGGAGTTTGATATGATGGTGTGATGCTTTGGTAGATTGATAACTGAGTTTGTATGGAAGCATGGTACTTTGGTATATAGGTAATGGAGATGGTATAAAAGTATGTCATTTTGATAGTGACTAGTACTTTGAATTTAATTTTGATTGAGTTGTGGTGGGACAAACCAGAGGATTCTATTAGTTATTATTTATAGCTATTAGATTCACTATGGTAGGTTAGGAATGGGATTTTTTACTTCGTGGGATATTCATGAAAATGGTTGTGGAAATATAATTTTGATGGAGGATCAAAGATGGTAACTTTCCTTTCTCGACGGTGAGTGTGTTCGTCATGGACACACTCTCTTTGATATTTTGCAATTCTTCTTGTAAGCTAGCAACTTATTGGACTAAGTATGAAGTAAATTCATCAATTTTGTGTGATTTTTCTAATTTAAGGTGTGAGGGTTTTGTAGAGTTAGGATTGTCAACTGTCTCTTTTCCTAATATCGAACTGGCCATCTCTACTTTTCTCTATGACATTCTTCAATATCATGTCTAAATACCTATGAATGATAAATGTATGCTTTTCACATATTAAATTTTCTTTTATGTCCATTTTTACGGGAATGCCCTTCCTTGAATGCGAATTTGGTGTACTATATAGTAGTGTTCAACTGGTTAAAAAGGGTTGTGTGGGTATCTAAGTAGTTTTTAGTTTTCCATAAAGCATACATGGGATGAACTTTGTTTAGGTGGATAGAATGACAGTTGCATCTCAATATTATACAAATTGAGTATGATGCCCTACCACCTGAGTTATTTAACCATTGTCCAATAGACTCTAAATGTCTTCCCTCATGTTCCTATATTCATCTATGGTGTGACCTGGCTTTCCTGAATTATAAGAGAACTATTTGTATGTGTCAATATGCAATGGCAAAATTTTATGGAAGTTACCCATATTATTTGTAAGATCCCTGCTACTCTTAGTTTGTAAAATATAACAGAAGGTGGCTCAACTAACAAGGTGAAACTTCGAAGATGAATATATGCTTTAACGGTGATTGATTTTCCATTATCCATAGAATCTTCAATTTGTTGTTAGGTTAAATTGATCTCCTATCTATCCAATTATTAGAGTCCATGTTTGTTTATTTAAAGTACATCTTCATTTATATTAATAAACGAATAGAAGGACTTCTTCTTTAATAAGACATTTTCCTTGTTCATTTGCCTTGTAGTTTATGAATGGTTTGATAGTTGATGATGCTATGGGCACCTAATGTCATGACTTGAGACTTTCCCCTAGTCGTAATATAGTGATTAGAGTTATAAGTGACCCCAAGCTAACCCATGGAATGACATAACATTAAGAACACTATATAAAAATAAGAATCATTAAGAAGAATCTAAAATCTAAGTAATATAATAATTTCTAAAACAAACATCAATATTAAAGACGGTGGAAAACATCTTGACATAAACCTTGAAGCTGAAAATGCTAGACTATTTTTCTAAAAGTCTTTGCTAAGATGAGTCGCTGGAACAAGCCCCCAACTATCTCTGACTATTTAAAAACTAAAATAATAATGAAATTGAACTATTGAAAAACTAGTCCTCAAATGATGAGGACTCACCAAACTTTACTGCTGAGATTATGCACGATCGTGCTTATCGTGAGTTGGATGTTGAATCTCTAAACTTATATTATAAAATAATATAATGAAAAAGAAGGTATACAGTCATTATATTGAATTTACTAAGCATATGAGAGATGCAGCTACATTGTATAAACTAAATATACTGAAGATGACATAATAAATTGAACGTGAAACTGAAGGATGTAAACTTCAATAACCAAGCAATGAACATGTCATTAAATAATAATATGCCGAATATACTAAATACAAGGTCATGCAATGTGTGATTATGAACTGTGGGAGCTAGTGCTAACTGACTTAGTCCATCTACACTAAATGGATCCCAACGTATAACACTAACATGAAGGTTGTTCTGCACCTTGCCAAGGGTACAAATACTGACAAACATGGATCCACTAAAATTATGTCCAAAAGAACTAAGGTGTCAAGCCGAGTTTGATGGGTGACCCCATTGTACCTACAATGTATTTGTAGTTCTATGACTTAGGGACTTATAATAAAGGTCGCAGCCTAACTGACGGCTGATCCTTAATCTTTACATCCACTTGGTGATAAGTACTTCTCCCAACACAATATGATACTGATAAACTAATAGACTTATTTACATTAAAGTTTAAAACTAAATCATAGACCCTTTATCTGAAAGCATCTTAAATATATATGAAACTGAAGGTATGAACATTTATCTATCAATGTATAATGATTAAACTACTTTTATGATAGTTCTACAATTCAAATCATAATATGAAATTACTACAATAATTTATGAATGTACTAAGGATTCATAATTATAATTAGGTAAAGAATTAAAATTCATGGAAAAACATGTATACATGTCTTACTTATGGTAAGGAACTAAAACATAAGGGAATTCCTACTTTTCATGGAACTAAGCTACGAAGAATGAGTTAAACAGAGGAATTAAGTTTACTTAGGGACTCAATGGATCAAATGAAGCCCATTGATTTAATCCATTATAGTTGAGAGTGAAAATCTTTTTGAAATTTGTATATTTGAATCCTGAAGATTAAGAACCCTAACTCTTGCTTGAAGAAGATAAACCACTTTTTTTCTTTATTTTTACTAAGTGTCTACTAATTATTAAGGAATGAGGGGTTTGGGGTAGTTTAGGCTTATTATTAAACTTTAGTATAACGTAAGTAAGATATTTTTAGAGTTGAAATAATAGGAAAAAACTACAATAACCTTCATAAAATATAACTAAAACAAATCTGTGCAGTGCCATAAATAAACTTTCCTATAGTCGTTAGATCTAGCAATGATTATTGGTTGGCTCATTGGTTGAGAGATAATTTTTGTTATCCTTTGGAACCCATCAAAGAAATGACTCATTGGACCCTACAACAATCTTTCCTTGGTTGGCCATTGGATGTTCAGCTGAACCAACCATGAAACTATAGTCCCTATTAATGATCGTTGGCTCTACCATAGACTGTTGGTTCTTTCAGCTCTAGGGAGGTATTTTTAAAAACTTTTGGGACTTTGGGCCAATTTCATATAGATGAGCACCGCCGATGATCATTGCTCTTCCAATGAATGTTGGAATTGTTGTGGTATGTCACTGTTGGGTAATACTTACTAAAATATCTATAACTCCTAGATAAAGAATCAGATTAATTATAAATTAGATGAGTAGGAAAAAATACTCAAATACCTTTCATATTGTAGTTCTCGAGCCATAAAATTCTTTATAATCTAAGAGTTATACTACCTTGAAGTTGACTTTAGATAAATCCTTTATAAGAATTTAATCGGTAAGGAAGGCTTTAATTTAACTATGAGATAAGTGTTACATATGGCCTTAATTCATGAATAAAGTGATCATACTTCTATCAAATCATTAATCTTGGTTTTATATGTACTCAAAGTATCGTTTTGATCTTAGCTTGGATTTTTAAGTTGTTACCTCTAACTTCATTATTGAACATCTGTTAGTGAGTATCCTTTCCATTGCAACGTTTCTTCAACAAGGATACTTTTGGACATAAGGATCAATTGATATCATTCATAGGTTGAAGAGTGGAGTTTGTTTGACGATGTCCCGTGTCAAATGACTTTTGAAGATATGTTTTCTCTCTTTTGATGTCACCTTTAATTTTTTTATTTTTTTAATCTTATTTTTCTCTTTTGAAACCCTACCTTGACGTATCAACTCGTGACCCTCTATTTCTTCACAACTGACCAAGTAAATTACCATATTTCGAGCATCCATACTTCATCTTGATTTTATTTTCAACATAAATTAGACTTTTGATGGAGAATATTGTCTCTAGGATGGCTTGTAATTTAAACAGTTTTTAAAAATGAAAGAATTCAAGGATTATAATTGACTTTATACTATGTGGATATTTGTTTGACCAAAAACTATGGTAGGAAGGGTGAAACTCCGACATGAAAATAATTTTTAGGAACAATGTGATCAACGTGATTTGAACGATGTCCAAATAATTCTTATGAAAAATATTTGAATCTAGAGCTGTAAAGTTTCAAGTTCCTACTTGAGGGTGTACTTATAAGTGTTTTAGGAATGCTTGAATTTTTAAGTTTTATATGCCTAGTGATTCTGTACAATTTGAAATGGGTAATGGGCAATTTGAGTTTGAAGCAATACAAATGTATTTAAACATATGAAATAAATATCCATGAAGAAAGTAGAACATAAAACACATTGAAGATAAACAATATGCATCACATCCTACATTGTGTGTGACCTTATATTGCAAAGGTGGGACTAAAATACCATGGGATATGTATGTCGTTTGTGAATTGTTCTATTTCCCCAAAAACATATTACATACAAATTGTATGACTGAATTAAAGAGGGATATAGAATTTGAAAAGGGATGTACAAATAAATAGTAGTCCCATACAGGGGTATAATCCTAACTAGACCACTATGGATTCTTATTTCTCAAACTTTTCAAAATCTTTGAACACCTTTTGGATGGAGATCTTTCTTTTATTACAAGCAAAAAACTATATTAAAATTTCTAGTCCTGAGGGATAATGGTTCATATAATCAAACATCTCATACTTCAATTAAGCACATAGAGGATGGTCGTCTATTATTGACTTTTGACTAAAAGATTCTAATTGGTCTTATCCTAGTCCAATGCCTGAAATATGGATTTGGATTCACTCTATCCTAATTGTCTAGAGTAGACTCTTGAAAATGCACTTGGGTTGGTAATATGGTAGCCATTGAGACCCTAACGTCAAAATAAACTACAAACAGTCCAAGAAAAATTTGTTGTTGAATAATAGGGGCTACAACATTGCGATCCCGTCAGTTTAATAATAATGAGGAAGTATGCCATGAATGCAACTTACAGAAATAAACACATAATTGTGGTATTTAAATATTACTAAACTTTTACAACTTTTAAATAGTTTTTCAAATAAGTTAATCAAATTGTCAATCTTGGTTAGAATTTAAATAAGTCCTAGCAAAATCTTTATTTCTATTTGATCCCTTTTTGAAATTTAATATTTAAAGGAAAAAGGTTTCTGACTTTTTAAACTATTTCAAAACTTGGTGAAAGTTCTAAAATAATTTTAAAAAATCACAAAGTCTCCATATAATTTTTGTATCAAAACAATTTCAAAGGCTTAAAAATAGAAATAGATCTTTAAAATTAGAGAAAATGGATAAAAATTTATCTAACGTCTTGAGACGGGATTTAAGACATTCAAGGACAACTGTTTAAAATAGTTCACCAAAAAAAAAATTTGATTAAATTTATAGTGGCTAATTTTGCAAAGAATTAATAGTAAAAATTGATATTATTTTAAATTAGCGAAGAAACATGTGATGGTAAAATAGTTTATGACTTGAGAAAATTAACTATAAAGCCTATTTTGATTCATGTTTAAAATAGTATAAATTGGGTGAAGAAATCTAGTTAAGTAAATGAATAATAAAGACAAAACTAAATGACAACATTTCGAGAATTTATTTCAATCAATGAAAGTAAGAGTTAATATAAATAATCAAGTGAATTAGAAATAAATGAGAGGGTAAAAATTGGGCCCCTTTTTGCCCATCCACTACTGTCTAGACTTTGGACTTGACATTTCCTGGAATTGGTCTATTTTTGCCTCTGTATATCAGTTATGTATTGGAATTGTTTCTCCTGGTAGTTTCTATATATCTATATGTACATGGCTTTATGTTAGTCGTATATTTGTCTTCCTTTTATATATTAGGTACCTATTCCTCATTTACTTCGTTATATCACACATATATATGTTTTAATGATTCATATATTACAATATATCAGTCCCTTGGATACTTGATAAGAGGGCTTGACTCCTAGGAATGAGACTTGATCTTTAGGAAATGCTGGGGGAAGTCTATTTTGGACTCATCGTGGGAGGTTCATCAATTGAAAAATAATTATTAGCAGCAATGGACGATAAAAAATAATACACTAAAGGCAAACTTTAAATAGTCATTCAAAAGTGATTCTGGTAGCATAAAATCTGCTTTACATCATAATCTAAAAATTCAAACAAAATCAACAATGTTCTGCATATGAAGAGAAGCGTTTACACATAACCATTCAAGCATTCCCACAAACCAATATTTTACAGTAAAGAAAAACCTTGTCTTCAACAATATGACAAATGATCATGTCAATCTATTAGATTACTACCGTTTAAACTCTATGACTGTATAATGTAACTATATTTAACACTCTAATTTAACTTAAACTAACCAATTATTACCTATTTATGTTTATCCGTAGATATTTTGTGACTATATCAATTACATCTAAAAGATTTCAACTTTCACACTCTTTAACGCTAAAAAAGAAACAAATTTTAATAAGAAAATTTAGGCAAAATATTGCACTAAAAGGTAATAATCTAGTTACTAGTAAGTATGTTATACTAGATATTTAAAGGGAAAGGTGATGGGATGATCATTCATCTAAGCCACAGTCAAAGTAGGCCTAAAGATGTCACCTTTCCAAAAAAAAAAAGAGCACTGAATTGTTTATCATAGATTTTTGCAGGAAATAAACATATGCTTCTTCTCACCATATAAACATAAATCTTAAAACATTATCTACTATTTTAATTACAAAAGGCAGCCCATTTCACATATTGAACAAAAAGGAACCAATTCAAAGCTTAAAGGTAAAAATGGTTTGCTGTGAACCCATAAAAAATCAATAATGTCTATGACGACAAGTTTGTCAAAGATGTACCTTGTTGGGAGTAGTAACTGGGATTATGAGTCTTCAATTTTGACTCTCACCTTTAAGATTTTAATTTGAAATTGCATGAATTAAGTGAGAGTTGTTTTATATTTTTCCCAATTTCAAAAGTAAGAGGAAATCCATGACTATGAAATCTAGAAAAAAATCAACCTTGACCCCTTTCAAGTCTGTTACAAATAGTGAGGGTAGAGGGGGTACATATAGGGGATTTTGGACTTTTAATTAGAGATAAAAAATAGGGTTAGTTTTAAAATAAAGGATTTCAAATCCCGATTTAAAAATATTTGTAAAATAGGATTTTGAAATCCACAATCCAAATAAAATATAACTGACACTTGCACCAAATCGTTCCATGGATTCATAATGAAAAAATGAATGGAAAAGATCGAATCAAAATAAAGGACATTTTACAATTAATGTAGAGCCCAAACAAATCATACACTGGTGCAAATTTTCCAAAAAAATATAGGTGTATTTTGGGATTATGAAAGTGAATGAAATGTTAGCAAGAAATGGTTGTACTTCGAGGGTAAAAAGGGTAATGAAGAGGGTGAGGGTGAGGGATATAATTCTAGGTGTTAGGGTTCACCGGTGTATTTGTTTTTCATGTTTATCACCGAATGAAGGAAAGAAAAAAATAGAGTTGGGTTGGTTCTTGTGATTTTAGAGTTTAGCTTGGCTAATTGGATGGATGGGAAAGGAGATAGGAGAATGGGTCCAATATGTTTGATATTTAGCTATAATTAAAATGATTTGAGATGAATTAAGATATCCGATTAAATTTGGGCTTCTTAATCCAACCAAAATTAAAATAATTATTTCTAATTAAAAGTTGATTTATTTTAGAAATTAACGCACTTAATTACCATAAACACCATTTTAATTTTAAACAAAATTAAAGGAATAACTAACTTAAGGCTATTTTAAACAAAAACTAATTCTCAAATTGTTTCTTTTGGATAAGATAATATAACTTCGCACATTGAAATATAGAAATGTATAATTCTTACTTAAAATTGACAATATTTACTTGAAATTGATTTTGAAAAATAATTTTAACTTTAAAAAAATTAATTATCTTAAAAATGTCTAATAATTATAGAAGATTTTAATTTATTCAAATGTGGAGGACAAAAATTGAGTGTCAGCATGCTGACTCAAATCTATATTTTTTATTCTGTCATAAATCAATCTATAAGTTATAGATCCCATTTCATAAACCGAACCAGGGCCTAATCGTGATGGGTATCTCAAGTCCAACAAGGACCAAAGACCACCCCCAAATATCCAAATTACTGACTATAGCTTATACTCCCTATCAGATGAATTTCAAATATATAACAAGATAAGATAATATAGAATTAAAGATATTATACTAAGTTTATATCCAAAATCAACTATACACAATCAAATGACCAACCAATACCAATGTCTACACCAATACCAATACTGACACCGATACTGACACTACCCATACCCACATTAGTTCGATAAAGCCTCTAATCAAAATCAAGAAATATCCAGTTGGGACATGCCCTCGACCATAGACAAACGAAAACCATAAGGAATAATAAGGACATAAAGAAATCCATAACATAAAATTGGGTCTTCTGGAGTATAAAAGATCATCACTTTAGTCTGACTCAAAATTAGTCCCAAAATCATTCTGTCACTAAGAAGAAAGAGTGGAAGTTTGATAGGTTCCTGCATCGGTGGGTATACAACATCAGAAGATGATTAGCGGGGTGAACACTAGCATTCCAACTCAAGTACAAGGATAAAGTAATTCCATCAATCCAAAACCAAGTCAAACCAATGCACATAACCATAAGAAAATATATATTTATATTTATATTTATAAACACACCATGTCGGTACTGGGAACAAGGTATAGCATGTATAAAACTCTAAACTTTCTTACTATATAGGTGTGTTTAGCCTCCTAAACATCCATTTTGAAGGATTGTACATCCTAAATACTCTCTCAAGCTCATCTTTGAAGGATTGTAGGCTTGGGTTTCAATGGTGATCTTCAATAGGCAAAGTGAAGTAAATATTCTTGGTGATTAAAGTTGTCTAAGGCATGTTATTCTTCCCCTCGATATGTAAAACTAAACCTATGTATTTCACACTTTGATTAGTAAGTGTACATGGTGATTTTGAAATCAAATGAAAAGGGATTTGTTACTTAATACTAAATAATGATGATACTTGCTTAGACTTATGTTTACACATGTTATTTATGGTAATTCGTACACGTGTATTCTTGTTGTATGTGGTCTAATATAAGGTTTTTGAGTAACCCTAGTATTGATAATTTCTGCCATAAAATTGGCCTTGGTAAAGGCATGTACATAAGTCATTTTGAAAATGTTTAGGTGAGATATCTATTTACATGATATTGATGCATTAAGCCAGGGCAACGACCCAATATCTATGAATACTAGATAAATAATACTTTGAGGGTAAAATAAGACATGTATTGTGTAATTCATGACCTCAATGGATTGATTAATAAGATGGGGGTTAAATCCCCTAACATGAAAATGAACTTGAATTATGTATTGAACTAAATTATAGTATAGAATTGCTAATGAAGTTTAAATATTTATAGGGGACTTAAGGAACATTGTTTTAATTATACGATGAGTTGAATTAAGGCATTGGCTTATTGAAATGGTTGATCAATAAAGGCTCCCATGAAGACCATATAGTCATGTATAGTGATTAATTGGCTAAATGGGTTAAAGTCCTTATGTATGGAATTGAATGTATGTATATGCAAGTAAAAAGGGTTAGAGTCCCAATGTCAACTAAGGATAGTCGTGATGGCTTGAGGTTAAAGTATCTTGCCTAATAAAATTACTTTTTGTTAAAGTCCCTTGCATAATTAGATCTCATGAGGTCGACACACCTCACCAAATAAATTATCTTGGGGCTACGGTTCCTTATCTAATATGGTATGAGGTTAGAGTCCCTTGCCTAATGTGTTAGTATATGGTTAGAGTCCCTTGATCGAATGAGTATGTGTAAGTGGTTAGAGTCCCTCACTTAAATAGATATGTATGTGGTTAGGGTCCCTTACTTAATGATATGTGAATATGGTTAAAGTCATATGCCTAATGAGAAATAATTGACTCTATAAGTGTTGAAGGTTGGAGTTCTTTATTATATGTATGATGAATGAGTTCTCTCAAAGTGTTGATAAGACTTACCCCTTGGTTAGCATGTGATAAGGTTATGAATGATTAAATATGATATATATTGACTTGTTGTTGAATAATGATGCTATATTATACTTATCCTTAAGTTATAAGCTAACATTCTAACCGCTTACCATCTCCGACTCTATGTACCTACACGATATAGGGGCCAGAGCATCTTCTTCTCATCATATGCAATGATTAGGCAATCGAAGCAATTCGTGCATTGAATTGGGAGTGGTGAGCTTCCTTACTTTGGAAGACATTCCTTCGTTGTCTCCTATCTCTAAACAAAGTCTTATTTTTACTTGGTTATGATATTGTCAGGGGCTTATCCCGACGTCTACATTTCTAAACTTTAGTTCTTATATAAGTATTATAAATAACTGTGGACTTGGGTATATTTGTTAGTTGATGAATCTAATAATGTATTTAGACATATTTAAGTGATAACTTCTAGTATGTTTTTCTACTATCTCATTATATTGTTGGGATTCACCTGACCATGTGATTGATGTAATGACTATGATGGGTTATTGAGGTGACCTCCGATTCATGTGGTCTTGAGGTACCCCTCTGACATGACCCAGTTTTAGGGCATGTCAAGTTACTATTAGAGTTTAGGTTCATGGTATGTTGGGTCTCCATAATACCGTGTTGAGTAGAGTCTCCTTTATGGGTGTGAAGTGTGCCACACTTATAAAGGAGGAGCTATGAGACATTTTAGGAAATGTTTCCCATCCTTGTGTTTCACTCTCAAGAAATACAGTCTAAGGTCAAGGATTCTTCTAATTTCTGTTTGCTATCTTTTAGATCATTCCTCCAAGGAGATCTAACACTCAGGCAAACCCTTCTGAGGGCCATATGGATGTAGTTCATCCAACATTTGGAGTTTGGACCCGGTCTAGGGATGCGGTATCTAACCATCTTCTTGGGGTTCCACCTGTCCCCACCAACCCTGATTATGAGAGTGACCCTCTTATTTTATCACCTCAAAGGGATGCTACTAATGCCAAGTTTCATAGCTCTATCAATCTCTTGACTCAATTGGTATCTTCTCAAGTGGAGCGTGGTGCTCAATCTACCATTTCTTCTAAGGCCACAAGAATTGATTCATGAGGTTGAGCCCTCCCTTGTTCTCCGGTGTGAAGGTTGAAGAGGATCCTTAAGGCTCCGTTAATGAAATGTAGAAGATCACCCCAGTCATGCATGCTTCGGGGATTGAGGCCATTGAGTTTGGTTTCCAATAACTGAAATATCCAGCGTACCAATGGTACGAGGTGGGAGTGTTTTCTAGAGTTGCTGATACTATTCTTTCCATGTAAAAGGACTTCTCTGAGGCTTTCTTAGAATGCTTCTTTCCTCAAGAGTTGAAAGGAAAATACGAAAGATCATGTGAGCTTGAAGAAATAAAGGATTTTCATTCAAAAGTATGCACTGAAATTCCAATAGTTGTCAAGGTATGCTCCCGAGATGGTTTCTAGCATGAGATCTTGAATGCATAAGTTTGTCTCGAGATTGTCCCATGAGTTAGTCTTTGAGATCAAGGTCGCCTTATTGATTAAGAATATGGATATTTCTCGGTTGGTTATGTATTTGCAAGAAGTGGAAGAAGAGAAAAAAAATAAAGTTGAGCTTATTTAGAGGCAAGGATGGAAATTTAGGTCTTCTGACCATAGTGGGGGTAATGGTGGCTAGTGGCCATGGAAGAAGTAGGGGTATTTGAGTTCCTTCTCCTCAGATAGTGTTCTCTCGCACTGAAGGGTGCTAAGTCTGCCTTTGCTTCTATTTTTGGCCCCAATGTTGGCCGAAACCGCTTATATACACTTTCTACTCTCTAAGATTCTAAAGCATCTCCCCATGTTGTCACAGGTTTATTCTTACTTTTCTCTCATGATGTGTATTGTTTGCTTGATCAAGGGTCTACTCCTTTTTGTATGTGACCTCGTATGTGGCTGAGCATCTTGATTGTGGTCCTGAGAGTTTGTCGGTTCTTTTTTTTGTTACTACCCCGATCGGAGACCTTATGATTATTATAACGGTCTATAAGGGGTGTGTGATATCAGTTGGTGGTAGGGAGAGTCCTATAGAATTATTAGATATGGACATGATTGATTTTGATATCATTCTATGGATGGATTGGTTGCACTCTTACTACGCTTTGTTAGATTGTTGGGCCCATAGGTTCATGTTCAAATTCCCTAATGAGTCGTTATTGTTTGGAAAGATGTTTCATTATTCCTAAAGAAAGGTTTAGTTCTTATATAAAGTCCAAAAGGTTGATTTCAAAGGGGTGTTTATATCAGTTGGTCTGATTTAAAGATTCTAACTCGGGAGAGCCTTCTCTAGAATTTATTCCCGTGTTTAATGAGTTTCCCAAGTTGTTTCTCGATGATCTTCCCGATGTTCCTCCTGATAAGGAAATTGATTTTGGGATTGATCTTATTCTGGACACTCGTCTGATTTTTATCCCTCCATATTGAATGGCTCTGAAGAATCTAAAATATTTAAGGAGCAATTGAAAGATCTCTTAGATAAAGGTTTTATCCACCCTAGTGTATCTCCGTGGGGTGCTTCCGTGATATTTGTGTGAAAGAAAGATGATTCCCTTTATATGTGCATTGATTATTGATAGTTGAACAAAGTGATCGTAAATAATAAATATTCTCATTCTAGGATTGATGATTTGCTTGATCAACTTTATAGTGCAAAGTATTTTTCTATGATTGATCTTAGATTAGGTTACCATTAGCTTAAGATTAGGGATGCGGATATCCCTAAGACTTTCTTTACAACCCGGTATGGTTAGTATTAGTTTCTTGTCATATCTTTTGGGTTGACCAATGCCCCAATGGCATTTATGGACTTGATAAATAGGGTCTTCCATCAGTTCTTGGAAATGTTTGTCATTTTCTTCATTGATGATATCTTAGTCTATTCTAAGAGTGAGGAAAATTATGTCGATCATCTCTATGTTTTTTTATAAAATTTGAAGGATCATCGTTTGTATGACAAGTTCTCCAAGTTTGAGTTTTTGTTAAAAGTCATAGCTTTTCTTGGTCATGTCATTTCTACTGAAGGGATCATGGTAGATCCCAGAAAGGTTGTGATGGTTAAGAAGTGTCCTAGACCTATGACTCCAACAAATATTTAGAGCTTCTTGGCTGTAGCCGATTACTATAGAAGCTTTATGGAGAGTTTCGAGACTACAGCTGCCCCATTGACTAATTTTATCCAAAAGAAGGTCAAATTCTTATGGTCCTATGTGTGTGAGGGTAGTTTTGAGAAGTTGAAAGATAAGTTGACTTCAGCTCTGGTTTTGACAATGTCCAAGGGTAGTGATTATTTTGTGGCATATTATGATGCTTCTCATTTCAGTCTTAGTTCCGTGTTGATGAAACATGGTAGGGTGGTGTCCTACACTTCTAGGCAATTGAAAGTTCATGAGAAGAACTACCCTACTTATGACCTAGAGTTGTTAGTCATGATTTTTGTTTTAAATATTTGGTGATATTATCTTTATGGGGTAGATGTTGATATCTTTTCTGATCATAAGAGTCACCAATAAGTATTTACCCAAAATAAGTTAAACCTCCGGCAGAGAAGGGGGCTCGAGTTGGTGAAAGACTATGACATGATTCTTCATTACAATCCCGGTAAGGTAAATGTAGTCGATGATACCCTAAGAAGATTGTCCATTGGATGTTTGTCCCATGTTGATGAGGGTAAGAGGGAATTAGTGAAGGACAATCACCTTTTGTCTAATCTTGGAGTTTGACTTGAGGACTCTGAGGACGGTGGTGTATTTGTGCTTCCAGTATCTCAGTCATATCCTGTTATTGAGATAAAAGAGAACAAAGCCTTGGACCTCGACTTGATTAAGATCAAGAGCAATGTGGGTCAACACAAAGTCGCGGACTTTATGATTTGTGGTGATTGTATAATTAGATACCAAGGTAGGCTATCTGTTCTCGACATCGATGGATTGAGAGAAAGGGTCCTAGCTGAGGCTCATGAATCTTGGGATATTATACATCCCGATTCCACAAATATGTATCACGATCTTAGAGTGTTTTATTGGTGGAGCAATATGAAGCATGATGTGGCTAGCTATGTAGCAAAGTATATGGAGTATCAACAAGTGAAAGTTGAGCACATGAGGCCCGGTGTGTAGTACCAATAAATGATTTTTCCCGAATGAAAGTGGGAGGAAATTAATATTGATTTTTTTACCGGTCATCCTAGATCTCAAAATCAATTTTATTCTATTAGGGTCATTATTTATAAAATGACCAAGTCCGCTCACTTCTTACCCGTGATGATGTACTACCCCATATATTTCTAAGCTAAAAAATAAACCGTTATTCCTACACATGAAACCTCCTATCCTATGATTAATATTTGAGTAAATGAATTAGGATGAGTATCCTAGTGGTAATAGAGCATATGATGTGTTAAGCATGTTCATAAGAGTCACTTAGAGTAAGCCAAGCTAAGAACTTTTGAATCCAACATGTTTTGGGGTGTGATTTCACATAGCTCATCTTTGAACCACCATAACTTGATTTATAGGTATTATTTTGGAAGATTTATACCATACAAATTGTAGAGAATTGAATAAGCTTTCTGTCGATACCAAATTCGCCTAAACCGGACACCCAGTGAAGAAGTTATGGCGATTTAAAGTTTCAGCAGCGTCATTTCAGTCAATAGCGCATCGCGCCATAAGCTTAAATGACGTTCGTCAATTTCCAGTGTCTCTCCGCGATTCCAGCATGTCGCGGTGAGTTTCCAGGTCACAAACGGGTGGAAACGCTATGTCTCCGCGTCACACCGGGGGCCCAAATTGGGTAATTTTCACATAAATTAAATGACGCATCTAGAGGGGTATTTGGGTCATCTTTCCCCCCTATATAAGTCCCAAACACGGGATTGAGGCCCCAAATCAGCTCTTTACATTAATTTTAGCAAAATTCACTTAAGAACAACCAAGAAAAAGTCTAGGGTTCAATTGAGGGTTTCAAATTCCAAGCTTATTTCACTACTATTTTCACGGATTATTAATCTAAGGTATATGTAATATTTATCTATGGATCCAATCCATTCATAAATCTTAAGAACCATATTTTAAATACTATTTTGTAAACTTTTGGTGGTGATATGAGAATGTACATGGTTATGATTGTTGTTTAAGTTTTAAGATGATATCTAAAGGCGTTTTCATGGAATATATCTAGTTGTTAGTTGAAAACTATGAAGTTTAGGTGGTGTAATATGGTGCAAGTTATGAAACACACCTATGCCTTAAAGAATGCATGCTAGGTGTTTGATAAAATTCTTGGGATGCTAGGAATTTATGTTTACATGGTTCCATGATATCTAAAAGACAAGTCTATGTTAGCTATATACTTAACTATGAATTCCATGCTATTGATGTGTTGCTATTGTTGTGGTACGAAGCATGTATGATAATGGATATGTATAATATGTACACAAAATATATCCATGCAATCCCTACAATGTTTAAGATGTTGAATAACTACATGAAGTATGAGATCCCCTATTTATGATATTATGAATTGTGGACTCCAATCTTGTGATCAAGTCATGTCATGTGTGTTAGTTTCCTTCTATCGAGTCCTGGGGATATTCATACCAGAAAAATATAGCTGTTTGCCTAGAGCCATGTCATGTTGTCATTATAATCTCAGTCAAATTATAATCTATAGAACTCAGTCAGTCATGTGACTCAGGAAACCTCAGAAATCTCACGATCTCAGTTGACTCTCAGATAGTAGTACTATTCCGTCAGTCAACGGGAGTTATTTAATCAGTCCATGTACAATCAGTTGAATCATTTTCAGTATCTTAAGATAGGAATAGAAGTTAGCATCGAGTGATCCCAAGGATGGAAACTGACCTACCAGTTTAGGGTGTGATTCTTAGAAGTCATCCTTGCGTTCCAGAATATGTAGCCAGCATAGGTTGAGACATCATAACCTGTTAGATTAGGGTTGATGAGGTGGCTTAACCTATCAGTTCAGGATTCCCACCACTCTCGTTTTGAGTACCTTTCAGCTAAGGGTCAGTCACAACTGTCCTTACCAGTGGCTTGGTATTGACATCTCTCCAGTCGGGGTAGAGATTGGACCCCAGCTTAGCCATAATGGCACATATGGGGCATATCGGATAAACAACTACGTCCCAAAGTTTCAGACTCTGTCTCAGTAAAAGATCTTAGACATTTCTTCAGATATCAGTAAACCAGGACTGTTAGATATAGTTAAATTTATTTATAGCACGGGACTCAGAAAGTTCCATCAGATTCAAGACTGTCAGACCCAGTCGCCTATGGTATCAGAACTACAATTTCAGCCATGTCAGTTATCAGTAAACCATGTATTAGCATACAGATTTAGCTATCATGTACTCATGATCTCAGTTATTATGTATGTATGTTTGTACTGTTACATTCATATCAGTCAGCCATCTAGCATTATTCATGCATGTAAACCCTTTGCATTAGCCTACCTCACTCGTATACTTAGTACTCCTGTTGTACTGACGTATTTGTGCTATGGTGCTTTTTTTCATGTTACACCATAGGTTCAGATACACGAATTCTAGACCAGCAGTAGCAGCTGCATTCCGGTATACAGAGTTGCAGTGAGTCTTCTTTATTCGAAGATCATATGATATTATTTTATGTCATTTATTATTTCAGCTCAGTTTAGCTAAACGGACTTAGCTGGAGATGTATTCCTTCAACTCCGTATTCAGACAGTATTCAGAGGATTTCAGATTTAGTTTAGATTTGATTCAGTTTTCAGTCGTTTTGGGTATCTTTCACCCACACGAATGTTACTATTTTACAGATTTTTTATTCAGTTGAACCTTATTGTCTACATGTTCATGTTTTCCATATTATTAGTTTATATATTGTAGTGCACAGGTATAGATATCAGTCATGGGTTAGCTTGTGGTCCTTTGGGGTCATAAGCACCGTGTAGAATTCCGGTTTAGAAAATTAGGGTGTTACAAACTTGGTATCAGAATCTAAGGGTCAATAGAGTCCTAGGAAGTCAGAAAGCCGCATATAGTAGAGTCTTGTGCATAGGTGTGTTGCGCACCACATTTATATACAAGAGGATATGAGATGTTTAAGAACAGTTTCCCTTCTTTCTGTATTTATGTTGTGCCAGTGATCATAATTACAAGTCAATCTCTCTGTCTAATCCGCTTCTTCTCTTTATTTCAGAACATGCCTCCTAAGACAAGAAATCAGTCAGCCCCTCAATTCAAAGAACCTTTGGGCAATAATGTTTCTCTTGCGGAGTTCAGGACCGTATTCATCACACTTGCTCAGTTTCTGGCTACCCAAAATGATCGGGCACCAGTTATTCCGGCCAATGCAGTGGCCAATTCCGTAGCAGCTAGGATTTGGAACTTCACCCGAATGAATCCTCCATCTTTCTTCGGGTCTAAGTATGATGAATACCCTTAGGAAATCATTGCCAAGTCGAAAAGGTCATTTATATCATGGGAGTTACTTTTGTTTAGAGTGTTGAGTTAGCCGTATGCCAATTACAGGATGTCGCTCATACTTGGTACAAACATTGAAAGTCCGAGAGGGTAGACGATGCAGGTACTATTGAGTGGGAGGAATTTTTCATGGGTTTCTTAGATAGATTCTTTCCCCAAGAGCTGAGAGAGGAAAAAGTTCTTGAGTTCATCAACCTCAGGCAGGGAAATATGATGGTTAGAGAGTATTCTCTTAGATTTACTCAATTAGCCAAATATGCCCCTCATGTGGTTGTAGACAATAGGGCTAAGATGAGATAGTTCGTGTCAGGGGTGAATGATAGCGTGGTAAATGAGTGTAGATCTGCGATGTTGAACAGTGATATATCTTTAGCTAGGCCCATGATCCATGCTCAACAAATAGAGAAGCAAAAGGTTAGGACTAGGGTGAGATAGAATAAAAGAGCAAAGTCAGGCAGTTTCAGTTTTGCTCAACCCAAATCAGAGGGAGGAAACTGTTCACAATTTTTTCCTAAGTCATCAGCTCCAGCCCATTCTTCCACCAGTGCCAAAATTTAGAGACGGAAATAGAGATAGAGCACCAGGCTCTAAATCTCAGGGCAGTGTTAGTAGTGCCCAAACAAATCCCCTATGTCAGACTTGTGGTAAGAACCATAAGGGTATTTATAGAGTCAGTAGTGATGTCTGTTTTAGTTATGGCAAGCCAGGCCACAGAATTAGAGAGTGTCCTCAACTAGGTCCTCAGGGTCAGTAGAACCATTCCACAGCTCAGTTCATTCATCCGAACCAGTAGGGTGCCACTTCCAGTGCTAGATCTAGGTGCATCCCGACAGGATCAGGAAAATTCTCTTGATGTCATTACTGGTACGTTGCAGATTTTCCATGTTCATGATTATGCTTTGCTAGATCTAAGTGCATCCTTGTCTTTTGTTACTCCTTATATAGCAGGATATTTCAAAATCAGTCCCAAAATTTTAGCAGAGCCCTTTTCAGTCTCTACCTTAGTGGGTAAAACTATCATAGCTCGGCGGGTATACTAGAACTGCCCGATTATGATATTTCAGAAATCCACATCAACAAATTTAGTCGAGTTAGAGATGACTGACTTTGATGTTATTCTCAGCATGGATTGGCTTCATTCCTTCTATGCCATAGTCGACTGCAGAAATAGGATTGTTCAATTTCAGTTCCCGAATGAGCCCGTCCTAGAGTGGAAGGGTAGTACTTCAGCGTTCAGGGGTCAGCTTGTTTCCTACCTACGGGAAAGGAAAATGATTTCTAAGGGGTGTGTGTATCATCTCGTGCATGTTAAGGATTCCAGTTCCAAATCTCCCAGTCTCGAATCACTTACGGTGGTTAATAAATATTTAGATGTCTTTCCAGAAGATCTTCCAGGCATTCCTCCCAAAAGGAAAATAGATTTGGCATAGACCTTCTCCCAGATACTTAGCCTATTTATATTCCGCCATACAGAATGGCACCAAAAAAACTCAAGGAACTGAAAGATCAGTTGAAGGATCTCTTAGATAAGGGATTCATCAGGCCTAGTGTATCCCCATGGGGTGCACCAGTCTTATTCGTGTGCAAAAAAGACTATTCTCTCAGGATGTGTATTGATTACCGTCAGCTCAACAAAGTTACGGTCAAGAATAGGTATCGACTTCCTAGAATAGATGACTTGTTTGACAAACTTTAGGGTTCCAGTTACTTCTCTAAGATAGACCTCAGATCAGGCTATCATCAACTCTGAGTTAGAGAATGTGACACACTGAAGACAACTTTTCGTACGCGGTATGGTCACTTCTAATTTCTTGTCATGTCCTTTGGTCTTACCAATGCCCCTGCATCATTCATGGACTTGATGAACTGGGTGTTTAAGCAGTACTTGGATATGTTCGTTATAGTCTTCATAGATGATATTCTGGTCTATTCTCGCACTTAGCGTGATCATTCAGACCATCTCAGAATTGTTCTTCAGACTCTCAAGGATCATCAGTTATTCTCCAGGTTAAGTAACTAAGAATTTTAGCTAGGATCAGTATCATTCCTTGGCCATATTATTTTTGGTGATGGCATTAGAGTAGATCCTCAGAAGACCGAAGCGGTAAGAAACTGGCCTCGCCCTGTATCTCCAATAGATATCAGGAGTTTCTTAGGTTTGGATGGATATTACAGATGGTTTGTCTTGAGATTTTATTATATTGTATCTACTATGTCCAAATTGACTCAGAAAAAGGTCAAGTTTCAATGGTCAGATTCATACGAGAAGAGTTTTCAAGAGTTGAAGACTCTACTCACCTCAGATCTAGTTCTAGCTCTTCCAGACGGCTCAGATGGTTTTGTTGTCTATTGTGAAACATCAAGAGTGGATTTAGGTTATGTCTTCATGCAGCATGGTAAGTTCATAGATTACTCTTGTAGATAGTTAAAGCCCCATGAGAAAAATTATCCAACTCATGATCTTAAGTTAGCAGCCGTAGTATTTGCCTAGAAGATTTGGAGGCATTATCTTTACGGAGTTCATATAGATATCTTTATATATCATAAGAGTCTCTAGTATATCTTTTCTTAGAAATATCTCAATCTTCATCAGAGAAGGTGGTTAGAGATTTTGAACGATTATGACATGAGTGTTCTTTATCATCAGGGCAAGGCCAATGTTGTGGCCGACGCTCTCAGTAGACTCTCTATGGGTAGTGTTTCTCACGTTGAGGATAACAAGAAGAAAATAGCTCAGGAAATACATCAGCTGTCCATACTAGAAGTTTGCTTCGTAGACTCTTTTGAGGGTGGTGTATGTATTCAGAGTAGTTCATAGTCATCTGTAGTTTCTGAGGTGAATGAAAAGCAAGACAGGGATCCTAGCCTTGTCAAGCTGAAAGAGTCAGTTCAGAATCAGAAAGTTGAGGTTTTCTCCCAAGGGGGAGATGGTGTTCTTTGTTGTTAGGGTCGTTTGTGCATTCCAAGTGTAGATGGCTTGAGGCAGCAAATTATTACAGAAGCGCATGGTGCACGATACTCTATTTATCCATGGGTCACTAAGATGTACCGCCACTTGCAGGAGATCTATTGGGGGAGTGGGATGAAGAGAGATGTTGCAGAGTTTGTGTCTAAGTGCTCTACATATCATAAGGTTAAGATAGAGCATCAAAAACCTAGTGGTTCTATCAAGGAGTTCACCATTCCTACTTGGAAGTGGGAAGAAGTGAACATGGACTTCGTGATGGGTTTTCCTAGAGCTCATCATCAGTATGATTTAGTTTGGGTCATTGTAGAAAGAATGACCAAGTCAGCTCATTTTTTTCTTGTTCGTACTTCTGATTCAGCCGAGGATTATGCCAAACTCTATATCAGGGAGTTGGTCATATTACACGATATTCCACTAGCTATTATTTCAGACAGAGGTACCCAGTTCACCTCTCACTTCTAGAAAGCATTCCAAAAGGGTATTGGTACCCAATTTTATATCAGTACAATATTTCATCCTCAGATAGATGGTCAAGCAGAAAGGACCATTCAAACTCTCAAAGATATGCTAAGGGCTTGTGTAATTGATTTCAAGGGAATTTGGGATGACCACTTGCCTTTGATTGAGTTTGCATACAACAATAGCTATCATTCCAGTAATCAGATGGCTCCATTTGAAGTTCTCTATGGTAGGATATGTAGATCTCAAATTGGTTGGTTCAAAGTTCGTGAGGCCTCAGTTATAGGTCCTGACTTAGTATTCGACGCCTTAGAGAAAGTTTAGTTGATCCCAGTGAGACTCTGGGTTTCTTAGAGCCGACAGAAATCTTATGCAGATGTTCATAGAAAGGATCTCAAATTTGAGGTTGATGACTATGTCTACCTCAAGATCTCTCCCATGAGGGGAGTAAAGAGGTTCGGTAAGAAAGGGAAACTCAGTCCCCGATATGTCAGTCTCTTCAGGATTCTCAGTCAATTCGGCAAGGTAGCTTATGAGCTCAAATTGCCTTCAGATCTATCCTCAGTTCATCCAGTCTTCCATGTCTCGTTGCTCAAGAAATGCATAGGTGACCCAGCTGTTGTAGTCCCTATTCAGATCATTGACGTTCAGAACAATCTCTCAGATGAACAAATGCCAGTCGAAATCTTAGACTATCAGACTCGTAGATTGAGGAACAAAGAAGTCCCTCTAGTCAAGGTTCTTTGGAGAAATCAGTCTCATGAGGGAGATACTTGGGAAGAAGAAGTAGATATGCGTACCAAGTATCCTCACCACTTCTCCGCCAATTCAGATCAAGCTCAAGGTAACAGTTCTTTTAAAGCGTACTCAGTTTCATGTTCATGTTCCCATTATAAACTTGGTATCTATTACCATTGCATATTCAGTCATGCATTCATGTATCCCAGTGTATAATTATGCATCAAATATGAATTCTCATTGGCAGAACTCAGTTATCAGAAGTCTCAGTTATGTATTCAAGAATCAGTTACTCATGCATCAGATATGCATGTCCAACATAATATGTTTAGCTTATCAGTCATGTACGTCATGAGATTATTTTCCAGTAGTGTATGTCTTGAACGTACTCCAGTTTATCATCTCTCCTCATTTCAGTCAGTCTCATTCGAGGATGAATGTTTCAAAGAGAGAGATATTATAATACCCCATATATTTCTAAGCTAGAAAATAAATTATTGTTCCTACACATGAAACCTCCCATCCTATGATTCATATATGATTACATGAATTAGCATGAGTATACTAGTGATAATAGATCTTATGATGTGTTAAGCATGTTCATAAGAGTCACTAAGAGTAAGCCAAGCTAAGAACTTTTGAATCCACCAAGTTTTGATGTGTGATTTCACATAGCTCATATTTGAGTAAGCATAACTTAGTTTATAGGTGGTATTTTGGAATATTTATACCCTTCATATTGTATAAAATTTAATAAGCTTTACGTCGATACCAAATTTGCCTAAAATGGACACCTGGTGAAGAAGTTATGGAGATTTAAAGTTTCAGCAGCGTCACGCCGTAAGCAAAAATGACGTTCGTCAATTTCCAGTGTCTCTATGCAATTCCAGCACATTGCGGTGAGTTTCCAGGTAACAAACAGGTAGAAACGCGATGTCTCCGTGTCGTGCTGGGGGCCCAAATAGGGTAATTTACACAGAAATTAAATGACGCATCTAGAGGGGTATTTGGATCATCTTTCCCTCTCTATATAAGTCCCAAACATGGGATTGAGGCCCCAAATCAGCTCTTTACATTACTTATATCAAATTCACTCAAGAACAACCAAGAAAAAGTCTAGGGTTCAATAGGGGATTTCAAATTCCAAGATTATTTCACTACTATCTTCACGAATTATTAATCTAAGGTATTCATGGTGTTCATCTATGGATTCAATCCGTTCATATAGATCAAGAACCATGTTTTAAATACTATTTTGTGAACTTTTTATGGTGATATGATCATGTACATGTTGATGATTGTTGTTTAAGTTTTAAGATGATAATTAAAGGTGTTTTCATGGAATATATATGGTTGCTAGTTGAAAACTATGAACTTTAGGTGGTGTAATACGGTGAAAGTTATGAAACACACCTACGCCTTAAAGAATGTATGCTAGGTGTTTGATAAAATGCTTGGGTTGCTAGGAATTTATGTTTACATTGTTCCATGATATCTAAATGACAAGTCTATGTTAGCTATATACTTAAATATGAATTCCATGCTATTGATGTGTTGCTATTGTTATGGTATGAAGCATGTACGATAAAGGATATGTATCATATGTAAACAAAATATATCCATGCAATACCTACAATGTTTAATATGTTTAATAACTACATGAAGTATAAGATCCCGTACTTCTGATATTATGAATTGTGGACTCCAATCTTGTGATCAAGTCATGTCATGTGTGTCAGTTTCCTTCTATCAAGTCCTGGGGGTATTTGAACCTGAAAAATATAGCTGTGTTCCTAGAGCTATGTCATCTTGTCATGATAATCTTAGTCAGTCTATAATCTATAGAACTCAGTCAGTCATGTTAGTCAGGAAACCTCAGAAATCTCATGATCTCAGTTAACTCTCAGATAGTAGTACTCTTCCGTCAGTCAATGGAAGTCATTTAATCTGTCCATGTATAGTTAGTTGAATCATGTTCAGTCTCTTCAGATGAGAGTAAAAGTTAGCACCGAGTGAACCCAAGGATGGGAACTCACCTACCAGTTTAGAGTGTGATTCTTAGTAGTCATCCTTGCATTCCAGAACTATGTAGCCAACATAGGTTGAGACATCTTAACCAGTTAGATTAGGGTTGATGAGGTGGCTTAACCTGCCGATTCTGGGTTCCCACCACTCTCGTTTTGAGTACCTTCCAGCTAAGGGTTACTCACAACTATCCTTACTAGTGGCGTGGTATTGACACCCCTCAAGTCGGGGTAGAGATTGGACCCCAACTTAGCCATAATGGAACATATGAGGCATGTCGATTAAATAACTACCTCCCACAGTTTTAGACTCAGTCTCAGTAAAAGAACTCAGACAGTTCTTCATATATCAGTATTCCAGGACTGTTAGATACATTCAAATTCAGTTATAGCACGGGACTCAGAAAGTTCCATCAGATTCAAGACTGTCAGACCAAGTCACCCATATTATCATAACTACAGTTTCAGCTATGTCAGTTATCAGTAAACCATGTATTAGCGTATAGATTTAGCTATAATGTACTCATGATCTCAGTTACTATATATGTATGTTTCTACTATTACGTTTATATCAGTCAGTCAGTTAGCATTATTCATATATGTAAGCCCTTTGCATTAGCCTACCTCACTCGTATACTAAGTACTTCAGTTGTACTAACATATTTGCGCTATGGTGATTTATTTTCTTGTTACACCATAGGTTCAGAGACACGAGTTCCAGACTAGCAGTAGCAGTTGCATTCTAGTATACGGAGTTGGAGTGAGTTCTCTTCAATCGAGGATGATACGATATTATTTTATTTCATTTATTATTTCAGCTCATTTTTTCTAGACAGAGTTAGTTGGAGATGTGTTCCTTCAACTCCTTATATAGACAGTATTTAGAGGCTTTCAAATTTAGTTCAAATTTAATTCAGTTTTCAGTTATTTTGGGTATGTTTCACCCACATGGATGTTACTATTTTACAGATTTTTTATTCAGTTGAGCCTTATTGCCTATATTGTTCATGTTTTCTGCATTATTACATTATATATTGCAGTGCACAGGTATAGATATCAGTCATGGGTTAGCTTGTGGTCCTTCTGGGTCATAAGAACTGTGTAGCATTCCGGTTTACAAAATTGGGGTGTTATAGAGTAACAATTACTCAACAGAAGATTATGTTAAGTTGTATCGTACAGAGATTATGAAGTTCCATGGTGCTTCAGTTTCTATTATCTCGGATTTTGGTCCTCCATTTTTATCCTATTTTTGGAAGTCATTCCAAAAGGGTTTAGGTACTAGAGTGTGCCTTAGTACCTCTTTTCACCCACTAACAGATGGGAAGGTAGAAAGGACCATCCAAAAAGTGAAGGATATGTTTTGAGATTGTGTGATTGATTATGGTAGTAGTTGGTATGACCACTTTTCTTTGATTGATTTTACCTGCTATAATAGTTACTATTCTAGTATTGATATATCCCCTTTTGAGGCATTTAATGGTAGGAGATGTCGATCTGCTATTGGGTGGTACGAAGTTAGCGACGGTAAATTGGTTGGACCTAATTTAGTCCACCAAGCCTTAGAGAAGGTGAAGGTGATTCATGATAGATTGAAAGCCTCTCAAAGTCGCCAAAACTCTTAAGCAGATGTTAGGTATAGGGACTTAGTGTTTAGCATTGGAGATTGGGTATTATTGAAGTTGAGGTGTCTCCTATGAAGGGAGTAATGCGATTAGGTAAGAAAGGAAATCTTATTCCTCGGTATGATGGCCCCTACTTGATTGTGAAGAGGGTTGACAATGTTTCCTACGATTTGGAGTTGCTTTCTAATATGAACTCCATTCACCTAGTTTTCTATGTCTCTATGTTGTGGAATTGTGTTGGTGATCCTTCATTGGTTATTCCCTTGAGGTATGTCGGTAATTCGGACTCCCTGTCCTATGAGTAGATCACAATGAGGATCCTAGATCATCAAGTTCGCCGGTTGTGAACAAAAGAGGTGGCTATGGTGAAGGTTCTATGGAGGAACCAAAAGTCTAAGGAAGCTACTTGGGAAGCGGAAGAGGACATGAATTCCAAGTATCCGCATTTGTTTCCCATTATGAAAACTTGGGATGGAGGTATGTGTTGATATCCTTGCTTTGATTTATGTCTTTTGCAAACAATGGGTTGAAGTCCTTAGTGTGTTGAGTGGTTTGTATCGTGGTAGACCATGGGTTCAAGTCCTTATTTTTTGAAATTATGTGTGTTTTGTTGTGATGGGTTTAAGTATCTAGTATCTTTAGTTGATTCAAGTCTTTGGTAAGTGATGGATTCGAGTCCCTAATCCTTGAATTGAGTAAGTACCCTAGATAAGTCGATGTGTTAAAGTCCCTATGTTGTGAAATGAGTATGTATTGATAACTAAGGGGTTTATGTAACGCTTCGAAAATGGGTCCCGAAACATCACACGGTGCTTAGGTTCATAAGTAACCCCAAGCTAACCCTTCTACTGGTAAAATCATAAGCAACTGAATAAAATGCATAAATTTGTACAATATCAGTGATAGATAACTCTTTTCTGAATCTAATCAATACAAAACTGAATTCACAGGATTATAACTCTGCTTTTACAATGAAAACTAAAACTAAATACATTAACTCTACTGACTGTCTATGAATCCTTTACTAATACTGACTATAGATAGAAAGGACGCGACCCCAACTATCACTAATCACTACATACGAATAAGAAAGTAAAAAAAAATAGTGAATCTAACTGAAGTCCCCAAAATAGGAGGACTCATCATCTGCTGGCTGGTATCTGCAACTGTCTGATTTTGATTGCACATACTACAACTTGTACCTATATTATGAGACAATGTAGCACATAGACATATATGTGGATCAACACTTGGGAATATACTGAGTATATGGGGTGTATGCATTTAAATAAACATTATCATTAATCTTTATAGAAAATCTACATGCTTATATAAATGACTCACATAGCTTGAGTACAAGATGAAATCTGAATCTCATAAATCATGTATAATGAAGCATATAGTACAAATCTCGTGAGTCATTCTATTTACTTATCAAATCTCTATTCTCTTCTTATTCTCAATACTTGAAGGCTAAAGGAACTTTAAACAAATCTTTCAAACTCATAATTTTATCTCATGGAGAGTAAAACATCTTTGACACTCATGGACTCTTTGAAACTTGAAGATTTGGGAACTCTGTTAATCTTGGAATTTTATAACTTTGGACCCTCAGGAGTTTCTTCTAACCGACATAAACCATGTGAGATACATGGATTACAACATCTTTTCCTCCTAAGGAAGAAACCTCACATTGGAGAGAGACATCATACTCTTGCCAGGGAGTATAAAATAAACTCACTGATCACTATCTCGGCCTCGTGCCCATAAATCTCAATCCTATGGTGGCACGTAGTTTTGGGTTATGATACCTCGGAATCATACCCAACTCGGTGCTAAACATTACTACCATACTCAGCTTAGAACTCTTAGGAAATCCACCTCAAACAACTCAGGGGTCTATACTGAAGACCAAAATGTATTACTATTTGCTTTAATGGAACATCAATGTGAATTTCAACTCTATTAGGACAAAAAAGGTCAAATATTTCTCAATTATCTCAAAGTACTCAAATCATAGGTGCTTATATATAGAAGTTCATAAAATTGCAATTCTCAAGTAGGGCTTAGTGGCCCGTAGTTCAATCTCAAGTTAAGACTCATCACTTGTACTTAGGACTCAAAATGTAAAGCTTTAATGCATAAAAATAATATTTAAACTTTATGCTCATCCATCATCTTAAAAATCTTACAATCATCTTAATCAAGATATTGGAAAAATAACTCATAATATGAATCTAATGATTTCAACATCTCAAAATTTATGTTTTGATAACAAAACATTCATAATCATCTTAAAATTGGGAAAATTCAGAAATAGGCATGAAAATATAAACAAAATCATGCAATTCAGCTTTTAAACCATGGGAAATAACATAATCTTGCAAACAATGGTAAGGGTATGTTCATGGAAATCATAATAAATTTATATCTTAAAAGAAGTTTTTGGGTACAAGAATGCAAAGATTGTTCTTGTTCAAACCCCACATACCTTAGATTGATAAACTTGGATGAATAAATTATTTTTGAGAAGTTATTGAAACTCTTGAATGAGGGTTCTTGAAGCTTTTGACTTGGGGGTCTTAAATCATGACTCAATTTGTAAAAACTATGGTGAACTCTTGAGTTTCTTGGAAGAGGATTTGGATACTTAAGGTTTTTTGATTTTTAAGAGAATGAGGATTTAGGGCATAAAAATCTTTATAATATGATATATTTTATGTTTTAGACGGATTAGGGTAGGATAATTGTCCAAAATACCCCCTCTTAACCCTCGACAAAACTGGAAAAATATAACTCGAAGCCTGATTTTATGGGCCACTGCGACGCGCCACTATAGTGGTGGCTCACTAAAAATTAACTAATGGGAATCTGAGGGTCACCCCTATGTGGAGACATCGCATTATTCCACTGGATGGGACCTGAAACTTCAGCGTAACATGCTATAATCGTGCTAGGCTACTAGAAACTGACATTTGGGATACTCCTCTCCGCGACGCGCTAAGGGTGTAAATGATGGTGCTTTATGACAAGAACTTCAATTAGCCATAACTTCTTGAATGGTTATCATATTTGGGTTAATATTATATCGTTGGAACGATAATTCAATTTTCCACTCGATAAAAAGTCAAAATTAGGACAATTCTATATGATTTAAACATTACTCTCTTTGGACGTCATTCCTCAATCTTATAGAGATGAAATTAGGCTTAAGGAAAGTTTGGGGTACTACAGTTTAAGTCCCTAATCTTTGAAATAAACAAGTGTATTTGATAAATAATGGGTTTGATTCCCAAAGATGATGAAGCGAATGATTGATTGATAATGCGCACAGAGTGTGTTATATCCTTGTTGTATGCTTGCTCTAAATTGTTTGAAGGTTGTTTTGATGGGTGATGATATGTTACCTTGTATATGTTTCTTTCCATACCCGTCATTCGTAGATGAATTATCCAAGTAGGGGAGAATTGAAACACCTAGACTTTCAACCATTGAAAAATTCCATCATTTGATGTCTCTAGACTTGGTATGACTAAGACTACCAATAATTCCCTTTGTATATGAGTTGGTGACACCCTATTGTACCCTAGGAAGTTTGGTGAGGGTCACTCACTATCCTAGGTATGATTTAATCTCCAAATAATCATATCTTAAGGTATGATTCATACCAAGACCAACCGTGTAGAGTGATGCCTTGATCAAAAGTTGATCATTTTTGGTGCAGTTATGGATATGGGTTAGGGTGGAGTCGTACTCTTTGGATACGACTTAAAGGGGTATGTTTGTATCCTTAATAGTTTGTGTGACCTAAGAGAAGACTAGGGTACTATTTATGGTACCACTCATACCCTAAGGAATGACTACTTAAATGAGTGGTATGGTGAGTAGTACCCCTAGACGAGTTCAATTTTCATCTTTTAACTAAGGGACTTCTGGTAATTTCCTATGTCTAAAACCCTAATACCTCTCACTATATAAGGGTGTGTATCCTCCTAAATATCCATTTTGATGGATCAAACACCCTAAATAATCTCTCAAGCTCCTCTTTGAAGGATTGGAGGCTAGGCTTTCAAGGGTGATCTTCAAGAGGCAAGTGAAGTCAATATTCTTTGTGATTGAAGTTGTCTAAGGCATGTAACTCTTCCCCTTTGATAAATAACTATAAACCCATGTATTTCAAACTTGAATTAGTAATTGAACATGATGGTTTTGAAATCAAATGAAAAGGGTTTTGTTGCCTAATAATGAATAATAATGATATTTTCTTATACTTATGTCTATACATGTCGTTGATCATAGTTTTCCCATGTTAATGATTGTTGTATGTTGTCCAACATTTGGGTCTTGATTAACCCTAGTCTTGATAATTTCTAACTTGAAATTGGCCTTGGTAAAGGCATGTACACAATGTGTTTGTGAAAATGCCTAAGTGAGATATCTAGTTACATGATGATGATACTTTAAACTAGGGCAATGGCCCAATATGTATGAATTCTCGATAAATAATACCATGAAGGTAAAATGAGCCATGTATTGTGTAATTCATGACCTTGATGATTTGATGAATAAGAATGGTGTTAAAATACCTAACATGAAAATGAACTTGAATTGTATGTTGTACTAAATTGTGGTATAGAAATGCAAATGAAGTACGAATGCCTTGTAAGGGTCTTGAGGACCATAGTTGTAATTGTATGATGAGTTGAATTAAGGAATTTTCCTATTAAAATGGTTGAGAAATGAAGGCTCCCATGAGGTCCATGTGTTCATGTATGGTGTTGAATTAGCTAAATGAGTTAATGTCCTTATGTGTGGAAATAAATGTATGTGGATTCATAGACAAAGGGTTAGAGTCCCAATGTCAAATATGGATAGTCATGATGGCTTGAGGTTAAAGTCCCTTGCCTAATGAAATCGCTTTTGGTTAAAGCTTCTTGAATAATGAGATATCATGAGGTCGAAGATCCTTGCCAAATTAATTGGATTGGGGTTAGAGTCCCCTATCTAATATGGAATGAGGTTAGAGTCCCTTTTCTAATATATGAGAATATTGTTAGAGTCCCTTGCTCGAATGAATAAGTTTGACTAGTTAGAGTCCCTCACTTATATATATGTGTGCGAGTGGTTAGAGTCCGTCACTTAAATGGATGTGTATATGGTTAGGGTCCCTTACTTGATGATATGTGAATATGGTTAAAGTCCAATGACTAATAAGAAATTTCTTTAATCTATAAGTATGTAAGTTTGGAGTTCTCCATTGCATGTTTGATGAATGAGTGCTCCCAAAGTGTTGATAAGACTTATCCCCTTGATCGTCATGCGATATGTTTATATGTATAGATAAGGTTAGAATGTGATTGAATATGACATATATTGACTTGTTGTTGAATGATGATGCTATATTATCCCTATCCTTGAGTTACATGCTAGATTTCCAACCACTAACCATATCCAAAATCTTTGCCCCAATGCCACATTGGGGCCGGAGCATCTTCTTATCTTACTACGCAGTGATTAGGAAATCAAATGAGTTCGTGCATTGAATTGGGAGCGGTGAGCTTCCTTACATCGAAAGACATTTCTTCTTGGTCTTATATCTCTAAACTTAGTCTTATTTTGACATGGTTTGGCTATTGTCGAGGGCTTTTCCCAACATATATATTTCTAAACTTCGGTTTGAATTGAGGAATTGTGGATGAATGTGGACTTGGGTATATTGGTTCGTTGATGAATCTAATGAAGTGTTTATACATTTTTAAGTGATAACTTGTAAAATGTTTTTCCTCTATCTCATTATATGGTTGGGATTCACCCGACCTATGTGATTGATGTGATGGGTTTTCGGGGCGACCTACGGTTCATGTAGGCTTTAGGTGCCCTTACGACATGTCCCGGTTTAGGGGTGTGTCAATTTCTTTGTACCCCTATTCCCATCTACCATTCCCATGCACCCCCAAAATATTTTCCAACCATCAATTTAAACACAGTAGCTTGATAAATATCATAGAAGAAACACTTAAGCAATGTATATTCAAAACCCTCATCCCATGGTTCCAAACCAAACATCAATATCTCTTAAACAAAACTTTAAACCACATGATTTTACAGAATTGATAATGAGGGAAGACTATCATGCCTTACCAAGAAGTACGGACAGAAATCACCCCTGGAATCCCCAATTGATTAGCTTGTTTAAAAGGCTAAGTGTTATTGACCTTGAGGATTAGAGAGTGTTCTGAGAGGTTATTTTATGTGTTTATGATAGCTAATGATGCCCTAGGGAAGTTATAAGACATGGGTTTTAAGTTGGGCAAGAGGGAAAATGTCCAGAATGCCCTCAACTTAAAATCTGAAAAAAAAGCCTATGGTTATGAGTCAACCCCTTGACTCGTACCCAAACCTTACGACTTGTGACGATGAATCGTAACCAAAACAATGATTTGGAACCCATACGTAGCCCACCTTCCGATTCTATCACCCTACTCGTAATGAGATCTTACAACTCGTAAGGTCTACTCGTGAACTAAACTAAACCTAAATTAATTGAACATTGGACATCCTACGATCTGAACCTACGACTCATAAAATATCCTCATGCATCATAGTGAGCAACTCGTACTAAGAGAAGAACTTTGCCACAATGTTTCTTATTTTACTATGACCAAGGTCCTACGACCCATAACCATATCACATGACTCATCACCACGAGTCGTGACACAAGCAGTGAATCCAAAGCTCAAGAACTTTTCAAGATCTAATAATCCAGGGGGTTACATTCTCCCCTACTTGGTTCATTCATCCTCGAATGATGAGTCAAGGAAACACAAGCACAATTGGACTCCATGTACCTCTACTCTTATCTTTAACCTAGTTAGAAAACAAAAATGCCAAGGAAATACCCCTTTCCTTTAACAAAGTTAGAAAGAAAAGATATTAAGAATAACAGATACCTTAGGCATGATTTTTCAAAACAGGGAACAAGAACGGATATTTGGACTTCATGTCCTCTTCAGCTTCCCAAGTGGCCTCTTCAACCTTGTGGTTCCTTCAAAGAACCTTTATTGAAGCCACATCTTTTGTCCGCATCTGAAGAACTTGTCGATTCATGATTTAAACCGAGACTTCCTCATAAGTCAAGGAGTCTAAAATACCTAACCCATCCAAAGGTAAAACAAATAAAGGATCACCCACACACCTTTGCAGCATCAAGACATGAAACATGAATAAATCGAGCTCAAATAAAAAGGCAACTCCAGCTCTTCCCCAACACTATCAACCCTCTTCACAATGAAGTATAGAACAATAAAAAGAGGTCTGATCTTTTCTTTCTCACTAAACCGCATCACCCCCTTCATTGGAGACATCTTTAAGAACACCCAATCACCAACCTCAAACTCTAACTCCCTATGCCTCACTTCTGCATAGGGCTTTTGGCAACTTTGGGAGGTATTAAGCCTATCACAAATCACCATAACTTTCTCCATGTACTGGTAAACTAAGTTAGGATGAAAAAACTCATTTTCACAAACTTTATATCACCCAATAAGAGAGTGACACAACATAACATACAACTCCTCAAAAGGATCCATACCAATTCTAGAGTAATAACTATTATTATACACAAAATCTATGAGAGGTAAATGGTTGACCCAACTACCACCATAGTCAATAATTCAAGCACGAAGCATATCTTCCAAGACCTAAACTGTCCTTTCCACATGCCCATCCATCTATAATGGAATAAAGTACTAAGGCTCACCTTATTTCCCAAACCTCTCTAAAATTATCACAAATAGGGAGATGAGAACTCAGTACCACAATCCAAAATAATGAAAACTGAACACTATGAAATTTCACAATCTCCCTAAGAAAAAACTTTGTGTAATCCTCAGCAGAATAATTAGTCCTCACTGGCATAAAGTGAGCATACTTAGTCATCATATCCATGATGCTCCAAATAGAATCAAACTGATTTTGAGACCGAGGAATCCCAGTAAAGAAGTCCATATTTATTACCTCTATTTTAATGCAAGAAACTCAATCTCGTGAGACATCCCTCCCGGCCTCAAGAGCATAACCTTCACTTGTTGACACAACATGCACTTAGCCACAAATATGGTCACACCCTACTTTATATTATTCCACCAATAAATCTCCTTAATATAATGATAAATCTTTGTTGAACTAGGATTAATAGTATAACACGACCCATGAGCCTCAACCAAGATCATTTCTCACAATCCATCTACGTCAGGAACACATAGTCTATCTTGGTACCTCAAGATACCATCGCCACTAATCTCAAAAAACATTACTCTTTGCTGACCTACATCTCCCTTAATCTTCATCAATATAGGATCCAATACTTGGATATCCTTCACCTCAGTACCAAGAGATGACTGCGCCACCTTTTGTACAAACACACCACCCATCCTCAAATTCTTTAAGACAAACTCCTAGGTTAGAAAAATGATGAATATCCTTCACTAATTCCTTTTTATCCTCATCGATATGAACTAGACATCCCATGGATAACCTGCTAAGAGGATAAAAAACTATGTTAGATTTACCTGGGTGATAGTGAAGGGTCATGTCATAATCCTTGAGTAGCTCAAACTATCTCCTCCGCCAGAGATTAAGCTTTTTCTAGGTGAAAACATATGGCAGGATTTTATGATATGAAATGATATCCACATGCACTATATACAACTAGTGATGCCTGATATTTTCTGCGAACACCACAACTAACATCTCCAAATCATGATTTGGGTAGTTCTTCTCATAAACCTTCAAATATCTAGAGGCATAAGCTATCACCTTGATATACTTCATCAAAACACATCCAACTCCCATATAAGATGCATTGCAATAAACCACAAATCTATCATTACCCTTGGACAAGGTCAAAATAGGAGGTGATGTTAACTTATCTTTTAGCTTCTCAAAACTAACCTCACAAGCATCAGAATATAAGAACTTCATCTTCTTCTGGGTCATATAGTCAATAGGAGAGCTATGATAAAAAAACTTACAACAACCTCCTATAGTAACCAGCTAAACCCAATAAACACTAAATATGATTGAAGTAGTGGTCCTAGGTCACTTCTTAACCACTAGAACTTTCTACAGGTCCACCATGATCCCTTCACTAGAAATGACATTACTTAGAAAAGTAATAGCGTTCAAACAGAATTTATATTTTGAAAATTTGGCATACAACTTTTGATCTTTTAGGGTCTGCAATACAATGGGGAAGTTTTTGACATGATCCACCTCACTCTTAGTGTACACCAAAATATCATCTCTGAATACAATAATGAATAAATCCAAAAACTAATGGAAGACCCTATTCATCAAATCCATGAATGCAACAGGGGCATTAGTCAACCCAAGATACATAACCAATAACTCCAAATGCCTATATCCATTACAAAAGAAAGTATTAGGGACATCCATCTCCATAATCTTTATCTGATGATACCCGGACCGAAGATCGATCCTCGAGAAAAAAATTTTACACCCTGAAGCTGATGAAAGAAACAATCTATCCTTGGAAGAGGGTACTTATTCTATACCATTACCTTATTCAATTGACGATTATCAATACACATCCGAAAGGAAACATTTTCCTTGCACACAAAATAAATAGGCGCACCCCATGGGGACACACAAGGACGGATAAAACCTTTATCTAAAAGATTCTTTAATGGCTTCTTAAGCTTTTTTAACTCACTTGTAACCATACTATATGAGATAATATATATAGGACAAGTGTCTAGAACAAGATCAATCCCAAAATCAATCTCCCTATCGGAGGGACACTAGGAAGGTCATAAAGGAAGACCCTAGAGAATTCATTCACTACCAAGACCAAATATAATGAAAGACTCTCCTAGTTAGAGTCTTTAACAGGGACCAAATGATAAAAAAAACCACTTAGAGATTAATCTGTAGGCTTTAAGATATGATATAAATATTCCCTTAGGCACTAGGGAACCACCTTCCCACTCTATAATCAACTTATTAGGGAATTTAAATATGACCTTACGAGTCTAACAATATAGAGAAGCGTAGCACGATTGTAACCAATCCATCCCCAATATGCCATGAAAATCAACCATGTCTAAATATATCATATCTACCTAAGTTTCTCTACTTCCAATAGACATAACACATCCCCTATAGACTCTTCTATAAACCACAGAGTCACCCACTGGGATGGATACATAAAAAGGATCAGGAACACACTCAGGACAAAAACAAAAAAGTACAACTATAAATGAAGTGATGTAGAAGAAGATGCTAACACATTTGAGTCTTTTAATTGATAATAATTGCAAAGTCTTAAGCAACTTTTGTCATTTTTGATTGTTTTCTCTTTGATATTGCAGTAAAAGTCAAGATGCAAGAGAACCAACATTAATGAAAGTAAAAGTGTTGATTTCTGAGCAAGTAAAGAGGGAAGTATAGCTGACGACTTTTCTGAGAAGTCATCAGCCTTATGATAAGCTATCAGAGTTTCCATCAGCCTTAGACATAGAATGAGCTTTAGCTGGAATTCATTATGACATTTATGATAGGTCGTTGGAAGTGTGATAAGCTATCAGACTCTTTGTTAGGCTTAGGTATGGAATGGGATTTGAAGTGAAGAAGGTATGACAATTCTGATAAGTCATCACAAGTCTGATAAGTTATCACATATCATCGTCAACCTATGGTAGAGATTGTCAAAAGTGAAGAGGAGCTAATGACATTCTTGATAAGTCGTCAGACTCCTGATAAGTTGTCACACATGTCGTCTCCTTTCTGAGAAAATACTGTGATCTATGATTTTGTTTCCATAATTAGGATGAATTATTTAAAGCATATGTTAGGGTTTTCTAATAAAAAAAGGGGGCAGAACATATTGAACTTATTCTAAAGAAAAAGACACCTCTTTTTGGAGCTAAAAACTTAGAATTCAATTTTCAACTCTTTGATTTGGTTGTGGGAATTTTCTCTTGAAGTTTGAAGAGAATCAAGTTCAAACTTCATCTTTTGTAAGTTTAATTACTTTGAATAAAGATTTTAATTATTGCTATCTCTTTCTTTCTTGTGTGGAACTAAAACCCACAACTAGGATTGTGTGATCTATGATTATTCCCCCATGGATTTAATAGTTGGTTAGGATTTGAGTGATTATGGAGACATCTTGATAATTCCTTTGATATGATTGTTATTTATTGGTTGCAAACAATATCTCCCGCATTATGTTGATTTGCTCGAACTGAGAAATAAACTAAAGGTAGCAAATTATCAACAAGGATTAGGGATGGTTAAGCTCTTATCTAATGATTAAGGTAGTAACAATATTGATCAACTTGAGATAAAATCAGTATGAATAGAATGATTTCCTAAGTATAAGAGAGTTAGGGAGTTCAACATCTGAGTAGGTTGAGAAACACTGAGATGGACTGTCGAAATTGATAATTTGGTGTTTCACACAAGTCATGAGAATCCAGTACTACAAATATTATTCAATAAAGGATTACTAATCATAGTGATCACAAATCTAGTATATCTATATCATTGATTTGAAATATTGCAGTTAAAGCTTCGAGTTCTAAGGCGAATTGAAGTGTTAATAACTTTTGTTCAATCATTAAAAAGCCTCATTTTTTGTATCATTTGTTTGAATTCAACTTATAGCTATAGTTTCAAATTAGTTTAATCACCACTCACATTGTTCCTCGTGGATTCGACCCCAACTCCAAAGTTGGGTAAAATATTAACGACGACCGTCTTGCACTAAATTGACGTGTAAGTTGAGCGTTATCAAAAATGGCGCTGTTACCTGGGAACAATTTGGCATATTGAGTTGGTTTGGAATTTTAGCCTAATTGCTTGATTCAAACTTGTAAATATTGTTTTTTAGTTTTCTTTTATTTCTTGTGTTAGGTAGATTTTTATTTTAGTTTACTTATTACTATGACATCGTGGAATGAACATGAGATTGGTGGTTGGAAATCTTATATTGATGATCCATGTCCATATTGTGATGGACCTAACTTTTTGCAAGATTAAAAATATGCTCCCTGGAGAGAGATATGTGCACCATCTCCATCCTACTGGCAATATGATTGTTCTTTATGTGGTGGTATAGATGGACATTAGAGTGATTGCCCAAATTCCCCTTCTCCCTATTGCACTAACCCAAATTCTAGTTCTTCTTATGAGCTTGATAAGTCTTATAGTCAAGAAAATAAAGAACGAAGCAATGAGAAGAGTGGTATTGAAGTTATGTTTTAATGAATGTTGGACCTCCAGAAAGAAATGTATGATATCGTATGTGATATGTGTCAAGACATGAAGCCAATTAATTATGATGGATATAGAGGTCAATCATTCAAATCTTTCTTCTATATTATGTTTAAATGATATCTTATCAGTGGAATCTTTTAAAATATTGGACGAGTGTGAAGATAAGGAGAAAAAACCCTATATTGATGTTGAGCTTGATGTTTAGGAACCCTCAGTGATTTCCTAACCAACCAAACCAACCATGAGAGATGATACCAAGATTGAGGACATAGTGCTAGAGGAAAAAAAGAAACAAAGAAAATCTCTAATAATGACTCTAGCCCAATTCAAAGTGAAGATGTTGAGAAGGTGAATAAAAGTGACTATATAGTAGATAGTGTAAATTGTGAAGTAGGATTTATTGAGCCTCATTCAAAGAACTTTTTTACATTATGTTTAGATGATATCTTGTCGGTGGAATCATTTAAAATAGTAAAAGAGTGTGAAGATGAGGAACAAGAATCCTATATTCATGATTTTACATTAGACAAGAAACATAAAAACATACCTCACTTTAAGTCCGAGTGGTTTACCACGCTCAATACATTACTCGACTTCTTAATTTTTTTACCACCGCTCTACGAGCGAGGCAAGAAGATAGAGTCTAAGTTGGGGTAAAATTCATCTCCTCAAGGTGGAGAAAAAATCTGAGTTGGGTCATACCGCGACATTAAATGAGGCACTGCTTGGGAGGCAACCCAAGGTATTTTGTTGTTTGTATTTTTATTATGTGATTGACATCAGATCTTCACACCCATGGTGCCACAGGTATGTTTCTAACTCTCTTTTTTTGTTTTGAGGCATTGGGGACATTGCATGAATTTAAGTTGAGGGTGGGGCTACTTGTGGGAGTTAATGTCCTCTAGGGGTTTTTGTTGTTGTGCCTCTTTTCCCCGGAGTCTTATTCCTAGTAAAGCCTGCATGTTTATGCGTATTATGATTTGTGGTAAAATATTATGGTTGACTAGGATAAATACAAGTACCTTAGGCAGTTAACATATTTTTGTTGATTTTTTAACACCTCTCTAATGGTTTGTTTTATAACTATGTGATATGCATTTTTGTGTGACCACTGTGCATCTTGTTATGGCATTAGTACTAGTGACATGATAACCATTGCTAAATAATTTCATGAATCGAATGTGTAGTAGCTTGTGATGTAACTTTGTGCCATGTGTGTGTGAGACACTACCTAGTTCCCGTTGTGTGTTAAATCCAGAACTTGTCTGGTTGGTCTTGGCTTGGTTGTAGAATAACAGTTAGGAGAGGATCATAGGCCGTTGTTGATATTAGTCCACTTTTAGCCTAAATGACCTTCCATGTGTGAATAATATCCCTTGATCCTAATTTTGCGCCTGAATGCCTATTCTTTTTATTATACCTATCACCTTCCCATTTGTATCACAATGAACCGGTTTTGGCCCTGGTCCTCCTTGGACATTATGTACGTTGACTTAGGCAAATATCCTAAGTTGATGGTGGATACCATAGGGGTACATGATGTAAAATGAGTATAAAGAAAGAAAGAATAAAAGAAAAGAATAAAAAGCTAGGTGCAGTGGAAAAAAGAATAAGAAAAGAAAAGGGGTGAAAAAGAAGAAATAATTGTCAAAAATACCGCACGCATCCAGAGTATGTGTGATAAAGAAAGGATAGAATTAGGTAAAGGTAAATAAGTAAGACCCCAAAATTAAGTGTAGTGACAAGGAGGATTAGTCACCTTAAATATCATCGAGTATCATACCATCCCTTAGCCTACGTTACAAGCCAAAGAAAAAGACCTATACTGATCCTAGCTTACCTATAAGGGAAATCTTATGGTATGTGGCATACATTGACTGGAACTTCTTTCTAAGAGTGAGTGTCGCTTAAGCGTCCTCGCATTGACATACTTGAGTTCACATATGAGTGAGAAGGGACCTCTTTGTTGTAAGGGTACACTAGTTACGTTGCTAGTTGCTAGCTTGTTTGGATAGTGTAAACTTGGTACCTGCATGGTTGTTGTCATTGAATTGATGTCATATCTTGATTCCTATGTGTAGCATTATTGTCCTTCAATAATATGCACAGCTGTTTTTTAATTTTATTGACCTTGGATATGGTGAAAATGTTTTGAGATAATATGGATGGTTAACTGCCGAATGTACTTTGTATGCTCTTGGTTGTGTTTTAGTTACTTGAGGACAAACAATTTTTTTAAGTTGAGGGTGTTGATGTGTGAGATGATGCTAACACATTTGAGGCTTTTAACTGAGAATAATTGTATAGTCTTAAGTGAGTTTTGCATTTTTGATTGTTTTCTCTTTGATGTTGTAGTAAAAGTCAAGATACAAGAGAACCAGCAATAATGGAAGTAAAAGAGTTGATTTTGAGAAAGTAGAGAGGGAAGCATAGCTGATGACATGTCTGATAAGTCATCAGCCTTGTGATAATCTATTAGAGTTGCCATCAGCCTTAGACAGAGAATGAGCTTAAGCTGGAATTCATGACGACATCTGTGATAGGCCGTCAGAAGTGTAATAAGCCATCAGGCCCATCGTTAGGCTTAAGCAGGGAATGGGATTTGAAGTGAAGAAGCAACAATAATTCTGATAAGTCATCATATGTATGATAAGCCATCATGTTTCATCATCAACCAAAGGCAGAGATTATCAAAAGTGAAGAGGAGCTGGCGACTTTCCTGATAAATCGTCAGACTCCTAATAAGTCGTCATACACATCATCGCATGTCCGAGAAAATACTATGATCTATGATTTTGTTTCCATAATTAGGATGAAGTATTTAAAGAATATGTTAGGGTTTTCTAATAAAAGGAGGGGGAGAGGAACATCTTGAACTTATTTCAATGAAAAAGACACCTCTTTTTGGGGCTCAAAACTTAAAATTCAAATTTCAACTCTTTGATTTTGTTGTGGGAATTTTCTCTTGAATTTAGAATATAATCAACTTCAGACTTCATCTTTTGTAAGTTTAATTACTTTGAATGATGATTATAATTGTTGATATCTCTTTCTCTCTCATGTGGAACTAAAACCCACTACTAGGGTTGTGGGATCTATGATTATTCCCCCACGGATTTAATAGTTTGTTAGGGTCTGAGTGATTATGGAGACATCTTGATAATTCCTTTGTTATGATTGTTATTTATTGGTTGAAAACAATAAATCCCGACTTATTTTGATTTTCTCGTACTAAGAAATAAACTAAAGGTTGAGAAATATCAACAAGGATTTGGGAAGGTTAAGCTCTCATCTAATGATTAATGATGTAACAAGATTGATCAACTTGAGATAAAATCATTATGAATAGTATGATTTCATAAGTTGGAGAGAATTAGGGAGTTCAACATCTAAGTAGGTTGAGAAAACCTTAGATGGACTGTCGAAACTAATAATTTGGTATTTCCCACAAGTCATGAGAATCAAGTACTACAACTATTATTCTATGGAGGATTACTAATCATAGTGATCACAACTCTAGTTTATCTATATCATTGATTTGAAATATTGCAGTTTAAGCTTTGAGTTCTAAAGCGAATTGAAATGTTAATAACTTTTGTTCAATTATTAAAAACCCCCATTTTATCTTTTCGTATCATTTTTTTGAATTCAACTTATAGTTATAGTTTTAAATTAGTTTAATCTCCATTCACATTGTTCCTCGTGGATTCGACCCCAACTCCAAAGTTGGGTAAATATATTGACGGCGACCACCTTGTACTAAATTGACGTGTAAGTTGAGTGTTATCATGGAGTCACGTATAAAAATGTGTACCCTAGATCAATTAAATAGTACACATTATGGGAAAAGAGTTTCAACATATGAGTAACGATATCAGGCGATGCCTCAGACTCTTGATATGTAGTAAGAGCATAGAGATGGTTCCGACCAATGTTGAAGCCAGATGGGTCACTCTTTAGTGCTAGAGCTAATGAATAGGAAACATGAACCTTGTTTGACATATAAGAAACCATATCCATGGGACAATTCTAAGAATATTCCCTTGCTGACCATACTTGAAAGTTGTCCCTTCCATCATAGTACAAACACTAATGCAACCATCAACAAAATCTACAGGTAGGGTATGATGGAGTTGATTAGGCTGCACTATCCTGAGATTTGGAACACTGTTCCCTAGAACTGTCGCAACCCTGAAAATGCCTTTTATAATAAAATTTTTGGTAGGGCGCACTAGCCGTCAAGTAAGACCCTAAATTTCTCCACTTTCTATTGGACCACTTTCCACCATCCCTGCCACTCTTCTATTAACATCTACCCTGATAAAAAAATCTAAACTTGTTGCTCATCCTCTCTCTAATCACTGCCTATTTCTTCTTATCATCCCTAAAATGCTATATGTACATAACCAATCTTGAAATATACATGTCCTTATTTAACAAGTCAGCCTTACTCTCCAAAATCAAGTATTGGGACAACCCGAAAGTGAACTTCCTTATTCTACCCCTCTTACTAGACACTAACTCCAAAGAATACCGATATAACTGGTGATACTTCAAGGTATACTCCTTGACTGACATCTTACCTTGCTTTAGGATAACAAACTTTTCCATCTATGCCTTCTTCAGCTCTTGAGGAAAGAAGCAGTTCAATAAAACCCTAGAAAAATCTTCCCACAGGGCTGACTCAGTATTGTTACCACTTGGCTAGTCCCATTTCCCATAACACTGATATGTCACATATTTTAATTGGTAGGCAGAAAACTCCACGAACTCCATATTAGTGGCATGCATCACACGGAAGATCTTTTCCATCTCATCAAGGAAATTGAGAGGATCTTCCTCAACCTCAACACTAGTAAAGGTTGGAGGACTCAACCTCATAAACTGGCCGACCCTTGTGGCCTCAGAAGACAGGATAAAAGAAGCACCATGCTCAGTTTGAGAAGCTACCAACTGAGCCAACATATGAATTTACTGACAAAACTCATTATTCATCATATGAGCCTGACGAGCTCAAGAAAAACAAGATAGGACCGCAGGAAATCTAGAAGGATGATCGGGAACTGGACCCCTAGATTGGGTCTGGACCCTAAAAGCATGATGTGTCCCATCAACATTGTCCTCAAGTGGGACAAAAGAATTTCCATGAGCTTCAGATCGTCCAGTAGGAATTATCTAAAAAGAGAACAAATAGGAATTAAAGATTATTTTAGGACCTTAGATTCTATAGCCCAAAAATAGAATACAAGAAAGGGAAACATTCCAAAATGCCTCATCGCCTTTCCTTATGAGTGTGGCACGCTACACACCCTTACAAGAGATTCTACTCAACAAGACTCTATGGACACCCAATTGACCATGAAACTGGGGCTCTGATACCATATGGTCATGACCCAAACCTGGGCTTGGCCGTGACGAGTATCACAAGTCCAACGAGGACCAAAGACCACCCCCAAATACCCAAACCACAAACTATACCTTGCACCCTTATCAATTGAATTTCAAACATATAATAAGATAAGAGAATTTAAAATTAAAGACATTATACTAAGTTTATATCCAAATAAAACCATCCACAACTAAATGAACAACCAATACTAATACCAATACCGACACCAATAGTAAACTACTCATGCCTACAGTAGTACGATAAAGCCTATAATCAAAACCAAAGAATATCAAGTCGGAATATTTCCCTTACCATAATTAAATAAAAAACAAAAGGAATAATAAAGACATATAGAAATCCATAGCCAGAAATGGAGTCTTCTGGAGTATGAAACTGACCACTTCAGTCTGACTCAAATATTATACCCTAATCACCATGTCACTAAGCATAAAGAGTGGAAGTTTAGAAAGTTCTTGCATCGCATGGGGATACAACGTTTGAGGATGATTAACAGGGTAAATTCTAGCATGTACCTCAAGGATAATGATAAAGTAATTCCATCAATAAAAAACAAAATTAAACCAATGCACATAAACTTATAAAAATACATACATACATATATATATATATATACATATATATACATATATATATATATATATATATTTATATATATGTACTATGCCAGGATATGGAACAAGGTTTAGCATGAACTTTAAAATATTTAACCTGGATTATGTAGCTTTACCGTCATAATTCAACCCACGGGCTATATGGGTACAGTGTTTACCCTTGAACAGGCTCCAGTGCATGTAAGATGCATGAACCTGAGATATTATAGATGGCTAAGGTTCTCTTATACCCTTTTCCCTCCATGAAACATATATACATATAAAGTCTTAGGGAACTCTCTTGTACCCCTCAAGCACATGGACATTAGGATCAACCCTCATGTCTGCAAATATGAGTTCCCAATATCCATCCTTTAGAGTCACACCTTCACGGCTAGCTATTACAACCCCCATTATTGATCAATTAAAACATTTAAAACATAATCAATACACCAATTCTAGGAGTGAATTATTAAGTGGTATCATCATACCGACTATAGATTGCAAGCAATGTCATTAGCCAACACATAGGGGATTCCCATGTACCCCGCAAAAACCATTATTAATATTACTTGGGGGATTCACGTGTACCCCACAAGGGTTTCAAAACCATGCTTAACCATTTAACCATTTATACCATGCATTAGTTTCAAGAAATAAGTCAAGCCAAGTGATAATACATAGAGAAAAAAATCAATTATGCTTGTTGGTAAAGATTATCATCAATTTCAATTCCAAACTAATTGATTTGGGGATTCCTTTGCACCCCTATTCCCATCCACCATTCCCATGAACCCCAATGAATTTTTAAACCATTAGTTTAAGAATAATATCATCATAAACATCATAGAATAAACCCTTACGCAATTTATATTCAAAATCCTAAACCCATAGTTCAAAACTAAACATCAATATCTCATAAACAAAACTTTAAACCACATGCTTTTACAAAATTGACAATAAGGTAAGAGTATCATGCCTTAAACACCAAGATGTATGGAGATAATTCACCCTTGGAATCCCCAATTGATTAGTTTTATGTAAACTCTAGTTTTTTTTTACCTTGAGGATTAGAGAGTTTTTTGAGAGGTTATTTGATGTGTTTATGATAGCTAATAATGTCCTAGGGAAGTTATAAGATATGGTTTTTAAGTTGGGCAAGAGGGGAAATGTTCATACTACCCTCAACGTAAAAGCTAGCAAAAAGCCTCCTTTGGTTACAAGTCAACGTACCCACACTTTCGGCTCGTGACCATGAGTTGTAACCTAGACAGTGATTTGGACCCCATACACTGCCCACCTTATGACTCCACCAACCCACTCATAATTAAATCTTAAGACTCGTAAGTTCTAGTCATGAGCAATACAGATCCTAAATGAATTAAACATTGGACATCCTATGATCTGAACCCACGATTCAAAACATATCCTCATGGCTTATAGTGAGCAACTCAGACAACGAGCAAAAAATTTCCACTGAGTTTTTGGTTTGGTTATGACCATAGTCCTACCACCCATAACACCATCTCATGACTTATCACCACAAGTCATGACCTAGGCAGTGAGCCCAAAGCTTAAGAATTTTTCAAGGGCCAAAAATCTGAGGTATTACATTCCATCATAAATTGGTGGTGGTACAAACATGATATTTTCATGGTGTAGAGAATTTTTCATGAAAATGAACATTACTTTAATTAACTATATACTTTGTATTTATATTGCCTCTACAATAATTATGATTTAGTAATTTAGGCATAATTTTTTCTTGGATGTCACATGAATAAGCTATTTAGTTTAACTTAAACTAGTCTCACTGATATATTGGAAAATATTCGAGTTCAATATTAGTACATGCTTGAGGCCATAGGACATACTTTACTCTAGTGAACCCTTTTACTTCAACTTTTGTTCTATGGCTCCCCTTGGCATATAACATTGGTCTAACACTTTAAAATGAATTAATATATGGATCCTTGGTATTATAAGCCATTTTCAACTTTATTATTCCAATATCAAACTATTTTGTTGGTGTTTACTAGTTAGACTTACACTAAAAATTTTGGGGTGTTACACCATTCCCTTTTATGAAGATTTGTCCTCAAATGAAGGTAATACTTATGGATATAATTCTTAAGATTTCTCATGGTAATGAATGAAACCACATACCTTATAGATTTATAAAACATATTATACAAGTAAAACTTGGCAATCTATACTCATATAACTTTGATCACATAATGAAATTCACAACTTTTAAAATAAAGCTAACTTACATTTTTGTCTCTTAGTATGGGCTATTTTATGTATATTCTAAGCACCATACATAGTTTGAAAAAGATTGAGATATTTAACTTTAATTTCTTACTTGGCTTCCCATGTCATTTTCATAACATTATTTCTCCTCCATAACACTTTTACCGAGGCTACATCTTTGGTCCTTACCTTCTTAGTCGATGATCAAGAATGGTGACTAAAACTTCTTCATAAGATAAATCTTCTATGCTATGAACATTCTTCACTAGTATAAAGAGAGAGAGATCTCTTATATACTTTCACAATATTTATACATGAAATATAGTATAAAGTTTTTCCAACTCTTAGGAACAGAAGTTTGTATACCAATTGGCATATTCTTTGAAAGGTTCCTTAAGGTCCGATTGAGCGAAGCTTGACCATTTGACCATATCTCATAATTCCTTTCATATTCAAAACCGTTATAAAAACTCAATCATCAACCTCAACTTTTAATTCTCTATACAACATATCATATATGACTGTTGCCTATTCTGGGATATCAATAATCATTCTTGAATTAACTTCATTTTCTCTAAAGCTTGGTGAACTAAGTCAAGTCTTAGAAGTTTTAATTCTCAAAATTCAAACCAATTTATGTAAGAACTATAATTTCAACCTTAGAGTTCTTCATAAAGAGCCATCTTAATGATAGGGGTGAATGATGTTCCCAACCTCCCTTGAAATCTAACTCATACCCGTAGTATATTATTAAATGTCTAAATGGTGCACTTAGCATATCCATCTATTTATGGATGTAATATTGTAATAAGGTTCACTTGAATACTTAAACCTCACGGAGAAGACCTCCAAAAGTTACCATAAATTGGGCTCTCCTATCAGAGATGATAGAAATATGAACACCATGAATTCAAACTTTTTCCTTGATATACAACATATCATAATCTTCATCTGTATATGCCATTCTAACGAGAATACAATAGGGTAAATATGTGAGCATATTGACAATCAACCATATAGAATCGTACTTCTAATTAGTACAATGAAAACTTTTGATAAATCTATATCAGTTACTTTCCACTTACACATTAGGATTACTATGTCTTGGATAGATCCTCCCAGCCTCTAATGTTCTATCTTTACTTGTTGGCAATCAGAATACTGTCCTACAATCTCTGAAATATTGTTTTTTATGTTCTTCCACAAATAGAACTTTCTGAGGTCATGACAAATCTTCATCTCTCTTTGGTGGACTAAATATTTCAAGTGATAAAATTTTTCTATAATTTTTTCTTGATGCGTTCCAACATCTGGTACATATAGTCGATCTTGATACTTTAGAACCCCATATTTATTATGTCCAAATATTGGTTTCTTTGGTTGTAGGACTCAATATTTTAATTGAACAAATTTTAGATCGTCATATTGTCACTCCTCCACATCTTCTATGAATAATGGTTTTGTTGCACTTTGGATAGGATTCCACCATCACTTGAGTCTGATAGTTGAACCTCTAAAGTTGCTAGTTTATGCAATTTCTTGATAATCTCTATTTTTCCAGTTTCACATGTTTTGAGCTATTTATTGACAATAACTAAGAGATTCATCCACCACATTAGCTTTATTAGGATGGTATCAGATAGTGATTTCATTGACTTTCCACAACTCGAGCCATCGTCTTTACCTTAAATTCAAATCTATCTGCTTCAATTTTACTGAAGTGTCATGACCTAAATCTCATGTCATGATGGAACCTACTAAACCACCAATAGGTAAGACGAACCCTATACCCTAGAATATCATATAACATACAAATATAAAGATGGGACAAATCATAAAAAAATTAGGCAAATTTAAATATAAACACAAAAAATAGGGTCCATAAACTAGATAGATAAAGAGAGTGAACAAGAAAATTATCATAAATACATCTTAAGACCTTGTATTATTTGGTATAAGAGATATTATGTAACACACTCAAATTTTTAGCTATGTAATTTTGGCCTTTCTGTGCTTGAAATGTCAATTTTTGACCCAAATTATGTTTGGGGATGTTAAATGGGTAGGCTGGATGAGTTTTGGAATTTTTAAATGGGGTTTGGGGTAATTTTGGACCCCCAGAGAAAGCAAGAATATGCAACAAAAGCGTTCCACAAAGGCTATCGTGGAGACTAGCCTCCTCTACACCGAGGATTCGTTCTATGATATGGTCTGCGACACAAAGGCTGGGCCTCTGCGATGAGGTTTGTGCGTTGGACCCCTGATGCTCGGCGAGTATGTTGTTGGTTATTATAAGGGAAGACGAGCAAAAGGTTGTTTCAAGTTAAAAATGACTCTAAAGCATTATAAAACCCCTTTAATTTAGTTTTAAGAGGAAATATATCCCCAAATTCATTCTTAACTCAAAAACCCCAACAAGGCCAATGATTCCACCGTACGTTCAACTTTGGGTTCCAAGTTTTGAATCTCTTCAAATTCTCTTTTTTTAAGGCATTTACCTTTGTCCCTTGAATTTATAATTTCATTAATGAAATAAGTTGATATTAACTTTATGGTTTTTGATGTGAGTTTTTGTTTAGTTTAAGGCATTGGACATGCTTGGTCTTTAACTTGACTTTCCATGGTTTATGAAGAAAAAATCATGCTTATTTAATGTTTGTGAACATGGCGGGATGCATGGGAATGTTAAATTGAATTTTAGGTTACCATGGAGGACACAACCCAAACCGAGGACTTGTCGTAATGGGTATCCCTAGTCCAACCAAGATGAAGGACCACCCCTGTTACCCAATCGAACAACCAAATGCATACCCTGAGTAAGACAAATTTCGAACATATAACCAGATAGCATATTTGTACCAATCCGGTCTCTAGGATAGTTCCATAACCATGGCAAACCCAAGCGAGTGCAACCATCTAATACCCATCCAATAACCAATACCAAAACCAAAATAACAACCAAGTATAAGTCCATAACATAATAGGATGGAACAATCATAATACGGTCCAATGGTATGATCCCTAATGCCAATGATAATACTAAGGCATACACTAACACCTACACCGCCCAATCTAACCCCTAGTAGTTCTACAAAGCCTCTAACCAAAAGTAAGACAATATCTTATTTGGACATGCCCCCAATCATAGCCAAAAATAATGTCTATGAAATTACTGAAGTATGTGAAAACATCCATGACATGAAATGGAGCCTTTTGGAATATGGAACTCCCCACTTCAATCCAACTGAGCTAATCCTAAAATTGATCACTAAGAAAGAGAAGTAGAATGGACGGTTCCTACATCACGTAGGGATACAACTGCCTAAACACGGGTTAGAGGGTGAATGCTAGCATGCACTTAGGATAAGGATAAAATAGTGATGACTTTTAAAACCAAGGAAAACATCCATATTCATTCACAACCATACATACATATATTTATAACCATACAGAGAAAAGGAATCAAGTTTAGCATGCCATTAAAACCATTAACCTAGGTATGTGTAGCGTAACAGTCCTAGAACCTCCCACTAGCTATATGGGTTTAGTGTAACCCCCTGAACAGGATCTCATGCATGTAGCATCATGAATTAGTGATACCATAAGAGTAGAGGATTCCCGAGTACCGTTCTCTCTCCATGATACATATGTACAAGTTTACTTAGGGGATTTCCATAAACCCCTTAAGTATCATATATGGTCTTCAAGACCAATCCTTATGTAGGAAAACATGAGTTCCCAGTATCTGTCTATTGGAATCACAACCTAACGCTTAGCTATCAGAACCCACCATTATTTCCCAATTAAAAGCTTTACCACACAACCAAAAAACCATTTCATTTATTATTAACAAAGGCTAGACTTAATAGTATTGTTATACCGACTATAGCTTGCAAGCAATGTCCTTAGCTGACCTTTTAAAGAAGAAGGGATTCCCATGTACCCATAGATTACATTATTAACTTGAGTTAGGGGAATCCCATGTACCCCACAAATGATCATTATTATGTTTTCTTGGGGGATTTCCTTGTACCCCACAAGGCTTTCAATTATCTCAACCATAACAACCAAGACCTTACCATTTAACTATTCTAAACCATTTAATCTATTTATACTATTTAGGGTTCCATTACCAAGTTATACCATGCAATAGTTCCATTAAAAATCCAACAATACAGTAAAGAAATTATCATAGGCATTTTACTAAACACATTAGGGGCATAGTGTTTCCAAAACCAAAACCCAGTACCAATGCAACCAAATGTCCAAGCCATCATTAAAATATGTAAATCTATAATTAAAACATAGTACAACCATAACCAATAATTTATAACCAAAACCCCCAATATATATTTGTAAACGCAAAACCATACAACAATTATGCCATAAAAACAATTCATAAAACATGCCTTTAGTTGGAACTAGAAATAAGAAAGGAGTAACATGTCTTTTATTTAGAAGAGGATGAGAAGAAATCACCCTAATGAGCCTCAATTGACAACCTTGAAGGAAACACAATCTTTTGCTTAACCGAAGAGCCTAGAGATATTTTGAGAGAGTTTAGAGTGTTTCATTGTTTTCAAATAAGTTAATGAAGACCCAAAAAGGTGTTTTAAGTCATGTGTCCCAAGGAGTTATAAGGAGAAATGTCCATATTACCCCCAACATAAACTGTATTAATTTCCCGTAGGAGGGTACGACCCCCTCATATGTACCATAGGGTACTAGTAGTACCCACCACTCATACCCCTAGAGGAATCTCAACCCCCACACTAACCAATCTATGCCTCCTAAGTCCCAATCATACGGTTGGTACCCATAAATAATACCCTAGGCAGAATAAAATCACCTAGGTTAAGACATTGGACATCATACGAGTTGCATGATATGACTCAAACCCAATCATATGACCTTTATAGAGAAGTCATACCTTGGAAAATAGCCAAACCAACCATATTGTACAACATACGAATGATGAACCCAAAATCATATCCCAATATACGACTAGTTTCCTTAGTCGTATGATGCCCAAAGAGTTCAAAACTCAGGAAATTTTCTAGGGATCAAAACCCAGGGTATTTTAGTCTACCCCACTAGTATTATTCATCCCCGAATGACGGAGAAGGTAGTAAAAGTATGAATTACACCCCAATATAAACATTCAAAGCATTAACTAAGTTAGGAAAAAAAATGCAAGGAAATCAACCTTCCTTTAACCATGTAAGAAAACAAAGATGTGATCAAGAACACATAACCACTACAAAAAATAGGTATTATTACAGGGGTTTATTTGTGGAGGTTATTTTAACCCTTGTAAAATTATATTAAGTGCAGGGGTTAAAAATATGTCACTAAAATTATTAATTGGTGGGGGTTTTAACCCCCATATTCAGGAAAAAAATACCGCTAAAACTTATATAATTTGTGGGGGTTTTAAAGCCCACCGTAAATCCCAAAAAAAATACCGCCGCTGAAAGGGTATTTCCCTATTTTTTTCCCCTCAAACATTTCTATTTCTCTTATTTTCTTCAGAACATTTCTCTTCAGCTACATTGCGTCATCCATTGCTACTTTGGCGGGAGGTACACTGACCATTTCTCTCTGATCGACCATTTCCATTCAAGCTCCAATCAACTTTAGAGTGAGTTCTCTCTTTTTACAATTTAAGAAATTTCATATCAATTATGCCCAATTGGCAGGGATTCCCCAAAATTCCCTATGAGGCAGTACTGATAATTCCAAAAAATTGCTTTAAAATAGTTTGATTTATGATCAAATTGGTTCAAACACTACTAGTTTAAAAAAAAGGAACTACAGTCAAGATAAAATGGTGTCTTTTTTCTTCTTTGTCAGTAGTGTAATGTCTACCAAGGGTCCTCTTAGTTCTAGTAACTTACGTACCTAATTTACTAGTGGAAGCACTCTGCATTTTTTGGTGGGTTTTCATTTTGTTGGTCTATGGGATGTTATGAATGTTAGTAATAGGGCTTACCACTATTGACTAATGGGAAATTTAAAGCTCTATTGTTAGAGAAGTATGTGCCTCAAGCCCTCTGTGATTTTATAAATAAGTAAGTATTTTGCATTGAAGTAGGATGATATGTCAATTAAAGCCGATGAGGTTATGTTTTATGTATTGAATCACTGTGCTACTCAATTTCTAACTACTGAGAAAGAGGATATTTCATTTTTAATCAAAACTTTCAATTATAACCTTTAGTTTTTCATTGTTTATATGACTTCTGCTAGGAAAGGGTTCAATGAGATTTTAGGTTATGTAAAGAAGTTAGATGGGGTCACACAAGCATATTAGCCTATGATATTAGCTAAAAAGTCTCACAATATTGGGTATTTCATCAAGTCTTTATCCAGGTGCCATAGTCAACAAGCTTACCTAGCTTATTCAAGTATTATTTTGCCTGTAACCTTTTTCCTCCATCCTAGCTTAGTTCACTAGGCATAATGTATAAATCGACAATCTCTTAGGCTCAGCTGACAAGTAAGCATATCAACTTTGAGTATGCACATCTAGACACATCAACCTGTCTCCACTATGTCTGTTGAATATGCCAACTTAAAAAATGATCATCTAGACACCTCTAACACAAATTTATGTGTCAACTCAGCAGTGGGTGTCGACGAGATACAATGGGGACAAGTTGGAATCTTTAATTGCTAGTTAAATGTGTTTAGATGTGCAGTGAGGCCAAAATATGGTGTTTGCTTATGTATTATCCAATTGACAATTCTTGAGAAGTTTACATGAGTGAAGAGTATACTATATCACAATAGTGAAAAATTGCAAACTTTTATGTGTTTTTCTAAATACCAATTCTAATATTTAGCAATGGTTTAATACATTTAATAAATGGAGTTGGGGAACCTTTTATTTTATGATCTACGGAAGGCAGTAAAAAGGTTTCTGTGAATACTTTTTTTTTCATTAAATTTTTTTGACTTATCATGCAAGCATTGATCATGGTAGTACACAATGCGAGATTGGTATTCTCCTGAGGTTAGCTTTTGTTGTGCGACGTTGTTCATTTTGTCTGCACTATTGTAATCTATATTTCATTTATCGTCTTTTCTCTATCCTGGCTAAATATTATTTGGTTTGGGTCATGAGCCTTTCGGTTTAAATTTATTTCCATGGGTTTTTCATGATTGTTAAGACTTTGAAATAGTTCGTGGTAATTGTACAAAGAACCATTTCTAGTCTGGATTATATTCATGGAGATATAGTATCCTGTAAGCAATGCACTATCTTTAGGAATGTAAATTGAAAGGGACAAACGTAGTTTTGATGTGTAACTTCATCTTCAAGATCTTCTTGACTACACAAGAATCTCGTGTTAGCTTGAAGGCGATGCCCTACCACATATAATATGTCACTATCAAAGCCTATTTCCAGTATTTTATTTCCCCTTTCTGCCTCATGCTGGTTTAATTGCACAATTTTACCCCATCCTTAAGAATTGACACAATATAGAGTAAATTCATACCTCTAGATGCAAGTTTATTGCCTGCGAAAAATTTTCCTATTTTTTTGAGTTCTGCTCCTTCTCTAGTGGTGAGTACATATGTGCTTTCCCTTTTCCTATTGCATTATCTCTTCCACCAGTCTGCATAGGTATCACATAATGGCTAGCATATTTTGTCGCTTCACATCGTAGCATCGTGAGTCCTAATGGTTGTGTGTTAGTAGACACTCCACCTAGGTTTCTGATTGTCCCTTTTTATCACTATCGGGTCACAGATCCAGAAACTATCTCTGTAGAAACCATGCTTGGAGTCAGTTGAAGTGGAACAAATGGTCTCCTAGTTAGTTTATTCACCTTTACCTCCGAAAGTTGAATCTTAGGCATGTCTTTCTTGTCCCTTCCCCTTGCCATGTCAGCAAAGGTGCGCATTTGTAAGGTCATACAATCGTGCGCTTGGAGAGCTTGTCTTGTTTTCACTTCTTAAGGACCAACTTCATTGTCGAGTTGGAAACTGCATTTATGATATCTTCTTTTCCCAATTTTTCTAATATATGGTGCAATATTTGACCATCTTTTGAGAACCATAGAACTTTTAAACATTGCTCACAGAAATGCAGTGTAAACTCTATATATGTATTAACTTAATAGCATGTGTTGCATTGTTAAGATTATAATGGACATTTTCTTAGCTCCCTTTTATTAGCTTAATAGCTTGAGTTTTTTCTATAGGTTTAACTCCCAGATCTTTTTTTTTTGTAATTCTAGAGTTGTCACTATATATATATATATATATATACATATATACATATAAATATATGGTGCAATATTTGACCATTTTTTGATAACCTTAGAACTTTTAAATATTTCTAATAAAAATGCAGTGTAAATTGTACTTATGTATTAACTTTATAACATGTTTTGCATTGTAAAGATTATAATGGACATTTTCTTAGATCCATCTCATTAGCTTAATAGTTTGAGTTTTTGCTATAGGTTTAACTCCTAGATCTCTTTTTTTTGTTGTTGCAATTTTAGAGTTATCACTTTTTTTAACTATCTTGCCTCTCCTTATTGCCTTTGAATACAACCTCTTCATCAAACAATAAAAATAATAAAATGGATATGTTGACTAACTATATAATTTTTTATCTTCCTTGTCAGGAATATCATAGACGAACGGTGGCATTATTGAACAAGACTGAAGAAAATTTATCTACCTCATTGTCAAAAGTTACTAAACTGGAAAATTCATTTTCTGTTGCTGGTGAGAAGTACATGTTTATGCAAAAGCTTTGCAACTTTGTTTCTGTTATATGTGGGTTTTTGCAGGTATGGTTTTCTGATTTATGAGTGGCATATTATGTATTTCCATATATATTCTGGCGCTGCTGCTCTAGTTCTCATGAAACGAGCATGGAAGGCTTTCATTAATTTAGTTTTAGGCAGTTAAATTGAGGAAAGATGACCTGGAGGGTGATAAGCACATTTGCACGTGTTGTTGTGAAATAGTATCAGTTACTAGGAACTTGTAGACTGCTCTTCTGGAAATTGGTCTATAGGTGGTTCTTATGGAGTCTAATGCACTTGTAGGATCCATTTCATTATTCAGTGTTGGACATAGATTCACACGCGCTTAAGCTTTTAAATGCCCTACTACAGTTTTGGTGTTTTGCTTTTCTTAACTAGCTTTTCTAGGAAGTGTGCCAAGCATAAAGAATGTGTCTTGAGTGAGTAGTTGGGTCAATGAACTTCCTTTTGAAGAGGCAATACTAAATAACAAATGTAGCTGGAAAATGATATCCAAATGGATGGAAATGTCATGGATGACGATGTTAGTAATTGCAAATAGAGAATAAGAAAATTTTCCATATGATAACAACAACAACAAACCCAGTATATTCCCACAAAGTGAGGTCTGGGGAGGGTAAAATGAACGCAGTCCATACCGCTACCTCCAAAAAAGTAGAGAGGCTATTTCCAATAGACCCCCGACTCAAGATAAAGGATAGTAAACAAGGTCATAATGAAACATGCAGCAGGATGGAGTTAGTTATTCATATATCATTACTGTTTTCATTCATCTTATCTGTACCTAATTACTAGGAAGGATTAGTTAATGCATGGTAATAAGCATATTGTTTCACATAATGTTTCTCATCTACCACATTATTTTTTGAAACTTGGAAACTGTGATGTTTATCCAGCACAAGACATATTAGTTAATGAATATGCAGGAAACGTATCCATCTCATTTACTTTTCCCTTTCCAGTTTGAAATCCTATGATATTGCTTAGTAAATTTGTTTCAATTTGTTTGTCTTACAATTTAGTCCATTTAAAAAATGAATGTCTCTCTTTTTCTAGAATGTTTTAAGACATACAAGATTTAAGGATATTTTGGTATATTTTACCTATCTCTAGTTCAAGATTACAAGATTCATTTTTAGTGTACAAAAATGTTTGATTCTTATACTTTGTATTCTTATGTAGCAAAGTGATGCGACTAGTGGACCCATTTCGTCCATGGATGCAAGGAGATCACGTGATGATAATGATCCTAATGACATTCTTTGATTTCATTTCATTTGTCTTGGATATTCAATTATAATGATGTAATTGTGTGGTTGGAGTGAATCTTAGAATATTTAAGATTTTGTGTTTAAATTTGATTTTGTAGTTTGAACATACTAGTTAATGTTGAAAATTTGGAGTTTGAATGTTAATGTTGAAAATTTAATTTTGAAGTTTAATGTTCAATGTATTTTTGATATGCTCGTCAATTACAATTTTAATTACTCTATTGTATTAATGATATATGAATTGAACAAATATTTGATTGTAGGTTATGCCAAAACGAACAACTAAATTTGAGTTAAAATTAGAATATATAATTAGTTATTGAAAATTGATAGGCCCTACTAAATTTTTTTTCTAAATAATTGTGGAGGTTTTAACCCCCGCAAGTTTTAAATAAAAATATATTATAAAAAGAATTAAATTTAGAATAATGGGAGTCAATAACCGCCGCAAATTAATTACGGGGGTCATAACTGCCGCAAAATAACCTCCGCAAATTAATTATGGGGGTCGGAAAAAGGAAGCCACAAATTGTTTGTGACGACTCGTATTCTGGGGGTTTTGGAAACCACCGGAATTACATTTTGCGAGCGTTTTAAACCACCGTTAACCGTAAAATTAACCCCCACAATTTGACCCATTTTTTGTAGTACTTTCGCATAAATATCTGGATATGAAAACACATGAAGATACTTTGACTTCATGTCCTCTTCCGCTTCCTAAGTAGCTTTTCCCCTCTTGTGGTTCTGAAATAAAACCATAACCAAATCTACATCCTTATCCTCAACCGACAAACCTGCTGATCTAAGAGCTTAATCGGGACCTCTTCATAAGAAGGAGAATCTGAGATACCTAATAGAACAAAAGAAACAACTGTTGAAGGTTCACTTATACACTTTCTCAACATAGAAACATGAAATACTAGATGAATGGAGCTCAAACTAGAATGTAACTATAAATCATACGCCACTTTACCAACCCTCCTCAAAACAACATAAGGACCAACAATCCAGGGACTCAACTTTCCCTTTTTTCCAAACCACATTACTCCCTTCATGGGAGACACCTTGAGGAATACCCTATCCCCAACCTCAAACTCCAAGACCCTACACCTTACATTCACATATTACTTTTGGAGATTTTGAGCAGCATTAAGCTTATCCCGAATCACCTTCATCTTCTCCATAGCCTGATACACCAAATCCGGGCCAAACATATCTGCCTCACAAAGCTCGAATCACCCAATAGAAGATATAAACCTCCTATTATATAATACAATAAAAGGGGCCATCCCAATGCTTGAATGGTAGCTATTATTGTAAGCAAACTCTACAAGAGGTATATGCTCAACCAAATTACCAACATAATCAATTACATATGCACAAAGCCTATCTTCTAATGTCTGAATAGTCCTTTCTACTTGCCCTTCCATATATGGATGAAAAACAATACTAAAATTAACCTTAGTACCCAACCCTGTCTAAAACAACCACCAAAAGATAGATGAAAACTGTGTACCACGATCTAGGATAATCAAAATAGGTACCCCATGCAGCTTAACAATCCCATAAAGATACAACCTCACAGAATCCTCAGGCAAAAAGTTAGTCTTTACTTGCAAGAATTGAGCCAACTTTGTCATCCTACCAATATGACCGAAATTGAATCAAATTGATTTTGAGACCGAGGAAGACCGGTACTATGATACATATTGATCACTTCCCATTTCCATTCAGGCAATTCAATCTCATGATACAATCCCAGGCCTCATGTGCTCCATATTCACTTGTTGACACACTATGCATTTGGCCACAAAATTAGCCATATCATTCTTAATACCATTCCACCAATACATCTCCTTGAGATCATGATACATTTTCATCAAACCGGGATGAACAACATATCATGATTCATGTGCTTCAGCCAATACCCTTTCTAACAAACCATCAATATCAGGAACACATAACTACCCTTGATACCGCTAAGTACCATCATCACTAATCTTAAATACTATTACTTTTTTTCCACCTATATCACCATTGATATTCAACACGATATGATCTAGTATTTTATTATCCTTGATATCTGTACCAAGATACGACCACACCACTTTCAGTACCAACACACTACCATTCTCGGAATCTAAAAGGCAAACTCCAAGATTAATCAATCGATGAATATCTTTCACCAACTCCCGTATCTCCATATCCAAATGAGCTAAACTCCCCATCAATAACCTGCTAAGAGCATTAGCAACAACAATAGCCTTTTCTAGATGGTAGTGAAGACTCATATCATAGTCCTTAAGAAGCTCAAGCCATCTCTTCTGCCAGAGGTTAAGCTCTTTCTGAGTGAAAACGTATTGTAAACTCTTATGATCAGAAAAGATATCTATGTGCACTCCATACAAATAGTGCTGCCAAATTTTCAATCCAAACACTACAGCTAAAAGCTCCAAATCATGAGTCGGATAATTTCTATTATGAATATTCAACTACCTAGAAGAATAAGCTATCACCTTCATATACTACATGAAAATACAACCAAGACCCACCCTGGACGCATCACAATAAACAACAAACCACACATTGCATTCAGTCAATATCTATATCGGGGCCGAAGTAAGCTTATCCTTCAGCTTTTAGAAACTACCCTCACAAGTATCTAACCAACAGAACTTTACCTTTTTTTTAGTTAACTTAGGCAATGGGGCAGATATTATCAAAAAACATTCCACAAACCTCATGTAATAACCAGCCTAACCTAAAAAAATCAGAATGTTGGTTTGAGTGGTGTGTCTAGGAAAGTTATTAACCACCACCGCCTTTTGTGGATCCACCATGAACCCCTACTAGAAATAATATAACCAAAAAAAGTGGCAACGTTCAACTGGAATTCATATTTAGAGAATTTTTTGTACAACTATTGCTATTTTAAAGTCTGCAACACAAATTTGAGGTGATTGGCATGATCCACCTCACTCTTAGAGTAAACAAAAATTTCATCGATGAACAAAATGACAAAAGATCCAGAAACTGATGAAAGACCCTATTTATCAAATCCATGAATGTCGTCGGGGTATTGGTCAAATCGAATGACATAACTAAGAACTCAAAGTACACATACCAAGTACGTAAAGTCGTCTTAGGAATATCCACCTCCCTAATATTAAGTTGAAAGTACTAAGAACGGAGATCTATCTTTCAAAAAAAATTAGCACCTTGCAACTGATTAAAAAAGTCATTTATCCTTGGAAGAGGATACTTGTTCTTGATCATCACCTTATTCAGCTGCCGATAGTCAATGCACATTCAAAGGGAATCATCCTTCTTATGCATGAATAAAACTGGTGCACTCCATGGGGACACACTAGGATGGATGAAACCTTATCCACAAGATCCTAAAGTTGCTCCTTTAGTTCTCTCAACTCAACTAGAGCCATTATATAAGGAGGAATAGATATTGGACGAGTGTCTGGAACTTAATTAATCCCAAACTCATTCACCCTATTTGGAGAAACACCAGGAATATCATTCGGAAGAACCATATGAAGTTCATTCACCACCAAAACTGAATATCGAGAAGGACTTTACAAGTTAGAAGGTATAACACAAACCAAATAATAGAAACACCCTTTTGATATTAACCTTCAATCTCTAAGATATGATATAAACCTCTCCTTAGGAGATAGGGAATCACCCTCCCATTTATTAACTAGTTCACTAAGAAACTTAAAGACAACCTTACTGGTCCAACAATCTAAGGATGCATGACGTGAGTGTAATAAATCCATTCCAAGAATGACATCAAGATCCATAATATCTAATTCAAACTAATCCACCAAAGTCTCCTTACTACCAACAGATACCACACACCCCCTACAGACTCTTTTAGCAACCATAGAGTCACCTACCAATGTAGAAATAACAAAAAGATTTGAAATAACATTGGGATCAAAACCAAAATACACAGACACACATCATTTCACATAAGAGAGAGTGGACCTTGCATCAAGTAAATAATAAACATCTCAAAAAAAAGAGTTGTAACATACCAATCACGACATCAGACAATGCCTTAGACTCTTGTTAGGTAATGAGTGCATATAACCTATTCTATCCCATGCCAGTACCTGAAGTAGAAGAATATACAAAAGCAACGCCCTTCTATGTAGGAGTAGATGAATGGGAAAATAGAACCTTGTTTGATCCTGACACAACCTTACCAAAAGGACAATTTCGAAGCATATTGTCGGGCTGACCATATTTGAAACACCTTTCCCTTCCTTCATCACAAAAACCTGGATGTAAGTGACTAAAAAACCTACTAGGAGGATATGATTAAGCTTACTATGCCCTACTAGCCTGAAATTAGGCACCCTATGCATTGAAGTTCTCGCCACCCTACTGATGCCTATTACTCGAATGCTTTGGGTAAAGAGCACTAGCTGTAGTGAAAGAACCAAAAATCCCCACTTTTCTATGGTCACTTACCACCATCGTGATGACTTTGTTGTTGACCACCCTGCTTAGAAAACTTGAACTTTCTACCCTGTTTTTCCCCTATCTCAGCCAACTTTTTTTTTCTTCTCCACTTATTGCATATGAATAACCAACCTTGAAATATCCTTGTCTTTGATGAGAAATGCAGTCTTAGTTTTATGGATCAACTCACGAGAGAGTCCTGAAGAAAACTTTCTCATTATGGTGCTCATAATAGACAGAAATTCAAGAGCATGCCTACAAAAGTGGTGAAACTTCAAGACATAGTCCTTGACCGATATCTTCCTTTATTTAAGATTAACAAACTCCTCTGCCTTTGCTTCGCTTAACTCTTGAGGAAATAATTGGTCCACAAAAGTATTGGAGAAAGTCTCCCATAAAGAAGACTCACCAACCTTATCCATTGCCTGCTCCCATTTCTCGTACCATTAGTATGCCACATCCTTTAGCAGATAGGCAGAAAAATTTACTCTTTCCAGATTCGTAGTATGCATGACCCTAATGATCTTTTCCTTCTCATCTAGAAAACCCTAAGGATTATTCTCCACCTTAAAACCAGTAAAATTTGGAGGACTCAACCTCATAAATTGGCTAAACCTTGTGCCCTTAGAAGATGCAATACTAGATATACCACGCTCTGCTTGAGAAGCTACCAGCTGAGTAATCATATGAATCGATTGACCAAACTCCACATTTTTCACATTAGCCTGAGGATCCTGAGGAGGACTAGAAGGAACTGGTGGATCTCTAGAAATATCAGGGATGGTACACCTAGACCATGTTTGGATCCCCTGAGTTGATCGTGTCCCATCAAAATCATCCTCAGTTCGGATAGAGAAGTTTTCGTGAACTTCAGATCGTTGATGCATGATCTAAAATGAAGAAAATGAAAATCAAAATAATTTAAGACCTTAGACTCCAAGCTTTAAAATAGAACACTAAGAAGAGAAATAGTTCTTAATTGCCTTGTAGCCTCTCCCTTATTAATGCGACATGCTACAAACCCTTAAAAAAGACTCTACTCGACACGGCATTGTGGACTCCCAATTGACCATGAACCTAAAGCTTTGATACCAACTTGACATGACCCAAACTGGGGTCTTATCGTAATGGGTATCCCAAGTCCAACCAGGACTGAGGACTAACCCCATTACTTAACCCAACCGCCAAACATATTCCAAGTTAGATGAATTCTAAACATATAACAAGAAAGCATATTTGCACCAATTCAGAATCTGGGATAGGTCCATACCCGTGGCCATCCCAAGACAGTCCGACAGTCTAGTAAAGCATAGCACGAGTGTAACCAATCCATCCCCAATATGATAATAAAATCAATAATGTCTAATTCAAATCAATCCACCAAAGTCTTCTGACCACCTAAAGATTCCACACAACCCCTATAGACTCGTTTGGAATCATAGAGATACCGATTGGGGTAGAAACAAAAAAGGGGTCAAAAAGACACTTGGGACTGAAACCAAAATGCACAGCCATAAATAGGATCACATAAGAAAGAGTAGACCCTAAATTAGGTAAATAGTACATATCACAAGAAAAGAGTTGAAACATACTAGTAATGACATCAGGCATGCCTCAGACTCTAGACGGATAGTGAGAGCCTAAAGTTTATTCCGACTAGTGTCAGAGCCAGATGGTGTATAGTTTTGTGCTGGAGCTAAAGAAGAGGAAACTGGAACCTTGTTTACCTCAGAATCAACCTTAGACACTAGACAGTTTCTAAGTATATGCCCAGGCTGACCACCATTGAAGCACTTATCCATTCTCTGATCATAAAAACCTTGATGTAATCAACTAAAAAAACTATAAGAAGGATATAAAGGAGCTAATTGGGCCCCACTAGCCGTAGAATGGGCACCCTGTGCCCTATAATTGTCACCTACCTAAATATGTCTGTCACCAGACAGTGTTAGATAAGGAATACTAGCCCTCGAGTCAGGCTCAGAATTTCCCCACTTATTTTTGGACTACTTTTCACCACCCTTGCCACTATACAGATGACCTTCACCCTGCTTAGAAAATCTAAACTTCTTTCCCTACCTCTCCCCAATCTCCACCTACTTCTTCTTCTCTTCCACAACCTATTGCATATACACAGTCAACAAGGAATAAACATGTCCTTAGACAGCAAGGAAGTCATACTCATTAAAGTTAAGTCTCTATACAACCAAGAAGTGAACTTTCTTATTCTAGACCTCATGTGAGTAACCAACTCTAGATCATATCAGAATAACTAGTAAAACTTCAAGGAACATTCTTTGACTGATATCTTGCCTTGCTTTAGCTTAAGAAACTCTTTTGCATTCACCTCCCTTACCTCTTGAGGAAATAAGAAACCAAGTAAAGCATTAGAAAAATTATCCCACAGGTTTGACTTAACATCCTTACCCCCTGCTGGTCCCATTCATCGTACCACTGATAAGCCATATCTTTCAATTGGTAGGCGATGAACTCTACATTAGTAACATACATCACATGAAATAACTTTTTCATCTCATCATGGAAACTTTGAAGATCCTTCCTGACCTAAACTTAAGTAAAGGTCAGAGGGTTAAAACTCATAAATTGGCCAACCCTTGTTTCCTCAGAAGATGGAGTAACAACAGCACTATGCTCAGACTGAAAAGATACTAATTAAGCAAAAATATGGATACACTAATGAAAAACAGCATTCATCACATCATCCTAAGGAGATAGAGATGGACTGGAGAGGACCGGTCGAACTCCAGAAGGGAAATAGGAACTAGGCCCCTAGACTAGGTATGGACCTCATAAGAGGATGTGTTCCATCAAGGTTGTTCTTAGGTGGGACAAAGGATTTTTCGTGGGCTTCAGATCATCTGAGAGGAATGATCTAAAAGGAAAATAAGAGGGAATTAGAGAAGATCTTAGGACCTTGGACTCTACAGCCCAAAAATAGAACACAAGAAAGAGAAACATTCCTAAACAACTTATAGTATGTCCCTTGTGAGTGTGGTGCTCTACACATGCTTCAAAGGAACTCTACTTGACACGGCTTTGTAGACACTTAATTGAACATCAACCTAAGGCTCTGATACCAATTTGACATGATCCAAACTAGGGACCAATCATTGGGTATCTACAGTCCAACCAAGACCAGAGACCAACCCTAATACCCAAACCATTAACCGCTCTACACCTCATGTCTTATGAATTCCAAACATATAACAAACTAAGAAAATATTAAATTAAGTACATAATGATAATTATAAAATTAAAAATAAAAATCCACAACCAGTCAACCATCAAATACCAATCTGAACGCCAATACCAATACCAATGTTGTCACTAATACTGACACTGCCCATGCCCATAGTAGTCAAATAAAGCCTCTAACTAGATTAAAGCAAAATCCAGTTAGGACATGCCCCCTATAATAGCCAAAGAAAAAACAAAAGAAATAAAAATGATATAAAAAAGTTCATAGCATGAAATGATATCTTTCAGAGTATGGAATCTCACCACTTCAGTGTAACTCAAGAGTTGTCCCTAAATCACCAAGTCACTTAGTAGGAGGAGTAAATGTATGGACGGTTCCTAAATATCTTCGGTAGACAGTGCCTTACGACATTTAGTGAACAGTAGCATGTAACTTAGGAATAAAGATAAAATAATACCATTAATTCAAAATGAAGTCAAATAACCATATGCAATCACATATATATACATACATACCTTGCTGGGATAGGGAACAAGGTTTGGAATGCATTTAAATCCTTAACCTTGATTGTGTAGCCTTACCATCATAAGTCCACCCACATGCTATATGGGCCAAGTGTTACCCCATGAACGGGACTCAATGTATATAGCTGCACGAATTGGAGATATCATTGAAGGCCAGGGATTCCCGTGTACTCTTCGCTCTCCATGATAAATATATACAAAAATAGACTTGGAGGATTACCTTGTACCCCACAAGTACATGGTCATCAAGACAACCCCTCATGTCGGCAAGCACGAGTTTCCAGTTTTTTTCCAGCAAACGTACACCTTCATGGCTAGCTATCCAACACCTATTATTGCCTTATGAAAACATTTCACACATAACCAAAGCACTAATTCCAAGAGTTAATTATTAAAGCATTATAAAGTGGTCTTTTTATACTGACTATAGCTTGTAAGAAAAGTCATTAAGCCAACAGTTGGGGAATTCCCATGTACCCACAGGGTCTATTATTAAAATCACTTGGGGAATTCCCATTTACCCCATAAGGTTTTCATAAATTATTTGCTAGGGGAATTGCAGTGTACCCCTCAAGGTTCTCAAAAATATCCGTAACTGTTTATACCATGCATTAGTTTCAAGAGACAATCCAAGCCAAGTGATAATACATAAAAAAAATCAATTACATACTTGGGTTGAGTTTATTACTAATTTCCATACTAAGACAATCAATTTTGGGATACCATTATTCCCATATTTCCATTGACAATTCCCATGCACCCCAATGCATTTACCAACCATCAATTTAATAATAATAATTTTATAAATATCATGGAAGAAATATTTAAACAATTTATATTAAAAACCCTCAACACATAGTTCAAAACCCAACATCAATATTCTATGAATAATACTTTAAATCGTATTCTTTTACAAAATTGACAATGAGGGAAGAGAAACATGCCTAAAATACCAAGAAATTTAGGAGAGATTATACCCTTAGAACCCTAGATGACCATTTTCTTTGAAATGGTAGTCTTACCTTTAACAGAGAGTTTGAGAGATAATTTAAGAGTGTTTTATTGGGAATGATATACTAATGAAGTCTGAAAAAATGCTTTAATTCGTAGTATCTAATGGACTTATTGCGGGAAATATTCAGAATACCCTCATCTTGAGATTTGTAAAAAGTCATCTTTGGCTACGAGTTGACCCATTGACTCATCACCACATCATATGACTCATTTCCTTTAGTCGTATCCTAGATAGTGAGTTGAACACCCATACATTATCCACCTTATGACTCTATGATATTGCTTGTAACCTGACCCAACAACTTATAAGGTCTAGTCGTAAACAACACAGTAACCTACAGGGTCAGACACTAGAGAACCTACTACTTCACCTCACGAATCGTAACCTATCCTCATGTCTCCTAGTTAGTCACACTTAGTCAAAACAAAATCAAGCCACTAAGTTATTAATTTGGTTAAGGTTTGTCCTAACTACTCGTCTCCACTTTTAATAACTCCTATCACCAAGTCATAACAAAGATAAAAAAACCAACCACCATCCACAGGACACCCTATGATTGTCAAGACACCATAAGACTCATATGGTAAAGTAGTAATCAAGGAATTAAGCTCAGAGCTAAGAAAAGTTCTGAGGGCTAAAATTCGTGGTGTTTTACAAACCCCTCCCCCCAAAAAAAATTATTGTGAAAACAAAGGGCATGGACGTAGATAATTTGGTAACAATACTTTACCTCTATTTTTTTACTTAAAATTACTTGGTTAGTAGTATATAGAAAATACCTCCTTTTATCTCTAAGTAGGAAATAAAATTGAGCCGCCTTGAAAAGTGTGTATGTCTTTTGCGGTGAGCAAAGTTGTGTAACTTTCATGCTTACTTGTATCATATAGAACTTGACATGTAAGTCTCTAAAAGATAATTTTGATTATGCTTTGTTGGTTAAATGATCTTAGGCCATTTTTGTGAACATGGAAACCTACTTTAGCCTAAAGAGCCTACCCATACATAGAATAGCATCCCTAGTTACCAATTTTGAGATTTTGAACCTTTTTTTGACAACTACATTTCAAGCCTTGAACCACTTGAATTTTATCTCTCTTTTGAATGCAACCCTCCTTGTACTTGAAAATGCAACTTGAGTCCAGAATCCTATGTTGGGGATGGCATTTCTTGGAAGGGTGACCTTGGGTCATTGTATTGTAAGTGGATTCCTAAGATCTAAGCAAAGAGAGAAAAAGAAAAAAGTTACAAAGAAAGCAATCATCAAAAGAAGGAAGAGCATGGATTGCACAAGAGAAATAATGAGAAGTAAATGCTTTTAAAAAATAGGAAAATCAAATTAGTGAAAGTAGGCATATGTGAAGTTGGAAGCAAATAAAGTGACCCATGGTCAAAAGTTTGATTGAATAGTGTGATGTAGACATTCAAGGAGGGTGTAGTCACTTTCTTCCCAAATAATATTCTACCCTTTCCTCGAGCCTATATTACAAGCTTGCAAAAGTCCTTCGAGATCTCCAATCAAGTGTATTCAATGTAGTGACAATTGAATATAAGGGCAAGCATATGATATGATACTCGTTCGCATTAAGAGATATTTTGTGAGAGCTAGTGTTTCCATTTAAATCCATTGATGTGTGATAGATATTTTAGGTGTATGTGATTCCTTTTTTTGAGAATTCATGTATACTAATTGAGGCGGGTGAAATTTTCATGTCCCGTAATTAAGGAAAAAGAGTATAACTGAGTTGCTAATTAGAGAGTCACTTATAGAGAGTTGTTGATTGTTACTTTGTTATTATTTAAAGACTTTTTCATTCTTGAAGAGTGTGTTTTATGTTGAGGGTAGTTGTGAGAATAGTTTATCCCATGCTTGAGAGATACTTTTTGGTGCTAATCAAGTTCAAAATCATTATGACGATTTAGTTGTATTAGTGGATGAATAATGACATAGTCGCATTGAGCAAAGAAAAAGTAGTATTGCTTGAGTAAAAGCGAAGGTTTAAGTTAGGGGTGTTTATGAGTGGAAAATTAACCACTCATAGATATTTAAATTCACACATTACAATGGTAAAAATTGTGTAGGTGAGGCTAATTTTCTATCAGAATATGGTAATTTCAAGTGTTTGTGATTATGGCTAAAATTTGATAGTTAGTTTCGATTCTTGGCTGATGATGTTGGGTTTCACTAATATTTGATAGTTAAATCAGAAATTATGGGTAAAAGCTCCAATTTCCCAAAATCTCACATCATCCTTGAAAAAGGGACATGGGTAACAAGTATTTGTAAACAATAATTTAGATATTATATTATTCCTTTACATTATATTAGAAATAAGGATGGATTGTGAATTTGCTATGTTTTGGGAATCTTCCTAGAAATAGGAATGCCAATTATGGTTTTGGGTTTATTTGTTTGCCACAACCACGAGTTATTCAAAAAAAATCCATGGTTGATATTCTTTATGTTTTGTTGAAAGAATAACGACAATTACCCTAACCTAGCCTACCAATATATTCATTGACTAGAACTTGAATGTAACTCTCATGTACCCATAGACTATTTTCCCCTGGGAAAATATAATCCCAAGACTATTCTCCTATTAAAATTTTATCTACAATTGTTGCTCTAAATTGGTAGTTCAATTAGATTTTATTTAAACAACCTTTCAAACCATACCCCCTAATTTTAATTTATGTCTTATTTTATGTTTACATTGCGGGTAAATACTTAGTAGATTGTAGCATACATAGGAATCGAATATTGGTTACCCTCCTTATGGATTCGACCCTAACTCAAGTTGGGGTAATTATATTCACAACGATCGTCCTACACAAAAATAATGGTATAAGTGAGCATGATCTGTCATGACTCTCTATCATGAGAATCAGGCTCAACATAAAGCTTTAGTACTTGAGTCACAACTCTAACTCATGAGTCATGTTTGGAGTCACAGATCATAGATCAATTCACGGGAATTAGACCACTTTTAAGCATGAGATCTCAAAGTTACTCCTCTACTAAGACCCCATAGCTCCTACCCATGAGTCATGGGTCAACTCATGGATCACTGTTCAACTTATTTTTCATCCTTCTTTCTCACTTTTTTCCTCTGAATCCTAATTTTGATACTCAATCAACACAAAAACTCATCATATCCAACAAGCACACCTAAGTTCCTACATAATTTCCGTGTTTAAAGCATCAAAAGTTCCATAAAAACATGATATATCAGTATCTGTCCTCCCTCTAGAATCACCGCCATGGACATTTTCTCAAGTATCTTCTCCCTTCTTCCCTTCTTCTTCTTCTTCTTCTTCTTGTCTGACTTCCTCTTTCTATCTCTATCTATCTTATCACCTCTCCTTCTTTTCTAAGGATCCAAGTGTCTCACTATCTCCTCAATATAAATCTCACTAATCTTTAGGGTTGGAGTATATAAATTGAGAATCAAGAAATTCATATCCACTACAATAGTCGCTAATAAAGGCTTAAGTGGTGGTAGAGGAGGTGCAATATTAACCTTCTCATTCAAAACCCTGACTTCTTCTTTAAGATCAATTAGGATTGCCCTAATATTTATCAAATATGTGCCTAGACTGCATCAATATTATCCTTAATCCAATCTCAAATCCGTTCACTTAGGTTGGCACTATTGATGCAACTTGAATCTCATCATTCACATAGGGTTTGATTCCAACCTTAATTATTTTAATCCTAGCATCATGTAAGAGTAGGTTTTGTTTAATATCTTCAAATAGTAAAGTTAGACTCAAAGGGTATCTAAATAAAATTAGTGGTCAACAGTGAACGAAGGCCAAGTGTACAGAGAGTGAAGATGTGCTAGCATCAGATATGACTAAATCATTTCATATGGTACCCCTAACTATATCTATAATTTCAAACCCTCTATCCAGAGAAACTAGGTTTTGTATATCCTTTGTAAGTGCCATATTTGTAATCTTAGTCAGTTGGATTAATCGATTCACTACACCAATAGTTCAAACATATGAACTCCTCATTAACTGAGTAACAAGACAAGAAAAAAGGCAAGGTCGTGCTGAACTGTAGAACCCTATATCGAATCTCCACTATGATGATCAATGAGATATTCAAATCTAATCCATAGACTGGTGCAATAAATAAATAGGCATTGGTCAAACCAATTATTTTATCATTGGTTGTGGAGGCAATCTGGTGCCTGAGAATAGGCCACCAGGATTTGGAGGTGAACTTCAAGGTATGCTGGTAAATTGTTGCTCCATTAGCACATGGGTTTTTCTCACTCACTTCAGCAATGTGTCCGGCCAACCACCTATACTACATATGATTATCATAAACACTCACCATATTCTCCCTCTTTAAATCTATTATTACAAACTCATACTTCAAAGTCTACTCAGTAGGCTTAAATATTTCTCTGAATAAGACTCTTAAGGTAGTCTTAATGGAGATGTCTACCTTAGTGTCCCTGACTAAAATGGCGTCAAGTTTGGACTTCTTCCTGATGTACTTCCCATTACTTAAAGGAGTTACATTCTTTAAAGTTGTTGCGTAGTTGCATAAAATTCACACACCAAATCCGTTAAATAGTTCTATAAGGGTCTTGTCATTCATCCCAGTTCATACCTCAAAAAGACTTGTACTGACTCTGAGACATTTTGGAGTCACTCATGTAAAACCTAGGGATACTCTTGAATACTCCTCTTCTTATTACATCGATTTATCAGTGAGATCCATCAATATAGTAGTCTTATGCGTTAGGTACCATCCATCATCTCAAATCCATGCCTTTTTTAGGTTGGTCTTCAGCACCACTCTCAGAGGACATGGAGTTGGACACATTCCCTTCCTTCGAGTAACTCTTATTATTTACCTCAGTGTCACCCCTTGGTTCATTCTCTCTTCAGATTAAGGTAGTCTTAGAGGGATTCCAGACTCGATCAAGGCCATAATTATTGCATACATAGCTTGTCCATTCTTATTTGCCTGCTTTCTTGTCGTTCGACATAAATGTTGCTCATTAGATAAACTAATACAAAGTTCTCCTCGATCCAAATGGAGCTGTCAGACTCACTCTCTAAGGCCAGAGGTGTGTCCTTAGGTACCCTTTTCTCGGAGATATTCATCCTCAGCTTGGTTTGTTTCTTTGGTACTTTGTTAAGATATAAAAAAGTTAGAATCATTTTTTTGAAGATTTAAGTAGGTGAGGAAATGAAACAAACCCTTCTTAAAATCATGCAATAAAGGCACAATCATGCCTTTACTGCTCCCAAGTGCACATGCAAGTGTACGTGGTCTACCCAAGTAATATAGTGCCCTTAAAGAAAGCCAAGTATCGATCAGATGGGGAATAGGGTTAAGTAACTATCTAATTCTAGTTCAACTATTGAGATAAAATAAGTGTAATGTAACCATAAGAGTTGAAAGTTATAACTAAACGTGAACTAAACGATGCAATAAACTCAATGTTTGAATAGTTATGGGAATAAAGCCTAGGTTTTAGGCACTTAGAAAAATCATACAATGCTAGAGAACTTCATTGGTTAGGTTAATTATCTTGGTTTTTGTTTCATGGGGTCGATACAAAGACTATGGTCTTCTGAACCTATAATAAATTATCTAACTCATCCTACCAAAAACATCGTGAGCGGAGAAGTGAGAGCTAAGTCAAATGCGCTCATATTGAATCCATTAAATGAAACAAATATGGTACTTAAGTATATATCTATCCTAAATGTAAATCATTACATCATCCTATTTAGATTACGATCCTATTTTATTCATCCCACGTTCTACCCTATCGTTAATCATTTCGGGTTCATAAAGAGTTAAGCAAATATTCAAAGGGTTGAGAATCCTTAAAATAGTGATAAAAAAGATAAAAAAAACAAAATATGATAAATAACCAAAACCAAGTCAATACACAACAATAATACTCATGTTCTTGGCCTTAATCCCAGAAAAGGGTGTTTACCCACTCATTGATCTATCGTAATCATTAGAGATTAACATATAATAAAATCCTAATTTAAACTAAATTAATGGAAGAGAACCCTTAATTTCAGTGTTATCTAGTATCTCTCCAATTCCTAAGGTCTTCCAAGGTGTTTACAATTGAGTTTCAATGTCCTATATATAGGAGGACAAAGCTACCCGATTTTAACATACGGGTGTGCCACACCCTTATAGTGGAGCCTAGGGTTAATATCATGCAAATATCATGGAGTAAAACTATTTTGTGCCATATTTAGTTTCAAACAATGGATTTACAAAACCTCATTGGGCCATCTAGGAAGCAAGGCACGCAATGACTCCAAAACGTCCAACTTTGCACAAGGATTGTCCCATGCGTTTCTCCTTCTAATCCAAGATTTGTGGTATTGTTTGTACATTATTTACAAATTTTGTAACATCCATTTATAATATTTATCAGCTCACAAAGAACCCTATAACATTAAACACCACAAATTAGATCTCACAACAACATGAAATCCAACATGACAAACTTGAAAAGGACATATCTCAAGCTACAGTAATAGTTTTTGGATTTCATCTTTAACTTAGTATTTTGACTCCAAACTCACTATAGACATACCTTAAACACTACAAATACATAAATAAATTCTTAATTATTAATTTATACAAAGATTACATCATTACACACATGATAAGTCCTCAAAACTAAGCTAAATAAGCCCGAATAACAACACTGAGGTGCTTAAATCCACCTCAGATCATCACCCCACACCCAAAATATTGTTTCTTCTCAATTTTTTTTTAATCTAACCAACATATTCAGAGAAGACTACACACTTACACTACAAGCAATACCCTCAAGCTAGTACTACAATGATTTCATAGAATGCAAGTCTTTTACACTACATATGTTATACACAATTGAAACTCAAGAACACTACTCCAAAACATCCTAACCTCAAGAATTAACTTACCAAGTAAGCAAAATAATTCATATTATTCAATCAAATAGATCACACCAATCACCAAACTTTTATTAAACATGTTCCCTTAGATAAAAAAGAGTTACCCATAATTACTCATACAAATGCAATTTATCGTAGAATGAGTACAATAATAAAAAAAATACTCACTAGCAAAAAGAATTCACAAGTTAGACAAGATGAACCATAGGCTTTCCCTTAGTGTAGTACAATACAAATATCAGAATGTTATGACTTAGGAACAAATAGGTCTTTAAGGGTTGTAATGTAGGCTAAGGGATGTGTAGGAACTATTTTGGGCAGTAATAGTGACTATCATCCCTAACCGCTTTAATACATCACATGAAAATTAAAATATTTTTATTAATAATCAATTTCCACCACATATATCTACACATAAATATCTTGTTTTTCCCTATCTCATTAAGATCATTCACAAATACTATGGAGGGGAGTTTTTCCCATTACACATGATTAAACTTAAGAATATTTTTCTTTTCACCGGACCATAACACATCAATTCTTTTTAAACATTAATAGCTACATATTATGGGGCTTTATTTTTCACCTTTTTCTTATTTAATTCAAACACTTTAACAAACTTAATTTTACACTAAACTTTTTGGATCAAATTTAGGTCAATCAAATAAGGGGATCAGGCTATATATGATGCTACCAAAAATAGGCTAAAGGCTCAATGAGGCTAACTAAGATTATGCCAGAGGTTAGGTTAAACAATGGGTATGCAAAATGGCTATCATAGAAATGCCTATATCATCTCCTAAACCCACACTCTTTATTTAGCTTTTCACATACACGAGATAATTCTATAGATCAAATGAACTGAGGAATACATAAAAATCCTTACACACACATGGTATATGCTTAACTCATGTAGGATCATCATAGAATCTCAACCAAACAATAGCATGAATTCAACATTAAGCTAACAATGTACAAGAGTCATAAACTAGAGCCTAGAAGTCTCAAAAATAGTAATGCACACAAACAACATACTTTTACATGCAAAAAGCACCTACATTATGCAATTACACATAGCACTAACCCTAACATCTCACATATCCTACCACAATAAATTTTAAATTTGCTACTAACAAAAAAAGGCTACTGGGTTCAAAGGGCGCCCCTGTAGAAAAGAACTAAAAAGAACAACCACGGGGTAGGTGAAGTGTGAACCCACTAAACTAACACCCATAAAATAAAAACTAAAAAGAAAAATCTTTTTGTAATCCTCAAATTTACTCAAAAATAAGAAAAATAAAATAAAAATTAATACCCTACAACATCACTTCTCCTGAAACCATGGGAATTCCCCACGCCACATTTAAAACATATGTTGTCCCCAAAGTAAACTCAAAAGTGAGGATATAAATACTCCCTAAGGCCTCTAGTTCTAGATATTAGCATTTTTTTAACATCAAGGGTGTCTATAGACTCCACACTTAGTCTTTTACATGCTTCATAGCTTAGGTGCCTGGTACTTTGGACTTTTCATCAACCCGTGAATCACAAAAACAAACACAAAAGTGAAGTAATAACTAAAAATATGAAAAATAAAACCTAACTTATATTGGGTTGCCTCCCAAGCAGTTCTTGATTTTGTGTCGTAGCATGACCCATATTGTTATATCTCAGTCATTTTCCTTCATCTTTTTCCTCCTACTCGGAGGCTATCTTCGTACTTGGTTATAACCTCTTGAGTATGAAATCTTAAGATCAACATTATTAATAATACTAGACTTCTTAGGCTCATAAATCCTTATTATTTCATGCTTATGTGGTGGCTTGGGAAACTCAATGAGAATGTTTGAAGAGGTCTTTGTGGTTTTGTCTCCACCACCCCACACTCATCCACTTCCATCATAGTAATCATACATAAATATTTGTAGTGGAAAGGTGGATTAAAAAATTTTAATACCATCTCTTCATCATCTAATCTTATCTTTAGTGTGCCCTCTCTCACATCTATCAGGGCTCCAACCGTTGCTAAGAATCAATGTCCCAGAATAATTGGTATCCTGTCATCTACACTATAATCCAAAAAATTAAAGTCAGTAGGTATTATAAACTTACCAACCTTTATGAGCATGCCCTCAATAATTCCTTTAGGATGAACTTAGGTTCTGTCTACCATCTGCAGAACCAGAGAGCATGGTCTTAGCTTACCCAACCCAAGAGTGTTGAACACTAACATAGGCATCAAATTTAAACTTTCCCCCAAATCACTCATGGCATAGACCACATCAATATCAAAAATCTAAATGGATATTGTGAAACTCTTGGGATACTTAAGATTCTTGGGAATCTTCTTCTTTACCATAGAGATGTACTTCTCAATAAGTGCCACCATCTCAGTATCTTGTATTTTAATATGGTTTATCACCACTTCCTTCAAGTTCTTGGCATACTTAGGCATTCCCTGTAAAATATTTAAAAAAGTCCAATTAATGTGAATTTCTCTGAAAGTGTCAATGAACTTCTTAAAACAAGAATCTTCTTTGGCCTTTTACAGCCTTTGAAGGAATGGTGGTGGTAGTCTTACATTAACTTGCTCAAAAACTTTTTCTTTTGGGTACTCAGCCTTCCCCAAATTATTAATATCTTTGCTTGCAACATGTTGTAGAACCAACATTGTATCTACCTCCTTAGCTTTCTTTGATGCTCTATCCCTAAGCTCTTTACCACTTCTCAAGGTTATTTCCATGACTTATTTTGGTTTCTATGAATCACTTGACATTCTACTTTGTGTCCTAGTATTTTGTTCCTATGCTAGTTTCCCCAACTACTATTCTAATTTCTATTGGGCCACTTGCTAATAATTTATTTTAGCAGGATCTTTTTTTTTCTTGGATAGGATCTTCTTTTGAGTTTCCTCTTTATTGATGTCCTGTGTATTTTGTTGATGATATTGAAACTATTGATTACTTCTCTAAGAATAATTTGTCTTACTTTGCCCCTTGTTGTTGTAGGCATTACCATAGTTTGGCTTTTAAGCATTACCTACAAAGTTCATCGATTCTATATTTACACCACATAAGTCCACAGAGTGGCCGCTATTTCCATAAATCACACACCAACCTGGGGTCTGCTGTATTTCATTAACTTAAGTCGAAGATGGGTTCGTACACAATTTACTAAATTAGGTGATCAACTGATTTTGCATGGCTGACAATTCGGTAGATAAGACTGTGATACTATCAACTTCAATAATGCCTATAACCTTTTTGATTGATATTTTATACGTTTCACCATGCTAGTTTGGATTTCCTTAAAAAATACATTTCAACAAAATATAAAGCTTATCATAAGTCTTTTAAAAATCTTGACCACCTACCGTTGAATCTATTAAATATTTTATGTTATGGCCAAGAACTTCGATAAGGGTGTGAGTTAATACCTCGTTGGAATGCTAATGGTATGGACAGTCCCGAAGAAGGGACTTGAATCTCTCTCAAGCATGATACAAGTTCTCATAAGGATTTTGTTGAAGCTCAAAATCTCATTGCATAGTCTCACAGTCTTACTAGATGGGATAAAATGGATAAGGAATTTTCAAGCCATGTCATCCCAAGTAGTGACGAAAGCTTCTGGATTAATGTTCAACCACTTCTTTTCTTTCCCCAAAAGTGAGAAGGGGACGAGTATCAGACTCACATAACCAGTGGTCACTCTAGTTGGAATAAATGTGGTACTAATTTCCAAGAAATTCTGCAAGTAAACCTGGGGATCTTTATGTGAGAGCCCAGTGAACTGACCACTGCTATACAAAAGCTACACTATGTTCTTCTTTAGTTCTTATCTACCTTCAGCAGTCGATATGTGAATAATAAATGTCATCTAAGTCACAAGTGGGATTTCCACATCGCGAACTGTCCCGCGGGCTAGTGGATACACAGCCATAAGTGCATGCATATCTTCCTCTTCGTGAATTTATGAAATTCTATAGAAAAGTACTGTTTCTCTCTTTATTCGGAAAAAGCATTGCTTGGGATTAGGGTCTAGTTCAACAAAATCCTATCCCTGGCCAGCTTACTAGCCTTCTTAACTTGTACCTACAAATTTAGAATCCAATATCAAGTGAATAACACCAAAGAAATAAAAAAGTAAAACAAAAACTAAAGCAATTTCTAATATACAAGTCCCTGACAATGGCGCCATATCTTGTTGCGCCCAAGAAGACACGTAAGTGTAAATGGTCCACCAAAGTAATTTAGTGCGCTTAAAGAAAGCCAAGTATCGACCCCATAGATACTAGTGTTAATCGACTATCAAATTATAGTTCAACTATTAAGATTAAATTAGTGCAACGTGACCACACAAGTTTAAAGTTATAACTAAACATAAAGTAAATAATGAAGTAAATTAAAAGTTTGAATTGTTATGGTAAGAAAGCTAGGAATAAGGCACTATGATCAATCATACTATGTTATAGAACTTCATTGGTTAGGTTAATTATCTTTGTTGTTTGTTCACGAGGTAAATACAAAGAGTAGGTTCTTTTTAACCTATAATAAATTATCTAACTAAGTCCCACAACTACATCGTTGAGAGGGGATATGAGAACTAAGTTAAATGCATTTATATTTCATCCCATGAATGAACGAAATAGGGCCTTTAAATATATTACTATTCTAAGTGAAAATCATAACATTATCTAATTAATATTAACATCCTATTGTAGTCATCCCATATTCTACAAAATGAGTAATCCTTCTGGTTTCATAATAGAGTTAAACGTATATTCTAAGAGTTGTGAATACTTAAAATAGTGATATGAAGTATAAAAAACACAAAAATATGATAAATAACCAAAACCAAGTCAATACATTACAATAATACTCATGTTCTTGGCCTTAACCCCAGAAAATGGTGTTTCGCTACTCATGGATATATATGTAATCACAAGAATGAATACATGATAAAATACAAAAGTAAATTAATGTAATGGAAGAAAAAACCTAACTGAAGTGATCTCCTACCTCTATCAAATCCCCAAGGTCATCCAAGGTGTTCACAATTTAGTTTAAATGTTCTTTTTATAGGAGGACGAAGCTGTACAATTTTAACATAGTGGCGTGCCACAGTCTTATTACGGATCCTAGGGATTGTCGCATTACAATATCATAGAAGAAAACTATTTTGTGCCATCTTGGGTTGAAACCAAGTTCATTCCATGGCCTTAATGCACCATCTAGGTATTATGGAATGCCAATGACTCCAAAACATCCTACTTTACACAATGCTTGTCCCATGCGTTTGTCCTTCTAATCCAAGATTTTTGGTATTGTTTTACTTGATTTAAAGCTTGTGTAACATCCATTTATAATAATGATAAACTCACCAAGCATTATATAATATCAAACACCATAATTTATATCTTAGAACCATATGTAATCCAACATGACAAACTAGTAAAGGACATAGCTCAATCTAAGAGAACTAGTTCTTGCATTTGATATTTAACTTAGTGTTTTGACTCTAAACTCACTATAAACAAAACTTAAACACTAAAAATACATAAATTAATGCTTATACTAATATATACAAAGATCCCATCATTAATCATATGATAAGTCTCAAAACAAAGCTTAATAAGACAGAATAATAACACTGAGATGCTTAAATCAACTTCAGATCAACATTTCTATTGTAGAAAGTTTTTTGTAGAAATATTGTAAAGGTAATATCTTATAACCATGAAATAAAGGTAAAATTATTCCTTTTTATTGTTGGATAACTCTCTAGTTACTGAGGAAATGTCACATTAGATGACCACAGACCACGATAGTACCAAGATAACACAATCTTGAGATGTGCTCGTATGATGAGCTTTTATGTGCTTAACACTGGTACTCCCACAATAATCCAATATGTAATCACTGGTGGATATGATTACCATAGGTTATTTCATGGAATACACTGGTACTTGAAAGATTTCAAATTGTAAAAGTTACACTATTTTTACCTTTATTGACCACACTTAGCAACAAAAGGGTAATCAAATTTCCCCATGGTTGGCACTCATTTATAAACTTGATCACATCACCAAACTTTTTCCCTAGTACCTCTCTTTTAAAATTATTTTAGAAATTTTGACATTACAATGATTAAATTAATAGATAATAAGCTCACATATATGATGGACTTATAATTTTTCTTCAAGAATTTGGGTGCATCAGAGATTATTGTGGCGAGGAATAGCTATGGTGAAAAAATTAAGGAAAATTTTCTTGCCTCTTACTATTTTGATCATTCCAGTTAGTTTGGAATGAGCTTGAATAAGTTTTTATGCCAACTGGGTCAAGGGTGTAGGGTTTTAGAATTAGATTCCAAGTCAGGTTTAATCGTTCATTACTGGACCCAACAAATGACTCAAACATATATGATCGTGGAATATAGCCACTATCATGACTTTGTATCATATAATGATGGATAAAAAACTTATCTATGATCTTACAAAGCTTAGAGATTATTGTGATATGTAACCACAATTATTTCTTAAGCTCGTAGGTTTGATACCTATTTGGATAATTTGCATAACTGACATAAGAGGATTGATACTATGATTGTTCCATCTATTTATGATCATGATGATAAATCATGAGATGACTCCCTAATTTCATCCTTTGAAACTTTGATCAAGTGTTTTCAGACAACTGAACCCACAATCATAGGATTGTCCCTCGATTGTACAATTCTCTAATGGATTTTGTATCGAGTTCAATTCAACATATTTTTTTGTACACAATCCCTGCACCAATATACAACTTTACCCCCAAAAAATATAAAGTAAAATACATGGATTGCCTCCAAAGAAGCACTTGATTTAACATTGCAGCAGGATGTGGCTTAGTTAGTTACTCAAGCTTCACAAACTATTCCATGGGTTTCCTACCATGAAGCACCTAATTTAATGTCATGTCATGACCCAACTCCTTTGACTACTCGAACTTCATCAAGGTCCAATTTGTCATATGACCTTATCTCCTACACAATTCCCATATAATGCTTCAACATTATGTTCGACCAAAAACCAAAGGGTTATAATAGAACTTGTAACGACAAGCCTTGATAATTAATCATTTACCCAAACTGATAGACAAAGAGAAATATATACTAAAAATCTATAGTAAGGCTTCTAGAGCGAGGTCGAGCTACAAAAGCACGATAATAGCAAAAATATAATAAAAGATACCAAACTAATTCCAAAAAATGGGTGTTATAGTGTAAGAACTATTAAATTGATCTCTAAAGTAAAAGATACAATAATAGTCAAAAAAGGATTAAAATGTAACATCCCAAATATTTTGGCCCTTGAAAATTTCTGAATTTTTATCCTTATTGACTTCATTACGACTCACCTTACGAGTTATAGAGTATCGTTATAAGTAGTAAGGTCCCTAATTGTATCCTAAATAATGTGTTTTTCTGAGTTTCTAAGTTGATCATAATGAGCACCAAATGAGTCATCATGATTCATAACGAGTTGTACTGTCTCGATCGTCGGGAAACCAGTGTAATAACAAAGATTCTGTTTGTGACTATGACTATCATGTTATTAGTCGTAAGGACTAGATATAAGTCATGTATTTTAACTCATATCCAGACCATTATGCACTGGCCCTGGACACTATACAGACCATGACTCGACTAAATAAGTCTTAGGTTAACGCTACGAGTCATGAGGTCAGCCATAGTGATTGTATGTTAGTTTCTAATTTTTTAATTAAGGGAATCTTGGTTATTTCACTCCCCCTCCCCCCCACATAGACCCTAAAACCCTCCTTAGTACTTCATTAATGTATTATTCCCAATGAAAACACTATCTCAAAATCTTTCAAATTCTTTTAATCAAGATACTTAGGGTGTCCAAAGAGTTGGTTATCAAAGGACTCGAGAGTTGATTCTCTATACAAAAACTTAGTTTTTCAGCCATTTTACACTTCCCTAATCCTAAAATTCTGAAAACATGTATTTTAATGGTTTAATTGGATGGTTTTAAATGTGGGTTTTCAACATGGGTTGAGGGTTTTGAACAATTATCATTTATATTATGTTTCATATTTACATATGCAGTGGTTATGTTTTAAATGGTGTCTTTGAAATCAATTTGATGAATAATAAAACTAATATGGGTCAACAAAAGTTTGTTGACTTTGTGATTGGTGGTGATGGTATCCTGAGGTACTAAGTAAGGCTATGTATTCCAAACGTCGATGGATTGAGGTAAAAGATTTTGGCCGAAGCTCATGAAAGTCATTATGCTATTCATCATAGTTCTACTAACATGTACCATGATATTAAGAATTTTGTTCGTGGAAGAATATGAAGCAAGATGTGTCTAGCTTTATGGCTAAGTGTATGGTGTGTCAATCAGTGAATGTTGATCAAATGAGACCCGGTGGTTTGTACCAAGATATACAGTTTCTCAAATGGAAGTGGGAAGTGATTAATATGGATTTCATTATAGGTCTTCCTCAGTCTCAAAATTAATGTGATTCGATGTGGGGCATTATTGATAGGATAACTAAGTCTGCTCTGTTTTTATCGGTGAGGACTAGTTATTCGGGAGAGGATTATGCTAAGTTGTATCTTGAAAAGATCATGAAGTTGCATGGTGCTCTATTTTTTATCATTTTAGATCATGGTGCTCCATTCTCATCGCATTTTTTGAAGTCATTTCAGAAAGGTTTGGGGACAAAAGTATGCCTCTATACCGCTTTCCACCCACAGTTGAATGGACAAGCAAAGATTACTGTTCATAAATTAAAAGATATTCTTAGTGCTCACATGATTGACTATGGTGGTAATTGGTATGAAAATTTGACTTTTATTGAATATGCATTTAATAATAGTTATCACTCTAGCATTAGTATGGCTCCTTTTGAGGCAATGCACGGTAGAAAATTTTATTATTCTATTGGGTGGTATAAAGTTAGTGAGGGTAAGTTGTTTTGCCCTGATTTGGTTCACCAAGCCTTGGAAAATGTAAAGGTGATTTGAGATAGATTGAAACCTGCTCAAAGTTGCCAAAAGTCCTATGCAAATATAAGACATAGTGATTTAGATTTCAATGTTGGCAATTGGGTATTCATGAAGGTATCTTCCATGAAGGGAGCATGTGGGTTAGTAAAAAGGGGAAAATAATTCCTCGGTATGTTGGTCCTTTATTGATTTTGAAGAGAGTTGGCAATGTTGCTTATGATTTGGAGTTACCTCCTAGTTTTAGCTTTCTTCATCTGGTTTTCCATGTCTCTATGTTAATAAAATGTGTGGGTGATCATTCTTCGATTTTTCTTTCAGAAGGGTTGGATATTTCAAATTCCTTATCATATGAGGTAATCCTAGTTGAGATATTGGATTGTCAAGTTCATCGGTTATGGACAAAGGATATGTCTTCGGTAAAGGTCATTTGAAGGAAACATAGGGTTAAAGAAGCTACTTGGGAAGCGAAAGAGGATATGAAGTCCAAGTATCTGTTCAGGTTTTTTGCTCCTGGAATTCATGTAGAAGGTATCTGTTCTTCATCATACTTTTGTTTTCACACTTTGTTAAAGGAAAGGTTAATTTCCTTGAATTTTCATTTTCTAACATAGTTAAAGCTTAGATTTATGTTCAATAATTTTTTAACTCTTGTTTGTGCTTGCCTTACTTATTATTCTAGGATGAAGGATACAAGTGAGGGAGAATTAAAACACCTTTGATTTTCAACCCTTAGAAAATGGTCTAAGTTGGAGTTTTTGGACAACATATGACTAAATGGTACTAGTTGTATATTTGTGTACATGTTAGGGCCTTCTACTTATATGTTAGGCAGCATAGTTGGGTTTATTTCTATCCAACATATGACTAAGCATCATACTAGTCATATATTGGGATATAAGGTGAATAATGTTGAATTATATGGTGCCATAAGTTTGGTATAGATGATTCTGACCAAGGTATGATTACAAGGGTACCACTCATATGTGAAGATATTCGTTGTCAATGTGTGGTCGTATGATCATATGTGTGGGTGTCAAAGGTAAGTTGTAAGATACGAGTTAAGGGTACTACTCATACCCTAGGATATGGTTTAGGGGGTATGGTCGTACCCTCCTGCTAGTTAGTTTTTAGTTTTTAAGCCGAGGGTATTCGACATATTTGCCACCCCAAAATCCTTAAGTCCCCACATCTTAAAACATGTTGTAGCCTCTCATAACACACTATTGAAAGATTAAACACTCCAAAAACACTCTCTAAACTCTATCTTGAAGATTGGGGCTAGGGTTCTTCAAAGGTGGTCATCCTGAGGCTTAAGAGTCAAAATTCTTCCATGAATTTTCTTGAATAAGGCATGTGACTCCTCCCTCATTGTTAGTTCTCAAATATCATGTGTTTTAAAATGTGATTATGATTCTTAAAGGGTGGTTTTGAAAACATATTGAGTATTTTTTACACTTAGTTTAACCTGTGTTTATACATGTTTTTTGTAATGATTTTCACATGTAGGTGCTTTGTAATTATGGTTTAATAAATGGGTCATAGGTAACCCTAATCTTAATGATTTATACTTTGATTTTTGTCTTGATAATAACATGCCCTCAAAGTATTTGTGAATGTGGCTAAGAGAATGAAATAGTCACATGACAATGGTGTTTTGAACTAATGCATTGGACTTAAGAAGATGAATGGTTGATAAATGATTTTGTGAAGGCCTTATTTTCCATATAATGATCTAAATAGTAGACTTGGTGGTTTAAATTTTTAAATGGGTTTGAGTCCCTAATATTAACTTGATTTAGGTCTTCATTAGACAATGGGTTTGATTCCCTAATATTAACTTGATTTAGGTCTTCATTAGACAATGGGTTTGAGTCCCTAACTTTGAATTGAAGAAGTTTATTTGTTAGACTATGGGTTAAAGTCCCCAAGTCAATTGAAAGAATGATTGATAGATAATGGTAATGGCATATGGTATACTTGCAAATAGCATTGGTAGGACAATACCAATGAAATGCCTTTGGTAAGTAATTGTCTTAATGGTTCTATATGTGGAATGATTGTTTTAAATTGAGCTTAATGGTGGGATGTGTAGTTGGGCTATGAAAATGGAATTCGAAGGACTAACAATGGAAAGTGCACTACCTAGTGCGAGTGTAATTTGACAGATTAGTTTGAGTCCCTGAATGGGAGATTCGAGTCCCCCATAGAACATGTAATGGTGCATAAGTCACCTGGATTTTTCCGAAAGGTTTGAGTCCCCTATATAGGCATATACGGATTTGAATATTCTCTGATTCATGCAGCTACACGGACTGAGGACCATCGAGCTAGAGGGGATCTTCGCCCATATAGCCCATGGGTTCCATCTTTTATGACGTCCATGCCACACAACCTAGGTTAATCATCTCAAAGTTCATAGTAATCTTGTTTCCCTATCCCGGCATGGTATGTATATATATATATGTATTGTAATTGTTATGTGCATTGATTGACTGGGTTTGAACTGTTGGCACTATTTTATTCTTATCTTGAGTTATATACTAACGCTCTAACCGCTAAGTAGCATCGATGTTGTATCCCCATGTGATGGAGGTGATAGTCATACTACACCTCCTACTCAGTGATTGGACTTGGGATCAGTTTTTATTGACTTAAAGTGGTGAGCTTCCATACTTCAAATAACTGCATTTCTTGTTCTATTTTCTTACGTTTTCATTTGGTTTAGTCTTGGACATTGGTTTTTGGTATGGTCGGGGGCATGTCCCGAACGGATAATATTTTACTTTTGGATAGAGGCTTTGTGGAACTACTATGGGTTTGTACGGGCAGTGTCAGTATTGGTGTCATCCTTGGCATTGGTATTGGTATTAGTATTATGGTTGATACTGTTTGGCTATGGTTGTGGATTGGATTGGGATAGTTAAATTTGTTCGGGTTTGTCATGGTCATAGACCTATCCCTAAGTCTTTGAGTTGCTAATTACTCTATCTTGTTGTACGTTTGGAATTTATTTGACTCAAGGTATGTTCTTATTTGGTCGGTTTAGGAAATGGGGTAGTCTATGATTCTTATTGGGCCTGAGATGCTCATTATGACAAGGCACTGGATTGGATCATGTCTACCTGGTGTTCGATCGATCCCCACTGGTCCATCTCCAATTGGTTACACTCATGCTCAGTCACCATAATGAGACATCTCTAATGCAGAGTTTTTCCTTTCTATACATTTGTTGACCTTGTTGGGGACATATTAGTCTCTTTAACCTAATTATCTAGGGTATGTTGCGCCTTTTGAGGTCACCCAAATTGGGCAGTTTTTTAGGTTGAGCCCTCCAACCTTTACTAGTTCTAAGGTTGATGGGGATCCTTAAGGATATGTCGATGAAATTGAGAAGATATTTAGGTTGATACATTCTACTGATATGGATGGTGTGGAGTTTTCCATATAAAAATTGAAGGATATGAAATAACAGTGGTATGAGCAGTAGGTGCAGCCGAGGGGTGATGATACTGAGAAGGCTATGTGGGAGGAGTTTTTTGGTGCTTTTGTTAATCGTTCTTTCTGCAAGAGTTGGGGATGGGTAAATTTGAGGTATTGGTGAACTTGAAGTAGTGAAGGATGACTATAAAGAATATGCTTGAAGTTCAATTCACTGTCTCGTTATGCTACAGAGTTGGTATCTTGCATGAGTGATAGGATGAGGAAGTTTGCTTAGGTTTTATCTTGTGACTTGGTACTAGAGTGTAAGACATCAATGTTGAATAATAACATGGATATCTCTATACTGGTGATGTACATGCAGCAGGTTAAGGATAAGAAAAAGTAGCAGGTAGAAATAGGAGAAAGGCAAAGTAAGAAGTTTAAATATTCAGAAAAGGGTGGAGGGCAGTAGAAAGTAGTCCAAGAAGATTAATAGGGGGAGTTCTAATTCCTATTCGACGGCTAATGCCCCTTTTCCAAAGCCATAGTGTGATCATCACTTATAGACTAATAGTGGGTTTAAGGCACAAGTTTCCCAGTCTTAGGCTAGTGGAGTTCAGTCTGCCCAACCCTATCCTTCTTGCCGATTATGTGGTCAGCTTCACATGGATATTATGAAGAGGGAAGAAATCAGTGTTTCAGTTGCGGTCAACATGGTCATATCCAGAAGAACTATCACATGGGTAGAGTAGCCAAGGGGTTTATAAGGTCCCGATTACCACTTCTTTAGCCCCTCACCGAAAGAGTCCTACTTCTTGTACCAACACTGGTTGGAATTATCTCTGTGCACTTGCCACCCGTCAGGAATCTGAGGTATCTCCAGATGTTGTCACTAGTATGTTAAAGCTCTTCTCTCGTGATGTATATTGTTTGCTTGATATAGGTTTTTTTCATTCTTTTTTGACTCCTTATATGGTTGTTCGTTTTTGTCTTGGCCCTAAGTGCATTTTTGATCACTTCTCTATGTCTACCCCAATGGGTAATTCCTTTATGGCTAAAAAGGTTTATAGGGGTTGTGTGGTATCCATATTTGATTGTGAGACCTTGGTGGATTTGATAGCATTAGATATGGTAGATTTTAGATTTTATCCTAGGGATGGATTGGCTCAATTCATGCTATGCTTCTCTAGATTGTCAGAACCGTAAGATTAGCTTCAATTTCCCTATTGAACCGGTAAGTAAACTGTAGGGGAGTTCCTTAGTTCGAAAAGGAATATTTATTTCATATCTTAAAGTCCAAAAATTTATTTCTAAGTGGTCTATTTATCATCTGGTTTGGGTTAGACATTCTAGTTCTGAGGGTCCTACCTTATAATCCATCTCTGTGGTTAATGAGTTTCCTGATGTATTTCTTGGGGATCTTTCTAGTATTCCTCCTAATAGAGAGAGAGACTTTCTAATTGATCTTCTACCCATCCTATCTATATTCGTCCATATAGAATGTCTCTGGATGAGTTTAAAGAATTGAAAGAGTAGTTATGGGATCTTCTTGATAAGGGTTTTATTTGTCCTAGTGTTTCACCGTAGGGTGCTCCTCAAAATTTGTAAGGTAACCCGTAGTCACTAGAGGCAGTAATTTGCAATTTATTTAAGGGTACTTTGGTCATTTACCTCATTCACCAATTAAAAAACACACCCTAAAATACTATAAGGTACCCCATAAAACTTCATTTCTCTATCATAAACTACTCTCTAGTCTCTCAAAATCTCCAAGTCAAAAACAACTAGGGTTTCTCAAGATTGATCATCTAGGGACTATGATTGGTTAATTCTCCATAAATCTTGATATCTTACGCATGTATCTCTCCTTAAACATGTATCTTCATTATGGAATTCAATGGCTCGATATTGCCATGGTTTGAATGTTTGATTTTAAATAAAGGGTTGAGGGTTTTGTACGATAATTATTTAAATTATTTTTCAATGGTTTTTAATTGGTTATCTATGATTTCTCTTTTGGTTTTGAACTGAATATATGCATGGCCTTGGTAATTAGAAAGGGGAACATGGGTATCCCCAACTTTATGATTTAAAATAGTTTGGAATTGGATTTACCCCCAACCCAACTTGGGTAATTGGTTTTGAAAACATGGATTCTTGCATAATCGAACTTACTTTTGGAACCTTACATTGCATAAAAGGTTAATGAAAGTTAAAAAGGTTTTTGAAATTCCTCTGTGGTCATGGATTGGTTTTCAATTGGAAAATTTTGGAGTCACTTTGTCTAAATGGTTTTGGAAATGGCATAATTTAATTGGCTTGCAAGTTTTATATTTGGTATGATGATACCAACGGTAAATGCCTACTTAATAGACTCCTTAGTTAAAGTATGGGAATGTGTAAATTCTTTTAATTTGGGCTTAAAGGGGGTTGGGTAGCTCTACGTGAAAGGTGGAGGTACCGGGGGAGACCAATACTAGAAACCACGTTTGACGGCATAAGGGCCTTGGTGAATATGTGCATAGTTCACACTTTATATATCTTTATTTTCTGAATGGTTGGAGCCTTGGTGGCTATGGCTCTTTCATGAATTTCTCCAATTGGTGCGGCTAACACGATTTGGGGCCCTTCTGGTGACGTGAGCCAGACCTATATAACTCGTAGGTGTTTTTAGGAAGATTAGAGCTATACATTCCATGATAATGGTTTTGAAGTTCATGCTGAAACTGTTTTCCCTATCCATCATTATTTATATATTTATATTTGCATGTATGTGAACAAGTACATTGAATTTTGATTATTATGAAATGACATTATTTTGTCCCTTATCCTGAGTTACATGCTAGAGTTCAACCCGCTAACCATCCTAGGATGCTACATTGTTTCATAATGTAGGGTCCAAAGACACTTTTTTTCCTCTATGCAGTATCAGGTAATCCCGTTGGTCGATGGTGATGTGGTAAGATTCCATCCTTTGTAAATCTTAGTCATTCCATCGGGTTCATTCCATATCCTATAATTAAAAAGTTCACATTGTCAATGGCACTGTCACAGTTGGGGTTATGTCCCAACTTAGGTTGATGTTTGGCTTTCTTAGAGGTTTTTATGGACAATAGGATAAAGGTGGATTTGGTATTGTGGATTCTTAGATCCTATTCAGTTGATTTATCCATCTTGTTATATGTTTGGGATTCAATTCTATCTTTTCATATATTAGGAATTTAGTTCTACCTTTTTTAATGTTAGAAATTCATCCCTACTAGTTGTATTGTGTTATTGTGGCTAGGTTAATGGGGGTAGACTCCAATCCTTGGAGGAATTGAGATACCCGTGACAACTAGGACCTGCTTCCGGTCATGACATGCAACATCAGTAGTAAAATCAATATTATGATCCAAAGGCATACAAGGAAAATCCATAGGGAAAACATCCATGAACTCACGGACAAGACAAACAAAATCCAAAGAAGGAGGGGAAACAACACTAGTATCACGAATATGGGCCAAAAAAGACAAGCATCCCCTCTCTACCAAATGATGAGCCTAAAGGAAAGATATGACTATCTTGGGAACCAAATCGAGCATACCCTTGCAAGCTATCCTTGGCACACCCAACGAAGCTAAATTCACAGTCTTAACATAACAATCTAGGACAACATAATGATGAGCTAACCAATCCATACACAAGATGACATTAAAATCTACCATTTCAAGGATAACCAGATCTACCCAAGTCTCACACCCAGCAAAAGTCACAACACAATATCGGTACACTTAATCCACCACTTAAGAATCTTATACGGGGTAGATAGACTATAGGCACATAAAAAGGTTCTTAAGCAGAATCAAAATTCAAAGAAAAATCTAAAGACACATATAAGAAAGTTGATGCTAGATCAAATAACATATATGAAGATCTGAAACAAAAAAGGATGATAAGTGTGATGACATCATTAGAGGCCTCTATCACTAGCATGAAAGGTATAGAATAGAACTAACAATGTCCACCATATGACTGGGTAGTCTTGCAACCACTACTACGAGCACCACAACATTTTCTTCTTGCACCCCTAGTAAAACCTCTACCTCTTACGACCAATATAAGAGTAGCTCTGGAAATTCGATGGGGATAGTACATGGCCACATGGCCAACCTCATCACACAAAAATGCCACCCTGTGGACCAACTCAATAGAATAAGGTATGGCCAAGCTTTGACGACCACCCAAAGATTCTAAAATAGAAAATCCACTATCTGAATGTTACAAGGCTTACTACACTGATCTACTATGATACCCGTGGAAGCCTCCATAATTTTTACATAAACAAATGTGACCTCTGAACTCACCCTACGGTGCATCCTCTTAGCAGCTCTCTAAGAATCTCAAAGAATATACTCAATCATCTTAGCATGGTCCATAATACTCTAAAATGATGCCTCATACACTACCATCTAAGTTGTAGCTACCTGAAGAGAACCATCCAACCCTGTTACAATCTTCCAAATCTTCTCAAACTTCATGGAAATACTAGCATATGAATATCTAGAAAAGACAATGAAAAATGCCTTATACTCTAATATAGTCATACATCTCTTATCCAAGAGATCTCATCTCTCATCAGATCACTCAAATTAAAAGGCACAAACCTATCAAAAAAGGCCTTAGTAGATGATCCCAAGTCATCTCTAGTGAACTAAGAGGTTTCCAACCAACAAGTGACCTCCACTAATCTCTCACTATATTTCTAAATTTATAAGTAGTATACAAAACCTCATGAGACTCGAGCAAACAAAGGGTATGAACTTCTCATCACAATCTATCAAGACCTCATTGGCTTTCTCACTCACAACACCACTGAACCTAGGAGTACCCAAATGAGTATATCTATCAAACCTTTTCTAATCCTTGGAAGACATAACTGTACTAACAACAATATGAGGCATAGTAAATATGATTTGTTGAGAACCTACTTGAGGAGGCAACATAGAGGAAGGCTAAACTCTAGATCTTAAAATACTATACTTAGATATCGACACTAAAGGAGGAACAATACTTAGTCTTTGGAGTACCATAAGTTGATGTCTGTACAATAGGAGAATCAACACTCGAGGTGTAGGAACACAATAAACAGACTCTCGTATAGATAAAGGTACCATATTTAGAGATGGAGGAAAACCAAGTGCACTCACAAGATCACCCTCCAATCGCGTTGGCAACTAAATCAACACCATTTCATCTAAGACTGGGGTAGAAGAACTCTATGGGATTGTTGTAGGCCTTATAACCCTGACATGCTTAAGCTGAGGCTCAGGGAAGATTATTTTTGGATACGGAAAATCCTCGGCCCATCCTCCACCTCAAACCTAACAATAATTCACAACTTGCTTTTTATATTGGACTGTCTCCTTAAAAATAGATCTGCATCTCTAACCTCACTAGATCTAGTCCTCATCATTTGTATAGAAAGTTGGAAATATGACTTAGAACATGATAGAACCCAAGTTACACCTTCAATTAAAAGATTATGAGGTCACTACTAAATATAGTAACCCAACAGAGGTTAGGATCGAATCACAGGTGAATATGTGGAATTGCGGCTTTCATATGTTGTAATCTATGGGAAATACTGGAGAACTAAATTGGGGAATTTAAATATCAATATTGAAAAAGTAGCGAATATCAACATCGGTTGTAATCACCCATCGGTGATGACTAGGATTGTGTTCCCCCTGACTTCTCAAATCCTTAGGCTTATATTGCTTTATTAAATAAACCTTAAAACCTATATGCAGAATTTGATAAGTTTTGTACCACAAACCATCTTTTGGACTAGAAAATAGATTTCACCTTTTACCTTTTGAATCTTAGGATGTTTCCTTTCTAACCCTTATCCTAGATCCCAGTAAACTATTATCTTTTGAGTCTCTAGATAATAGATGACAGCTAATCATCTAACTTAAACAATTCCTAGTAGCGTGAATCGACAGTTACACTTTAAATTACTGTTAAAATTATCTTTTCATAGTCATTACTCCTCTTTTAGAGTAAGCATCAATAATCTAGTCATTATCCTAATGTTTACAACTGCTAAGAGAACTATTAAAGTAAAGCTAATACAATTCATGCATAGGTATCAATTTAGAATATCATAGCACTTCCCCTATTTCGTCAATCTGCCAGGGTTTCCACAACCCTGGCTAAGGGTTTTAGCCACTGATACTTGTAAAGGTATAACCAACATTCATAATTGAAAGCATATGATGTAATCACAATAATCACAGCTGAAAACCCAAAACTTTAACTGAATTAATCAACCAAAAGAAATACAAGAGTATTCCAAGACTAAAATAGAATATCAGAATCAAAATATGCTTGTAAGTATCAAGAGTGTGTTACTTCTTCTAAAAATACATAAGGGATATCTATAGTAAATGCAGAAACCTTAGAATTAAAGCCTGGGAAAAAAAGGGTCGGTGTCCACTTACCTGTGTCGACATGCGGCCCGGCCTTAGGAATATGTTCCACATGCGGCCTCAACCTGGGTGCATGTAAACATTGGTAAATTGCAAAAAAATTTCCTGCACTTTCTACTTTTTGGACCTTGGACTTCTGGCACTTACCTTACCCATATTTGGTTTACATGTGCTACATGCAGTCGGCATATTGACATAGGTAAGTGCAAACAGACCGTTTTCAGCTTTTTGCCTCTATTGATCTTCAATTATGGTACTTACCATAGTCTCATACATACCACATGTGCTACATGTGGTCCACATGTATACATAGGTAAGTGCCAGGCCTTCCAACTCTTGTTACCAAGCTTCCAAATTTCAAGTTAAACACATACTTTGATCACGTACATCCAGAGAGTGTCACGAACACCCATAAATGATCAAGTAAGTAGACAAAAACTACATTTTTCATCTGTTTCTTGAACTTTGCATCCAAAACCTAATTTCCTGCAAAACATACCCAAAACACATCATAGCTAAAAAATAACCTATGAAACTGACATATTTTCATAGTCTTAAGCGTTGATGTTCTATATTTCTATAGCACATCAACACCCTCAACTTAGAACATTTGTATGTCCTCAGGCAACACAACACAATAAAAAAATGTGATGCTTAACTAGGAGAATCTAAGTTATCCAAGGCAGTAAATCAACACTTCAAGTTTAAATCACAATACCCTCTCTTATATCAACTATTCAAAACCAACTACGTATAATCATGAAGTACAATAATGTGACACGATAGGATAAAGGTATGACATTACATTAGAAATAGATAACCATGCATATGCTCAAAATTCACTACCAAAACATGTACGATGCTATCAATATGACTCATATGCCTTCACAATAAAGAAATCCCACTCCTCATACGAAATAATGCATGTAAATACAGGGACAATCAAGAGACACTCAGACTCAGAAGAGAAGTTGACATCAATGTGCATCAAATTCCATAGGCTTGACTTTATTTTATTTACATTAGCATTCATACAGTCAAGTTAGGATCAATCTAGGGCTTTTCTCAGCTTTAAATGTAGGCTTTGGGGTTGGTATGATACATATGGACATATAGAGTGACTAAGCCTCTTTGGCACAATACTAACTTTGGGTTCCACTCATTAACCATCTTTCTTTTTATCCAACCCTTATTTTTCCCCCATTTATTCTTTATTGCACATTTTAGTTAGGTGTGGTGCTTTATTCTTTCTTTTTTTTTTTTACTTTTTCACTATTTTTCTTTTTCTTTTTCCACCATACCCATCTCTCCTAACTTTTTCTATCATATTACCCTTCTACATACCCACCATACATCACACACCCCTATGATAGCCACCCTCAACTTAGACTATTTTCCTAAATTGAGGTGCACAATGTCCAAGAAGGAATGGGCCAAAACAAATTAGTGAAACATAAATAGAAAGGTGAAAGGTGAAACAAAAAAAAAATAGGCTATAAGGGTCAAGACAGGGATCAAGGGATACTATTTCACATTGGTAGGTTATTTAGGCTAAAAGTGGACTAAAATAAAAAATGGTCTATGATCCTTTCCTAACAAACTATCCTACAACCTAGGCAAGACTAATCGGGCAAACTCTAAATTTAATACACAATGAAAACTAAGTATCATCTAACATACTAATGACACAGGGTCAATATTACAAGATGCTACTTATATAGTCAATGCAATGGTCAACAAGTGATTATCATGTCCCTAATCCAAATTCAATAACAAGATCCACAATGTTCACATATATATATATACATTCACACAGATCTAAAATTTTGGAGAGCTATCATTTTAATCAAAAATTGATCAAAAAAACATGAAAACTACCATAAATACTTAAAATTTCCTAATTACACAAAAACACAATACAAAACATGATACGGCATAAATTAACGCTACACATGTCCATCCTATAACTATACCATAGCCGATAGGAAATGAAGCTCGACAATAAAAACCTACAGCAGCTATTGTATACCCTACCACCAACTAAAGGACTGAACAATATCCCTAATGCACAAAAAAATATAAAACAAAAGGAATGAGGACATACCTGGGATGCACTAAGATTTCATGTCATGAGCATCCTATATGGGGATATATCCATTAGCAAAGGCCATGGTGGTGGCGGTTCACTACGAGAAGATGCACTCGCAGCTAGCTTGCCATGCCTTAGCCTATAAACAAACATATTTTCCGTCAAATCATAGGCGGCCATTTTTAGGGCTTGCTCATATGCCTTGTCTAGATTTTGAAGGTCCATTTCTTGGCCTCTCTTGGTCCCAAATACGAGGACCATCACATCACACACCATAAATAAATCAAAGTATCTAGGAATGCACTAAGGTGATAGCTAAACAACTAGAAATACAATAAGAGGGATGGCTGATATATGGGTCTCAGTAAGAGAGCATATGTGTTCTCTAAGTAGTTCCACCTCATCCCTAGTGTCTCTTAGATCTTGCATCTTAATCCTGCTTACTGGAATAATACTTGACCCATAAAATAATCTATCCATAAGTAAAACTCATCTCGTATCTTTTACATCATAGCTCGATACACAGACTGCATTCTAGCCTCAGCCGTCTGTAGTGTAGTTCGAACCCACGGTCAAATCTGCTTATATAATGTTGCCACCTCGGTCTCAATAATTTGTATTAGAGTGGTCGTAACCTCTATTCGCTCCTCAACACCTAGTATATCTACCACATTGGCCTCTTTAACAATATCCTCATCAATGATTTCTATCACAAACATCACTCGTATATCGACTGGCTACTACACTATTATACACACATCAAAAAATACTTACTCATCATTCAATTTGAAGGTGAACTCCCATGAGTCCATATCAATAAACACCCAAACAATGGATAGGAATGTTCTACCCAATATAATAGAGGCTTAAAAATTAACCTCACAATCAAGAACTATGAAGTCAACAGGGAACATAAAGGATGCCACCTTACTTCTACATCATACAAAACACCCATCAATTATTTCAAAGATGAGTCAGCCATCAACAACTTTATGTATGTAGGTTTGAGCTCCACCCATCCTCAATAGCTTTTACACACCCATTGACATCATATTTAATCATGAACTCAAGTAACATAAAGCCTTCTTGACATTTAAAGGCCTAATAGAACACAAAATTATGACTTCTCTAGGGTCCTTATTTTATACAAATGGTAAGAAAAAGGTCACACTATAAATGTGCACATCATCATTAGACTCGACGACCCAATTCTTACCACTATTATACTAAAATTCATCATCACCCTATGTCAACTTCTCCGACTCTGCCTCAGGTGTCTTATTGCTCTCACTGCTATTAATATTTAAATCCTCCATAGTAGGTACCAGGGGATTATCTATAGAGGAACCAAAATTATTGGTTATGGCTAGACAATGATTGATGTTTGAAGGATTCTACACTGTGTTACTTGGGAGGGTACCTAGCTGCCTTTGATGCTAAGTGGTAGACATCTGGTCAAACTTATGATCTGACTACTTAATAGTTGTTGCATTAGACTCAACCTTCTGGGTCAAAACTAAAATATAAGTCATGATCTCCTTAAGTGTAGCCTCTTGAATTTCTTTCCCCTTCACCAATTTGGTCAATATTTCTTCTTTTCTTGATTTTATATCGCATCTACCAGGCGGAATGTACATGTATCCCTTCTCTATGTAGTCATCCTTAATTCTCTAGTAAGCATCTCTCTCCCTACTACGTTCTATATATCGGTCATAATAGTTCCAAACTTTGTTTCCTTGCCTTTGGGATCGAAAACCCGCCAATTGACGATCCAAATAGTTTGTTTCCTCCTCTAATTTCAGCTGATAAGCTTTAAAAGCTGAACCATGAGGTCCTACTGCATTCACTTTCTCAGAACATGTTGCTTCAAACTGCTTTTCTAGTAACACAATATCAATTCATAGCAGTGCAATTTCTTAAGTTGTTCAATCATTAGATACTTTTGAGTCGCAGGAGGCACCAATGGCATACATGCCAGATTTCCTCTCAGCCTCCGTATTTTGCCACCCTCTAGCATATTTGAAGCTACCTTCCAGCGTTGTCTCATAAAGGCACCTCCAGAGATAATGTCTTCCTTGTCTCTAGAACAGATGGTCAGGGCTCTGTAGAATATCTCCAATAGCTCATCCCTAAAATCTAATGGTTGGACACCATATTTAGATTCTTCTTGAACATTAACCGAGCCTCGTACATGGATTCTGACTACAGCTACCTAAAGTTATATTTCTCATCCTTAAGTTGCAATATCCTAGCAGGAGGAGAGAACATTTTCAAGAATTGCCTACATAACTCGTTCGATATAGTAATTGATCCTCATGGCAACTCCCCTTGTGATAAAGATGTTTCTCTTCAAATTAAGGAGAGAAACAACCTAAGTATAAGTGCATACTGATTTACACCATGATTTGAGTATGAATTGCAGATCCTAATGAAATTTTCAAGGTGCTTATCGATATCATCTATAGGGAAACCCACCAATTCACCCTTCAAATTTAGGAGTTTAATCATTGAGATCATTATGTCAAACATAATTCCTAGGGGTAAAACAAGAGGAATAATGGCTCCAGTTATAGTCGGCTCAATGAACTCCAGATCATTTTCATATGGATGTGAATATTGGTACACTCAAATCACTTAACCATGACTACCTCTTCCTCTGTTATGATTACCACCAAGTGCTACTCGATGGTCTGCTTCCTGCCTTTGCATAACTAACTCTGCCTCCCTATCTAAGAACTGAGCATCTTCTTCCATCCTCTTATTAGTAACTTGCGTTTATAGCACCTCAATCTTCTGATCAACTATATCTTGAACTATTTCAAGAGAAGTGGAGGCATCTAGTGTTTATCATTATGAACCCCTTCAGGAATATCATCTTTTTTCATCTCTATCATCATGCTTGGTGTTTGTAGGATCCTTTATAGATTCAGATTCAATAGGAGTAAGGGATTTCCTCTACTCTGTGTGCTATTCATACACTAGTGTATACCAAATTAAGAAAAAAACCAAATGACCCCAAAATTGCAACAACCTTAATTCATAACTCAACATTGTATTCCCCTTCAACGATGCCAAATTTAAATAATACCCAAGATACACCTTCAATCTGAATATTATATGGTCGCAATCAAATATAGTAACCCAACAAAGGTTGGGATAAACTACCAAGGGAATATGTGGAATTGCGGCTTTTATCTATTGTAATCAAAGGGAAAAACTTGATAAGTAAATGAGGGGATTTAAGTATCAATCTTGAAAAAGTAGTGAATATCAACTTAGATTGTAATTAGTCATCGGTGAACACTAGGATTGTGTTCCACCTGGCTTCTTAACTTCATAGGATTATCATGATTTATTGAACCAACCTGATATCTTGCATGCAGAATCTGATAAGTTATGTACCACTAACTGTCTTTTGCACTACCTCATAGATTTCATCTTTCACCCTTTAAGTCTCAAGATGTTACTTTACTAACCTATATCCTAGATCCCAGATAACTATTACCTTTTGATTCTGTGTTTATTAGAGGACAGCTAACCATCATACCTAGATAATACGTAGTAGCATAGATCGACAGTTAAACTTTAAATTACTGTTGCAATTATCTTTTCCTAGTCGCTACTCCTCTTTTTGTGTATGTATCAATAATCTAGGCGGGATCCTAATGTTTGCAACCACTAAGATAACTATTAGAGTGAAGATAATACAATACATGCATGGGTATCAGTTCAAAATAATGTAGCACTTCCCCTACTTCATCAATCCACCAGGGTTTCCACAACCCTAGCAAAGGGTTTTTATCCGCCCAATCTTGTAAAGGCATCAACAACATTCATAATAGAAAACATATGATGTAATCACAATAATCATAACTGAAAACCAAAAACTTTAACTCAATTAATCAATCAAAATCAATACAAGAGAATTCCAAGACTAAAATCGAATCTCGAAATCAAAATATGTTTGTAAATATCAAGAGTGCGTAGTTTCTACTAAAAACACATAAGGGGTATTTATAGTTGATAAGGAAACCCTAAAATCAAAGCTCGGAAAAAAGGACAAAAAGGGGTCAGTGGCCACTTATCTGTGTCTCATGCGGCATGGCCTTAGGTGCATGTGCCATATGCGTCCTGACCCAAGGCGCATATAGACCTGGGTAAGTGCTAGAAAATTTTCCTGCACCTTTTACTCTCTGGACATTGGACTTCTAGTACTTACCTTAACCACATGTGGTACATGCGGTCCGCATGTTGAGATAGGTAAGTGCCAGAAGTTTGTTTTTAGCTTTTTCACCATTTGGATCTTTGATTCTGTAACTTATCTTAATCTTATACCGACCACATGTTCTATATTTTGTCCACATGTATACATAGGTAAGTGCTAGGCCTTCTAACTCTTGTGACCAAGCTTCCAAACTTTAAGTTTCAACACATTCTTTGATCACGTACATCTAAAAAGCATCATGAACACCCAAAATTGATCAAGTAAGTAGTGAAAAACTCAATTTTTAATCTTTTTCTTGAACCTTACATCCAAAACATAGTTTCCTGCAAAACATTCCCAAAACACATCATATCTAACAAAACAACTAAAGAAACTTGAATATTTTCATAGTTTTAAGCGTCCAAAGTGCTATATTTCTATAGCACATAAGAGAACAAGATAAGAAAAAATTCCCATGATAACAAACAAAATAAGGGAGCTTCCTAAAGATATCTCATAGCCACTTGTAGATAGATACAAACGTCTATGTACCGATCTGCAAGACCCTTCAAAAAACCTTGTTCTTACTCTGATAAGACTTGTAAAAACGTGGCTCTAATACCAATTTTTCACGACCCAAAATCCAAGGGTCATGATGGTAATTGTCGTGACAAGACTTGACAAGTAAGACTTTCACTCAAACTAATATACAAAGGAAATAAATACAAAAAAACTATGGCAAGGCTTCTAGAGCAACATCGAACCACACAAACATGATAATAGCAATAATATAATAAAAAGATTCCAAACCAATACCCAAAATATGGTGTCATAGTATAAGAACTACTAAATACATCTTAAAAGTAAAATATACAATAATAGTCTAGAAAGCATCAAATTTTGTCTCTGAATACTAAACAAGGCATAAAATACACCGGAAGAGATAGTAGGCCAACTTCTGAAGCATAAGACTTTTGTTACCTTGAATATACTACAAATATCGCCTAAATCAACTTTCCATGTAGGGTACTCATACTTGGATTTGCACCAAAAGGGAACAATAGAGGTAAGTACGGTCCACTTTTACACAGTAGGTATCATAGGCCGATTGATTAAAGTAGAAAATAAAACATATAAACACACACTATAGGCAAGTTACTTGCAATCAGCAAATGTCCCAAGCGGTAGCCCAAGCCATCTCCACTAAAAAAATTACTATATAAATTACAAATATAAATGTCAAGACCCAAGTCGAGGCCCTGGCCGCGATGGGCATACCATGCCATGAAGGCTCAAAAGATACCCCATAAAATGCTATCATGAACATAATCCATAGATAAATCAAATGCAAAAGATATGATGAAATTCTAGGAAATTTATTATACAAACTGTGTCTATAAAATACAACAACACAACACTTTAAATACCATCTATGAAGCCTCTACTGAATACTATCTGTCTAGGCCGAGATAAAGCCCATGGTAGGACCATATACTGAAAGATTTAACATATAAATAAATGCCTTCCAAAAGATGGAAGGCTCACCTATTTCTATCATGTCCCAATTATTATACTGATGTGATGGATCGAGGGACTATACCATAGAATATGAAACATAGGGTGTCAATACACAATGTATTGGTATGTAGAACAAACCAAAAACAAAATATATTTTTATATAACATAGGAGAGAGCATTTCATAAAGTATGTCAGCATAAAACAGTTGAAAATACATGGGCATAATAAGTTGACTTCAAAACATATTATTAAATCTCAACTCGACTCTTTGTCTTACTTCTGAGCTAGATGGTACACCCTATATGTCTAGTACCCACGGGCTATATGGGTCCGCCATAAACTTGGCGGCCAAGGCCCCACATCCAAGTTTGCCACAAGGATATGTGTCATACATACGAGTATAGTAAACCAGTGTCTCAAGGACATGTATACATTGGCCTTAGCCAATCATACCTCCCGAATCGGCAAAACTCGGTTTTTGGCAGTGAGCCTTTACACTCTAATGCCTTCTTCGGGTAACCACGTAACTCTCTTTAAGCCGATTTTTAGCATTTAAAATCATTCTAAATTCTAAAATACGGTCTAGTGTGTGAAAAATCTATAGTTTAGTCTAGTCTGAGTTTGTTCTGGCATTTATCTGATTTGGTCTCGTCATACCAAGACTTTCAAGTCATATAAATAAGCCATATCATATTATACTATTCTTTCAATCAAATAAGGATATTTGACCCCCAAATAATTTAAACATAACATAAGAAAGTCTTAGATTGAACACACATGAAAACTCATGAAAATTACTCTCTTTTCGTTTCTTTGGCAATGTGTGCTCATGTTTTTTCATTGAGTACATGTAAGTTTATTAAGAGTAAATATGAGCTTTTAATAACAATGTTAAAACCCATCTAAATTCTTTCATAAGACAATAGCAATCCATCAACATCGGCAAAAACATTTAAATCAACTTTCAACCATCCATGTAACAATCTATTAAATTATTAAAACAATGGGTTTCATAACAAGAGAGGGAATTCACGTAAATCTTCTCTCATATAACTTTCCAAATCAACAACATATGAACATTTGAAAACAGCCAAGTTTAGGAAAACAACTTCATAATTTATGAAAGATTTCATCAAAAAATGGATTTACAATTCATGTTCTTCAACCATTTTAAAACCCATCTCGTGTAGGAAAATATATACATTATAATATTGTTTTAACAATAAATTTTATCCCCATGAAGTTTGGGATAGCCCCACATACCTTAAGTTTCTTAAATTAGGGATGAAACCCTAACCTTTATTCTTTCTTGAAGGATCTTGATCTTGGAAAGCATGAATTATTGATTTCTTGTTGATAAAGGATTTGACATTGTGTTCTTGGGAAAGGGAATGGTTTTCTTTTGAGGATAGTTGGATAAGAAGGGCAAATAATTCCCTAATTGATGCTCAAGTCGTTCTATGAACAATTGGGTTAAGGGTAAAAGACCTAATTTCCCTTCAAGCAAATTTAAATCCACAACTGCGTTATGCATGCTCACTACGACGCGGTCTTATCGCCGTGGCTTACTGATCCTGACGAAAATGATCATAACTTTTTGTTGGGGTATTGGATTAAGACGAAGTTGGTATCGTTGGAAAGAAAACTCAATTATATATACGTTCCAAGTTGACTCTTGTAGAATCGAATAACAAACTTTGGACGAATCAAAGCCTCTTAGCTCAACATCGCTCTAAGTGATTTCTATGAACATTTTTCACCTAAAAATCACTTCACACACTAGGATAAAGATCATGACACATTCATTCAAATAATAAATCAAGAGTTGTACGAAAACACCTTCACCGCAATGCGATGTACGTGCCAAAGGGAATGTTAGCGTGATGCGGCCCAATCATGGTGACATGCTATATTCGTGATCCAAACATGACCCAGACCTTATTAGAAAAATCCAAAACTTCCACGATACATACTACTTACATCCTTGAACATGAATTAACTGAAAAGCTATCATCTCGGGTTAGGAAGGTGAAAATAGAAATCCTAGAAGTTTAGAGCTCTTGAAGAGGACTAAGCCACAAACACTTAGAGAAAATTTTGGGCCTTAAGACCCTTAAGCATGCAACTAAAAATTGCATTAAGCTAAGAATATTACGGGGTAGTATAGTTAAGGTCTATAAATAGAGAAAAGACGGTTTAACTTTAGCCCAAAAGTTTTAGATGTTACATTATCTCCCCATTAGGATCATTCATCCCCAAATAATGAATAAAAATTGGTCGAATCTCTAAAAGCATTGAATAAAGAACATAACCTCGCACTGAATATTTTTCCTTAAATAAATATGCAATGGCATCAAAAGAGCTTCATGATAACCACTAGTTAAACACGTAAGAACGAAGCATGAGGTAATGAAACTATATATAGGGATGATCTTACACATGAGTTCTATGATTCATAATACTCACAACACAAGGCATGAGTTAATTTGGTGATAATAGGATTGATTCCCATCTGTACAATCATGAAATAAGATTTCACGGGAGATAGAGATAGAAGAATTCTCTACTTTACATGATACAACAAACAGACTTAAACTTAGTAACACTACTTGGCTATGCCCTAAACGATAATAAACATACCCAATTATTTCCAACTTACAATTCTCCCATCTCACATCTAACCATAAGAGTTTGAGTCTCACTGTATAATAATCCTATGTTGAAGCCTAACTCGGGGAAAAGAGGTCCTAGCATAAGCTATGGGAATCCATACTCTACTTTTCTTTTAGAAGGCTACTTCACCTTATCACTTCCATCAAACACCCTCTGGTTTTAATTCATAGAGTACTAACCACATAGTACATGGGTTTGTGTTTTCATCAATCACAACATTCAAGACTATCATTACTACACCCTTTTCATGAATCTCCCCACTGAGACCAGCAAATTCAATCACTATCACATAGATTTTTGCTACATAGCTCATTCCTAACTATTTCACATAACAAAAGTTCATCTCCCTTTTTTTGCTTTCACTTATAACCTTAGCTAAAGAAATCACATAAGAATTTTCACATTCAACAACATCTACTCCCCCTACCTAAGACATTACTATGCTTCCATAACCATCATCACACTAACATACAGAGGGTCATTGAGGGACCTGAGCATAAACATCATGAATGGGAGTAACATTATCTTACTATAACTTATACTTATTTCACTACTAAAGATAGGGAATGAGATGTAGATATGATACAATAGGCAAGAAGTGCTTCATATATCCAATGTCTAGATCATAAATAGAGAGTTAATTGGACATAAACATACATAACATGATTTCTTAGGACTGGGCACAGTGAGAAACAAGTGTGCACATATCAAGAATCGTATAACATAAGATCAAAATTCATGAAGTCAATGATTGAGAAAAGAATTGATACTTGAAGCTATTGGTTCTCATTTTTAGAGTTGAGGTTTGCATGCACCTTATCACTTTGGGCTAGACCCGACAAAAAATGGGTTGATACATATAGGGAGCATAATTTCTTAGAACCAAGAATTATATAAGACAAGGATTTTATGGATCATGAGCAACATACTTGGAATATTAGATCACTATGGGACATTATTGCTTCTAGTTTGGAGGTCGGAACATGACATGAGTTACATAGAGAACTCCGACCTTAGACACATGAAGGAGTAGAATCCATAAAACATTGGTCAAAATGACTTCTTAAATTCAAGTAGGAGGAGCTTTCTTGAATAGAATTAGATTTTACCATGAATCTTTCTTTAAACTTGACACCACAAGAAAATTCAGTAAATGCCTCAATTCATTATATCCCCCTTAGTTCAAAGTCACAATCCTACACTTAAGGACATATCTTCTCATTAAATCTACAAGCACAACTATCTACATAAGGGGATATCACCATACACATAAACGCTAAATTGCACTCTGATAACTATATTATGAAGGCATTTCTTTCCGAAAATGCTACTTTTAACTTTCGCTAGCCCCTATAGCCATCACCCTATCACTCCCACTCTCATGAGCATACACATACTCACTCCTTGTCACATAATAATTCATTATTCACTACTTAACATGCCAACATTAGACCTCTACTCATATACTTACAATCTTAACAAAATAGTAAAACTATACGAAAGGCACATACTGCCTACATATATTTCCTGAATTCATCTCTAAGGAACATCACACAGCGACTCCTTAGTTTTCCTTATACTACACAATTCAGGAACATGAACTAGGTACACATGACACTTATACAAATCAAACCTTATCCAACAATATACTACCTGAGGGGTTCAACTTCTTATTATATACCTAACACTCTTATCCACATAAAGACTCAACCATAATTTATCATTTTGACACTAGCCCTTATGTACAAATAAAAAAATTATCCACTCTTTCTTAAACAAATTTCCATCCTAGGTCATTTCACATCTCACATTAAACCTTCTAGTTCATTCCCACAAAATATGCAATATCAATCTTGAGCTACTATTCCTACCACTCTACTCCATATCTAAAGTTCAAGCCTATTGCCTAACAACACCCATCATATGAAGCATGCCATGTACTATACTAATCAATCAAATGGAAATATCAATCTAAGCCTCTTTTTAACTTAACTATGGCCCACAAGTTCATTATTTCAACAACACTACTTCTACACCATAGAACCTCCTACACACCTTCTCACGTGTTGTACTAGCTTACAGCTACTAGAGAAATGAAAATCAAGTGGGTAAAATCATATAACAAAGGTTATCAATATTACTCCTATAATATAATCTATTACAATCTTATCAACACATTCCACTTTCTCACATTATATTTACTTGCCCATATCTACATTTAGACTACCTTCAAATTCTATTAACACCAATAAGTCTCTACCCATAACTTATTGACTAATCTATCCCTTTCTATTTATAGCCTATAAATGATTTCTATAAGCACTATAGCTATCCACTCTGAGCTACTTCCCTATTTTGAATAAATAATAATCATAGCTAGCCACTTCCTTCACAAACTATCAGACAATCTACAAATCTTACTACAACATTAGCCAATCATCATATAGGAGAAAACCACCCCTCAGTCAAGGATTATACAACTAAAACCACTTATTTATGTGAAAGTCACCCTCACTCTAACTTATAGACTTATTACTTCATATAATTAACTTTGGGATCATCTTACTACCAATAGGTTATGACACCTTAACATATACTACTACTCGGGTGGAAATAATGTTCCAACATTATGTTATATACCTCTTCCCATAAACATGACATTCTTAACAAGGATTTTGAAAGGGATAGAGTACACTTTGTACCTCAAGAAGAAAAGCACAATTCCATTAAGATAGAAGTATACACTTAAATCGATAACTTTGAAGCACTAATAGACTCCTCTCAAGTCATTGTGGTATCTAATAACTTCATGGATAACTCTGTCTGAAAGGACCACATTGTTATGGATTTAAACTCTAGGACTTATGTCTCCACGACAATGAGGCCTGACCCATATATATAGAGTAATAAAGTAATTTGGATAACTTTTATATGGACGATGCTATAGCACGAACTTGAGTATGAAAGAATAGGAAACAACTCTAAAATGTCTCGTAGACTCCTGATTATAATTGTGGTGCAAAACACATCCATAAGCAAGACGCTACTAGACACATCTTCATAGACACCCTGGGACTATAAATCGTGCTCTGATACAAAGATGGTCATGACCTGAGCTGAGGCCCTAGCCTCGATGGGCATCCTGAGCCACAAAAACCCGAGATACCCCATAACATGCTATCATGAACATAATTCATAGATAAATAAAATGCAGAAGATATGATGAAAAATCAAGGGAATTTATAATACAAACATTGTCTACAAAATACGACAATTCAACACTTCAAATACCATCTACGAAGCCTCTACTGAATACTAACTATATAGGCCGGGACAAAGCCCTTGGTTGGAAAATATACCAAAAGTCTTAATATATAAATAAATGCCTACCAAAATATGGATGGCTCACCCATTATTAACATATCCCAAGTATTAGACAAATGTGATAGACTGAAGGACTATACCGCAGAACCTAAAATATAAGGGGTCAATACAGAATGTACTGGTACATAGAACAATGCAAAAACAAAATATATTTTTATACAACATAGGTGAGACCATTTCATAAAACATGTTAGCATAAAACAGTTGAAAATACATGGGCATAATCAGTAGAATTCAAAACATATCTATAAATCTCAACTCGACTCTTTGTCTTACTTCTCAACTAGATGTTACACCATACAAGTCTAGTACCCATGGGATATATGGTTCCTCTATTAATCATTGGACAATGACCCACATCTAATTTTTCTCTAATAATAAGGGTCCTACATACTAGTCTTGTATACCAGTGTCTCAAGGACAAGTATACATTGGCCTTAACCAATCATACTCTCGAATCGGCAAAACTCGGTTTCCGGCAATGAGTCATTACATTTAAATTCCTTCTTAGGGTAACCATCTAACTCTCTTTAAGCCTATTTTTAGCATTTTAAATCATGCTTCTTTTTGAAATGTGGTCTAGTGTCTTAAAAATTTATAGTCTAGTCAGGTCTGAGTCTGTTATGGCATTTATCTGATTTGATATCGTCATACCAAGAATTGCAAGTTATATACTTAATCCATATCATATTATACTCTAAATTTTTAAATCAAATTAGGTTATTGTACTACCAAAAATATTTAAACATAACATGCGAGAGTCTTTCATTCAAAACACATGAAAACTCATGAAAATTACTTTCCTTCGGTTCTTTGGAAAATTATGGTCATGTTATTTCATCGGGTATATGTAAGTTCTTTAACAACGAATATGAGCATTTAATAACAATGATAAAAAGCCCTCTCAATTCTTTCATAAGACAATAACAAACCATCAACTTTGGCAAAAACACTTTATTCAACTTTCAACCATCCATGTAACAATCTATTACATTGTAAAAAAAATGGGTTTCATAACAAGTGAGTCAATTCACATAAATCTTGCTCTCATATAACTTTCCAAATCAACAACACATGTACATATGAAAACAACCAAGTTTCGGAAAACAACTTCATAATTTATGCAAGATTTCATCATAAAACGGATTTACAATACATGTTCTTCAACTATTTGGAAATCCATCTCATGTAGTAAAAGATATACATTTTAAGATTGTTTGAATAATAAATTTTATGCCCATGAATTTTAGGATAGCCCCACATACCTTAAGTTTCTTAAATTGAGGATAAAACCCTAATCTTGAAGCTTTCTTAAAGGATCTTGATCTTGGATAGCTTTAATTATTGATTTCTTTTGGATAAATGATTTGGAATTGTGTTCTTAGGAAAGGGAATGATTTTCTTGGGAGGATAATTTGAAAAGAAGAACAAATCATGCCCTAAATGATGCCCCTAGTCATGGTATGAACGATTGTATTGAGGGAAAAAGACCTAATTTCCCTTCATGCAAATTTAAATCTGCGGCTGCATTTTGAATACTCATAGAAATACGGTGTTATTGCTATGGCTTACTGGTCCTGACGAAAATGGTCACAACTTTTCTCTTGGGTACCGTATTACGGCGAAGTTAGTAGTATTGGAAACATTACTCAATTATATACAATATGGTGGGTCTTGAGCGGAAAAAATATATCGAAAGTTATACACGATCCAAGTTGACTCTTGTAGAATCAAATACAAAACTTTGGATGAATCGAAGGCTCTTAGCTCAACTTTGCTCTAAGTTATTTCTATGATCATTTTTCACCTAATAAGCACTTCACAAACTAGGATAAAGATCATGAAAAATGAATTCAAATTATAAATCAAGAAATGTACAAAAACACCTTCACTGGAATATGATGTACGTGCCAAAGGGAATGTCACCGCTACGCGGCCCTATCGCGGTGACTTTCTGGATTCGTGATCAAAAAGTGACCCAAACCTTGTACGAAAAATCTGAAACATCCGCAAGAGATAATTCTTAAATCCCTGGACATTAATTAACTCAAAAACTATTGTTTCGGGGTCCGTAAGGTAAAAATAGAAATTCTAGAAGTTTAGGGGTCTTGAAGAAGACTAAGCCCCCACCACTTTGAAAAAATTTCAAGCCTTAAGCCCCTTAAGCATGCAAATAAAATCTTGATTAAGATAAGAATAGTATGGGGTAGTACAATTTGGGTCTATATACGTAGAAAAGACGATTTAACTTTAGCCTAAAAGTGAGGGGTGTTACATTATCTTCCCCTTGGGATCATTTGTCCCTGCATGATGGATAGAAACTTGTTGAATCTCTAAAAGTATTGAATAAAGAACGTAACCTTGCACTGAACATTTTTTCTTAACCAAATATGCAAAGGCATCAAAAGAGCTTCATGATAACCCCTAGTAAAATGCATAAGCACCAAGTATGAGGTAATGAAACCTTATATAGGGATGATCTTGCACATGAAATCTATGTATCATAATCATCACAACATAAGGCATGAGCTAATTTCATGATTATAGGCTTGATTCCCACCAGTACAATCATGAAATAAGATTTTGCGGGATATAGAGATAGAAGCATTCTCTACTATACATCATTCTCTACTTTACGTGATAGAACAAACAGACTTAAACTTAGAGACACTACCCAGCTATGCTCCAAATGATAAATAACATACCTTATTATTTCCAGCTTACAATTCTCCCATCACACATCTAACCACAAGATTTTGAGTCCCATTGTATAATACTTCTATGTTGAAGTCTAACTGGGAGAATAGAGGTGCTAGCGTAATCTATGGGACTCAATAATCAAAATCTTACTAAAAAGGTTACTACACCTTATCACTTCCATAAAAAACCTTAGGGTTTTAATTAAAGGAGTACTAACCACATAGTACATGGGGTTGTCTTTTCATCATTCACAATATTCAATCCTATCATTACTATACCCATTTCATGGATCTCCCCACTAAGACAAGTAAATTCAATCACTATCATATAGATTTTTTCCACATATCTCCTTCCTAACTATTTCACATAACAAAAGTTTATCTCCCCTTTTTTTCCTTTACCTATATTCTTAGCTAAAGAAATCACATAAGAATTTTCACATTCAACAACATCTACTCCCCCTACCTAAGACATTACTATGCTTCCATAACCATATCATACTAACATACAGAGGGTCATTAAGGGACCCAAGCATAAACATCATGAATGGGAGTAACATTATCTTACTATAAATTATACTTATTTCACTACTAAAGATAGGGAACGAGATGTAGATATGATACAATAGGAAAGAAGTGCTTCATATATCCAATGTCTAGATCATAAATAGAGAGTTTTTTGGACATAAACATACACAAAAAGAGTTCTTAGGACTAGGCACAGTGAGAAACATTTGTGCACATATCAAGAGTCGTATAACATAAGATCAAAATTCATGAAGTCAATGATTGAGAAAAGAATTGATACTTGAGGCTATTGCTTCTCATTATCAGAGATGAGGTTTGCATGCACCTTATCACTATGGTTTATACCTAACATAAAATGGGTTGGTTACACATAAGAAGCATAATTTATTAAAACTAAGCATTATATGTGACATGTATTTTATGAATCATGAGCAACATAACATAGAGCTTGGATACATGGAATATTGGATCACTATGGGACATTATAGCTTCTAGTTTGAAGGTCGGAACATGACATGAGTTATATAGAGAACTTAGATCATAGACATAGGTAGGACTTGAATACATTAGACATTGGAATAATGACTTCTTAAATTGAAGTAGGAGGATCTTGCTTGAATAGAAATAGATTTTCTCATGACTCTTTCCTGAAACTTGACACCTCACGAATATTTGGGAACTACCTCAATTCATCATCTCCCCCTTAGATCAAAGTCGCAATCCTAGACATAAGGACATAACTTCTTATTAAATCTACAAGAACAACTCTCAACACAAGGGGATATCTCTATCACATAAACGATAAACTCTGTCCTGATAACTATACCCTGAAGGCATTACTTTCTATAAATGCTACTCTTAACTTTCTCTAGACCTTATAGCCATCACCCTATCACTCCCACTCTCTTGAGCATACATATCCACACTTCTTATCACATAATAAATCATATCTCTACTACTTAACACGCTAACAATAGACCTCTACTCACATACTTACAATCTTACCAAAATTATAAAACTATACAAAAGGCACATACTATCTACCTATATTTCCTCAATTCATATCTAAAGAACATCACACAACAACTCTTTAATTTTCCCCATATTTCACAATTTAAGAATATGAACTAGGTACACATGACACTTATATACATCAAACCTTATCCAACAACATGCTACCTGAGGGTTTTCCGCAAGGATATGGGTCCTACCTACTAGTATAGTATACCAGTGTCTCAAGGACAAGTAAACATTGGCCTTAGCCAATCACGTCTCCCGAATTGGTAAAACTCATTTTTTGACAATGAACCCTTACACTGAAATTCCTTCTTCGGGTAACCATCTAACTCTCTTTAAGCCCATTATTAGCATTTTAAAGCATGTATCTTTCTAAAATATGGTCTAGTGTCTTAAAAATTGGTAGTCTAGTCTAGTCTTAGTTTGTTATGGTATTTGTTTGATTTGGTATCGTCATACAAAGACTTGCAAGTCATATGCATAAGCCATATCATATTATACTTTAATTCTTTCTATAAAATCAGGTTATTTGACCACCAAAAACATTTAAACATAACATAAGTGAGTCTTAGATTTAAAACACATGAAAACTCATGAAAATTACTCTCCTTCAGTTCTTTGGCAAAGTGCGGTCATCTTCTTTCATCGAGTATCGGTACGTTTTTTAATAGTGAATATGAGCATTTAATAACAATGATAAAACCCCTCTCAATTGTTTCATAAGACAATAAAAATCCATAAACGTTGTCAATAACACTTAATTTAACTTTCAACCATCCATGTAACAATCTATAACATTGTCAAAAAAATGGGTTTCATAACAAGAGAGGCAATTCATGTAAATTTTGCTCTCATATAACTTTCCAAATCAATAACACATGTATATATGAAAATAAAACAAGTTTCGGAAAACAACTTCATAATTTATGCAAGATTTCATCATAAAATGGATTTACAATACATGTTCTTCAACAATTTTGAAATTCATCTCGTATAGGAAAATATATACATTATAAGATTGTTTGAACAATAAATTTTATGCCCATGAAGTTTAGAATAGTCCAACATACTTTATGTTTCTTAAATTGAGGATGAAACTCTAACCTTGATGCTTTCTTGAAGGTTCTTGATCATGGAAAGCTTAAATTATTGATTTCTAGGGGATAAAATATTTGAAATTGTGTTCTTTGGAAAGGGAATGGTTTTCTTGGGAGGTTAATTGGAGAAGAAGGGAAGGGAACATTAATGATTGGGTTGAGGGGAAAAGATCTAACTTCCCTTTAGGAAAATTTAAATACGCCATTGCATTTTGCAGGCTCACCGCGACGCGGTGTCTTACTAGTCCTGATAAAAATGGTCATAACTTTATGCTCTGGATCGGATTAAGATGAAGTCGGTATCATTGGAAAGCCAACTCAATTATCTACAATTTTGTATGTCTTGAGATTAAAAATTCAACATATACCAAAGTTAAACACGTTCCAAGTTGAGTCTTATAGAATCGAATACCAAACTTTAGATGAATCAAAGACTCTTAGCTCAACTTTGCTCAAAGTGATTTCTATGAACAGTTTTCACCTAATAAGCACTTCGAACCCTAGGATAAAAATCATGACACATGCATTCAAATCATTAATCAAGAACAGTACAAAAATACCTTCACCGAGATGTGATGTACGTGCTAAAGGGAATGTCAGTGCGACGCGGCTCTATTGCGGTGACTTGCTGGATTCATCATCCAAACATGAACCAAACCTTGTACAAAATATTTGAAACCTTCCCGAGACATGCTTCTTACATCCCTAAACATGAATTAACTCTAAACTAGCATCTCGGGGTCGGAAAGCATCAAATAGAAATCCTAGAAGTTTAGCAGTCTTTAGGAAGACTAAGCCCCCAATACTAAGAGAAAATTTCAAGCCTTAAGCCCCTTAAGCATGCAATTAAAATCTGGATTAAGCTAAGAATAGTATGGGGTAGTATAGTTCGGGTCTATACATGTAGAAAAGAAGAAAAAATATGCACGCACACCAAATACAAGTATAAGAAGATAGAACAAATGGAAAATATCAAGTCTAGAACATAAATACAATCACAAGATAATCACAACATATGGAATGCTATGAAGATAATGATGATGATGATGATGATGATGATGTAATGCATGATGTCATCGCACAACCACCATATAAACCTATCGAGTCATGCTTCCAGGTAGGACACATAAGGGGATAGTGAACACACAACCAAGACTCACCAATCACGCATCACAATAAACAACAATACCATTTGTACCCTTGGGAAAGGTCAAAACTAGAGGCAAAGTTAACTTATCTTTCAACTTCTCAAAACTACCCTCACAGGCATCAGAACAAATAAACTTTACTTTTTTCTAAGTCAACTTGGTCAATGGGGCAGTAATAGAAGAGAAACTTACCACAAACCTTCTATAATAACCTTCTAGACCTAAGAAGCTCTGCATGTTAGTTAGAGTCATGGGCCTAGGCCAATTTTTATCCACCGCAACTTTGTATGGATCCACCATGATTACTTTTCTAGAAATAACATGACACAAATATTTCACAATATTCAACCAGAACTCACAATTAAAGAATTTCACATAAAACTGTTGATCTTTCACGATTTCCAACACAAATCGGAGGTGATCAAAATTATCTTCCTCACTCTTGGAGTACACCAAAATATCATCAATAAACACAGTTACAAAGAAATCCAAGATATGATGGAATACCTGATTCATGAAGTCAATAAATGTCATCGGGGCATTAGTCAAACCAAAAGCATTACTAAATACTCAAAATAACTATATTAGGTTTGGAAGGCAGTCTTAGGATATCCGCCTCCCTAATCTTCAACTAATGGCAACCTGATCGAAGATAAATCTTGGGAAAGTACATAGCACCCTAAAGTTGATCAAATAGATCAATAATCCTGGGAAGAGGATACTTACTCTTCACATTCACCTTATTCAGCTGGTGGTAATCTATACACATCCGGAGGGATCTATCCTTCTAATGCACAAAGAGAACCAGAGCACTCATGGAGAAATATTAGGGCGAATAAAACCCTTACCAAAAAGATCATTAAACTGCTTCTTAAGTTCTTTCAACTTAGCCAGAGTCATTCTATAAGGAGGGATATAGATGGGACGATTGTCCAGAAGAACATCAATCCCAAAATCAATTTCCCTACCGAGAGGAACACCAGGAAGATCATCAAAAATTAAGTTGGGAAACTCACAGACTACCCGGACAGATTGCAATGAGGTACCTTCGAATCTAGAATCCTTAACATTGACTAAGTGGTATAGACATCCCATGGAAATAAATTTCTAGGCTCTAAGATAATAAATGAACCTCTACTTAGATTCTAGGGAACTACCTTCCCACTCAATCATCGGCTCATTACGGAATTGAAAACTACCATTTAGGTCCGATAATAAAGAGATGCATAGATCGAATGTAACTAATCCATCCCCAAAATCACTTCAAAATCTAACATGTCCAGCTCTATCAAACCTACTAACGTTTCTATACAACAGATAGATACCACACAACCCCTATAGACTCTCCTAGCCATAATAGAGTCACCAATTGGGGTTGACTTAAAAAAAAGGGATTTGGAATACACTCAAGATCAAAACAAAAATAATAACTACAAATGGGGTAAAATAAGAAAGAGTAGACCCGAGAGTAAGTAGAAAATATACATAATGGGAGAATTTTAAGCGTACAAGTAATAACATCGGGAGATGCCTCTGAATCCTGATAGGTGGCAAGAGCATACAGGCAATTTCGACGAGTGCCAAAATAAAAAATAGCACCCTTTGGTGTGAGGCCTGAAGAAGTAGCAACAGGAACCTTAATTTCTCTAAAAACAACCTTAGAAGGACAATCACATTGAATATAACCAATCTGACCCCAACTAAAACAATGATTCAACCCTGGTCACAAGCCCCACAATGCTCCTAACCACAAAAATGACAAGGGAGATAGGATGGAGCTGATTGGGCCTCACTTGCTTTATATTGGGCACCCTGTGCCTTAAATCCACTAAATTTATTCTTATTCTAAAAACAACAATCACCAGATAGCTTGGGATTAGGATAGCTAGTCATAGAATATAAACCAGAATTCCCCCACTTTTTCTTAGACCATAACATATCGTACGTGCCGATTTTTGTAGGCCACCACCCTACTAAGAAAATTGAGATCTCTTATTTTTTCCTCTCATATATTTTGGATTATTTCTTCTTCTCATCTTTGACTTGCTATATATGCGCCACAAGCCTAGAGATATCCATGTCACGGTTTAACATGGCGGCCTTTCCTTCCCACACCAAATCAAAAGATAACCTAAAAGCAAATTTTGTCATCCGAGATCTCATAGAAGATACAAACTTTAGATCATAACGGGACAACTCATGAAATTTCAGGGCATACTCATTCACAGTTATCTTACCTTGCTTCAAGTTCACGAACTCCTCTTCCTTCGCCTCTCTCAACTTCTAAGATAAGAAGCGATCAATAAAAGCACTCGATAAATCCTTCCATAATTCCATCTCTTCATCATCACCACTATAGTGATATCACTTCTCAAACCACTAAAATCTTACGTCTTTCTAGTGGTATACAATGAATTCCACACACTCAAAGTTAGAGGGATGCATCACACGAAGAATCTTCTCTATCTCATCTATGAACCCTTGAGGATTTTCCTCAACCTTAGAGCCAGTGATGGTTGAAGGATTCATCCTCATAAACTGGCCAACTCTAATAGCTTCAAAAAAAATTAAAGTAGCACTAATAGGACACGATTGTCATGGCTGAGACATCACTAATTAGGTTAAAAGATGAATAGAATGGCGGAACTCAACATTGGTAATATCTCTTGTATGTGTCCAAGCAGGAGTGCTACCAGCGAGACAAGGATCAATAGGGACTGGTGGAACTCTACTATGATAATCAGAATCAACGTCCCTAGACTGGATGTGAACACCTTGAGTAGGATGAGCCTATCCACATTATCCTCAAGGGGATAATGGAGTCTCCAAGAGCATCAGATATTCTGGGAGGCATGATTTTAAAAGTAAACAAATGGGAATTAAAGGATATTTCCACACCCTAGACTCTACAACCCAAAATTAGATCATAAGAAGAGAAACATTCTTTAAAGACTCATAGTCTTCCCCTTATAAGTGTGGCGCACTACACATACATAAAAGAGACTCTACTTAACATGGAAGTATGGATACCTAAAGATAAAAAATCTAAGCTCTTATACCAACTTTGTCATGACACAAAATAGGGCCTGGTTGTGATGGGTATCTTAAGTCTATCGAGCACCGGAGACCACCCTCTTTTCACTAGCTAATGGAAATACAATACAACTAACAACGACTGAATTATGAACATATAACAAAATAAAATAGATAAAAGTCAAAGTCTATGAAATGTCAACCGACAATATCCAACCACAGCAATATCCACAAAGCCTCTAACAAACTGAGAAACCAATCTAAGTCAGTACATGCTCCTAACCCTGATAATGATAATAATAATAATGTGAACTCTTCAACTCTGGTCTATAAAACGCAAACTAATAAAGTGACCAAGTCTTTCGGAGAATGGAATCTCACCACTTCACCACCATTGACCGATGAACCGAGCCAACCAACCTAATTCTGTAAAGGAAAAGTTAAAGTATCTTTGATGCCTGCATCGCATGGGGATACCACACCCAAAGACAATTAGTGGGTTGAACTCTAGTAGGTAACTCAGGGATAAAGGATAAAATATTTCCATGAGTGATTATTTAAAACCATTCAATCTAATGCACATCATCAAAAACAAATACATACATACATACATACACATACACATATTTATATAGGTCACATACCGAGATAGGGAAAAGGCTTAGCATGAATTTTTAAAATTTTAACCTAGTATATGTAGCATAAACATTATAATCAAGGAAGCCACGGGCTATATGGACCCAACACTCTACTAGCTGGATGGGCCTGAGTGCATGTAGCCATATGAACCAGAGGATAACCATATGTCATATATCTTATGGGGGACTACAACGTCCCAACATAAATCAAAGCTAACTGAAGAACTAATTTATATAACATGGGGGACTCAAACCTCCCAATCATATAGTAATAATAAGAGGGACTCGAACCTCCCAATCATTTAATAATAATAAGGAGGACTCGAACCTCTTGATAATTTAAACCCTTCTATTGGATAGCACATTTTTTGGTGTTGGTCTCTCGAGACCTCTACTCTCATGACACGGGGACACAATTCTCTTTTAATCCCTATTAAAATATTTATCACACATTCCTATTCGTTGAACCATAATACACATTTAAGCATACATTGTTGGTATCGTCATACCAACTACACTTGCAAGGTAACACCAATATGCAAAATCAATTATCATCACTAGGGGGAATTCACAACCCCTTAGTTCAATTATGCATTAGATTAGGTAATTATACAACCCCATAAGGTTTAATTCAAAATCACTATGCTTTATTAACTTTTAACATTATGTAATAGTTCAAAAGTAGTTTAATAGGCACACTTTTCATATTCAAAATTAGTTTCACAATATAGGGTTGAGGTCATTATCAGTTCAAAGATCAATATTCATAAATTAGGGAAAATCACAATCCCTTTGTTTATTTGCCATAACCATGCACACCACAAGTTCAAAACCATAAACGCGGCATGAATAATCATATGTAATCAATGGGAAAACATTGTCTAGATACAAACATTAACACCCTCAACCCATGATACAAAACAAACATTAAATCCCTATGAATAACTATTAAAACACTTGCTTTTACAAAATAATAGATGGAGAAGAGTAACCTTCTTGAAGGATTCTCAATTATGGAGAAGAAATATTGAATTAACCCCTAGACGCTCAACCTTAAGAAAACCCTAACTTACTTTGCTTTAAATAATTTGAAAGAGTAAAGAGGGTTTTTTATTTGATGAAGGGTTAGGATAATGCCCTAAAGGTGTTTCATGGATGTGGGGTCTAAGTGGTTAAAGAGGAACATGTCCAAATTTCCCTCAATATAAAAGCTAAAAATTTATAGCCAGTCATTATGAGTCTCATGATGAATTATTGAGACACCTTAAGACTCATTACTATGAGTCGTCAAAATAGTGTCATGGGGCACACATACTATTCTACAACTCACACCATATGACTCATATCATGACCCTATGACTCGTAGGGTTAAAGTCAAATCCAAGACATAACTATTTAGACCTCACACTAGTTACCCTACAATTTGTACTATGCAGTTACTATAGAGTCGTTACGACTCATTAGGAGCCACTCATAACTAGGATAGGAAACCCAGGTATACATATTGATCAAGCTACCATTAGGGTTCTACTACTCATTCGACACCCTATAACTCATAAGGAGAAGTCGTAGTCTGGGCAGTGAGAATAAAATTTTAAAAATTTTCAAGGACCAAAAATTTAGGGTGTTGCAGGTTATTTGGAGTTTAACCTCATAAAGATGAAAACATTCTCCTAAAGAACTTTATATATATTATCTACCCATTCGACAGAGCTCATCTCTTAGAAGAGTCCATTGGATTGAGGTTTGTCCCATTCTCGCTAATAAGTTATGCGATATTTTGGTTATGGGAATTGCTTGAGGGATCGATAAACTCATGGGTTGAGTTGATATAAGCCTTTATAGATAAAAAATTTCCAATATCTCAGATGCTTTAATTAAGGGATAAGATAATAAACTTCCAACAAGTAAGCAGTTAACCATTGCATGAATCATTATGGAAATTTGAAAAGAAATTATTACAATGTCCAAACCATGAAGATTTGGATAAGACGATTCTACAAATCATCTATAGAGAATTGATCCAATTGAAATAGGATGGTAGCAGATAACTAGTCGAAGGTTTTTTGACAAAGCAATCTTTTAGATTTTCTTCAGGGTTATTCAACATGTGACAGAGCAAAGTAGATCTTGGAACACATGATATACAAACATAGGCGTGGGAGCTTCATCCATGTATTGTGTAATCTATAACAAAGGAAGATAGATGCATAGAGAGATGAAAACATGGACAAAGTAATGAAACAAGTATATCTCCATAAAAAACATATTATCAGATCAACTCTGAAAGCGATCAATGCCATAGATTCAAAGAGAACTAAATTATATGACGATGATGGTGTAAAGTCACTTGATAAAGAAATTCGATTCTTATAGAACCAAATGAGTAAGTAAGGGATCTCAACCTATCTATAAAATATAAGTAAAGAATCAAGGTTGGACGAAAAGGGAACATTATTGTAACGACTGTGATTAGAGAGACTGAGATCATGATAGACATTGAATGGATAAGGAAAAGAGATAGCAATCGTGACTTGAGAGAAAAAGAATGTGACCATAATAGATACAACCCTCTTGATGATATGTAAAAAGGTAAATATGTACCACCGTGGACTCAAAAAGTTATAAGGAAAATGGATAGCAACTTGTTCCAACTCAATAAAATGGTCACCTCTAATTTGGATCCCATGAAGAAACTTGACACACAATTAGGGTAAATCTTGGCTCATCTAAAAATAAGGAAAAAGGGTGATTTACATAGTGACACCATGGAAAATAAAAAAACTAATATGTATAGCATGGAAATTATCACTAGGAGTGGTATGAATATTGGTAATAATATTGTGAATCTTAATTATGAGCCCAATAAGAGGAGGGTTGAGGAATAGGTGAGATGAAAGAGAAAAAGTCTTGATAAGTCAAATGATGAAGCCCTTTTTCAAATGAGCTAAATTTTGAAAAGCTGGAAGAGAAGGTTGCAAGTGAAGAAAGACCAAAAGAGGTTGATGATAATGTCTCAAAACCAGAGAAAACATTGATTTTCCTAAAGCATCCAACCAAAATACCTCCATTATTCCCTTATGGACTCAAGAAAATTAGGACGATACAAAGTTTAAGATGTTCCTCTCAAACTTTAGCGACTTATTAATGAACATCCCTTTTTGGAAGCCTTGTAAAATATGATTGGGTATGCCAAGTTTATGAGGACTTGGTGACAAAGAAAAGTACCATTGACTTAAAAAAAAGTAGAGATATCTTATAATTGTAGTGTAATTATGTTAAGCCATTCATTGGTCAAGAAAAAACCCTAGTTCATTCACTATTCCTTTTACAATTAGGGTATATCAATTTATCAAAGTGGTGTTTGACTTAGGGGCAAGTACAAACTTGCTGCCTCTAGCAATATTCAAGAAATTGGGTTTGGGTGATCCAAAGCCCCCAACAATGAGACTCTTAATGATGGATTGGTCCATTAACCAACCAGTGAAAATTCCTTATGGTGTTCTTATTCTTGTTAACAAATTCATATTTCCCATTGACTTTGTGATCCTAGTTTGTGAGAAGAACCATAAAGTTCCACTCATTCCCATAGGCCTTTCCTTGCAATTGTGAGGGCAATGATTGATGTTGAATATGGAGAAATAGAATTTTTGATGAATAGTAAAGAAGTGGCATTTAACTTATACTAGTCCATGGAGCAACCAAGGGACATGCAAGTGATTTCAATGATTGAATTGATTGACGATGGGATGGATGATTATATGAAGGTGGATTTCATTAGTGAGCCATTAGTCGAAGTTTTGTTGAATTATTAAAATGAAGAGATTGAAGAGTACAATGAGGTCATGGATACTTTAACAGGCCTTGTTTCCTACGCTAAGAACCCATGCCAATTAGATCTTGACATGAATAATTGAGAAAATCCTCTCGCTAAGCCTTCAATTGTAGAACCATAACAGCTAGAGCTTAAACCATTATCACCACACCTTTACTCTATCATTTTTAGGGAAGATAATATTTTAACTATTATTATTGTGGGAGACTTATAGCCATGGAAATTCAAAGAATTTAAGTCAGTTGTGAGAAAATATATTTGGGTGATTGGTTAGACTATTTTGGATATTATTGAGATTCTTCCCAGTATTTGCACTTACAAGATAAAACTAGAGCCTGATTCTTTATCGAGAGTTGGATATCAATTGAAATTAAATCCCTCAATACTAAAGATTGGTATAAAGGAGATAATCAAGTGGTTAGATGCGTCTATAGAGTATCTAATCTTGGATAGAACATGGGTAAGACTTTTTAATGCATCCCAAAGAAAGAAGGAATCATGGTTGTTCCTAATGAAAATTATGAGCTTATTCCCATAAGACCGGTGATGTGGTGGAGAGTATGGATGGATTATTGAATTTGAAGAGTAAGGATGGATTATTGAATTTGAACTCTTTTATAGAAAAATATCATATCCCTATGTCTTTTATTAATCAAATGCTAGATCAGTTGGAGAGGCAAGGTCGATATTCTTTCTTAGATGGGTACTCTAATTATAACCAACTTGCATAGCACTTAAGAATCAAGAAAAAAATACCTTCACATTTATGTTACTTTTTATTTCAATTACATTCCCTTTGGATTTTGCAATGGACCCAGGTACATGCTATCGATCTTCTTAGATATGGTGGAGGATGCTATGGAGGTTTCCATGAATGATTTATCCATTAAAGGTGACACCTCTTAATCATGTCTTGAACATTTGAGCAAGGAACTTGAAAGGTGTATTGAAGCTTATAATGTGTTGAATTGTTAAATGTTTCATTTTATCATAAAGGAGGGCATTGTTCCTGGGCATACAATTTTTTGTCAAGGTATTCAACTTGACCAAGAAAAAGTTAAAGTTATTGCCAAGTTACCTCTTCCCATTTTCATGATAGGTTTTTGAAACTTTCTTGGGCATGCCAATTTCTATAAGCAGTTTATTAAGGACTTCTTCAATATTGCTCATTAAATGTGTAAGATTTTTAGAAAGAAGAAAAATTCAAAGTCGATGGAGATTGCATAAGGGAATTAAATTGCAGAAACTTGTGTTGGCTCTTATCATTATGTCTCCAAATTGGTCACAACCTTTTAGATCAATGTGATGCACATTGCCTAACATTGGGTGCAGTATTAGGACAAAAGTAGGACAATTTTTTCATCATATATAGTATGATAGAAATTACTTGAATGATGCACAACACAATTATACAATTATAGAGCAAGACTTGATTGCTATAGTATATGTTTTTGAGAAAATCCATGCCTATTTGTTGGGCACAAAAGTCATAGTACACACCAAATATGCATATTTTTTATATTTGGTGGCTAAGAAGGAAGCCAAGCCTCGGTATATTCGGTGTATCTTGTTAATTCAAGAGTTTTAATTTGAAATTAAGGATAAAAAAGGATATGAAAACCAAGTGGCGGAACACCTATCCTACCTCAAGTATAATAAGGAAAAGTAAGGTGCAATTTAGATTGATGACATGTTTCCCAATGAGTTTTTCATGTCTTTCAAAGAGAGTATGCTACCATAGTATGCTGATTTTGCAAATTATATAGTGAATGGGTCGCTCCCCGATGACTTGACCATTACCAAATGAAATATTACCTCCACGATCTAAAAAGTACTTATTAGGATGAAACCTATCTCTTTATGGAGTGTGCAGGTGAAGAGTTATGTCATTGAGTTGTGGTCGAATAAATGAATCCTATTCTTGGGGCATGCCATTCATCACTAGATAGTGGTCACCATGGTGGTGTGCATACGCTATAAAAGTCCTCCAAAGCAGATTTTATTGTCCAACTTTGTATTGTGATTCCCATGAGTTAGTACAAGCATGTGAGCAATGACATAGGAGAGGTAGGATCTCAAGAAGACACGAAATTTTCTTACAATCAAGTTTGGATGCGGAGTTATTTGATGTATAGGGGTTGGACTTCATATGATCCTTTGTTAGCTCATATGGGAACTGTTATATCTTGATAGTTGTTTATTATGTTTCCAAATAGTTCATGGCCATCACATTCAAAGATAATGAAGCTAAAAGTGCCACTTGATTCTTGAAGAATTATATTTCTTCCTAGTTTGGGACACCCCATGCTATCATAAGCAATAGGGTTTATATTTTTGTAATTGATCATTCGGTTCATTGCTTGCCAAATATAGGGCGAAGCATTAGGTGGCTTCTCTATTCCATCCTCAAGGTAATAGGTTAGCGAAATTTTATGACGGTGAGATAAAAAATATTTTTGTGAATATGGTGAATTCTCGTAGCTGTATTGGGACAAAAAATTTGATGATGCTTTGTGGGCCTATAGAATAGTGCTCCTAACACCCATTGGCATGTCACTATATAAATTGGTGTTTTGTAAGTCTTTTCACCTCCCTATTAAATTAGAACACAAGACAATGTGGTCCTTGAGAAAGTTTAATATGAATTTGGAGGATACCTCAAAATCAAGGATAGAGCAACTTCAAGCGATCGATGAATTCCACTTGAGAGCTTATGAGAGTTTTGCTCTCTACAAGGAGTATATGAAAAGATGGCATGATTCCACGATTCTAAAAATGGTGTTCAAGGGCAGTGATGATGTCATTTTTTCTACTTAAGGTACAGGTTTTTTTTGGGTATGCTCAAAAGTAGATAGTTGGGTCCTTTCAAGGTGGTTCATATTTCCTAGTAGAGCTACAGGATTGGAGAATTACATGACATCTAGATTTATTGTGAACGGCCAATGATTTAAACATTATCATGAGATGTCACCGAAGGCAGATGTTTTGGAGATTGTGTACCTCAATGATGTGTTATTGATAAAGAATAATAGAATACCACAATGATAACTTGTTTGACCCGATTTACGCGTCATGATGACACTTACCAAACCATCCAATAGGTAAGACAAATCATATCCCAGAGCTATTCGCAATAGGCTAACCTAGTGGGAAATTTCCAAAAAGAGGCGAAAAATAGACAATTGTAACTAATAAATAAGCAAAGAAAGAGAAGTACAAAAGATGTAACCAACAAAACATATTACAATCCAGGACTCGGTAGAGCCAGTACAAGAGCTATAATAAATACAACCCAAGTTATAAGTAACCAATAAAACCTATCTCAAAACAAACGACTAGACATAAATAAGATTGAAGAAAATTCGGCAACTTTAACTCCAAGAGCTCACTCTTTCGCTGAATCAACCACAACATGATCATTAAATCAATGGAGCTAGCTAGTACTTGGATTTGCACTAAAAAGGAATAGAAGTGCAGTATGAGTATATAACCATGGGTACTCAATCGGCATTGTCGTTTGACTGAGCTAAATCATAATATAAATATGATAAAATACAAGATAACATAACTAAGTCAAGGTAAAGAGGACAACCTGAACAACTCCAACATCGTTGCATGAAAGTAATTAAATAAACTAGGATCATAACATGCAACTCTTACAATTATAACTACAAAATTGGTCCGCATAACCCAATAAGTGCAAAAAGACCCAAAGAAGGCCCCCATAAGCCTGGTGGGTACAATTAAGATAGTAAAATGCAACCCACCATCATTTACCAACTCCCATAATACAACAAGAATCCATACATGACATGCCTCATTATAATTATTTCTCATTTTTAGACATAGCCAATAGCCCTTCGGACTCAAATCGGTAAGTATGTAATCAATAACATAATCATTCTTTGAAATTAAACTAGGGGTATGTGTGTATATATAAGTGTATATATATATACAAGAAATTTCAAAATCATCTTCTGAACTTGAATCAACTATATATATCATCAATATCATCATCAACATCCAAACTCAAATCGGTAATTATCATTATTATCATAACTAATAGCATAATCACTAGCATAATCAATAGCATAATCACTAGCATAACCACTAGCATAATCAATAGCATAATCACTAGAATAATCAATAGCGAATCACTAATATAATCAATAGCATAATTACTAGCATAATCTCTAGCATAGTTAATTACATAATCACTAGCATAATCAATGACATAATCACTAGTCACAAGCATACTCAATATGCATCAACTCTCACTGTCAACCAATCATAACCACTGAATGCCAACATTTCTCAGTATTACCTCAATAAGAATTTTCAAGTCTTCCAACAAGAGTATAGAAGGTTTTCAATAGATAACCCAAATCTTGGCCTAAGGTGATTCAGAGGGCCCACTTTTAAATCGTCAGAATCCATCATAAGGCAAATTCTACCTCGGACTAGGCTAAGTACCTAAATCTGCTCTTTGATGTTAACTAAGCCAAAATCAACCCTAAGATAGATATTTACCTAAAGAAAAACCAACTAGATTATCCCTAAATTATGGTCTTTGGATAGCCTAAATGGTCCAACTAACCCAAGCATTTCCAATCACACAATCAACACCTATAACATATTTCATATCAAACATAATATCATAAATATACCAAGACATAGCTCAATCTAAGAAGATGGGAAACCTAGCCTACCTAGACGGCGAATAAAGCTCGATGAATCCACTAAATCACTGACTTTCCCTTTTGTGAAGATTTTGTAAGATGCCATGCTATCAAAATCACAATCTACTCATCACAACGAGAATAATTATACCCATATTGTACTATTGTGATTTAGGTCCAAAATTATGCAAAAATTTTATATGGGTCCCATCTATGAAAATAATGTTTTCGAAGCCAACCCAACATTTCTGTATGCTCAAGGAGTAGTTACCCTTAAAAATGGCTGATATCTGGGCTTCATTGGTGCTAAAATCAAGTCACAGAGTTCTAGGAATTTTAGAGAAGAAAAAGGGAACTCAACCAAGAACATCAAGAAATCTTACCATAATTACAAAGGAGGATCACGTAATAAGAGTAATCCAAGCACTCCAAATAACCCATAAGCTCTAATCCTAAGATTTCTCAATATTTAGGGTATAATTCTCTTGAAAATGGATGAATAAGGTTGAAAAATGGCCAAAGGGGGATATTTATACCCTTTCTAGGTGTTCGGGAGTTGATATCGTGACCCTCCTATCGCGATCACGACATACTATGGATGCCAAGTGAGTCATTTTTGCGACATAATGCACCACAATAATGGCATATCATGTCTTGCCAAAGGTATTGCGATAACGACCCATGGCGCATTGTTCGCGAGTGCACCAGTATAATTGAGACTTGGAAAAGTTTTCACTCACCCCTCGAGATTCATCTGGAATCCCGTATATGCATGCGGACTATTATACCCTATGAAATTTGATGATCTGGACTCAATGGCATAGTTAAAATTTCCATCCAAGGTCGATTCGACAAAGAATGGGTCCCACACCCAACTTCTATTTTCTTAACTTTCCAACCAATAGGTCAAAATGAGCCTGGGTGCCTCGGGACCCAAACTAAGAGTCCACCAAGCTTAAAATTGATATTTCAAAGCTGTTGGGAAAGTTGGAATTTGTATACAAGGTTTTTTGACTAAAGTTTTCACCTAGTAGCCAATTTGAACCAGTGAAGACTTCAAAATAGGGATTTAACTCTAAAAAACAAATAACTACCCAGTGACCGAACTGTTAGTTCCATCAGGCCATAAATACCCTGGGGAAACTATAGGAAAGCCCTAACAGTCAAAATAAGAAAAAATAAACGAAATGACCTCAAGGTTCATTATAATATCCATTACTAAAAGGATTTTCTCTGGTGAAAGTCAAGGATTAGGGTGTACTCAAAGTCTCGAACAGGTGAGGAGATTTTGTATGCATCTCTCTCTCGATATTCTAAGTAGTATCCTCTACCGGACGGTACCTCCATTGAACCTTAATTATAGGAATCTCCATAGTGAGTAACTGTCTGACATCACTAGCCAAAAGTAGCACAGGCTCCTCTACGATGGTCAATCACTCATCCAATTGAACTGAATCCCATTTAAGAACATTATAAGTATAAGGAATATATCGACGCAACATGGAAACATGGAAAACAAATAGACAACATCAAATTTTGAGGTAAGGCTAACTCATAAGCCACCTCAAAAACTGTATGAAGAATCTCGAATGGTCCAATATATCTGGGCCTGAGCTTTCCCTTCTTTCTGCATCTCAGCACACCCTTTAGAGGATACACACAGAGGAATACCCAATCACCAACTCCAAATCACAAAGAACGAAGCCAACAATTGGCATAAGCCTTCTTGATACTCTAAGGTGCTCTCAACCTGTCTTGGATCACCTTGACTCTATCCAACAACTCCTAAGGCATGTCAGTACCACGGACTATAACCTCTGAAGTCTCAAACAATCTAATTGATGAATGACATCGCCTACCATATAAAGCCTCAAAAGTCTCCATCTCAATGCATGAATGATAACTATTATTATATGTGAACTCTGCAAAGTCTAAGTGTTGCTCCCACTGCCCTCCAAAATCCACAACACAGGCTCGGAGCATTCCTTGAGAACCTAAATAGTCCACACCGACTGGCCATCTGTTTTCTCATAGAAGGTTGTAATAAGATCAACATGAGTACCCAAATCTTTCTAGAAATCTCTCCAACAGCAAAAAAGTGAACACAAAACCTCAATCTGAAATGATAGATATAGGCACACTATGCAACTGGACTGTCTCACACATGAGCATTATGCGAGATCAACTAAAACAAGTCATCGATCCTCAAAACACAAATATCACTATCTAATCTCAGGACGCCCTCAGAATCTATGGTAGCCCTCTTGGACTCACAACTCAACAATTGATCAAGGAGGATGCAAAGTCTAATATCCTCAAACTGACGATCTCAAATCTACTTAAATAGTAAGGACCTAGCCTCAACACTACAAGTATTCTCCTAGGGTCTGAAATATCAAGTCGCACCATCAAGTTGATTAAGGACTGAATGTCCTGTGCCAACGGCTTCTAAAAATTAAAATACAAGCCAATCTACCAATACTCACTGCCTTTCAGCGTAATGCATCTATTACCATATTTGTCTTTCTCAGATGAGACAAGATGGACATATCATAATCCTTAAGCAACTTCATCCATCTACACTGCCAAGAATTAAGCTCCCTCTGGGTTATACTATGCTAAAGAGTATGATGATCTATAGAAATCTCGCAATGCACACCATAAAGATAATGTATTCAAATCTAAAGAAAAAACTATGGTTGCTAACTCTGAATCATGAGTGGGTAATTACGCTCATGCATATTAAACTTCCTTAAAGCATAAGAAATGACATGACCCTACTTAATCAATACACAACCTAAACCAACACCAAAAACATAAAAATACATGGTTAATTCCTCAAAGTCAATAGAAAGTGCCAAAATAGGAGCCGATGTAAGGAACTCATTGATCTTACCAATGCTTGACTCACATCCCTCAAACCATCATAAAGGAACCTTCTTCCAAGTTAATATGATCATAGGTGTTGAAATAGTAACTAAACCCTCAACGAAATCTATATAAAAACCCGTCCAGCCAATAAAGCTACGAACCTCAGTTGGAGATATAGGCCTAGCCCAATCACGAATAGCCTCAATCTTTACTAAGTCTACTATAATCCTATCCTTAGACACCGCATTCCCAAGGAATGTCACTGGCTCAAGCCAAAACTCGCACTTAGAGAACTTGGGAAAATGCACATGATCTCTTAAAATGTGAAACACAACCCTCTAATATTGCGAATGGTCTTCTCTATTCCTCGAATACACAAAGATGTCATCGATGAACACAATTATTAAGAAATCAAAAAAAGGTAAGAACACTTGGTTCAACAAATTCATAAACATGGTTGGGGAATTAGTCAATCTAAAGGACATCTCTAGGAACTCATAATGATCATAACATGTCCTAAAGACTGCCTTTAGGACATCTTCAACCCGAATCCTCAACTGATGGTAATCAAACCTCAAATAAATCATAGAAAATACTGCTACACACTAAAGAAACTCAATTCAATCATCAATGTATGGCATATGATAACAGTTCTTTACGGTTAGCTTATTATGATCCATACAATCACTATATATGTGCATGGAACCATCTTTTTTCTTCACAAACAACACAAGAGCTCCTCAAGGAGACGCAGACAGTCAAATAAAAGCCTTAACAAGAAGATCCTAAAGCTAAAAATTCAACTAATTAAGCTCGATAAGAACTATACGGTAAGGTGCCATAGAAATAGGTTGGGTTTAACACTCAACATCAGTAACAAACTCAATCTCACAAGAGGGGGTATACAAGGTAGATCGGTATGGAAAACATCAGGAAACTCATGGACTACAGGAATAGAGTCAAGCGATGGACTCTCCACACTAACATCATGAATATAAGCAAGATAAGACTCGCAACCGCACGAGATAAGCCTCCCAGCACACATATAAGAATTTATTCCAATTGGATAGTGCCTAATACCTCCTTTCTAAATAATCAAGAGAATGTTGGGCAAGGCTAAGGTGAAAATCTTGGAAAAATAATTTATGACCTCATAATAGTGGGATAACCAGTCTATGTCCATAATTACATCAAAATCCACAATGTCTAATATAATAATATTAGCATGAGTTAATATCTCTAACAGTCAAAATGCAAGATCTGAACACCCAATCCACTTATAAAGAATCACCCCCAGGAGTAGATACCCGTAAGGGAACAATTATTAAATCCTAAGATAACTCTAACTATGAAGCATAATAAGCAGACACATAAGAATAAGTGGATCTAGAATCAAATAGAGTAAGGTCCAATTGATGGCATACCAAAATCATACATGTAACAAAATCCAAAGAATCAGCCTCGGGCCTATAGGTACTATATATAACTGACCACACCCGCCACCTCGCTGGGCTCCTGATCTATCTCCTGTCCTACCTTTCTGAGAACCACTTCGAGCACCTTGGTGGCCACCGATACGACCATGTAAACCATTTTTAGCGTATGGATAAACTACTCTAATAGGGGGAACACTCTAAACTAAATAAATAATTGCCCCACGACTAGGGGACTCTCATGAATAAAGACCACTACCTACACAAATATAACATATCCTATGAGTTGTACCAGAACCAAGATATCCAGCTAACCCAAAGTAACTACAACGACTAGATTAACTAGAAGACGAATCCCTCAAAGTCTTATCACCACCCTGACAAGGGTTATCACTAAAACAAGACTAACCTCCATTATTAATCTAGAGCGCAACATGAGAAGGTCTACTAGGATGACTCTGAGGCTGATACAACTGACAGGAAGGGTACCTACCTTTAAAAAAAGCCTCTGAATAGGAAGCTACCATGACTCCCGCTGAAACTATCCTAATACTAAGGTCTTTTATCACTAACCCCTTAGACCTTGCAATGCATCACCTCCATCACCTAAGCATGATAAGACACATAAGAAAAATGACCTACTCGTAGCAACCAAACTCTGAGTAGGCATGCAAGTCTCAATCCAAGAACAAAGCAACGAACCCTGTCGTACTCAATAGATATAATAAAAGTAGAACGCCTAGACATCTCATGAAAATGAGACTCATACTCCACAACTATCATGGAGCTCTAATCTATCCTAGAGAACTAATCCCTAAAATAATGCATGTACTTCTCCAAGAAGATTTTGAGGAACTAGGCCCATGCAAAAGTAGAAGATCTATCTAGCATGGAATCAAGATGACCTATCCATCAATGTCAAGTTGCCAAGTACAATTGAAAAGTAGTGTAGTCCATACCCTGATCCTTCACTATGCCAAAATTATGGAGCCTATCATCACAAGCAATCTAAAACTCATATGCATCCTCGCTCGAAGACCTAAAAAACCAAGGCGGAGCCAATCTCAAGAATCTACCCAGTATTTTTTACTTCTCAACAAATGTAGCTCGCTGGGCATCCACTGGCTAAGCAACTACTAGCATAGAAAGCACCTCAACTTTAGGAGTCGCAACTATAGAATGCGCCCCCACCTTAGTACCACTCGGATATACAGATTGCGTATCATTAGATGGTGCACCACCAACCGACCCTAGAAGCTAAAACACAGTATCCCTGAGTACTTATCAAGAATTAAACCATTAACGAGCTTGGGAAGGTCCTAGGCCTACCACTGGATGGGGCAGAAAAACCTCTGGCTCAAGACTAAGAATAGGGTCTAGTGAAGGCCCTCTATCCTTACCCCTTATGGGGGACACATCTCGAGGCTATACATGAACAACGCTAGGATCCATATGCTTAGTCTCGGGACCTTCATCTTGGTAGCGATAACACTTATCCTAGACATCTACAAAATAGTTTAACCAAGGGAATGTCTTAGACACCAATTCAGACACTTGTCACAAAATGAGTTAAAAAAATAAAGAACTCCAAATAATGCCTAATAGCCTCCCAAAAAAAAGAAACGGGCATCACAATTTCAATTTGCGGAACTCTACTACACAGTTACTCTTATACCAACAATACCTATGAAACCAAGGCTCTGGTACATATTTATAAAAATCTAATTTATGAGTCATGATGGCACCTACAAAATATCATCAGTAGGTAAGCTAAACCATAGCCTAGAGCTATTCATTATGGGCTAACCTAAATCCCAAAATGAGTCAAAAAGTAGACAATTGCAACTTATAAATTAGCAAAGTAATAGAAATAAACAAGAGGTAACCAACAATACAGATAACCATTTTACAACATGGTAGAACCAGTTAAGTTCTAAGTAACCAATAAAATCTATCAAAAAAAAAATACTAGACATAAATAATAAAGAAGAAAATGGACTCTAAGGGCTCACCCTATTTTTGAATCAGCCACAGCAGGATCATTGAAGAAAAAGGCTACTTCTAGTACTCAAATTTGTACCAAAAAGGTACAGAAGTATAGTGTGCATACCAAAACTATGTTATGATATAAACATGATGAAATTTAAGTAAACATAACAAAGACAAGTTAAATAGACAAATCAAAACAACTCCAACATTGTTGTAAACAAGTAATTAAATAAATCAGGTTCCTAACATGCAAGTCATGCAATTATAACAATAGAATTGGCTTGCATAAGCCAATAATTGTGAAAAAGTAAATAACCCAAAGCGGTCGCACATAAGCCTGAGGGTACAATTAAGATAGTACAATCCAACCCACCATCATTTACTAAGTCCCATGATACAACTAAAATCCAACTATAAAATGCCTTATTGTTACCCTTTCTTGGTTTTAGACTTAGCTATTATCCCTATTCTCACCATTACACCCCAAAATCCTTAATGTCATATGATTAATATCATAGTAAATTTTTGGACTCATATTGGTAAGTGTGTACTCAATAACATAATCATCCTTTGAACGCGAATTAGGTATATATATATTAATATATATGAGCAATGTCATAATTATCTTTCAGACTTGAACTAGGTATGTATGTCATTAATATCATCTTCAATATCTCGACTCAAACTAGTAATTATAACATTATTATCATAACTAATAGCATAACTACTAGCATAATCGCTGGCATAATAAATAGCAAAATTTCTAGCATAATAAATATTATAATCACTAGCATAGTCAATAGCATAACCACTAGTTGAATCAATGACATAATCACTAGTCACTAGCATACTCAAGATACATCAACTTTCAATGCCAACCATCATAACCATCGAAGGACAAAGTTTGTATATATTATCTCATTGAGAATTTTCAAGACAAACAACAAGAATATAAAAAATTTACAATAGCTAACACAAATCTTGACCTAAGGTGAGTCAAAGGCCCGACTTTTAAATCCTCGAAATCCATCACTAGAAAATTCTATGCCGGACTAGGATAAGGTACCAAAATCCACTCTTAGATTTTAACTAAGCCACAATCAACCCTAAGGTAGAGATTTTACCTAAAGCAAACACAACTAGGGTAATTATGCCTAAATTACAGTCTCCGAATAGCCTAAACAATCCAACAAACCCCAAGTATTGCATATAACATAATAAACACCTAAAACCCATCCAAAATATAAAAAATATCATAAATATACATATTCATAGCTCAATCTAAGATGAAAAGAATCTAAGCCAATACGAATGCGGGAGAAAGATTGAACACCAGGAAGTCATCGATGAACATAATCATGAAGGAATCCAAAAAAGGTCTGAACACATGATTCAACAAATCCTTAAACATGATTTGGGCATTAGTCAATCTAAAGGACATCACTAGTAACTCATAATGACCATAACATGTCCTAAAGGCTGTCTTTGGGACATTCTCAGGCCGAATCTTCTACAAATGGTAATCAAACATCAAATAAATGTTAGAAAGCACTACTACACACTAAATATACTCATTTCAATGATCAATGGAAGGCATAGGATAATACTTCTTTACTGTCACCTTAATAAGATGCCTATAATCAATATAAATGAGCATGGAGCCATTATTTTTCTTCACAAATAACATAAGAGCTCCTCAAGAAAATAAAGTCAGTCTAATAAGAGCCTTAACAAAAAGATCTTAAAGTTAAGAATTTAGCTCATTAAGCTAGACAGGAGATATACGGTAAGGCACCATAGAAATAGGTCGGGTTCAACGCTCAAGATCAGTAAAAAACTCAATCTCACAAGTAGGAGGTATACAACATATTTTGGTATGAAAAACATCAGGAAACTTATGGACTATAGGAATAGAGTCAAGCAACAGAATCTCCGCACTAACATCATGAATATGAGAAAGATAAGACTCTCAACTCTACTAGATATGTCTCCCAGCACACATATACGAATTTATGCCAATTGGATAGCACCTAATAGATCGCTTCTACATTATCAAGGGTATGTCGGGCTGGGCTAAGGTTACGGTCTTGAAAAAATAATTCATGACTGCATAATAGTGGGATAACAATCTTTGCCCATAATTATATCAAAATCTATCATGTCTAATATAATAATATCCGTGTGAGTATCAATATCTCTAATAGTACAAACACGAGATCTGAACACCCAATCAACTACAAAAGAATCACCTACAGAAGTAGATACTCGTAAGGTCACAAATAATAAATCCCAAGATAACTCTAACTATGAAAAAAAATAAGTAGACACATAAGAATAAGTCAATCCAGAATCAAATAAAGAAAGGTACAACTGATGGCATACCAAATTCATACGTGTGACAATAACATCCGAAGAATCAGGCTCGGGCTTAGTAGTTAATATATACAACTGACCACGCCCACCACCTAGCTGGGCTACTAATCTATCTTTTGTCCTACCTTCCTGAGAACCGCCTTAAGCCCCTTAGAGGCTGCTGATATAAACATGAAAACCTCCTTTAACTGAGGGATGAACTACTCTAATATGGGAAAACTCTAAGCTAAAGCAATAATCGACCCACGACTAGGGCTCTCTCGTGAATAATGGCTATGACCTACACAACTATAACATATTCCATGAGTTGTATAATAACTAGGATATCCAGCTGACCTAAAGTAACTACTATGACTAGAATAACCAGAAGACAAAACCCTCAAAGACTTACCACCACCCTGACTAGTGTGATCGCTAATTCAAGACTGATCTCCATTATTAATCTAGAGTGCTACATAAATGGGTTTACTAGGATAACTTTAAGGCTGATACGACTGACAAAGAGGGTACCTACCTTTCAAAAAAATCACCTCTGAATTGGAAGCTACTACGACTCCCACTAAACTAACCCTGATACTAAGGTATCTTATCACTAACCTCTTGAACTTTTTAATGTATCTCATCCATTACCTAAGAATAATCAGACATAAAAAAAAATGACCTACTCATAGCAACTGAACTCTGAGTCGACTTGCAAGTCTCAATCCATGAACAAAGCAATGAACCCTCTCGTACTCAATGGACAGAATAAAAGTAGCACGCCTAGCCATCTTATGAAAATTAGCCTCATACTCCACAACCATCATGGAGCCCTACTCTAACCTAGAGAACTAATCCCCTAAATGATCCCTAAGACTACAAGGCATGTACTTCTCCAAGATGATTTCAAAGAACTAGACCAATGTAAAAGCAAAAGATCCAGCTGGCATAGATTCAAAATGACCTATCCATCAATGTCGAGCTGCTAAGTTCAACTGAAAAGTAGTGTAGTACATACCATTAGTCTCCATTAGGTCCAAATTATGGATCTTATCATCACAAGCAATAAAAAGGTCATATGCATCCTCGCCCGATGCACCAAAAGACCTAGGCAGAGCTAATTTCAAGAATATGCAACACATCTTTTACTCCACAACAAACATAGCATGCTGGGCAACCATTGGCTGAGCAACTAATGGCATAGGGAGGACCTCAACTTTACGAGTCACAACTATAGAATTTGCCCCTACCTTAGTACCACTCGGATATACAGATATCACATCATTATATACTGCACCACCAACACACCCTGGAAGCTAAAATAAAGTATCCCTGAGTACTAAACAAGAATTAACCCTTAGTGGAGCCTGGGTTGGTCCTTATGTAATGCCCCAAAATCCTATCCCGAAGTGTCACATGGTGTTTAAGGCTACAAGTAGTCCCAAGCTAACCCTTTGAGCCTGCTACTTAGTATAAAGCTCACTTAAAGATATTGAGAGCAAAATTAGGAATCATGTCATATCATGTCTAACTAAAATCTGAATGAGTACTATAAAAGTAACAAAATATTGCAAGTCTAAATATACTGACCATCAAGTCTGACAAATCCTCTACTACTCAACAAACTAGAGAGCCATTGGGACAGATCCCCAACTAACTCAAACTGAACAGAAAGCAGTAGAATAACTACTAAAAATACTAAAGTGTCTGGAGATAGGAGTCCACAGTGGAGGTGTAGATAAAGGTACTCAGGATCACTGACACTGTTGGGACCGAGAAACTGATCCTATATTATGAGATAATGTAGCACACAGACATATATGTACATCAGCACTTGGGAATGTACTGAGTATATGGGAGTCTATGCAACTAAATATCAATACAATGAATCTTTATGGAAAACATACATGGTTTATAGATAACTCACATAGCTTGAATAAAACTCTCATAAATCATAAATAATGAAACATGAAGTATAATTTATGTGAGCCATTACACTTTATTCTAAATTTGTATTCTTTCTTTGAACTCAAGCTTGTAAACTAGTTGAACTCTTAAAACAATAACTTTTAGAACATGCAATTTAGTCTTTTGAAAACAAGGAACTTCTTTGAAACCCAAGGATTTAAAAACTTAGTAACTTTAAGACTTGAGACTCTAGGAGACCTTGGGAGTTTCTTCTAACAGACATAAACCATGTGAGCTACATAGAGTCCAATGTCTTACCCACGTTGGGGCGAGCTGTTCTATCCTTGCCATTAGAGTAGAACATTTACTAATAGTGATCACTATCTTAACCCACTTGGGGTAAATCAAATCCTACGGTGGCTCATAGTTCTGGGGCATGAGACCTCGGAATCAAGCCCAACTCGGTGTTAAGTACTACCCCCATACTAGGCTTAGAAATTTTAGGAAAATCCACCTTATACAATTCAACATTATGAAATAGGAGCCAATATACTTCCCTTTAACTTAAATAAAAAAATGTGGATTCTTTTCTTAACTTAGGATAATAATCAACTCTTTTCTTTAAACTTTGGTAGACTATCTTTAACAAGCTTTGAAACTTCAACGATATGGAGATATAAATATCATTCTTGAAATACTATAAAATATATAAAAATTCATTCTTGGACCTTAAAACATGTATATATATTCAAGAAATCTCAATTTAAAATAGAGGGTAAATCATGACTTCAATCTTAAGAGTATTCCAAACATCAATCATGGAAGGAATGTGTAATTCATAACATTAATTCTCAATTCAAATCATAAAATAGGTGTAGTATCATATAATTCAAGACTTGAAAAAATCCATAATCTCATATTCTTGAAATATAGAAATTTAGGCATAATTCATTTTGAAACATTAAAATCTTTTAAGAAAAACAAAACTTTGAGCATAAGAACGGAAGAAGTGTTTTTGTTCAAACCCCACTTACCTTGAATTAGGAGCTTTGGATGAACTCTAGCCCTTGGGACTATATTTGCACACTTGAATGGATATTCTTGATGCTCTTGGTTTGAGGAATCCAATTCTTGAATCAATTTAAAGAATTAATGGTGAACTTTAGGAGATTCTTTGAATTGGGTTTGGATGCTTAGGGTTTTTAATTGAGAGAATTCCTTTAGAAAAGTCGTATATGATGTTTGGAATGACCTTGGATTAGGTGTTTGGATGTTTTATGGGGCTTGGAAAAAGTCCAAAGTTCCCTCTTTAACTTCTGTACGATTTTAGAAAAAATTAAACTGGAAAACCCAATTTTATAGGCCACTGCAATGCGCCACTATCACAGTGGCTCACTGGAATTTGACAAACAGGATTTTGGGGGTTAGCGCACCGCGGTGCAATTGTGTTGTCTCACTGGTTAGGTCCTGGTACTTCAGTGAGATGCGCAACTTTGTGGAGTTCCACTAGAAATTGGCAATTGTTATATAGACCCTCTCCGCAATGTGCCAAGCACTAAAATAATGTTGTTTTACGACTAGGAATTAAATTAGCCATAACTTCCTACCCGTTTATCGTATTTGAGCAGATCTTATATCGTTGGAAAGATAATTAAATTTCCCACATGAGGTCTATGGAGGCTGCTGGAGCATTGGTTAGCCCGAAAGACATGACTAGAAACTCAAAGTGACCATAACGGGTTAGAAAGGCTGTGTTTCGGATATCACACTCCCTTAATTTAAGTTGACGATAGACGGATCTAAGTCTATCTTTAAAAAATAACTCACACCTTGCAACTGATCAAGCAGGTCATCAATTCTTGGAAGAGGATACTTATTCTTGACTGTGACCTTATTAAGCTGACGATAGTCAATGCATATATGCAAAGAACCATCCTTCTTTCACACAAATAGAATAGGTGCGCCCTTATAAAACCTTTGTTTAAAAGATCTTTGAGTTTCTCTTTTAACTCCTTAAGCTCTGCAGATGCCATATGGTAGGAAGGAATAAAAATAGGCAGAGTGTTGGGAAGAAGGTCAATCCCAAATTCTATCTCTCTATGGGGAGGTACCCCTGGGAGATCTTCCAGAAAAACATCATAAAACTCATTAGCAATGTTGGCTGACTGAATAGTTGGAGCCTCGGACCTAGTGTCCTTAAATCGAACTAGATGATAAATACAACCTTTGGATATTAGCTTTCTGGCTTTGAGATAGGATATAAAATGACTCTTGGGAGATACTAAACTCCTGGACCACTCAAAGACTGACTCATCCGAAAACGGAAATTTAACCACATAGGTACGACAGTCTATAGATGCATAGCAAGAATGAAGACAATCCATACCCAGAATAAGGTCAAAATCCACCATATCCAACTCTATCAAATCAGTAAGTATGACTCTATGAAGAATAGTAACGGGACACTTTTTATACACGTGTTTCATAACAACTGACTCTCCTACTAGAGTAGAAACAAGGAAAGGTTCAAGAATATTTTCGGCACTCATTTCAAAACTCACAGCTTCAAGTGGGGTCACATAAGAGAAACTTAACCCGGGGTCCAACAATACATAAACATCAAAGTGAATGATGCAGAGCATACCAGTAACAACGTAGGATGAATCCTCCTGCTCCTGATGGGATGGTAAGTCATAGAACATGTTCTGTCACTGACCACCAGCAGTACTGGAAAAAGCACCCTGAGGAGGAGCTGGACGAGCTAAAGGAGTTGGGGCACTATTAGCCTGAGTCTGAGGTCGCACATCTCTGTTCCCCTGTCTGGCATACGAATACTCTCTAAGTATGTCTCCCAACTTACCATAACCAAAACAACCCCTATGTTCATCCAAACACTTATCGGGATGGTTCCTACCACACTTAGCACAGGGAGGATAATTAGGCCTTTTACTTACACTATTCTTGGACTTGAACATATGAGGCATGTTCCCTTGGTCCTGCCTATTTCTGGGTGCAGGAGCACTAGATGACAAAGCCGCTGGCATAGATGAACGACTCTAAAACTGTGGACGGTTCCCACCATGGGACCTAAACTGACCATACTCGTGCTGCTTGGATCTAGCCCTCTTATTTCCCGTACTCTATCTATTTCGCTTATATATTCTGCCTCTATTTGCTGGGCATAAATTATCATCCGAGAAATATCCATGTCCCTATCGAGTATAGCAATCTTACACTCTTACAACACCAGTCCAGAAACTCTTGTCACGAATTTACTCATACTAGCTCGGGTGTCAGAAATCAAATCAGGAGCATATTTGACTAAATGGTTGAACTTCAAGTAGTACTCCTTAACATTGATGGAGCCCTACCTTAAGTTTATGAATTTCTCTATCTTTTCTTCCCTCATCTCAAGCGGGAAGAACTTGTCCAAGAATGCATCTTGGAACACCTGCTAAGTAGTAGGGGCAGCATTTTCCCCTCTGTTTTTCTTACATGCAACAACCCAGTTATAAGCAATGTCCTTTAACCTGTAAGACGCCATCACAATACTTTCTTCCTCTGAGACATGCATCACTTGGGTGATCTTCCTTACCTCCTCGAGATACAACTGTAGGTTCTCACCTACCTTCAACCCATAGAACTCTGTAGGGTTCATCCTCAGAAATCATGGATCCTAACAATGGCTAAATCACCTCCTAGAAGAGGTGGAACTATGGACTTTTTATACACCTGAATATTTGCGGTAACTTCCTAGGCTAACGCTTGAAAGGCCATCCGAAATTCAGCATAAGACACAGTCTCATTCAAAGGATCAATAGGCTGGGGTTGCTCGTTATTGTTTCTGTGAGCATTCGCTCTTCGGGGAGGCATTCTCTAAAATAACATAGCATGAATAAAGAGTTAGGAGAGGCAACTATAGGCCCGATAGAATCTAAAAGAAAGAAACACTTTTTTTCCTAAAACGACTTGTAGCTTGTTGCTCATAGATGTGGCATGCTACACACCGATGATCAAGACTCTACTTAACGTCGCTTGTTAGACTCCCTAGGACCCCTTAAACCTTAGGCTCTGATACCAAGTTTTTCAAGCCAAAAAATCCAGTCCTGGAGAGTCACACAGTGCTTAAGGATACAAGTAGCCCCAAGCTAACCCTTTGAGCCTGTTACTTAGTATAAAGCTTACTTAAAGATAATGAGAGAAAAATAAGGAATCATGTCATACCATGTCTAACTGAAATCCGAATGAGTACTGTAGAAGTAACAAAATACTGCAAGTCTAAATATACTGACCATCTAATCTGACAAAGCCTCTACTACTCAACAAACTAAAGAACCATTGGGACAGATCCCCAACTGACTCAAACTATACCGAAAGCAGTATAAAAACTACTAAAACTGCTGAAGTGTTTGGAGATAGGTCCTCAAACAATGAGGAAACCACAGTGGATATGTAGATAAAGTTACTCGGGATCACTGATGCTACTGGGACTGAGCACCTGAACCTATATTATGAGATAATGTAGCAAACAGACGTATATGTGAATCAACACTTGGGAATGTACTGAGCATATGAGGGTGTATGCAACTAAATATCAATACAGTAAATCTTTATGGGAAACATACATGGTTTGTAGATGACTCACATAGCTTGAATAAAACTCTAATAAATCATGAATAATGAATCATGTAGTATAATTCACGTGAGCCGTTACACTATATTCAAAATTTGTATTCTTTCTTTGACCTCAAGCTTGTAAACAAGTTGAACTCTTAAAACAACAACTTTTAGAACATACACTTTAGTCATTTGAAAACAAGGAAGTTCTTCGAAACTCAAGGATTTAAATCCTTAATAACTCAAAGACTTGAGACTCCAAGAGAACTTGGGAGTTTCTTCTAACTGACATAAACCAATTAAGCTACATAGAGTACAATGTCTTACCTACGTTGGGGAGAGTTGTTCTATCCTTGTCATTGGAGTATAACCTTTACTTTTAATGATCACTATCTTAACCCACTTGCAGTAAATCAAATCCTATGGTGGCTCATAGTTCTGGGGCATAAAACCTCGGAATCAAACACAACTCGGTGCTAAGTACTACTCCCATACTAGGCTCAGAACTTTTAGGAAAATCCACCTTATACAATTCAACATTATGAAATGGGAGCCAATATGCTTTCCTTTATCCTTAATCATAAGATGTGGATTTCTTTCTAAACTTAGGATCAAAATCAACTCTTTTCTTTAAATTTGGTAGAATATCTTTACCAAGATTTGAATCTTCAATGATATGGAGATATCAATACCATTCTTGAAATACTATAGAATATATCAAAATACATTCTTGGACTGTAAAACATGTATATATATTCAAGAAATCTCAATTCAAAATAGAGGGGGTAAGTCATGACTTCAATTTTAAGAGTATTCCAACCATCAATCATGGAAGGAATATGCAATTCATAACATTAATTCTCAATTCAAATCATAAAATAGGCGTAGTATCATATAATTCAAGACTAGAACAAATCCATCATCTCAAATACTTGAAATATAGCAATTTAGGCATAATTCATTTTGAAACCTTAAAATCTTTTAAGATAAAACAAAACTTTGGGCACAAGAACGGAGGAAGTGTTCTTGTTCGAACCCCACAAACCTTGAATTAGGAGGTTTGGATGAACTCTAGCCATTGGGAATCTATTCGTACACTTGAATGGATATTTTTGATGCTCTTGGTTTGAGGAATCCAATTCTCGAATTAATGGGGAACTTAGGAGATTATTGGAATTGGGTTTTGATGCTTAGGGTTTTTAATTGAGAGAATTCTTTGAGAAAAGTCGTATATGATGCTTGGAATGACCTTGGATTAGGTGTTTGGATGATTTAAGAGGCTTGGAAAAAGTTCAAAGTGCCCTTTTTAACCAATGTATGAAGTTGGAAAAAATTAAATTGGAAAATCCGATTTTATGGGAAACCGCAACGCGCCACTATTGTGGTGGATCACTAGAATTTGACAAACACGACTCTGGGGGTCACCGCAACGCGTTGCCATCATGTTGTCTAACTGGTTGGAATGTGGAACTTCAGTACGATGCGCCGCTATCGCGGAGTTCCACTGGAAATTGACAATTTTCAAATAGACCCTCTCCGCGATGCACCAAGAACTAAAATGACGTTGTTTTACGACTAGAACTTAAATTAGTCATAACTTCTTGTCCGGTTATTGGATTTGGGCGGATGTTATATCGTTGGAAATCTAATTAAATTTCCTACATTATAAAAAGTCAAAATTAGGAAAATTCTATATGGTTTAAATGATACTTACTTAAGAATTCATTCCTTAAAATTTTTTAGGCAAAATTAAGCTTAAGAAAAGTTTGGGGTATTACAATATCTCACTGCGGGAACATTCATCCTTGAATGTCGCTACTTAAGCTAAGAATATAGAGAAAACTAAGAATACAAAGCTGAAACAAATGGCTTAACTAAATCTATATCTTTCTAAACTCTTGAATACTTCAGAGAATGCATAAACTTATATTAAGAATATCTATATAATTGAATCTGATGAGAAAAAGACTTAATTAAGAAGGAAAGGTACATTCGGCTTCACTTGAACATGCGAAGAATAGGTGATGGTACTTGGATCTCATATCTGACTCGGCTTCCCAAGTAGTGGCCTCAACTGACTGGTTTTGCCACAACACTTTGACCAAGGGAACCTCTTTGTTCCTCAGTCTACGGATTTGGTGGTCAAGAATCTCAACTGGAATCTCTTTAAAAGATAGGCTAGACGAGATATCTAGGCTCTCTGAAGAATCCACAATAACGGAATCACCAATGTGATTCTTAAGCATAGAGACATGAAAGATAGGATGCACAGCTGACAACTCTGCGGGCAACTCAAGCTCATAGGCTACTCTCCACACTCGACTTATGATTCTATAAGGGCCAACATACCGAGGACTAAGCTTTCCTTTCTTGACAAACCTTTTCACCCCTTTCATGGGCGAGATTTTTAGATACACCAAGTCATTGACTTAAAACTCAAGGTCTCTTCTTCTCACATCTGTATATGACTTCTCATAACTCTAGGATGTCTTCAACCTTTCTCTAATCAACTTCACCTTCTCCATAGCCTTAAACACTGCATCAAGTCCAATCAAAGTGGCCTTACCCACTTCAAACCAACCTTTGTGCAATCTACATATTCTATAATACAAAGCCTCAAATGGTCCCATCTTGAAGCTAGCATAGTAATGATTGTTATACGCAAACTCAATCAATAGTAAAAGCTCATCCAAACTTCTTTTTAAGTTACGAGCACATGCTCTCAACATATCCTCGAAAGTTTGGATGGTCCTCTCAGCCTGACCATCTATCTGCGGATGAAAAGTACAACTCAAATGAACTTGGGTACCAAGACCCTTCTGGAACTCCCTCCAAAACTGAGAAGTAAACTGAGTACCTCTATCTCAGATGATAGACAAGGGAACTCCATGCAACCTGACCAACTCCTGAATATACAATCTAACACAATCCTTAGTTGTATAGATGTATGCACGGGAAAGAAATGCACTAACTTAGTTAGCCTTGTCTACAACAACCCAAATAGAATCATGATGGCATGGGGAGAGAGTTAAACCAGTTATGAAATCTATGTTTATATCTTCACACTTCAAAGTGGGTATACTTAACGCTTGCATCACATAACCAGATCTCTAATGATCTACCTTGACCTATTGACAAGTTGCACACTTAGCTACAAATTTAGCTATATTCTTCTTCATACCACTCCACCAATAGATTTCCAGCAAGTCGCGGTACATGTTAGTAGCACTGGGATGAATAAAATACTGCATGCCATGCACCTCTACCATGATCCTCTGTCTCAGATCGTCAACACGAGGAACACATAATATACCTTGCAATCTCAACACACCATCTCCTCCTTGGGAGAAAACCTCTATCTTTTGGTTCTTGACTTACTCCTTCAGTCTAACCAAATAAGGATCTGAGTCTTGCTTCTCCGTCACTTCTGAAATCAAAGAGGATTTGGAACTACTCTGCACCAAAAGACTCCCCTCAGTGGAATCAAGCAACCTAACGCCCAATCTATCAAAACAATGCACATAACGAGCTAACTCTTCTTTACCCTTCTCTACCTGAGCAACACTACCTATAGACAACCTGCTAAGGGCATCTGCCACTATATTGGCCTTGCCTGGGTGATACAACACACTCATATCACAATCTTTTAGCAAATCTAACCATCTCCTCTGGCAAAGATTCAACTCCCTCTGAGAAAACACATACTGCAAGATTTTGTGGTCCATAAACACATCAACATGAACACCATACAGATAGTGTCTCCAGATTTTTAAAGAAAAAACTACAACAGCTAATTCAAGATCATGAGTTGGGTAGTTCATTTCATGTGGCTTCAACTGTCTAGAGGCATAGGCTATAAACTTACCTCTATGCATTAACACGTAACCCAAACTAACTTTAGAGGCATCACAATATACCACAAAACCATCCGTACCATCAGGCAAAGTCAACACAGGGCCTGAGGTGAGTCGTGTCTTCAACTCCTGAAAACTCTTCTCACAGGAATCTGACCAAAGGAACATAACTTTTTTTAGGTCAAATGGGTCATGAGGAATACAATAAAAGAGAAACCTTTAGAAAAATAGCGGTAGTAGCTAGCTAGACCGAAGAAATTCCTAATGTGTGATGGAGAGATAGTTTTAGGCCAATTTCTTACGAATTTTGTCTTTTGGGGATCAACTCTAATGCCTTCACCGGAAATAATATGACCTAGAAAAGTTATTGACCTTAGCAAAAATTCACACTTGATAAATTTGGCAAATAACTAATGATCTCTAAGAGTTTGCAGGACAATTCTAAGATGATCTGAATGGTCATCCTCACTACAGGAATACACAAGAATATCATCTATGAAAATAATGGAACACATATCAAGATACTATTTGAATACTTAATTCATGAGGTCCATGAAGGCTGCTAGAGCATTGGTTAGCCCAAAAGACTTGACTAGAAACTCAAAGTGACCATAAAGGGTTCGTAAGGCTGTCTTTGGGATATCACACTCCCTTACTTTAAGTTGATGATAGCCGGATCTAAGGTCTATCTTCGAGAAATAACTCGCACCTTGCAACAAATCAAATAGGTTATCGATTCTTGGAAAAGTATACTTATTCTTGACTGTGACCTTATTTAGCTGATGATAGTCAATGCATATACGCAAATAACCATCCTTCTTTCGCACGAATTGAATAGGTGCACCCCAAGGTGACACACTGGTCCTTATAAAACCTTTATCTAAAAGATCTTTGAGTCACTCTTTGAACTCCTTAAACTCTGCAGGTGCCATATCGTAGGGAGGAATAGAAATAGGCTAAGTGTGAGGAAGAAGGTCAATCCCAAATTCTATCTCTCTATAGGGAGGTACTCCTGGGAGATCTTCCAGAAAAATATCAGGAAAATTATTAGCAATGTTGGCTGACTTAATAGTTGAAGCCTCGGACCTAGTGTCCATAACTCGAACTAGATGATAAATGCAACCTTTGGATATTAGCTTTCTGGCTTTGAGATAGAATTTAAAATAACTCTGGGGAGATACTGAACTCCCGGACAACTCAAAGAATGGCTCATCCGGAAACTGAAACTTTACCACATGGGTACGATAGTCTATAGATGCATAGCAGGAATGAAGCCAATCCATACCCAGAATAAGGTCAATATCCACCATGTCCAACTCTATCAAATCAGTAAGTATGACTCTATGAAGAACAATAATGGGAAACTTTTTATACACTTGTTTAGAAATAACTAAATCCCCTACTAGAGTAGAAACTAGGAAAGGCTTAGGAATATTTTTGGGACTCATTATAAAACTCACAGCTACAAGTGGGGTCACATAAGAGAAACTTGACCCGGGGTCCAACAACACATAAACATCAAAGTAAAAGACGCAGACCATACCAGTAACAACGTCGGGAGAATTATTTTTCTCCTGATAGGATGGTATGGCATAGAACCTTTTCTGGTGCTGACCGCCGACAGTACTGGAAGAAGCGTCGCAAGGAGGAGCTAAAAGAGTTGGGGCAGTATTAACCTGAGTCTGAGGTCGTACATCTCTGTTCCCCTGCCTGGCATGCGGATACTTTCTAAGTCTGTGGACCAACATTCCACAACCAAAACAACCCCTCTGTTCAGCCAAAAATTTGTCGGGATAGGTCCTACCACACTTAGCACAGGGAGGATAATTAGGTCTATTACTTACACTGTTCTGGGAATTGGACATAGAAGTCCTGTTACCTTGCTCCTACCTATTTCTGGGAGTGGAAACACTAGCTGACAAAGGTGCTGGCATAGACGAATGTCTCTAAAACTATGGACGGTTCCCTTCATGGGACCTAGCCTTACCATACTCATGCTGCTTAGATCTAGCCATCTTATTTCCCCTCACTCTATCTCTTTCCCTTATCTTGTCTACCTCTATATTCTAGGAATTAATCATCAGCCTAGCAAGATCCTTGTCCTTGATGATCATAGCAGTCCTACACTCTTTCAACACCAGTCCAGAAACTACAGTCACGAAATTACTCATACTAGCTCGGGTGTCAAAAATCAAATCAGGAGAATATTTGGCTAACTGGTTGAACTTCAAGCAGTACTCTTTAATAGTCATGGATCCCTGCCTTAAGTTCATGAATTCCTCTATCTTTTCTTCCCTCATCTCAAGCAGGAAGAACTTGTCCAAGAATGCATCTTGGAAAACCTTCCACATAGTAGGGGTTGCATCTTCCCCTCTATTCTTCTTCCATTAAACATCCCAGTCATAAGCAATGTCCTTCAACCTGTTAGACGCCATCTCAACACTTTCTTCCTCCGAGACATGCATCACATGGGTGATCTTTCTTACCTTCTCTAGATACAACTGTGGGTCCTCACCAACCTTCGACCCATAAAATTCTGAAGGGTTCATCCTCATTAATTCACAGATCCTAACAACGGCTAAATCACCTCCTTGTTGAGGAAAAAATATGGCCTTGTTATTTGACTGAACATTTGCGGTAACTGCTTGGGCTAACGCCTAAAAGACCACCCAAAATTAAACATGAGATACAGTCTCATTCAAAGGATAAATGGGCTGGGGTCGCTAATTATTGTTTCTATGGGCATTCTCTCTTCGGGGAGGCATTTTCTGAAATAACAAAGCTTGAATCAATAGCTGGGAGAGGCAACTATAGTCACGATAGAATCTGAAAGAAAGAAATAACTTTTTCCTAAAACGTCTTGTAGACTCTTGCTCTTATATGTGTCGCGCTACACACCGATGATCAAGACTCTACTTAACGCGGCTTATCAGACTTCCTAGAACTCCTTAAACCTTAGGCTCTGATACTAAGTCATTAACACCCCAAAATCATATCCTAGAGTGTCACACGGTGTTTAAGGCTACATGTATCCCCAATCTAACCCTTTGAGCCGACTACTTAGTAAAAATCTTACTTAAATATAATTAGAGAAAAATAAGGAATCCTGTCATATCATTTCTAACTAAAATCTGAATGAGTACTATAAAAGTAACAAAATACTGCAGGTTTAAATATACTAACCGTCTAGTCTGAAAAAGCTTCTACTACTCAACAAACTAGAGAGCCATTGGGACAGATCCCTAACTGACCGAACTAAACTGAAAGCAGTAGAACAACTACTAAAAATACTGAAGTATCTAGAGATAGGTCCTTAAACCATAAGGACTAACCACAGTGGAGGTATAGATAAAGGTTCTCAGGATCACTGATGTTGCTGGGACTGAGAACTTGAACCAACATTATGAGACAATGTAGCACACATACGAATATGTGGATCAGCACTTGGGAATGTACTGAGTATATGGGGGTGTATGCATCTAAATATCAATACAATAAATCTTTATGGAAAACATACATGGTTTATAAATGACTCACATAGCTTGAATAAAACTCTCATAAATCATGAATAATGAAACATGTAGTATAATTCACGTGATCCATTACACTTTATTCTAAATCTGTATTCTTTCTGTGATCTCAAGATTGTAAACTAGTTGAACTCTTAAAACAACAACTTTTAGAACATGCACTTTCGTCTTTTGAAAACAAGGAACTTCTTAGAAACTCAAAGATTTAAAACCTTAATAACTTTAACACTTGAGACTCTAGGAGAACTTGCGAGTTTCTTCTAACCGACATAAACCATGTGAGATACATAGAGTCTAACATCTTGTCCATGTTGGGGAGAGTTATTTTATCCCTACCACCGGAGTAGAACCTTTACTTTTAGTGATAACTTGCTTAACCCTCTTACAGTAATCAATTCCTACGGTGGCTCATAGTTTTGGGGCATGAAACCTCGAAATCAAACACATCTCGGTGCTAAGTACTAGTCCCATGCTAGGCTCAGAACTTTTAGGGAAATCCACCTTATGTAATTCAACATTATGAAATGGGAGATAGTATGCTTCCCTTTAACATAAATCACCAAATATGGATTCCTTTCTTAACTTAGGATAAAAATCAACTCTTTTCTATAAACATTGGTAAACTATCTTTAACAAGCTTTAAAACTTCAATGATATGGAGATATCAATACCATTCTTGAAATACTATAGAATATATCAAAATTCATTCTTGCACATTAAAACATGTATACATATTCAAGAAATCTAAATTCAAAATAGAGGGTAAATCATGAATTCAATCTTAAGAGTATTCCAAACATCAATCATGGAAGGAATATGCAATTCATAACATGAATTCTCAATTCAAATCATAAAATAGGTTCAGTATCATATAATTTAAGACTTGAAAAAATCCATAATCTCATATACTTGAAATCTAGCAATTTAGGCATAATTCATTTTGAAACAATAAAATCTATTAAGAAAAAACAAAACTTTGGGCACAAGAACGGAAGAAGTGTTCTTGTTCAAACCCCCACATACTTTGAATTAGGAGCTTTGGATGAACTCTAGCCTTTGGGACTGTATTCGCACACTTGAATGGATATTTTTAATGCTCTTGGTTTGAGGAATCCAATTCTTGAATCAATTTGAAGAATTAATGGTGAACTTAGGAGATTCTTGGAATTGGGTTTGGATGCTTAGGGTTTTTAATTGAGAGAATTCTTTGAGAAAAGTCGTATATGATGCTTAGAATGACCTTGGATTAGGTGTTTGGACAATTTAAGGGGCTTGAAAAGAGTCCAAAGTGCTCTTTTTAACTTCTGTACAAAGCTGGAAAAAATTTAACTGAAAACCTGATTTTATGGGCCACTGCGATGCACCACTATCGCAGTGGCTCACTTGTATTTGATAAACGGGATTCTGGGGGTCACCGCGATGCAGTGCAATCGCATTGTCTCACTTGTTGGGACCTGGAACTTTCGCGCGACACGCCGCTATCGCGGAGTTCCTCTAGAAATTGACAATTGTCAAATAGACACTCTCCGCAACGCGCCAAGCACTAAAATGATGTTGTTTTACGACTAGGACTTAAATTAGCCATAACTTCTGCCCGGTTATCGGATTTGTGAGGATCTTATATCGTTGGAAGGATAATTTAATTTCCCACATGATAAAAAGTCATAATTCAGAAAATTCAATTTAGTTTTAACGATACTGACTTAGGAAGTCATTACTTAACCTTCTTAAGGCAAAATTAAGATTAAGAAAAGTTTGGGGTATTATACCTTAGCCCTCGACTGGATGGGGCAGAAAAACCTTTGGTTCAAGAGTAGGAATAGGGCCTGGCGAAAGCCCTCTATCCTTACCCCTTGCGGGGGACACATCTTAAGTCTATAGATGAACAGTGATAGGATCCATAGTCTTAGTCTCAGGACCCTCACTCAGTAGCGATAACACTTGTCCTAGCCATCTGCAAAAGAGCAAAACAAAGGGAATGTCTTAGAAACCAACTCAGACACTTAGCACAAAATAAGTGAAAGAAGTGAAGAACACCTAAGAATGCCCTATAGCCTCTGAAAATAAGTAATGAGCATCACTGTTTCAATCTTCAAAACTCTACTAAACACTTTCTCTAGTACCAACAATACCAGTAAAACGTAGGCTCTGATGCAAATTTGTCACAATATTATTTATGAGTCATGATGGAACCTACCAAACCCCGTCATTAGGTAAGCTAAACCATAGCCTAGATCTACTCACAATGGGCTAACCTAAATGCCCAAAAAAGTTGAAAAATAGAAAATTGCAACTTATAAATTAGAAGAGTAATAGAAATAAACAAGAGGAAACAACAATACGGATAACTATCTCACAACATGGTAGTTCTACTACAAGCTCTAAGTAACCAATAAAATCTATCTCGAAACAAAAGACTATACATAAATAACATAGAAGGAAATTAACTCTAAGGTCTCGCCTTATTTTTGAATCAACCACAACACGATCGTGGAATAAAATGGTGGCAGCTAGTACTCAAATCTGTACCAACAAGGTACAAAAGTATAGTGTTAGTACAAAAACCATGGGTACTCAATAGGCATCCTCAGCCGACTAATCTAAATTCTGATATAAATATGATGAAATTCAAGATAACATAACTATGTCAAGGTAAAGATGCAAACCATAAAAACTCCAACATTGTTGTAATGTAGTAATTAAATAAATTAGGATCCTAGCATGTAACTTGTGCTATTATAACTACAGAATTGGCTTGCATAAGCCGATAAGTGTTAAAAATAAAATAACCTAAAGTGGTCCCTCATAAGCCTAAGGGTACAATCAAAAGAGTACAATTCAATCGACCATCATTTTCTAAGTCCCATGATACAACTAGAATCCATCTATGAAATGCCATATTATAACCCTTTCTCAATTTTAGACTTTGCTAGTATCCCTGTTCTCAATATTACACCCCAAAATCCTCAATGTCATATTATCATTATCATAGTAAAGTTTTGGACTCAAATTGGGAAGAGTGTAATTAATACCATAATCATCCTCCGAACACGAATCAGGTATATATATATAAATATATATATATATAAGCAATGTCATAATCATCTTTCAGACTTGAACTGGGTATATATGTCACCAATATCATCATCAATATTCGAACTCAAACTGGAAATTATATCATTATTATCATAACTAAAATTAGAATAAATAGCATAACCACTAGCATAATTAATAGCATAATCACTGGAATGATCAATAACAAATTTACTAGCATAATCAATCGCAATATTTCTAGCATAATCAATAGTATAATTGCTAGCAGAGTTAATAGCATAATCATGTGTTGAATCAATGACATAATCATTAGTCACTAGCATACTCAAGACACATCAACCTTCAATGCCAATCCATCATAACCATCAAAGGCCAAAGTTTCTCAAGACGTACAACAAGAATATAAAAAGTTTTCAATAGCTAACAAAAATCTTGACCTAAGGTGAGTCAAAGGGCCCACTTCTAAATCCCCAAAATTCATCATAAGAAAATCTATCTCAGACTAGTATAAGGTACCTAAATCCACTATTAGATTTTAACTAAGTCACAATCAACCCTAAGATAAAGATTTTAACTAAAGAAAATACAACTAGGTTAATTATGCCTAAATTACAGTCTCTAAATAGCCTAAACGGTCCAACTTACACCAAGCATAGCCTGTCACATAATCAACACCTAAAACCCATCAAAAATATAACATAATATCATAAATATACAAAGACATAGCTCAATCTAAGATAATGAAAAACTAAGCCTATCTGGATGCGGGAGAAAGATTGAACACAAGGATATCATCGATGAACAGAATCACGAAAGAATCTAAAAAAGGTCTGAACACTTGGTTTAACAAATCCATAAACACGCTTGGGGAATTAGTCAACATAAAGGACATCACTATGAACTCATAATTACCATAATGTATTCTAAAGGTTGGTTTTGGGACATCCTCAGCCCGAATCCTCAATTAATGGTAATTAAACCTCAAATAAATCTTAGAAAACACTGCTACACACTAAAGATACTCAATTTGATCATAATGAAAGGCATAGGATAACAGTTCTTTACTGTCACCTTATTAAGATGCCTATAATTAATATATATGTGCATGAGGCCATTCTTTTTCTTTACAGATGACATAAATGCTCCTCAAGGAGACATAGTATAATAAAAGACTTAACAAGAAAATCCTAAAGCTAAGAATTCAGCTCATTAAGCTCGATAGAAAATATACGATAAGAAGCAATAGAAATAGGTCGGGTTCCACACTCAAGATTAGTAACAAACTCAATCTCACAACAAAGAGGAATATAAGGTTGAATGGTATGGAAAATATTAGGAAACTCATGGACTACAGTAATAGAGTCAAGTGATGGATTCTTCACACTAAATGAATATAAGCAAGATAAGATGAGCAACCCTACGAGATTAGTCTCCTAGCACACATATAGAAATTTATTCCAATTGTATAGTGCCTAATATCTCTCTTCTACATGATCAAGGGTTTGTTAGGCAAGCATAAGGTGATGGTCTTGAAAAAATAATTCATGACCACATAATAGTAGGATAACCAGTCCATGCCCATAATAACATCAAAATCGACCATGTTTAATATAATAAGATCAACGTGAGTATCAATATTTCTAACAGTCAAACCACGAGATCTGAACACCCAATCCACTACTAAAGAATCAACCATAGGAGTAGATACCCGTAAGGGAACAAATAATAAATCCCAAGATAGCCCTAACTACGAAGCATAATAAGCTGACACATAAGAATAAGTGGATCCAGAATCAAATTAAGCAAGGTCCAACTGATTGCATACAAAAATCATATGTGTGACAACAACATTTGAACAATCAACCTGGGGCCTAGCAGGTACTATATACAACTAACCACGCCCGCCGCCTGGCTGGGCTCCGGATTAAAATCCTATCTTACCAGCTTGAGAACCACCTCGACCATATTGAGGGTCACTGATACAGCTATGAAAATCACCTTTAGCTGAAAGATGAACTACTCTAATAGGGAGAACACTCTAATCTAAAGAAATAATCACCCCACGACTAGGAAACTATCATAAATAATGACCACAACCTACACAAATATAACACATCCCATTAGTTTTATAAGAACTAAGATATCCAGATAACTCGAAGTAACTACTACGACTAGAACAATAAGAAGACGAACTCCTCAAAGTCTTACCACCACCCTGACCAGGGTGATCACTAACACATGACTGACATCTGTCAGTAATCTAGAGAACTACATGAATAGATCTATGAGGATGACTTTAAGGCTAATACAAATGACTAGAAGGGTACCTACCTTTAAAAAACTACCTCTGAACTGGAAGCTACTATGACTCCTACTGAAACTACCCAATACTAAGGTCTATTATCACTAACCCCTTGAACCTTACCAAATATCTCTTCTATCACCGAAGTATGATTACACATAATAAAAAAATAACATACTCATAAAAACCAAACTCTGAGTAGACAAGCAAGTCTCAATCCACCAATAAAGAAACGAACCCTCTCGTACTTAGTAGACAGAATAAAAGTAGCACACCTAGCCATCTCATCAATATGAGCCTCATACTCCACAACTATCATGGAGAGCTACTCTAACCTAGAGAATTGATCCCTCAAATGATTTTTAAGACTACAAGGCATGTACTTCTCTAAGAAGATTTTGAAGAACTTGGCCCATGTAAAAGAAGAAGATCTAAATGGCATAAAATCAAGATGACCTATCCACCAATGTCGAGCTGCCAAATCCAACTGAAAAGTATTGTAGTCCATAACATAAGTCCCTACTAGGCCAAAATTATGGATCTTATCATCACAAACGATTAAAAACTCATATGCATCCTTGTGTAATGCACCAAAAAAACTAGGTTGAGAAAATTTAAAGAATCTTCCCAACATTTTTTGCTCCTCAACAAACATAGGATGCTAGACAACCACTAGCTAAGAAACTAATGGAATACAAAGGACCTCAACATTAGGAGTCACAATTACAGAATGTGCCCCCGCCTTAGTACCACTTGGATATACAGATTGTCCATCATCAGATGGTGCACCACCAACCAAACCTAGAAGCTAAAATAAAGTATCCCTGAGGACGAAACAAGAATTAAACCCTTGTGGATCCTGGGCTGGTCCTTAGCCCACCACAAGATAGGGCAGAAAAACCATTAGCTTAAGAGTAGGAATAGGGTCTGGTAAAGTTCCTATATCCTTACCCCTTGTGGGGTACATATCCCGAGGCTATACATGAACAATGATAGAATACATAGTCTTAGTCTTGGGACCCTCATCTTGATAGTGATTGCACTTGTCCTAGCCATCTATAAAAGAGTGAAATCAATGGAATATATTAGAAACCAACTCAGATGCTTAGCACAAAATGATTAAAAAAAGTGAAAAACTCATAAGAATGTCCTATAGCCTCCCATAAATAAGAAATGGGCATCACCATTTTGATCTGCGGAACTCTACGAAACACTTGCTCTTGTACCGATAATATTAGTGAAAACTAGGCTCTGATATAAATTTGTCATAATTAAATTTATGAGTCATGATGGTGCCTACCTAACCCTATAAATAGGTAAGCTAAACCATAGCCCAGAGCTATTCACAATGGGCTAACCTAAATGCCCAATTTTTTTTGAAAAATAGTCAATTGGAACATATAATTAGAAAAATAAAAGAAATAAACAAGAGGTAACCAACAATATGGATAACCATCTCATAATATGGTAGATCCAATACAAGTTCTAAGTAACCAATAAAATCTATCTGGAAACAAAAGACTAGACATAAATAAGATAGAAGGAAATGGACTCTAAGGGCTCACCCTATTTTTTAATCAACCACAGCACGATCTTTGAACAAAAGGGTGGCAGTTAGTACATAAATATGTACCAAAAAGGTACAGAAGTATAGTGTGAGTACCAAAACCACGGGTACTCAGTAGGCATCCTCGGCCAACTAAACTAAATTATGATACATACATGATAAAATTTAAGATAACATAACCAAGTCAGGGTAAAGAGGCAAACAATAACAAATCCAACATTGTTGTAAATAAGTGATAAAATAAATCTTGATACTAACATGCAACTTATGCAATTATAACTATAAAATTGGCTTGCATAAGGCAATAAATGTGAAAAAGTATATAACCCAAAGAGGACCCTCATAATCCTGAGGGTACAATCAAGATAGTATAATCCAACCCATAATCATTTACCAACTCCTATTATACAGCTAGAATCCATCTATGAAATACATTATTATGTTCATTTCTTGATTTTAGATTTAGCTAGTATCCCTATTCTCATTATTACACCCCAAAATCCTTAATGTCATATGATCAAAATCGTAGTTACTTTTTGGACTCAAGTCGGTAAATTTGTAATCAATAACATAATCATCCTCCGAACACGAATCAGTTATATATATATGTGTGTGTGTGTGTATTTATAAGCAATGCCATAATTATCTTTCAACCTTAAATTGGGTATATATATCATCAATATCATCATCAACATCCGGACACGAACTGGTAATTATATCATTATTATCATATCGAAAGCATAATAAATAACATCACCACTAGCATAATCAATAGCATAATCGCTGGCATAATCAATAGCAAAATTTCTAACATAATTAATAGTATAATTGCTAGCATAGTAATAGCAAAATAACTAGTTGATTCAATCAAATAATCACTAGTCAATAGCATACTCAATAAACATCAACTTTCAATGCCAACCAATCCTAACCATCGAAGGACAAAGTTTCTCAATATTATCTTATTGAGAATTTTCAAGATGTATAACAAGAATATAAAAAAATTTCAATAGCTAACACAAATCTTGGCCTAAGGTGAGTCAAAGGACCCACTTCTAAATCCTTGAAATCCATTGTAAGAAAATTCTATCTCAGACTAGGATAAGGCACCTAAATCCACTCTTAGATTATAACTAAGCCACAATCAACCCTAAGATAGAGATTTTACCTACAGCCAACACAACTAGGTTAATTATGCCTAAATTATAGTCTCCAAAGAGCCTAAATGGTCCAACTAACCCCAAGCATTGCCTATCACATAATCAACAACTAAAAGCTATCCAAAATATAACATCATATTATAAATATACAAATACATATCTCAATCTAAGATGAGGGAAACTAAGCCTATCTGAATGTAGGAGAAAGATTGAAGAATCCGCTAAATCACCGACTTTCCCTTTCAAAAAACATCCGCAAGATGCCATACTATCAAAATCACAATGTACTTATCACAACAATAATAATGATACCCATATTTAACTATTGTTCTTTGGTTCAAAAATTACTCCAAAATCTCATATAGATCCTGTCTATGAAATCATATTTTTGAAGTCAACCTAATATTTTTTGTATGCTCAATGAGTAATTACCCTCTAAATGGGTGAAATTTGAACTTGATTAGTGCTAAAATAAAGTCACCAAGTTTTGGGTATTTTATAGAAGAAAAGGTGAAATAAGTCACTAAGCTTTAGGGATTTAGAGAAGAAATGGGGAAATCAACCAAGGACATAAAGAAATCTTACCATAATTTCAAAGGAGAAATGTATAATAATCATTATCCAAGCTCTCCAAATAACCCACAAGCACTAATAATAATATTTATCAATATTTAGGTTTTAACGCTCTTGGAAATGGATGAATAAGGGTGAAAAAGGGGCCAAAAGAAGGATATTTAGACCCTTTCTAGGTGGTCGGGAATCGCTATTGTGACCTGATTACTGAGAATGAGACATACGGTGGATGATAGGTGAGTATATTTTATGACATAATGCACTTCAATCAAGGAACATACTTCCCTACCAAGGTTATCATAATCGCTACCCATGGCTCGTTGTTAGTGAGTGCACCTGCATATTGAGATTTGGAATTTTCCAAGTCTTCGACCATGGCTTGGGATTCATCAAAGATCTCGTATACACAAACAAAATATAATAACCTATAACATTCAATATTCCAAACTCAATAGAACAGTTAAAATTTCTATCTGAGGTCGTTTTGACAAAAAATGGGTCTTATGCCCATCTTGCATTTTCTTAATTTGCTGATCAATAGGTAAAAATGAGCCCGAGTGCCTCAAGGCTCAAAATAAGATTACTTATAACCTAAAATCAATATTCTAGAGTTGTTGGAATAGCCATAATTGGCATATGAGGTCATCTGATTGATTTTTTTTCCCAGTAGCCTATTTGAACCAACGAAGACATCAAAATACAAAATTGTGTCTAAAAAACAAATGAAATGCCTAGTGACTGAACTGTCAGTCCAATCAAGTCAAAATTACCTGGGGAAACTATAGAAAAATCATAAAGGTGAAAATTAGTAGAAATATGAAAAATTACCTGAAGGGTCCTTAATAATTAAGGCACTTCTTAGGATGTAATCCAAGTTTATTTTTGTTGTATTGATTATTGTTTAATAATGGGTGAAGATAAGTGATGGAGTTGGAATATGGAAAATATGTCATTACATAAGTTTTACAAGTAAAATTTAGAAAATCATGCCCAAAGATCCAAGGGAAGAGACTTTGGCAATGTGCCGAACCCATTAGTGAACCGCCAAAGACTGTCACTAAAGTGGATCTCCCAAGGTCATGGATGTTTTTGAATTGACAATAGGCACTTGTCATTTAGATTATCATCAAAAGCATTTGTGATGAGAGTAATATCACCAAATTGGTTCACTATTAAGAAAGTCCTACATGTTTAGAACTGTTACAATCGATGATAGATTAGAAAAAAATTGTATCATTGATGGTTTAAGTGATTGAAGTATGTCACTGAGAGGGGTTTCATGTAAAATTATTGATAGTTTGTCTTTCTTCGACCCTTGACTATACATTTGCTTTTGACTCTTAGTATTTTTCAAATCTCTTCCCATTCTATATTTCCTTCTAATTTATCACCGTACCTGTTTAACACATATATACACTTTTTGATTTTTCTCAAGAAACTAACACTACACAAACACATGCACCACTATCTCAATTATTGTTGGTGTTTCACAACATCATTGCCTTCCTCTCTTAGTCAATTTGTATCTTTAATTTGAAGGTTAGATTTCAATTTTTATTTAAATCTCATTATTATTTTTATTTCCCATACTTACTTATTTATCATGCCATTTATAATTGTTCATGATTAGTACTTGAAGTAGCAATTTATGTTCATGTTCTTAGCTGGTGGATTTTGTTAAATCTAAGTTGAATTGTTGACTTGGGGTTTAATTCTTATTTTTTTGATGTTATTCATGTTTGATATAAGAGTAGATTCTCATTAAAATTAATGTTAACATTTGTTGAATTTTGGTTGGTTGATTTTGATATCTAATTATTTTGACTAATGATAGATTGGGTGATGTCATTCTTATGGGAAAATCATCGTATCATTGTTTTATTATTAAAAATTGAGAAGTCAGAATATCTATTGACATTGGAGATCAAAATTTCCATTAAAATAACCTAAAAATCAAAACCAATCGCTAAAAGGAGATGACATTTGGCGATGGGTTAAGGGCTTCAGAGGTATTCCAAACTTTATGGCACATCGCTGAAAAACTCCCAATATTATTTAAAGTCTCAATGGACTTTTCTATTCAAGGTGAGATTTCATGATACTGTAGCATTTTGGTAATGCTCGGAGAGTATCACCAAGCCCTTTAGCTTATCATTGATTTACCACTTCCTACCTTATGGAATGGTTGAATACCATCACCAACCTCTCAGTAATGAGCCAAATTATCAATGATTCGGTTCTAAAAACTGTTATAATTTTTTCCTAACTTTGGCCTAATCCATTGCAACTATAATGTGTAGGTATGATTCATAACAACCATGTGTCTAAGAAACAAATGCTCTCCTCTTCCAATTTCAAGGATTTCCAAGGGGTTGACAAGTAAAGAATGATCTCAATAGAAAATTTCTATTTACAAAATAAAAAGAGTTGAGGAGGGTAACAGAAAATCTCCAATAACTAAAGAAGAAAGTTTTAAGCATAGCTCCAACTCAAAGAGATACAATGTTTATTCCTCGAAGAAAAAAAACACTACTCTGATTCATGATCCATTTCCCACTCCTAAGGAAGCATCACTAAACAAGAAGAGGGTATAACAACCCTCTAATTCTATATCAAATCCTCCATACCATCTTCATGGGGTCACCGAGTCCTCAGTCACCTTAGGGTTCACAATTAAGACACAATTATGAAGGAGCAAAGTCTAGTATGGATAGCTTAAAGGGAAAGTATCCTAAGGTGTTATCCTTACTGATGTACCATACCTTCTAGGTATTAATTTAATAGATAAGGCCTTATGTTGAAAACTAGGTGTGGGAGTTTTATGAGGATATGGGAAGTTAATAGCAGCTAAAGAAAAGAAGGGGCACGGAAACCATGGATGTCGTAAAGGTGTGTTGTCTAAATGCATTTTGTGATGAAAAATTTATAAATTAGGTATATGGGTGCAAAACTCTAAATATTTAATAACTTGAAACTGGAATGGGAAATCGATTGCAGAATTATGGGGTTAGCTAGACCCTTTATTGAGTGATGGTCTACCTCAGTGGCTTGCATTGAAGGCTCTATATAACTCGAGTTTTATGTGCAGTAATCTTATGCCTTCATAAAATTAGACAATCGATGTACTCTCTTAGGAAGTTATTTTGGGCACAATCATCACAAAGAAGAGGTTCAACAGTGCTTCAATCATTAATGTAGACATTACTTGCATGCACAACAAAAAATAATCCTCTCTTGCTTTCTCGTGCTTGATCACTAAGCTATTCCATTGCGCCAAAGTTACCTTTGACAATAAAAAGGATTTTGAGTATACTTATACCTCCATTATAGATATTACTAAACTTGAGCTTGTGTAAGAAGTGGAGAAGAAGAAATTTTGGATGGGTGATTCCCTGGAAATTAACATTGATGCACTTTGTAGTGGTTCCAACTAACATACTCCTCTTACCATCGATCTTACCCCTCCTGGTTTAGCTACAATTCCTACTCTTTTATATCCCTCCATAAGTCTTAATAGTAAGCCTTATAAACTTACAACTTCTTCGTAGTTGCCCATCCACTACTCTGAGTGCATCAAAGGCCTCATTGACTCTGACTAAAATTATATAGATGGTATAATTAGTATATTCTAGTGATACAAGGACCACTAGATTAAAGAGAGAGATAAATCAAATGATTGGAGTTATGGTAAAAACAGCCATAGTGTTGGTTCGTGTGGAGTTAGAGGGTACTCGAGAGACCCTACAGTTATATGGAACCAAGTTAGACCAATTTAGTACTCCTTAGGCTGCAGTTTTAGATGGTGTGTTGTAAAAAATTTAGGATGAGATTGCTTTCCTATAGAATTACGCAGATGAGTTTTGATTTCTAGACTTGACACACTTATGGAGAGCTCTTGTTCAGACACCAACTCTACAACCAACTGATTATGCTAATAGTGCAGGAACTACACAAAAAAAGAATGATGATGAGGAGGACTTACATTCAGTTGATGATGCTTATATTGATGGTTACTTTGAGTAGTAGGGACAAGTTAGTATACAGGTTCAACGCAAGGTCGAGAAGTAGGTTGATGAGCAGGCTAACAGACAACACACTGAGGATCTTATTATTGTTGTCACTTTAGAGAGGTTAATTGATCAAATGAGCCAGATTGGGACCTCCAGTTTAGCTACTATAATAATGACTGAAGAACCTATTCTAGATCCACCCCTATTTTCTATACTTGGGACTAAGCTAATTTCTGATGCCTAAATAGAGGCTACTTTTACAAGACAATCACTGTCACAGGCTTAGCCATTTTTAGGGGGACCCTTACTCTTATGCTTCTTTATTTCTCTTCATATTGCATTAAGGACAATGCATACTTTAAAATTGGGGTGAGGTGTTTATTTATTTGGATTTGTAATATTATAGCCTATTTTTGAATATTTTCTCATGATAGTTTATTTTATTTTGGTGTGTGGACATTATTCAAATGATATTTGGATATTTTTCATCTAGGTTGTAATATTTCAGACTTGGTATTCTGGATTTACTTGAGTGTGGTGTGTGTTTTTTTGTTTTTACTTCCTTACTTTCAAGGTTAGTTTAGTAGTAAGTAGTTAGAAGTTTAGTGGCAAGTAAAAAAGTTTTTTGGCATACGTACTTAAGAGAAAAGTGTGCTAGCAATAGAACAATTTGAGTTAAATAGTTCTTATGGGCATATGTTTAACATACTCAACTTGTAAAAATAATGAATCATTGTACATTTCTCTATTTTTCAAATTTTTCCCCTTTTTAGAAAATTTCTATGGTTTAGTTTAACTACTTAGGGGATTATTATTTGTGAACACCCTCATCATGTTTTGATTACTTGAGTACTTTCTTTGATTTGTGCTATGAATGTTGTACATCAATTGAGAAAGGGTGCTTTAAGTATGCGTTTGAGTGTCATGAATGGGTGAGAATTCAACTTGATCTTGCTCATTGAGTCCACCTAGAACTTTCTTGTTTTTTCTAATTCTTAAGAAAAAAACATGTGATGTTGGAGAAGTGATCATAGGTCATTGATCGAGAGTGGACCTCCAACTTGACAAAAATATCCATCTTATTGTGGGTTGAATGACCAGTATTGTCCCTAATTTGAGCCTTGGAACCCTTTTAGAACCTCATTACAAGCCATAACCTATTTTTTGAAGTACTTTCTTTTAAATCTAAACCTTTTTAAAGCATTTATGTGATACTGAAATCCAACTTAATCCCAATGCCTAAGTTGGGTATGGAAGAGATACCAAGTGGGATTTGTAATATGAAGTTCATAAATTTGAGGACCAATCACTTCCCTCTCCTATTTATCCTAGTATTCCTTATGAATAGAGAAAAAAAGTTACAATTATGTTATCTTGTTAATAATTAGAAGATTTTTATGTTGATAGGGTAGGAGGGGTGAGATATCATGAAAACCTTTGACATTTGTTCCTTGGAGTTGCTTAATATGTAAAATTTGGGAGTAAGTGTAATTGTGGTCTCTTTTGATGCTTCAAGGGGGTAGATTCTCTATAACCTTAAATTTTTCTTCCTTGCTCGTTGCCTACACTACAAGCTGAAGTAAGATCATAGTGATATATAAAGTAGCATGCGTGAGTGTGGTGAAGTTAATCATATGGACAAGCCTACAGTATGGTACTCGTGTCATGATAATCTTTAAGAGTATGAGAGTTTTTAATAATCTCTTATTTTATTATTAGTCGGTTCTTAGGGGAAGGGACTTCTTTGTGTGGTGAGACTTAATCTATTTCTTGAACATTTCTTGACCTTAGATTCATGAGCATGTTCATGGTTTTTTAACATTTAGTCAACCTTTGAGGCTTGTTGTTCATAAAATTGAGAGCTTTATAGGTGAGACTTGTTTCATTATTTTCAAAACCATGAGGGCAAAGTGACTTCACAAAATAAGAACATATCTTAGCTCCCATGTAGTACCATTTGTAGGAATTGTCGATTTTGTTATTTGTTCATTGATTTACTCGAGAACGAACAAAGATTTAAGTAGGGGGTGTTGATGAGTTGGAAAATTGCGACTCATTTGTCCTAAAAATAGTATGAAATCAGGTCCTCAATGCCAATTTGAATGATTTTTAATGTTAATTTGGTTTATTTTTGGGTTGAGGCCAAGAAATTGTTAAAAGAGCAAATAAAAAAGCAAAAATATGTATGATTGGAGCTAAATTTGTAAAAGAGCATCAAAAGGGATCTTGATTGACTATATTTGAGTCTTTGGAGTACTATATGATTATATTCCGAGTTGAGGATTTGAGCTTGGGCTAGGCTAAATATTGCAGACAAGTGGATCTAGAGGTCGATAGTTATTTGACTTAACATTTTTGCAAGAACCAACCATACTCAATAGGGAAATTTAAAGAGGATAAAGAGAACAGTTGACTACCACTAAAAGTCAGACTAACAGTACATATTGTATGATGGAAAACAAAATCGACCTGCGCATCGCCAAAAGAAAGCTTCCATCACTAACTGCACTATTTCAGGCCAGTTCAACTTTCGATAAAATAGCGTTGAAAGAAGTGATTCAGTGTATCACCAAACGGATCGGCAAGGCAAAAAATCCATCCCAAATGCAGTAGTTGAAAACCCGTATTGAAAATTCTATAACGGCGGTAGACTTGGGTTATGACTATAAGGAAGTATCAGGTACATTTATCAAATTTTGGATCATGTTATGTTTATTATTGTTGTTATTCCATCTTCATATTAGTGCTAATCGTTACTTCTACCCATTGTGCTTATGGGGGCTCGGTTGAGTTATTTCTTCTTGTTTGTGCCTTCTAGGCTTATGTGGCCCGATTTGGTTATAGTTAGACTTTACATATGTGTGTGCCTGTGTGTGTATATATGTATATATATATATATATATATATATATATGTTTCATCTTCCTAGTATGGTCTATTATTCTTATTTTGCCCCTTTATTTCTGACTTTAATTTACATCCTCACACTTTATATGTTTTTACTATAATTTAGCTAAGTAGACCTATGATTCCTACTGAGTACCCAATATTTTGGTATATATACTACACTTCTGCATCTTTTCTCTGATGCGGATTCGAGTATGAGTAACCATTATTGATGACATCCTTAGTCGTTTTGGTGCTCCAAGTTAGGGTGCTCTTTTAAATTTCATAGCTTATCCTTGTCCTTCTGCTATTTCGATAGTCTTGTTTTTATATTTCGAAACTGTGATGTATATTTGACATTGTCTAGTACTCTCTTTTGATATAGTGACTCTTGTACCAAATTTACCAGGTCACGGGGAAAACTCATTTTGTATATTGTCCTCCTCTCTCTATTATATAGTATGTTCTTATTTATATATCACTACTTTTTGTTTTCCAGTATATCCATTGTATGCCTATTTCTTATTTTGTTACTTCTACTGGTTAGCCCATTACTTGCAATTTCAGGCTATGATTTTTCTTACCTAATAGTGGGTTAAAGTAGATGCCATCGTGTCTCGAAAAGTTGGGTCATGACAACTGAGATGGTATCAAAGTTGATGGTTCCACTCCTTTAATAAGAAAATCTTTTTTCTTAATTATTTATTGTTGTGGTTTATGTATTAATTTTTTAATATTTTAATTAGTTTAAAACTAGTCAGTTAAAAATTTTATCTTTCTAAAAGGAAAAGATATCGAAAGAGAAAAAAATAAAAAGAATATAAACTAATAAAAAAAGATAAAAATTAAGACGAAAAGGACGAAAAAAGAAGAAAATAAAATAAAAAAGAAGAACACAAGTAATAAAAATATTACCAAATGATATCTTTACAAAGAAATAATTCCAAAAGGAATATTATTTAACCAAAAAAAGGTTAAGATGAGATGAAACAAAAAAGGAGCCAATAAGAGAATAAAAGATTAATGGTTTCAAATTCATGGTACATAACTGTAATTTTGGTCTCATTTCTCGGTTAACTACGTGAAAAAAAAAAGTAAAAAGAAAAGAATGTTGGTTCAAAGTTCAATTACTAATTTATACTAATTACTTAATTAATTAACTACTCCTATGTTGTAAAAGTTGTAAAAACAAAATGTGTTAAACGTAAAACGAAATAACTATTATTTAAATTTAACGGAGATGAAGAAATAAGAGAAAGGGATCCAAACTGGTAAAAAAAGGAAATAAAACTAGGAAAAAAATACTTTCCATAAACAAATTAAGTTATAAATTATTTGAAATGGTTAAAGATTAAAATAATTATCTTACATGGTTATTTGTTAGTTTTATAACTATATCTACACTAAGGCCTTATTTGTTTGCACTTAATGGAGGTCTGAATCTGAATGGTTCAGACTTCAGACCATCAAGTGCATTTGTTTTTTGTTAAGGTTTTAACTCTTAATAGATTTTAATAGGTTTTAATCATTCAGATATAGAACCAAGTCTTAATATGTCTGAAGGGATATTCTGGTGTTGGATAATATTCACCACTCTATTCATAATGAGCAGTTACCACCACTAACCACCTCTGCCACGTCACCATTGTCAACCAACACCCACTACCACCAACCAGCTCCACCATCACAACCACCATCGACAAAAAATACCTCTACCAACCACAATTGTCAACCGCTTCCATACCTACTACCTCTTTTATTCTAATTATATTCACCACCACCACTGCCGTCAACAACAGCACAATCAGCAACCACTAGCGGCCAATCCCTACTACCAACCAACTCATCTATCACAACTAGCACCATCACTAATACCTCACAACCTCTACACATTCTTTGGACGCCACCAGCATTGTCACTAGTAATGCCACCTCTACCACTACTTTAACCAGTACCATCACTACAATTTATCTCTACTAACAATCATATCAACATCACAACAAATAAAATCTCCAACTAGCACCAACATATCGTCAATCATCATGCATTCATGTTTCAGCAAACACAATCAACACCTTAAACTACTAACATCAAGCAACGTCATATCACAACAACCACCACCACCATCAATCGTCACCATCATAATAGTCACTACAATACCAACCATCACAATTATCACCACCAACAATATTAATCACTAACATCAATCATTGTCACCGCAACCACCATTGTAAGCCATCTCCATTATCACTAACAAACATAAATATTTTTTCTCAATCAAATACTAATAATTTTATTGTATTAAATTACATACTTTTTTAATATATAATTAATTTTTATTTGACTTTTATTTATTTTATTATGTATACAAATAAATTTTTTTTACACCTTCAGATGTTGAAAAACAAAGAGTCTTAATCATTCAGTTTTCAGATTTAGAGACAACATTTTAATCATTCAGATGTGAATTCAGATTAAGACGTCTGAATCTTAAAAAAAATAAATGAAGCCTAAGTATATAAACATTACTCTCTCTAGAGTTTTCATCATTAACTTCTCTTCATTTCATTAAAATTTTTTCTCCTCATTTTCTCACAAAGCTTCCAATTTTTAAATATCAATTTTCTTGGATTTCATTTTTAGGATTTGTTTTGATTGAATAAATGAAAAATATTGAATCTTTTTTGTACTTTATATTTTCATATTTCACGAATGAGACAAGTCACTTCTACTATGATCAATAAGATGAAAAAACTAACGGCTTTCGCCGCCACCACTATTGCCAATACATTGCAACTGTTAAAGATACCACTTACAACTACTTAATTAGTCCAATCAGAAAGACATATAGGGGCATAGATGGAGACATGAATGGTTGGTGGTTGAGGGAGATAGTGGTGGTAATCACAGCGAAATCATCTCAATTATATAACCTTATATTCAATTGAATATTTGAGAAAAACATTAATCAATTCAAGCATTTCTTAACCATAGATGTAATGTTTCAGCTTTATCTCAATTTTCTGTAAATTTTCTAAAAAAGAATTAATAATTTGAAATAAGAATTGTATATTAGTGTCCATTTCACAAAATAAATCTTAATAAATAATTTTCATAATTAGGTATTTGATATGAATTTAGTTAATTTGATAATTGTATATAGGTGATTTAATTGTATTCAGTCTGATTGGCATTAATTTTTTTATGTGAGTATGCCTTATATATTTTTTCATTTGGATATTTTTATATACATATGAATGTGTTGGATGTATGTATGTGTATATATATATATATATATATACATATATATACACTTATGTATATATTATGTCCTTTATGTGTGGATTCATATATACATTGTGCATATGCATATCTGTATATATGTAAGTACATATACATATAAGCATAACTATGTGATATATTTCCTATATGATGTATTATTACAAATTGTAATGAGTATCAACACATTAGGATCTCAATGTACAAATGTAAAATTATTTAATTATATATGTATAATATTATACACTTACATAATATAGCGCTGATATACATATGTATATATTATTCATCAGAACTAAAAAATTCTAATGAGTTTATGCATACAATGGTACATATACATTAAGTTAAGATGCAATTACATAAAGTATAATTGATTTGTATATATTTGTACTATAAAATGATCAATTATGACAGGAGAATAAATACTCAAGTATGGAAAGAGAATAATTAGTGTTTTCGATTATATATGAGCTTAAATGATCAATTATAGAAGGAAAATATTGAGAGAAGTTGGAGATGACAATGAGCATTAATTACTCTCCCATTTCTTTTAAATTAATATAACTATATTTATATAAATAAACCCTAAATATATTTGATCACTAACTAATATCTACAAAATGTAATTAGTAAAACTTAAATAATAAAATTACTTAGGAAGGATCTAAGTTGCCTCTATATGTGAAATTTTTCCATAAAACTAAGGGGAGAAATGGACCGCTCCAGTAGACATTAAATTTGCTGGAAGCTGATGGGGCACGAGTAGTGAATACTTTATGCCTATTGGTTATTATTAGATTTAGTGGGTGTTTGATTTGTGTTATTTTCAGGTGATTTTCATTTTTAAGTATTTTTTTTTAGTTTTGGTGGTGAGTTAGAAAGTGTTCTTAAGCATTTATTTCAGGTTTACAAAATGTTAAAATAAGTCAAAAATTAAAAGTAGGATGGTATCAACTTATGACTTAACTTTTAGCTTATAAGGTACTTTTTAAAAGTCAATCCAAACTCCCCTTAATATGAAAGAGGGTATTTTGGTGTAAGTATATTTTAGTTTTTTGACCATTTAAAAATACTTTACTTTCTTGATGTACTTTTCTCAAGAAAGAAAATATATTTTTAAACATAGATCAATAACTATATATTTATCTTTGCCTGCAAACATGGGAGTTTATTATTTTTGTTAGGAAATTCATTTCGACAAAAAGAAAATGGAAATAAATTATAATAAAATTCAACTTGAACTCACTGTATTTAAATAATTTTATATACTTGACCAAATCCTCACAATTCAAGTTAAGCTTTAGACTTTAAGTTTTTAATCTCATAATTTTTAAGTTAAATTCAAAATAGAGAATGATAGAAGAATAATATCAAAAACATTGAATAAGATTGAAGGTACATGCTAATGAAGATAATGCTAATGAGTAATGAAATATATAAATCTAAGCTTTAGAAGATGGAATGAATTCATGAGAATTTAGATACATTCATGTCATTGTAAGATGTAATTATTCATAATAAAATAAAATTTTAACTAATTATTGTTGTTGTATATGTATTTTATTATTAAAATAAAATATTAAGTACATATGTTCGTGGGTGTAAATTTGTAATGACCCTCCATGTCTTTTTAAGTTCTTTTGAAATATTTCTACATTTCGAGCTTTCATATAGCCACCTCAAGTCATAAGTCATTTATGACTTGCTGGGATGAATAGGTCGTTTACCGGGTAGTTCTTTTGGCTTTTATAGCCATTTTCATGTTTGGATCTTTTAAAGTTGAGAAAATGGTCTCGGGCTAAAACTTCAGCTAAATAACCTCGAATGCCAATTTTGAGGCTTCTTTTAGCTCCGGAATGTTGATTTTAGGAAAGGAAGATATTATACGCATATGATAGATACAAGAGCAGAAGCTAATTTATGTAGATATAATTGTTTACCAAAAAGTAAATGAGATAAATTAAAAACACCAGTAATAGTTAAAGGATTTAATGATGAAGGAAGCTTACACCAATAGAATTATACCTAGCAGATGATAAAATTATAAAACCAGGCTTTCAAACTTTTTTTGACTACTGGAGGACTTTGGTTAAAATGTAACCTTGGGTGTGGAACTCACTTTTCATCAAAATGACCTCTGATGGAAATTTCAATAACACTATTGAGTCTGATATGCCATATTTGATAGGATAGCATAGTATATTTGCATTTATGAGATTCTGGATGAATTATGAGGGTATATTTAGAGATTTGACAACTTGGAAAAGTTTCTTGTGAATCAACACCTGGTGCATGCCAAAATTAGCCTTTGTGATCACAAACCTTTGTTGCATTTGTGAAGTTCTAGGATTTTGGTGTTTGAATTTGCGAGGCCTTAGCCGCAATAGAAAGAGTCAAGGAATATTGACATATACATTCGCGAGTTAGCCTTTACATTTATTAAGAGAAAGCCGAATTGGAAAGGCTATGCTCCTTCTTCGTGATCATGTTGGAATGGCTGTGTTCACGAAGACCATTCCCAATCAACTTCCTCATTAACGAGAGGGGACTCACGATAACAAAGAAGGACCCCTGGCTATTTATATGGTTGTCCATTCATTTTCACTTTAGAGACTTAGTGTCAAATAGCTATTTTGACATTGAAAGCTTGGAAATAGTGTGGGAACTGATAATTAGATTTGGGATTAAGTTAGGAACTTAATTGTGATCATTTTCTCGCGTATCGTCATGTAAGTTTTTGGTTAATTTTTTGCCTTATCCTTGTTTTTATTATTTATGTTAGGACTATTATGGGGCTTGGATTACTCTCAATTTTAGGGAAAATAATCCTTGAACTGAGAGAGATGCTTTGACAATTTCAGTTTCATGATTTCACAAGCGGTCCCTAGTAGGGATTTTTAGCTCGATTTCTAAATTATAGCATATTTTGACAATATAGGTAGTGATATTCCCATGTTGACGTATAGAATATTATATTGATAGCATGATAGTGGTAGAAGGCTTCTTATAAGGGAAATACCTCATTGTGAAAATTTCTCATAGGCTTATAGTGAAGTTCAGGTAGGCTAGACTTACCTTTCTTTAAGAATTTGCTTTCTTATGGTAGTAGTATGATTTTTTCCTAGTTGGGGATGGGTTTTATGACCAAAATATTGTTTTAGCAATTAGTCTTTTATTAGCCTATTAGGATACTTTTCGAGTAGAATTTGGCCTCATTTTTCCTTCTGTTAGCCTATGATTATCCTTTTGGACTAGACTTAACTCCCTTAGTTCGTTGGATGATTTGAATATGTTTAGGTAGGTGCTTTTCTTACACTGGGTTTTGAGACTAGTAATCGGCCCCATCTCTTCTTTTAAGATAGGATGCATATAATAATGTTTCTTTTGACCTAAATGATCATATAACTACTTTTTTAGGCTATTACATGTGTTTGGATTAACTTAGACACTATAATAAGCTATTTTAGATTTGTTACCCCGGGTTGGGCAGTGGCTAGCCTTAAATTGAATTTTTTTATTTGATAATTATAACCTGCTTCCCCTTAAAGGATTTGGCTTTATAATATTGCAACTTATGATTAATGGAATTGTGATAGATGATAACTCTAGTATATCATTATATTTAGATTAATTAGTAACTTTATTTAGAGCATAGCACCTAGTATATTATTGTTATTTATCAGTTCTGGTTCTAGTCTAACATTTGTTCTATTGTTATCATCTTCTAGTTCTAGTTCTAACATTTATTATCCTTATTATTATTAATATAGGTTTGAGAATCAATAGAGACTGATAATATTTGTTATTATGATTAGGGAAAAAGAGTATAAGGTACGTATGAAATCAAGGATGAGTTAAAAATCCATGTGTACTCAACAAACATCATTGATAACCGACACTAATCCAATGTAGTGTCTAGAACCACCACACTAGCTACCAAAGGTATCAAATTAATCTACATCCCACCAAATGATAATACTTAATCCTATCAGGGTAACCTATTACAACGGTGAACAACTATAACAAGAATAGGGTAGGCGTGATGCCCCGAAAAAAAAAATTCCGTTAAGATCTCGGACTAAAATATGTTTAATTCTGTTCTTTATCGTGATTAATAATTTTTCTATGTGGAATTTCAGGATATTCAATCCGTCATCGCGTATATCATTGAATAAGCTTTCCAATGATATATGGATCATTCAAAATGAAACCTCGAGCGATGAGTTATGATAATTCCGATCTAACCGTGAATAGTGGTGAACAGTAAATGCGCAGGAAAAAAATACTGAGGCCAGGCAAATTTTAGGGTCAACCTCAAACAATCATAATTCTTGTACATAATGATCTGGGCGAGCTACTATATATCAACAAAAATATCTGAAAGTACTCTTTCCAATGAAGTTGGTTTCATCCAATTTGGTAATCGGAGGAAAAAGTTATGGTCGATATACTTCAGCCTATCAAAATAGTACACCAAAGAAAAGATTTGACATTATTCGATTTTAAGGGTATTTTGGTCATTTTCACTCCAATCCATCCGGGTAAACCATGGATTTAAGTCCATTAAGAGCATTCAATTGCTCATTTTTCTCCAAAATTTCCTAACGCTCAAACCCCAACCCTACTATTCCAAATTTCATTCTTTTATGTCTCTTGATTGAACCGTAGAAATTTCAAATTGATTTGGGATTCGAGTTGATCATGTTAAGGGCTTCGAGAAGCACCCTTTATTTACGTGAATAGAGTTCCGGAGTCGAAAGTTCATACTCATCTTCCAGTTTTAGGTATGTGGGGCTTTGAGCAAGATTATCCTTTCGATCTTGTACCTGGTATTTTTGTTGAATTACATTGACATGAGATTTTACATGTTTTACCAAGAATTAGAAATATGGTTTTATATCTTATATTATTATCCATGAGCTATGGGATTATGTCATCCGATATGTGTATGATGTTGAGATGGAATTATGTCCAAAAAGTATTTGATTATGAGAGTATGATAATTTAATTTATTAAGCCTTGATTTATACTATCATTCCACTATTTTCTTATTATGAATTTATAATTGATATTGGAAATTCTATATCCCTACTATGGATTGATGTCTCAAGTACCTTTAAATAAGAGTTGGATGAAAAATTGAGAAATGTTGATATTGAAGTTGCAATGAGTCTTAGTATTTTTCGGATGGTTTTGATGAGTTAAATTATTAAAAATATTATGAATTGAGTCTTCATATCCTTGAACAAATATCGAGTCGGTTATTGTTCAATGCATTGATACCTTGTTGATGTTGAGGAAGATTAAAATGTTTTGAGCTAAAATGTGTTGAGTTAGGAATCCACAAATTGATATGATTTGATAAATGAGAAAGAGATTTGATTTGGTCTTTATGATAGACCCTTGTGATGTTGTGGTGGATTTTCTAACGCGTTCTGAGCTTGTCGGGGAGTAGTACTTAACACCGAGAGGGAAATTTGGTATTTCTCAAACCTATGTGCCACCGTAGGGTTTTTTGATGATGATATTATTAGCCAGAGAGCCCGATTATGATTATTGCAATTTTAAGGTCGTACTCCCTGGCAAAGAGTATGATGGTCCCGCCAACGGGGGTTTCAAATGTTGGTATTCCACGTAGCTCACGTGGGGTTGTCGGTTATAGGAAACTCCCCTGTCCATAAGAGTCATGTTTATTGAAATATCGAGTCACTCCGAACTTTGATGTGGTAAGTCAAGTTGCCTATGATGATCTATAATGATTTATGAGGTTTTTCTCCTACTTTCCTATCTAAGATGTTATGAGTTGCATGATCCAATGTCACTCAAGCCAGGTGTGTCATTATGATCCGTATGTACATTTTTATGAAATTTATGATATTATTTATATTTTGCATGCGCTCCCACATACTCAGTACGTATCTTGTGCTGACCCACATATTTCTCTATGGGCTACATTCTTACCATGGTGTAGGTTCAGGTACTCATCTGCAGCTGCAACAGTGATACCTGAGTGCCGCATCTACGTTCCTTCAGTGGTGAGTCCTGATGGTTCGAGGACCAAGTTGCTAGTTTTGGTGCTGTTGTTTTGTGATCCCTTTGGTCCGTTGAGTCAGTTGAGGGGTTTGTCCCAATGGCTCGTTGATTTTGTTGTATAGATGTTATGTCAGACTAGTGTATTTTTGGGTTAGTTTGTGTATAGACATTCCATATATGTACAGTCTAACGATATTCTGTGCCATGCACGATGTGATATGATATGTACTTTTATATATATCCTTAGCGTAGCGTGTATGTTGTTGTGTTTGATCCTAAGGGTAATGTTTTGGCTTAAAGGGTTAGCTTGAGGCTACGTGTAGCCTAGGGCACCATGTGGCATCTCGGGATGATATTTCGGGGCGTTACAAACTTGGTATATGAGCCTAAGGTTGTGAAGAGTCCTAGGGAGTCTGAAAAGCCACGTTACGTATAGTCTTGAGCATCGGTGTGTAGCGCGCCACACCTATGATTAAGAGGCTGCGGGGCGTTCTAGGAAAAGTCATTTCTTTGATTCTACAAGAGTCTATCATGCTTACAACTCTTTCCTTCTGCTGTTAATTCATGCGTTCTTATGACAGAAAATGCCTCCACGTCGAGCTCGCAGAAACAACAACCAACCTCAACCCGTTGATCCGTTACATGAGACGATATCCTATGCCAAATTTTGGGCAGCTTTTCAAACACTAGCCCAGGCAGTTACCGCCAATACTCAGGCCAACGCTCTACCTCTGCAAGAAAATAATTTAGCAGCATCACGAATTCGTGATTTTATGCAGATAAAGCCGCCAGAGTTTCATGGGTCGAGAGCAGGTGAGGACCCGCAGATGTATGTTGATTAAATGAAGAAAGTTACATAGATTATGCATGTGACCAAGGAAGAAAGTATGGAGCTGGCTTCTTATCGGTTGAATGATGTTTCCTATGACTGGGTGCAGATGTGGAATAAGGGTAGAGAGGAAGATACCGCTCCGGTGACTTGGCAATTGTTCTAAGATGCGTTCTTGTATAGATTCTTTCCTCTTAAGTTATGAGAAGCTAATATAGAGGAGTTTATGAATTTGAGACAAGGCTCCATGTCGGTTAAGGAGTATTGTCTTAAGTTTAATCAGCTATCAAAGTACGCTCCCAATATGATGGCTGACTCGAGGACTAGTATGAGCAAGTTTCTAACTGGGGGGTCGAGCTATGTCGTGAAATAATGTAGATCTGCTATGATCAACTGGGAGATTGATCTTCCTAGGTTAATGATTTATGCCCAACAGATTGAATCATACAAGATAAAGAGTAAGAGGGATTAAGAGAGTCAGATCGGAGCAATAGGGGTCTGGTCAGACTAGATTTTCCGGAGGGAGTCACCCTCAGTTTCAGAGACATCCATTTATACCTATGCCTTCCTAAGTTAGTGCTCCCGTATATCGGGGTAGGTAGGAGCTAGGGAATAGGTCGGTACCTTCCAGGTCTGAGGATAGTGTAAGCAACCGACCTCATTCTCCTTCGTGTGCTAAGTGTGGTAAAGACCATTTTGGGGAGTGTTATATGGGGCAGCGGGGCTGTTTTTGTTGTGGCAAGTTGGGTAACATACTTAGAGACTTCCCACATGCCAGATAGCGGAGTCGTGATGCCCGTCCCCAGAGTTAGGCTACCAGTGTCCTGCCTCCCGCAGCCCATCCAGTTCCTCCTCAGGGTGCTTTATCTAGTACTGCTGGTGGTCAACGCCAGAATTATTTCTATGCTATACCACCTCGTCAGGAGCAAGAGGACTCTTCCGATGTTGTCAATGGTATGCTCCTTGTTTTCTATTTTGATTTCTATATTTTGATGGACCCCGGTTTGAGTTTTTCTTATGTGACACCTTTGGTTGCTATAAATTTTGAAATGGATCCTGAACTAATTTTTAAGCCTATTTTGGTTTCTACTCCAGTAGGAGAGTCTGTCATTGCTAAGCGGGTGTATTAAAAATGTCCCATTACTGTCTTTCATCGAGTTATGTATGCTGATTTGATTGAGCTAGATATGGTTGGCTTTGATATCATTCTGGGTATGGATTGTCTTCACTCATGCTATGCGTCTATTGATTGTTGTGCTCGTGTGGTCAAGTTTCAGTTTCCTGATGAACCTATCCTCGAATGGTCCGGGAGTTCTGTGATTCCTAAGGGTCATTTCATATCCTATCTCAAAGGTAGGAAGTTGATTTCCAAGGGTTGCATTCACCATTTGGTTTGGGTTATAGACACTAAGTCTAAAACCCCGACCATTCAGTCAATTAATGTTGTTAATGAGTTTCTGATATCTTTCCGGAAGATATCCCTGGAATACCTCTTGATAGAGAGATAGAGTTCAGGATTGACCTTCTTCCTGATACTTAGCCTATTTCCATTCCTCCGTATCGCATGGATCCCGCGGAACTTAAAAAGTTGAAAGAAAAATTGAAAGAACTTTTAGACAAAAGCTTTATCAGACCTAGTGTGTCCCCGTGGGGTGCACCTATCCTATTTGTGCATAACAAAGATGGTTCTTTGCGGATGTGTATTGATTACCGGCAGCTTAATAGGGTTACTATCAAGAATAAATATTCGCTTCCTTGAATTGATGATTTATTTGATCAATTGCAAGGTGCGAGCTACTTTTCGAAGATATACCTCAGATCCGGTTATCACAAACTTAAGGACCTCAGATCCGATTATCACAAACTTAAGGTTAGGGAATGTGATATCCCCAAGATAGCCTTCCGAACCCATTATGGTCATTTTGAATTTCTAGTGATGTATTTCGGGTTAACTAATGCTCCAGCGGCCTTCATGGATCTTATGAACAGTGTATTCCGGCTATATCTGGATTTATTTGTAATAGTGTTCCTTGATGATATTTTTATTTACTCCCAATGTGAGGGTGATCATGCGGATAATCTCTGAATCATGTTGAAAACTCTTCAAACTCATCGGTTGTATGCTAAGTTCAGTAAGTGTGACTTCTGGCTGAACTCTGTAGTCTTCTTGGGTCATGTTGTATCTTCTGAAGGTATTAGAGTTGATCCTCAAAAGATAGAGGCTATAAAGAGTTAGCCTAGACCTATTTCTCCTTCTGATATCCTATGTTTCTTGGGTCTAGATGGTTATTATCGTTGTTTTGTTGAAGGGTTTTCATTTATTGCATCTCCTATGACCCATTTGACCTACAAGAAAGTGAAGTTCCTGTGGTCCGAATCTTGTGAGAAGAGTTCTCACGAGTTGAAGACTCGACTCACTTCAGCCCCTGTGTTGACTTTGCCTGATGGTATTGATGGTTTTGTCGTGTATTGCGATGCTTCCAGAGTCGGTTTGGGTTGTACATTGATGCAAAAGGTCAAGGTTATAGTATATGCTTCCAGGAAGATAAAGCCTCACGAGAAGAATTATCCTACCCATGACCTTGAATTAGATGCCATGGTTTTTGCTTTGAAAATATGGAGACATTATTTGTATGGTGTCCGTGTCGACGTCTTCACGGACCATAAGAGCTTGAAGTATGTATTCACCCAAAAGAAGTTGAATCTTAGACAGAGACGATAGTTAGAACAGTTGAAAGATTATGATATGAGCGTGCTATATCATCCGGGCAAAGCCAATGTAGTAGCAGATGCCCTTAATCGGAAGTCCATGGGTAGCGTAGCACATGTGGAGATTGGTAAGAAAGAGTTGTCCCATGAGGTACATTGTTTGGCTAGATTGGGGGTTAGGTTGTTTGGTGATGCTGAGGGTAGTATAGGAGTACAAAGCGGTTCCGAATCCTTTTTAGTTTTGGAAGTGAAGGTGAAGCAAGACAGAGATCCTACCTTGGTCAGGTTAAAAGAGTCAGTTAAAGACAAAAAGATGGAGGTTTTCTCTCAAGGGGGAGATGGCATTTTGAGACTCCGAGAAAGATTATGTATTCCTGATGTTGATAAATTAAAGAAGATAATTATGGCGGAAACGCATGGTACGCGATACTCCATCCATCCTGGTGCTACCAAGATGTACCATGATTTGCGGGAAATCTATTGGTGGAACGGTATGAAGAGGAACATAGAAGAATTTGTGGCGAAGTGTTCCACATGTCAACAGGTTAAAATAAAGAACCAAAGGCCCAGTGGCATGATGCAAGAGTTTAGCATTCTTACTTGGAAGTGGGAAGAAGTGAATATGGACTTAATAGTTGGTTTGCCTCCTTCTCGTCGCCATCATGATTCGATTTGGGTTGTCGTAGATCGGCTGACGAAATCAGCTCATTTCATGCCTGTGCATTCATCGTATACAACTGAAGATTATGCTAGAATAGATATTCGGGAACTCGTCAGACTTCATGGAATCCCTTTGGCTATTATTTTTGACAGAGGTACTCAGTTTACCTCTCAGTTTTGGAAATCTTTCCAGAAGGGTATCAGTACCCAAATTCATTTAAGTTTTGCTTTCCATCCACAAATAGATGGTCAGGCCGAGCGGACCATTCAGACTTTAGAAGATATGTTGAGGGCTTGTGTGCTTTATTTTAAAGGTAGTTGGGATGAGCACTTAGTATTAATCGAGTTTTCTTACAATAACAGTTTTCATGCTACTATTAAAATGGCCCCGTTTGAAGCTTTGTATGGTAGAAGGTCTAGATCACCCATTGGTTGGTTTGAAGTTGGTGAGGCTGCCGCGACTGGACCGGATACGGTGTTCGAGGCCATGGAGAAGGTTAAGTTAATTCGAGAAAGGTTGAAAACCGCCCAAAGTGGTCAAAAATCATACGCTGATGTAAGGAGGAAAGACCTTGAATTTGATGTTGGTGATTTAGTGTACTTGAAAGTTTCACTCATGAAAGGGGTGAAGAGATTTGGGAAGAAAGGGAAACTAAGTCCCCATTACATTGGTCCCTATAAGATTGTGGATCGCATTGGGAAGGTAGTGTATAAGGTTGAATTGCCCACAGAGTTATCTAACGTCCATCCGGTTTTCCATGTTTCTATGCTTAAGAAGTCTATTGGTTATTATGTTGTGATTGATCCTTCCGAAAGCTCGGGTATTCAAGATAGTCTTTCATATGAAGAGATTTCGGTTGAGGTTTTTGACTTTCAAGTTCGTAGGCTAAGAAACAATGAAGTTCCTTTGGTTAAAGTGCTTTGGTGAAATCAATTTGTGGAGAGTGCTACTTGGGAAGACGAAGCGGATATGCACCAAAAATATCCCCACATCTTTCCTACGAATCCTGAGCATGTCAAAGGTATCGTTCTCTTTTGATTTAATCCTTATTCTATGTTTATCTTGGCTTGTGTGTTTTCTACGATATCCAAAAAAATCTAGAATGGAGTATATGCTTGGGCAAGATGATTTTTCTCTATATAGTCATTTTCATAGTATTCTTGACCTACCTATGAATATTCGAGGACGAATGTTTCCAAGGGGGAGATGATGTGATGCCCCGGAAAAAATTAATTTCCGTTAAGATCTCGGACGAAAATGTGTTGAATTTTGTTCTTTATTATGATTAATAATTTTTTTTTGTGGAATTTCTAGATACGTGACCCGTCATCGAGTATATTATCGAATAATATTTCCAACGATATGAGGATCATCCAAAACGGACACTCGAGCGATGAGTTATGATCATTCCGATCTAACCGTGAATAGTGGTGAACAGTAAATGTGCAGGAAAAAAATACTGAGGCCAGGTGAATTTTAGGGTCAACTTCAAACAATCATAACGCCTAATACATAATGATCTGGGTGATCAACTATATATAAACAGAAATATCTGAAAGTTCTCTTTCCAATGAAATTGGTTTCATCCAATTTGTCCATCAGAGCAAAAAGTTATGGTCGATATACTTCAGCCTATCAAAACAGTCCACCAAAGGACAGATTTGACATTGTTTGATTTTTAAGGGTATTTTGTTCATTCCCACTCCAATCCATCCGGGTAAACCATGGATTTAAGTCCTTTAAGAGCATTCAACAACTCATTTTTCTCCAAAATTTCCTAAGGCTCAAACCCCAACCCTACTACTCAAAATTTCATCCTCTATGTCTCTTGATTGAACCGTAGAAATTTTAAATTGATTTGGGATTCGAGTTTATCATGTTAAGGGCTTCTAGAAGCACCCTTTATTTTCATGAATAATGTTCTGGAGTCGAAAGTTCATAGTCATCTTCCATTTTTAGGTATGTGGGGCTTTGAACAAAATTATCCTTTTGATCTTGTACCCGATATTTTTGTTGAATTACATTGATATGAGATTTTACATATTTTACCATGAATTGGAAATATGGTTTTATATCTTATATTATTGTCCATGAGCTATGGGATTATGTCATTCGATATGTGTATGATGTTGAGATGGAATTATCTCCAAAAAGTATTTGATTATGCGAGTATGATGATTTAATTTGTTAAGCCTTGATTTATACTATCATTCCACTATTTCGTTATTATGAATTTATAATTGATATTGGAAATTCTATATCCCTACTATGGGTTGATGTCTCAAGTACCTTTAAATGAGAGTTGGATGACAAATTGAGAAATGTTGATATTGAAGTTGCAATGAGTCTTAGTATTTTCCGGATGGTTTTGATGAGTTAAATTGTTGAAATTATTATGTATTGAGTCTTAATATCCTTGTCCAAATGTCGAGTCGGTTATGGTTCAATGCATTGATACCTTGTTGATGTTGAGGAAGATTAAAATGTTTTGAGCTAAAATGTGTTGAGTTAGGAATCCACAAATTGATATGATTTGATAAATGAGAAAGAGATTTGATTTGGTCTTTATGATAGACCCTTATGATGTTGTGGTGGATTTCCTAATGCGTTCTGAGCTTTTCGAGGAGTAGTACTTTGCACCGAGAGGGAAATTTGGTATTTCCCCAAACCTATGAGCCACCGTAGGGTTGTTTGATGATGATATTATTGGCCAGAGAGCCTGATTGTTATCATTGCAGTTTTAAGGTTGTACTCCCTGGCAACGAGTATGATGCTCCCACCAACCGAGGTTTCAAAAGATGGTATTCCACGTAGCTCACGTGGGGTTGTCGGTTATAGGAAAATCCCCTGTCCATAAGAGTCATGTTTATTGAAATACCGAGTCACTCCGAGCTTTGATGTGGTAAGTCAAGTTGCCTATGATGATCTATAATGATTTATGACGTTTTTCTCCTACATTTCCTATCTAAGATGTTATGAGTTGCATGATCCAATGTCACTCAAGCCAGGTGTGTCATTATGGTCCGTATGTACATTTTTACGAAATTTATGATATTATTTATATTTTGCATGCGCCCCCACATACTCAGTACGTATCTTGTGCTGACCCACATATTTCTCTATGGGCTACATTCTTACCATGATGTAGGTTCAGGTACTCATCCGCAACCACGACAGTGATATCCGAGTGCCGCATCTACGTTCCTTCAGTGGTGAGTCCTGATGGTTCGAAGACCAAGTTTCTAGTTTTGGTGTTGTTGTTTTGTTATCCCTTTGGTCTGTTGAGTCAGTTGGGGGGTTTATCCCAATGTCTCATTGATTTTGCTGTATAGATGCTATGTCAGACTAGTGTATTGTTGGGTTGGTTTGTGTATAGACATTCAATATATGTACAGTCTAACGATATTCTGTGCCATGTGCGATGTGATATGATATGTACTTATATATATATCCTTAGCGTAGCGTGTATATTGTTGTCTTAGAGCCCAAGGGTAGTGTTTTGTCTTAAAGGGTTAGCTTGAGGCTACGTGTAGCCTTGGGCACCATGTGGCGTCTTGGGATGATATTTTGGGGCGTTACAGTAGGTACTCTAACCTAGGTTAGTAAAAACTAGCCACTCCATGATGCCTAATTAGGTAGAAAAATTTATAGAGAAGACTCACCACTCAACATATATATTTTAGGCTTAAGCACATGATATCAACCAACAATTATTGGATCAAATAAGTAGAGAGTTTATAAAGATTCAATAACATGCTAGCTAATGTGCAATCCAATGATCTCACAGATAAAGCCATAGCCTTACCCCTAGTCTCATAATATCTCAATCCCTAAATCCATTAAAGATGATGTGAAGCAAGGGAATAAAGTGAAATTGATGCTCAAAACACAATATCACAAACAAGTTTCTAACATAATAATAAAGTACAAGAGTAAACACTAACATAATATCAACCATACCAAGAAGGAAAATGCAATACAAGTGATGTAATGCAATGTAATGATATAATGATGATGATGAAGATGCGATATGCTCATGGTTATCACATAACCTTCATATACATCCACCGAGAACTTCTTCCTGAGGTAGGACTCATAGGGGTTCACAACCCATATACCATCTCAATAACCAATCTAGTCTCAATATCCATATCTCCTCTCCGAGTTGTGAACTTCAGCAGATGTTTTTGAAGGTGACATATTTATGTCAAAAATCAGTATTTGCATAGAGTTACTAATGTGTCATTAATGTATGTATGATATGAAGATGTAATGCTCACAACCAAACAAGTATGAAGATCTTGAATCAATTGATCACATATATAAGTGAGCTTAGAATCCACTAAAAATGTCAACCATCCATGATTTAATATAAGTCATGTATCATTGGAACAATCATGCAATTAAGGAATCATTATATTCATTTTAAGCCCCAATTCGTGCATTATGTCAACTACTAAGGCACAAAATGCAACTACAATACCAATAATATCAAATAAATCCCCCACATGGGCAACACATAACGATTATTATCTTAAGTCACCAATAACATCAATATAAGCCCCCACACAGTGTCACAACAGTAGTAATAGATGAATAAGCCCCCACACGGCACACGAACCTAATTAATTACTCAAGTCTATAAAAATTTCACTTAAGTTCCACATAGAAATACAAAATAAATGTAGATCCCAATAACAAAATATTGAGGAATCACCCAAACCTAGCGCGTTTATAAATAAAGCCTCTACAACAAATACGAGCTTATTTATACTCTAGGCATTATTTAAGGCTCATTCATTCTACCATTTAAGTAGTAGCATAATTGTTCCCTACAGTTTGCTAAACCCTAATTATCACAATAAAGGCCGCTATACATTTTATAAAGCCCCAAGGTATGCACCCTATAATAATAATCCAAACTTGAGTTCTTAACTACAATCTAGTCTAAGGATGTCTGCAAGGAATAATACTAACTAACTGAGACAATAAACTTACTACAATCCTTTATGAAGAATGCGGTACCCTTGGAGACACTCGCCATGTCATCTAAGAGGGACCCCAACCTAAAAGAATCCCAACATACTAACAATCAAGAAAATAACAGATAAATATTTTGGAGAAAGATCCAGGTACATTTTAACTTGCCTTAACTGAAAATCCGCAAATCCAAATACTGGACAAATCCACAATCGATAGATCAAATCATTTGAAGTATCTACAACCATGACAAATCTATCAAATATGATATCTACACATCAAAAAAGTAAATGCTACTCATATTTACTATATTCAAGACAAGTCTAATAACAAACCTTGAAAATGGATTTAGAAACAAAAGGGGTAAAACTATAATTTTATTTTAGAAATATATTCTCCATACTCATAGGAGTCTACAGCTGAAAACCCAAGTGAAAATGAGGTTCAAATCAAACAAAAACCATCTTCAACCTTTACCACCAAAATACCCCAAATACACATTTTTAAATCACGAATTGAAGTTATTTTGAAGATGTAATCAAGGGAAAATGATAAGTATCTAACTAGAAAAGTTACCTATGGAAGAAATCTCGAAAACCCTTATATGTCGCCTGAATCCAAGCTCTCAAGCCCCAAAAATGGTGAAAATTGGGTTTGATTCTCAATTTGGATAAAAATCACAAAAAATAAAATAGAAGTTCTTAGGAAAAGGGAAAATAGAGTTCTAAATTGATTGACAAAGATTATACAAGTGAAAAGCATCACGAATTGTAAAAATCAAAGCTCATAACACTAAAAATGTCATAAAATACAAAATATGCTTGATTTTTGACTTACCTGAATGATGACCGCTAAAGCTACACTTTGTCTGCTAAAGAGGCATGGTCAAATGATCAAAGAACCGCTAAAGCGGTAAAAAAGGCACTTTAGCGGTCGGTCAAATGTTCAACGATCGCTTTAGTACCTACACCAGCACCAACAATTTCAAAAACTTATTTTTGACCCCCAGAACTTATTGAAACCCTATGAACATGATACAATGGTGCAAATTAATGGTAAACCTTATTCTAGATCCAATGCAATCATCGTATTTATGAAAAAAGATCATTATCATAAAATTGAGCCTTAGAACACTATTTAAACTATTTTTGAACCAAGGGTCATAATGGGATCTAAAAGCCATGAAACTAAACCAACCTCACTACTAACCCAAATTTGATATTTTGGATCTGCTAGCACTGTTTGTTTTGGTATCTGACACTAGAATCTTGATATGTTGACCTAAGTCAGCTATTAGCTATTAAAGCCTCATAATAATCTCAAACTCACCTAAAACCATCCCAAAGGCCTTGGAAATAGTGAAAACTATTCTCACAACCAATAAACCAGATAGCACAACCACGGAGAGGGGTTAAATGATTAAAACACATAGAAGATAAAAATATCCAAATTCAGGTCATTATAATATTCAACACTAAGATTCACATTTGTCCTTTAATGTACACACAAGAAAATAAAAAACAAGTAAAATATGGAAAAAATACTCTTGAGAATCATCAAAGACGCATTCTACCCGGTGTCATAACCATAGAATTACAAATCACACCATGGAACCAGAAATATGCAGTATAAGGACTCACCATGTTATAACACAAGCATCAATAGGTTAAATAATCAATAATGCCGATTTTCTAATTTTTGAACTACTTCCGTATCAATGAATGAGTCCAACTAAACTGATGTTCGACACATGCACGTCTAATCTTAAAACCAACCAATGCACCACTAGACACTGGCTATAACATAAGACCAAAAATCATCCTCGAACCCACAAAAGCCAAGGAATTTATCAAACATGAAACAGCCAACTAAAACACTAGTTAACCTACTTGAGGTCGATACTATCGCTGCTGACTCACATAATGCGATAGCTACAGGATAAAACTGGAAAGATGAAATCTGATCTCAAAACTATATAAAAACTCAAAAGACCACACTTCGTACTCATAGGTAACTAATCCACCTTAACACTCTTATGCTCAACCCCTGAGGTAGTTATGAGAAAAACTAATAAAACTCTCTATGGATGTGAAATCTCTGAAAGACATAAAATACACAAGAAATCCAATTTGGTGGCACGTGTAGTCCTCAATATCCGAAAACCACCAAACAACTTGAAGTCCTCAAATATATGATGTCTATATACCATAAACAGGAAAACAATAAAAACATATAATGCTCAAGCAACTTATCATGATATTCCATGCAATCATAAATTCTCAAGTGACATAAATCACCTAAAGTCCTCGATTATCTGGTAGAACAAAAAGCCTCTGCAACTAAACACATATAAGAAACCTGTAATACTAGAGCCAATCAATCCATGAAAGAAGTGAAAAAACCACCATAACTCTTTGTAGAATGCTCAAATCTTGATCGGAATATAGGAGGAATCGCTACTAGACTTTGTACTGCTACTCATGAACCGCAATACAGAACCCAAAATTTCTATCGCTTTCCCATAGCTAATATCTTAACATAACCAATTTCCTTAGGCATAAGGATCCTTATCTTTTCCCTAACCAATAAAAATTCATTACTTATCATCTTTCAAAATCAAGAATACTATAAGTCTAAGCTATTACTGGCTCTATAACTAATAAGTACCGTTAGGCATGCTTCTATTCGAGGTGCCAAAACCACTAGACCAATCCATTCTGCATTCTAAATGCATACCAAAACCTTAGAATCGATCCACCACTACTTTAGAACATAACCATCAAGAACACTATACACAAAACACAGAATTCACAAGACTTTGAATGAGCTTCCAACCTAGTATCGACATGCCCTATCCACCACTAAGGAAATAACTATGGGTGGAAAATATTAGCAACCCCAACTAAAATCCATAAATCATACCAAGACTCAATGCTGAACAAATAGATACATAGAATAATGTAGAATGACAGTGAAATACCATAAAGAAATGACAAAGGTGTATCAAGAACCATACCTGTGGCTACAAAAATGGGAAATCCTATCTCAAGTCCATTCTATAGATTGATATAATGGGATATAATATCTCATGGAGCAACTGGTGAAGCATATCTCTGTATAAGCTGTGGGAAATCCCTCCTATAGTGACTAAAATTACCACATAGAAACAAGGAAAAGAAATTTGAACTCGCCGAGATAGGCTCGAAGAACCTTAAAAACCACTCTGATCTAATACTCTCCAAGCATAATCATGAAAAACCCAGCCTCCACCAGGAATGTCACTATTATCATCAAATCCCTGGGTTATTTGACCAACAAAAATCTCATGTCTCCATACAAACTTCTCTAAAAACACTTGAGCAAACTGATCCCATGGGAGAGTGATCTAGATGGCCTACTCTCTACACAAGTCCTCTACCACTATCAAAAGAACTGAAAGGTGGTGAGGTCTACCCCATTAGAATACACCAAGTCCAATATGTGCAAACTTTCATGGCAACCAAGAAAAAATATAAAAGGCTCAACCCTATGATATCTATTGAACTAAAGAGGATTTATCCTTATGAACTTTATATATCTACTTTGTCCTTCCATGGACATAAGGGTAAAATTACTAGATGTGGAGAAATACCTAGTAATATCTCATAAACACTATGAGAACTATTAGGAGTCATAGATGCATCTAGAGATTGAAGACCTATCGCAGCATCATGAAAAAAAAAATAGAAGCCACCCTCTAAATGAAACCCATCATTCGAACCAAATAATCCTCAAGCATAGGTATGGTCACAGGTGGTAACTAAAATAGACATGACCCCTCTAACTCACTAGACCTACAACCACTTACAACTCTAGAACCTGAAGAGGAAACACTAACATGATCTCTATCCATGAACGAGCATATGCTCACCATCTATGTAAGAGTGGATAAGATACTTTTGAGTTACACAAAACCATGAATTCATATAATAGAATAAAGAAGTGAAAATCTCCTAAAGTCATGTAACCTCTCGAAGATTGATAACAGATGTCTCCACACCAATCTTAAAAACTATACTAAACTTAGCTTGTACTAATGAGACTAATGAACCTGGGGGTGTAACACCAATTTGTCACAATCCAAAATTGGCATGTGATGACACCTGTGCACCCTCAACTATAGGTCAATGCAAAATCATAAATTAAGAATAAAAAATAGAAGACTTGAGAAATAAACAAAAAATATAAATAAAGAAGGAATAATATTCATGATACATCCCTAGGTTAGGTTATCACTAATACAAGCCTCTAATGTAAATTTGTAAAAAGTATACTAAGATATCTTGTATACAAAAGTAAGCATAAAATAGTAAGGAAGAGATATGGGTAAGGTTGAAGTTCATCTGCCACTACCTTAATTTTTGTAATACCAATGCCAAAAAGAAATAATCTACAAACTAACACTAGATCCAATACTTGTATGGAGTGCAAAAAATAAAAAAAAAGATAGAAATGAAAGGGTGAGTACGAAAATCCACTAAACTCAGCAAACATTATCAACAACCAACCCTAATCCAAAGTAATCACGAGAACCACCATACTGGCAACATAGGGTATCAAATTAATCTACAACCTGCAAAATCTTATTACTTAATACTACCAGGGTAACACAAAATAATGGTCAATAGCCATAACAAAAATAGGGTAGGCACTATAACCTAGGTGAGTCAACACTATCCACTTCATGATCCATAATTAGAAAGAAACACTTTTATAGAAGACTTATAATGAAACATATACATTTTAAGATTAATCACATGATATCATCTAACAATTATGGGATCAAATAAGGAAAGAGTATATAAATATGCAATCTAACAATATGTCGGATTGAGCCCTAACCTTACCCTAAGTCACATAGTATCTTTATCCCAAAATCTATGTAAGTTGATATGAAGTAAGGCAATGAAGTGAAATGTATGCTCAAAACACAAAATCACAAAATATTTTCTAACATGATAATATAGTACAAGAGTAAATACTAACAACATATCAGCCATACCACGAATGAATATGCAAGCAATTGATGTAATGCAATATAGTGATGATAATAATAATGATGATGGTGTGATAATCATGGCATTATCACATAACCTTCATATCTACCTATCGAGCACTACTCTAGTTGTAGGACCCATAGGGGGTTCGCAATCCATATACAATCTCAATAACCAATCCAGTCCCAATATCTATATCTCCTTTTTAGCTTATAAACTTTGGTAGAAGGTTTCCGAAGATGTCATAATTTTGTCAAATATCAATGTTTCCACTGTGGGACTAATGTCTCATGAATGTATTTATGATATGAAAATGTAATGTTCACGACCACATTAGTATGAAGATCTGAAATCATTCATCACAGATACACATGCGCTAATTATCCAGTTAATATGTTAGCCATCTATGATTTAATATAAGTCACATCCCATTGGAACAATAATGCAATTAAAGCATAATTAATGTCATTTTAAGCCTCCACTCGTGCATTATGAAAACTACCAAGGCACAAAATGCAACTACTATACTAGTAATATCAAATAAAGACCCCACACTAGCAACAAATAATGAATATCATCTCAAGTCACCAACAACAATAATATAAGCCCCTACAAAGTGTCACAACAGTAGTAATAGCTGAATAAGCCCTCATACAGTTGACAAGACCGAAATCGGGCCTTGTCGTATAGGCATATCAAGCCTAAAAAGGATAAAAGATCGACCCATTAACCTAACCTAACCATCACATTAATCCATAAGTGTCGGATGAACTCCGAGTATATAATCAAGATAGTGAAAACAAGACTAGTAAACATAACTTAAAAATGTCTAATTCCATAAATGTCAAATACCAAACCAACGTACCCAAGTCTATAGTCATCCACAAGGCCTCTACAAATCCGATATCTAAATATATTGGGGTATGCCCCTGAAAATAGCCTTAAACCAAGTCTAAAGCATGTCTGTGCCATAAATAGAAAGACCATAAAATATATGCTTTCTGAAGTATGGAAGCTCACCACTTCAAAGCCAACAAACAAACTCGAACACATGGTCACTGCGTAGGAAGAGAATAAGAGGCTAAAACCTCTATGTCGCATGGGACATAACGTCCAGAGAAGGTTAGCGGTTGGAGGTAACTCAAGGGTAAGGATAAGGTAGTGCCATTATTCAAATCCAAGTCAAATCATCCTAAGCAACAACATTTATATACATAGGCAAATATATATCACATATAGATACATCAAGCATAAATAAAATAAAGAACAAAGCCTTAACACGCATCTCGAACATCCAATCATGTAATATGAATTAGAGGACTCTAACCTTCCACTCGCATATCTAAGGAAGTATGGACTTCTCGATTATATTTAGCAAGAGGACTCTAACCTCAAGCCATCTTACGAAATATATCGACTCTAACCATAAGCCATTTTATTAGGCAAGAGACTCTAACCTTATGCCATTTCATTGGGCAAGGGACTCTAACCTTACACCATTTCTTTAGTCAAGGGACTTTAACCTCAAGCCATTTGATTGGGTAAAGGACTCTAACCTTAAGCTGTGGCAACCATTATTAGTCGACATTATGACTCTAACCATTTGTCCATGCATACATATCAATTCAATTCAACATTCGAGGACTCTAACCCACTTAGCCAATTCTAGCCGTCAAGGTTATAATTTAACACCACACATGACTACAAGGTCTTCATAAACCATTTATCAATCAATCACTTTAATAGGCCAATACCTTAGTTAGAACCACCATTCAAGATAAATTGTTGTCATCAAGACCCATACAACACCATTTATTCTTCATCATCATTTTTGTACCAAACTTTCATTCAAACACAATTCAAATTCAAGTTTAGGAACTCTAACCCCATTTAAAAAATAAAACCACCAAGGTTACCAATTAATTCTTAACATGGACGACAAGGCCTTTACAAAATCATTTACCAAGCAATTTTACTCATAGAGCCATTGCCTTAGCTCAAAATACTATTAACAAGTAACTAGTTATTTGTCTTAGATATTTACATGAACACCTTGAGGGCATACCTTTACCATGACAAAAACCCAAGTAAAAACCATCAAGGTTTGGGTTACTCATGACTCAATTGTTAAACCACAATAAAGAAGCACCCACATATGTAAACCATCACCAAAATCATATGTAAACACTAGTTTGAATAGGAGAAATAGTCCCATCACTATGCATCAAAACCCTTAACATTTGATTTATAAACCCACCATTCAAGAATCAAATCATTGTTTAAAACATATGATATTTGAGAAAATAACAAAGAGGGAAGAGTCGCATGCCTTATACAGAAATATTCACTAAGAGATTCTTGCTCTTTAAGCTCCTAGATGGCCTTCTTGATAAACCCTAGCCCCAATCTTGTTAGAGATTTGTTGGAATGTTTTGATCTCGTATATGTAAATAATGAAAGGCTAAATAAGGTTATAAGTCAAGGGTTAAAACAGTTTATAGGTGGAAATTTTCTAAAATGTCCTCATATTAAACACTGAAAGTTGTATCCAGGAGGGTACAACTCACTCCTTGACCCGTACACTAGGGTATGAGTGGTACCCTAACTCGTACCCTAGGCCTTACCATGAACCTTAAATCTTCCCAACATACAACCATGTATGCATAACTCGTATCCTAAGGTATAAATAGTACCATACAAACCGTACCTAAGATAGTGTCCACTAGACCAAGCTCAACATATCATACGACTTGTACCCTATCATACGACTTGGGAGAGGGTAAATTATACCATGGACAAAATGTAACCATAACTACATTGCCTAACATAAGAGTGAGAGGATACCAAACCATATCCTTGGGTATGAATAGTACTCATGAGTTGTACCTTGCCCAGAAACTTCAACTAAAGGAAATTTTCTAAGGTTTCAAAGCCAAGGTGTTTCAATTCTCCCCTATTAGGATCATTTGTCCTCGAATGATAGGTAAGACAAGCACAAGCATGAGTTAACAAATATATTAACAAATATAACACATAAAAATAACCTTTAACCAAGTTAAAAATTAAAGACATACATTAGGGATAAGACCCATGCCATGATCATCATCAATCAACAAATCATTCAATTGACTTTGGGACTCAAACCCATTTTCAATCAAAACACTTACTCAATTCAAAGTATAGGAAATTGAACCCATTGTCTATCGAAGACATAAATCAAGTTAAGAATATTAACACATACCTCAAGCACATATTTTTGAAGTAGAGAACAAATGCGGATACTTGGATTTCATGTCCTCTTTCACTTCCCAAGTAACTTCCTCAGACTTTTGGTTCCTCTATATAACCTTCACCAAGGCCACCTCTTTTGTTCATAACTGGTAAACTTTCCAATCCATGATCCTCACCAGGACCTCCTCACAGAACAACAATTCCTAAAAAACAACATCCTCCAAGAGAACAACTAATGAAGAAAGACCTATACACTTTCACAACATACACACATGGAATACCGGATAGATAAAGCTCAAACTAGAGGGAAACTCCAAATCATATGAAACATTACCAACCCTTTTGAAAATCAAATATGGACTAAAATACTGGGGACTAACCTTCCACTTCTTATAAACTGCATCCCTCCCTTCATGGGAGATACCTTCAAGAATACCCAATTGGCAATATTAAAATCCAAATCCTTAAACCTAACATTTATATAGGACTTTTGGCGACTTTGAGTGGATTTCAACCTATCACGAATCACCTTCACCTTCTATAAGGCTTAGTGAACACAATTAGGGCCAAGGAATTTATGTTCACCTACTTTATACCACCAAATAGGAGAATGACATCTCCTACCAAACATTGCCTCGAAAGGAGCTATACCAATGCTTGAATGGTAACTATTATTATATGTCAATTCTATCAAAGAAAAATTCTCGTACCAACGACCACCATAATCAATCATACAAGTATACATCATATCTTCTAAGGTTTGAATGGTCCTCTCCATTTGACCATCTCTGTGTGGGTGGAAAGTAGTAGTAAGGGATACTTTAGTTTCCAAACCTTTCTGCAATGACTTTTGAAAAACCGATGAGAATAGAGTACCACTATACGAGATAATAGAAACTAGAGCACCATGCAATTTTACAATCTCCGCAAGATACAACTTAGTATAATCCTCCACCGAAACTTAGCTAGTTTCCATAATTTTTGACTTGAATCATAATGGTGAAATATGTGAATCAAATTCTTGTTCTAATAAGTAGGTTGTGATTTTGATAGCATGACATATTGAAAAAGTTTCTCAAAAAGGAAAGTTAGTGATTTAGCTGATTCTTTGAGCTTTCTTCGGCGTCCAGGTAGTCTAGGTTTTCCTTCTTCATAGATTGATATATGTCATAGTATGTTATGATATTATGTTAAGATATGGGATAATTTTTAGGTGTTGGTGATGAAATTTGCAATACTTGGGATAGTTGGACCTTTTAGGCCATCCTGAAATCGTAATTTAGGTGTTTTTAGCTTAGGTTCTTAGGTTCTTAGTAGAATTTATATATTAGGGATTATTAATAACTTCTTAGAATATAAATGAGGATTTATATACCTTAGTATAGTACAGTGTAAAGTTTCCTTATAATGAATTTCGAGTATTAAAAGTGGGTCCCTTTCGACCCACTTTAGGTAAAGACTTGAACTAGTTTTGGTAGGACTTTATATGCTCTTTTTGTAAATTTTAAATGCTTATTAAGAAGATTTATGAGACTAGATACATGATATTCATGATGATATGATATTGGGATTTAATGCTAATTACAGTAAAACCAAGTAACTATGATGTTGACTATATAAATATATATATATTTAGATATACTCCAATTTAAGTCTAGCTATTAATTATGATAATGATGATATATGTACTAGTATGAGTTTGGGTATTTAATATGGTATTGAGGATATGAATACCAGTTAGATTCTGGCGAGGGGAGATGTTCATAGTGTGAAAGGAGATATGTAGGTTCGCTGTGGCAGCAAAAAAACTAGTGGATTATGATTGTAGGATTATATATTATCCTTGATTGTACCCTCTAGAATTATGGGGGCCTATAATGGATTATTTACTTTTTCACACTTATTGGCTTATGGGGGCTAATATTTTAGTTATAATAACATGTTTCTTATGTTGTTATTTTTTCTTATTTATTTAATTGTGTGAAGTCATATTGTAGTTGTTCTTAGGTTTGCCTTTCTCTTGACTTAGTCATGTTATCTTGCATCTTATTATATAGTTATCACAATTTAGCTCAGTCGGACGACTATTCCTACTGAGTACCCGTGGTATTGCTAATCATACAACACTTTTGTAGTTTTTGGGTTCAGATCTGAGTACTAGTTATCATCATTAATTTTAGGATCATGTTTTGGTGAATTTTGGAGATAGGGTGAGCTCTTGGAGTTGGAGTTGTCCCTTTTTCTTCTATTTATCTATGTCTAGTCTTTTGTTTAGAAATAGATTGTATTGACTATTCTTGAACTTATGGTATGTTGTATTAGCTCTTATATTGGCACTACAAGGACATGGGATGGTTTTCTCCTTTATGGCTACCTTTCCGACTATTCTATTGCCTTGCTTATTTATAAATTGCATTGTCTATTTCTACATTCTTGGGGCATTTTCTTCCAAGTTAGTCGATTGCAAATAACTCAAAGCTATGATTTTTCTTACCTATTGGTGGGATTTAGTAGGTTCTATCATGACTCATAAATTGGGTCGAGACACACTCACATAAAATGTAATACCCCACATGTTTCTAAGCTAGGAAGTGAATAAGTATTCCTACGTATGGAATCTCCTATCCTATGATTCATACTTGAGTACATGACTTACAATGAATATCCAAGTGATAGGATAGCTTATGATGCATTAATCATGTTCATATGAGTCACTTAAGGTAATACAAGCTAAGAGTTTTTGAATCCATCAAGTTTTAGAGTTCGATTTTGCAAGGGTCATATTTGAAAGAGTATAACTCGATGTTAATGTGGTATTTTATATGATTTAGAAACACCAAATTGTATATAATTGAATTAGCTTTCCAACGATACCAATTTTGCCTTAATCCTAAACCCGAGCGAAAAGTTATGCCTATTTTCGTGAGAGATAGTAAGCATAGGCAATTGGTTAGGCGCCGCCCAACCCAAGAATAGGAGATTGGTTAGGCACCGCCCAACCTAGATTAGTAAATCACTTGGGCACCGCCTAAGTCAGTTCCAGGTGCCAAAAATACTCCGTTTTGAGTTATTTTAAGGGTAATTAGGTCTTTTAACACTCCTTACACGTCCCTAAACTTAACCCTACGAAATATATAGCTTCTAAACATATTACAACCCTATTATCACCTCAAAGCTCATCATCCAAGAGAACTAATAGAGAAAAATAGCTAGGGTTGCATAACTAACCTTGAAGATCTGATTTCAAGGAAATTCCTCCGTCAATCATCAAGAATCTTCTTTCTAAGGTATGCGTGAGTTGATTCATGGACTCCTTTCATCCATGATGCTCAAGAACTATCTTCTAAATTATGTATTATGATGTTTATGTTGTTGATGGTTGACGTTCATGTAGTTGGAGTTTGATGATGCCTAAGATGGGATCTTTGTATGTTTTATGGGAGGATATGGTGGTATTTAACGTATAAACATGTGAAATTGGTGGTTGAATGTTTGAAATCTTGATGAATCCATCTATGCCTAAGATGTGCATGTAAGGTGTTTGTGAAAATACCTAAGGGAATAGAAATCATGCTTTTATGACATAATAAGTCCTAAGTGACTATTCCATGTTCTAAGTTTATGTTTAACGTGATCCCCATGCTATTGTCTTGAATTGAAGAAGTTGTATGAGATTCTCATGATATTGTTGTGATATGGAATGACCATGTTATTGAATCCATGCAAGTATATAGATGTTGTGTGCATTCCCGATCATGTGATAGTTTGTTGAAGATCATTCTTATTATGAAATCCATACTTATGATATTGTGAACTCAAATCTTATGATCAAGTCAGTCATGTGTGTCAGTTTACTTCCATCGATTCCTGGGGGTACTTGTACCCGAAAACTATAACTGTATGCCTAGAGCTAGTGTCATGTTTCAAGACATCCTCAGTCAAGCTATGTTCCATAGATTGCAGTTAGTCATGTGACTCAGGAAAGACTCAAAAATCTCATGAAAACTCAGTACTCAGTAAGATCGGTAATCTCATGAGTTAGCTAGATATCAGATGTTAGTAGTGTTCTGTCAGTCAAAGGAACTCAGTAAACTCAGAATCAGTTCAGTTCAGTTATTAAATTCAGCTCAGTTAATCTTTTCAGAGTCTTTCAGTTAGGAGTAGGGACTAGCACCGACTGAGTGTAGGGATGGCAGTTTTCCCGTTATAAAGGCAGAGCTGTTAGAAGCAATCCCTATAATCTAGAACTGCGTAGCCAGCGTAGGACAGGATTCACGAGTCAGATTAAGACTAAACATGATTATTATATTGCCTTAGGCTTGATTTCCTATTCAGGGTCACCCGTTAGAGAGGCTTGACCATAGTAAAGGTCTCTACCCGTGGCATGGTATTGACACCCTTCAAATCAGGGAAAAGATTGGACCCCACCAGTATAGTAGTAGGGCATGTCGGTTAGATTACTACCTCCCACAGTCACAGTACAGTTTTAGTTTTAGTATGAGTCTTCAGAGTAGAAATGAGGAATCAGGCCTGTTAGATACAGTCATCGATCTCAGTAAGGAACTTAGATAGATCCATTGATTCCTGGACCATCCCTTCAAGTAGGCTTGTTCCCATATTCAGATGCTTATTATTATATCTTGAGGTCACCCGACAGACAAGCTTGATCTTAATCTCATATTCAGTCAAGTATTCTCATTATCAGTTTCAGAGATCACTCATCAGCTAGGACTGATCTCAGACTTAGATGTTCAGATACAGTTTGGAACTCAGATAGCTTTCCTCAGAATTATGACTTTTAGATACAGTCATCCATGTCATCAGTCATTCAGTATCTCAGTATCACGAAACTCATGTTGTCAGAGTTCAAACTCAAGTAGTCATTATCTCCATGAGTTCTATAGCAGTTACGTATGCATGTATATATGTATTCTCACATTCATATTAGTCAGTATGACCATGCATATAAACCCCATGAATTTAGCCTACCCCCACGTATACTCAGTACTTTAGTTGTACTGACGTATTTGCGCTATGGTGCTTTCTTTTTATGTTATACCATAGGTTCTTAGGTGCAGATTCCAGATCAGCAGTAGCAGTTCGGTAAGCAGTGAGTCCTCATTTTTCATGGACATGATCATTACATTTATTATTCCAGTATTTCAGTTTATTGTTAGTTTAGGGAGTTAGTTGGAGACATATTTCTTGAAATCCTTATTCAGACAGTTTAGAGGTTTTCAAACGATGTAGAGTTTTTCTGATTTAGACTTTAGTATTTTCAGTTTTTTTTTGGTACTATCATAACACCTTATTTCAGATATCTTATTATTCAAGATTGAACCTTACGCCCTCTTTTTTTATGTTTCCATATTTTATATGAATATTATTCAGTTACAGGTACAGATATCAGTCATGGGTTAGCTTGTGGTCCTTCGGTTTCATGAGCACTTTGTAGCAATCCGATTCAGCGAATCGGGGTGTTACAAACTTGGTATCCGAGCCTAAGGTTCAATAGAGTCCTAGGAAGTCTAAAAGCTGCATCTAGTAGAGTCTTGTACATGGGTGTGTTGCGCACCACATTTATGTACAGGAGGCTATAAGATGTTTTAGGCACAGTTTCCCTTCTTTCAATACTCATATCGTGCCAGTGAGCAAAAGCTCAAGTTCAACTCTCAGTTTAATCCTTGTTCCTCTTCTATTTGCAGAACATGCCTTCTAAGAAGAGAACAGTGAATCAGTCAGCCCCGCAGACCGCAGATCCTTTGAATGAGAATGTGTCACATGCAGAATTTCGGGAAGCTTTTCAGGCGCTAGCCCAAGATGTGACCACTAGTGTTCAGGGTAACCGATAGACTGCAGCTCCACCCCAGTAATTTGGGGATTCAGCTGCAGCCAGAATCAGAAATTTTATGAGAATAAACCTTCCAGAATTCTTTGGGTCTGTGACTGGTGAGGACCCACAGCTGTATCTAGAAGAGGTAAAGAAGATCAACTAAATCATGCATGTGTCAGAGGAGAAGAGTGTGGAATTAGCGTCCTATAGGCTGAATGATATTTCTCATGATTGGGTAGTGTTGTGGAAGAAGAGTAGAGGGGAAGATGCAACTCCCATGACTTGGAAGACATTTCAGGATGCCTTCTTAGATAATTTTTTTACCATTAGAAATGAGAGAAGCTAAGGTAGAAAATTTTATGAACCTGAGACAAGGCTTCGTGACAGTGAAGGATATTATCTTAAGTTCAACCAGTTATCTAAGTATGCTCCTGACTTGATAGCTGACCCCAGAGCGAGTATGAGTAAGTTTGTGACTGGTGTGTCCGGGTTGGTATTGAAAGAGTGTAGAACAACTATGCTAAATAAGGACATAGACCTTGCTAGATTAATGATGCATGCTCAACAGATAGAGGCAGATAAGTCAAAGGAGATGGAGAGATCTAATAAGAGATTCAGAGTAGGTAGTTACAGGTTTTCTCCGACTAGGTCACAGGGTGGTAATCGTTGTCACCATAGTCAGAAAAATTCATCCCCTGTTCCATCTTCAGCTAGTGTGCCCACACCTAACTTTTAATATGTTAGTCATGGTGGGACGCCAGGATCCAAATCCCAGAGTAGTGTTAGAAATGAGCATACATATCCGCTTTGTGGAGAGTGTGGTAAGAATCATCTAGGTACATGCAGAGCTAATAGTCAGGTATGTTTTCGGTGCGGTAAGCCAGGCCACCTAGTATGGAAGTGTAGAGTGTTAGCTCAGAATGGTAGAGATTCTTATGATTAGGCCAAAAATCCCAGTACCAATAGTGGTCAGTGTCTGAATCGACTCTATTCACTCCAGACTCACCCTGATCCAGAAAGTTTCCCCAACTTAGATTTTGGTACGTTATAAGTTTTTCATGATCATTGTATGCATTGTTAGATATCTTTCACTCGTTTGAGCTTATGTTTCCACATGAATTAGTCAGTAACATTAGCAGGTCTAGTTCGGTTCATACATCATGCATTATTCTCAGCTCTCCAATGTTTAGTTATAATTTAGTTTGTAGATGCACTGTGCATCACCCCAGTATCTCAGCAAGGTAAACATTCCTAGAGGGACATAGTGTACCAAGGGGGAGATACCCCACCCTTCTATTGATGCTTTCATGTTCTCATTATAAATTAGTTATCAAGTACCATGACATAATCAGTCAAGCTTTCAAAAGTTAGCTCAGTCAGATATTCAGGCATTAGATATACGTGTTCAGTAGAGAAAGTACTATTTATCAATAACTTCACTAATAAATTTACATATCATGTCAGTTACGTAATACATCAGAGATGCATAGATTCAGTCTTTCAGTTGTGCATCAGAAATGCATTCTCATTTTAAGAAAACTCACTATATTAGAGTCCTCAGTCTTAGATTGATGAATCAGATTCCCATGCATCAGATATGCATGTTCAGTATATTGTGCTCCGCTTTCAGTTATGTCAATAATGAATCCATGTTTCAGTAGTGTATGTCTTGTACGTACTTCATCTTATCATCTCTCCCACCTCATTTAATTCTCATTCGAGGACGAATGTTCCCAAGGGGGAGATATTGTAATACCCCACATGTTTCTAAGCTAAGAAGTGAATAAGTATTCCTACATATGGAATCTCCTATCCTGTGATTCATACTTGAATACATGACTTACAATGAATATCCTAGTGATAGGATAGCTTATGATGCATTCATCATGTTCATATTAGTCACTTTAGGTAATACAAGCTAAGAGTTTTTGAATCCATCAAGTTTTAGTGTTCGATTTTGCAAGGGTCATCTTTGAATGAGTATAACTAGATGTTAATGTGGTATTTTGGATGATTTAGACCCACCAAATTGTATATAATTTAATTAGCTTTCCAACAATACCGATTTTGCTTTAATCCAATACCCGAGTGAACAGTTATGCTCATTTTCGTGAGAGACAGTAAGCATAGGCGATTGGTTAGGCGCCTCCTAAGTCAGTTCCAGGTGCCAAAAACACTCCGTTTTGAGTTATTTTAAGGGTAATTAAGTCTTTTAACACTTCTTACACGTCCCTAAACTTAACCCTACAAAATTAATAGCTTCTAAACATATTATAACCCTATTATCACCTCAAAGATCATCATCCAAGAGCACTAACAGAGAAAAACAACTAGGGTTGCATAACTAAGCTTGAAGATCTGATTTCAAGGAAATTCCTCCGTCAATCATCAAGAATCTTCCTTCTATGGTATGCGTGAGTTGATTCATGAACTCCTTTCATCCATGAAGCTTAAGAACCATCTTCTAAATTATGTATTATGATGTTTGTGTTGTTGATGGTTGATGTTCATGTAGTTGGAGTTTGATTATGCCTAAGATGGGATCTTTGTATGTTTTATCTAAGGATATGGTGGTATTTAACGTATAAACATGTGAAATTGGTGGTTGAATGTTTGAAATCTCGATGAATCCATCTATGCCTAAGATGTGCATGTAAGGTGTTTGTGAAAATACCGAAGGGAATAGAAATCACGCTTTTATGACATAATAAGTCCTAAGTGACTATTCCATGTTCTATGTTTATGTTCAATGTGATCCCCATGCTATTGTCTTGAATTGAAGAAGTTGTATGAGATTCTCATGATATTGTTGTGATATGGAATGACCATGTTATTGAATCCATGCAAGTATATAGATGTTGTGTCCATTCCCGATCATGTGATAGTTTGTTGAAGATCATTCTTATTATGAAATCCTTACTTATGATATTGTGAATTGTGGACTCAAATCTTGTGATCAAGTCAGTCATGTGTGTCAGTTTCCTTCCATCGAGTGCTGGGGGTACTTGTACCCGAAAACTATAGTTGTATGCCTAGAGCTAGTGTCATGTTTCAAGACATCCTCAGTCAAGATATGTTCCATAGATTACAATTAGTCATGTGACTCAGGAAAGACTCAGAAATCTCATGAAAACTTAGTACTCAGTAAGATCGGTAATCTCATGACTTAGCTAGATATATGATGTTAGTAGTGTTCTGTCAGTCCATGGAACTCAGTAAACTAAGAATCGGTTCAGTTTAGTTAGTAAATTTAGCGCAGTTAATCTTTTCAGATTATTACAGTTGGGAGTAGGGACTTGCACCGATTGAGTGCAGGGATTGTAGTTTTCCCGTTATAAAGACAGAGCCGTTATAAGCAATCCCTGTACTCCAGAACTGCGTATCCAGTGCATGACAGGAGTCACGAGTCATATTAAGGCTAAACTTGATTATTATATTGCCTTAGGCTTGATATCCTATTCAGGGTCACCAGTTATAGAGGCTTGACCATAGCAGAGGTCTCTACCCGTGGCATGGTATTGACAACCTTCCAATCAAGGCAAAGATTGGATCCCACCAGTACAGTAGTGGGGCTTATCGGTTAGGTTACTACCTCCCACAGTCACAGTACAGTTTCAGTTTTAGTATCAGTCTTCAAAGTAGAAATCAGGAATCAGGACTGTCAGATACAATCATCGATCTTAGTAAGGAACTCAAATAGTTCCATTGATTTCTGTACCATCCCTTCAGGTAGGCTTGGTCCCATATTAAGATGCTTATTATTATATCTAGAGGTCACCCGACAGACAGGCTTGATCTCAATCTCATATTCAGTCGAGTATTCTCATTATCAGTTTCAGAGATCACTCATTAGCTAGGACTAATCTCAGACATAGATGTACAGATACAGTTTGGAACTCAGATAGTTTTCCTCAGAATTAGGACTGTTAGATACAGTCATCCATGTCATCAGTCATTTAGTATCTCACTATCACGAAACTCATATTGTCAGAGTTAAAACTCAAGTAGTCAGTATCTCCACGAGTTCTGTAGCAGTTACATATGTATGCATGTATGTATTCTCACGTTCATATTAGTCAGTATGTTCATGCATATAAACCCCATGAATTTAGCCTACCCCCACGTATACTCAGTACTTTAGTTGTATTGACGTATTTGCGCTATGGTGCTTTCTTTTTGTGTTACACCATAGGTTCTTAGGTGCAGATTACAGATCAGCAATAGCAGTTTGGTAAGAAATGAGTCCTCATTTTTCAAGGACATGATCATTACATTTATTATTCCAGTATTTCACTTTATTCTCAGTTTAAGGAGTTAGTTGGAGACACGTTTCTTTAACTCCTTAGTAAGACAGTTTAGAGGTTTTCAGACGATTATAGAGTTTTTCAAATTTAGACTTTAGTATTTTCAGTTTTTTTTGGTACTATGATACCACCTTATTTCAGATATCTTATTATTCAAGATTGAACCTTACACCGTCTTTGTTCATGTTTCCATATTTTATATGAATATTATTCAGTTACAGGTACAAATATCAGTCATACATTAGCTTGTGGTCTATCGGGGTCATGAGCACTTTGTAGCAATCCGGTTAAGCGAATCGGGGTGTTACAAACTTGGTATCTGAGCCTAAGGTTCAATAGAGTCCTAGGAAGTCTAAAAGATGCATCTAGTAGAGTCTTGTACATGGGTGTGTTGCACGCCACATTTATGTACAGGAGGCTATAAGATGTTTTAGGCACAGTTTCCCTTCTTTCAATACTTATATCGTGTTAGTGAGCAAAAGCTCAAGTACAACTCTCAGTTTAATCCTTGTTCCTCTTCTATTTGTAGAACATGCCTCCTAAGAAGAGAACAGGGAAATAGTCAGCCCCGCAGCCCGAAGATCCTTTGAATGAGAATGTGTTACATGCAGAATTTCGGGCAGCTTTTCAGGCGCTAGCCCAGGATGTGACCACTAGTGTTCAGGGTAACCGACAGATTGTAGCTCCACCCCATCAAGATGGGGATTCAGCTACATCCAGAATCAGAAATTTTATGAGAATAAACCCTCTAGAATTCTTTGGGTCAATGACTAGTGAGGACCCACAACTGTATCTAGAAGAGGTAAAGAAGATCACCCAAATCATGCATGTGACAGAGGAGAAGAGTGTGGAATTAGCGTCCTATAGGATGAAAGATATTACTCATGATTGGGTAGTGTTGTGGAAGAAGAGTAGAGGGGAAGATGCAACTCCCATGACTTGGAAGATATTTCAGGATGCCTTCTTAGATAATTTTTTTCCCATTAGAGATGAGAGAAGCTAAGGTAGAAAAGTTTATGAACCTGAGACAAGGCTCCATGAAAGTGAAAGAGTATTATCTTAAGTTCAACCAGTTATCTAAGTATGCTCCTGACTTGATATCTGACCCCAGAGCGAGTATGAGTAAGTTTGTGACTGGTATGTCCGGGTTGGTATTGAAAGAGTGTAGAACAACTATGCTCAATAAGGACATAGACCTTGCTAGATTAATGATGCATGCTCAGCAGATAAAGGTAGATAATTCAAAGGAGAGGGAGAGATCTAATAAGAGATTCAGAGCAGGTAGTTACAGCTTTTCTCCGGCTAGGTCACAGGGTGGTAATCGTTCTCACCATAGTCATAAAAATTCAGCCTCTGTTCCATCTTCAGCTAGTGTGCCCACACCTAACTTTGGATATGATAGTCATGGTGGGGCGCCAGGATCCAAAGACCAGAGTAGTGTTAGAAGTGAGCGTACTTATCCGCTTTGTGGAGAGTGTGGTAAGAATCATCTAGGTACATGCAGAGCTAATAGTCAGGTATGTTTTCGGTGTGGTAAGCCAGGCCACCGAGTATGGGAGTGTAGAGTGTTAGCTCAGAAAGGTAGTGATTCACGTGAGTAGACCGCAAATCCCAGTACCAATAGTGGTCAGTGTCAGAATCGACTCAATTCACTCCAGACTAACCATGATCCAGAAAGTTTCCCCAACCTAGATTTGGGTACGTTATAAGTTTTTCATGATCATTGTAAGCATTGTTAGATATCTTGCGCTCGTTTGAGCTTATGTTTCCATATGTATTAGTCAGTAACATTAGCAGGTCTAGTTCGGTTCATACATCATGCATTAGTCTCAGCTCTCCAATGTTTAGTTATAATCTAGTTTGTAGATGCCCTGTGCATCACCCCAGTATCTCAACAAAGTAAACATTCTTAGACGGACATAGTGTCCCAAGGGGGAGATACCCCACCCTTTTCTTGATGTTTTCATGTTCTCATTATAAATTAGTTATCAAGTGCCATGTCATAATCAGTCAAGCTTTCAAGAGTTAGTTCAGTCAGATATTCAGGCATTAGATATACATGTTCAGTAGAGAAAGTACTATTTATCAGTAACTTCACTAATAAATTTACATATCATGTCAGTTATGTAATCATGCATCAGAGATGCATGGATTCAATCTTTCAGTTGTGCATCAGAAATGCATTTTCATTTTGAGAAAACTCACTATATTAGAGTCCTCAGTCTTATATTGATGAATCAGCTTCCCATGCATCAGATATGCATGTTTAAAGTATTGTGCTCCGCTTTTATTCATGTCAATCATGAATCCATGTTTCAGTAGTGTATGTCTTGTACGTACTTCATCTTATCATCTCCCCCACCTCAGTTAATTCTCATTCGAGGATGAATGTTCCCAAGGGGGAAATATTGTAATACCCCACATGTTTCTAAGCTAGGAAGTGAATAAGTATTCCTACGTATGGAATCTCCTATCCTGTGATTCATACATAAGTATATGACTTACAATGAATATCCTAGTGATAGGATAGCTTATGATGCATTAAGCATGTTCATATTAGTCACTTAAGGTAATACAAGCTAAGAGTTTTTGAATCCATCAAGTTTTAGTGTTCAATTTTGCAAGGGTCATCTTTGAAAGAGTATAACTTGATGCTGATATGGTATTTTGGATGATTTAGACCCACTAAATTGTATATAATTTAATTAGCTTTCCAACGATACCGATTTTGCCGTAATCCAATACCCGAGCGAAAAGTTATGCCCATTTTCGTGAGAGACAGTAAGCATAGGCGATTGGTTAGGCGCCGCCCAACCCAAGCATAGGCGATTGGTTAGGCACCGCCCAACCCAAGCATAGGTGATTGGTTAGGAACCACCAAACCTAGATTAGGCAATCACTTGGGCGCCGCCTAAGTCAGTTCCAGGTGCCAAAAACACTCCGTTTTCAGTTATTTTAAGGGTAATTAAGTTTTTGAACACTCCTTACACGTCCCTAAACTTAACCCTACGAAATATATAGCTTCTAAACATATTGCAACCCTATTATCATCTCAAATCTCATCATCCAAGAGCACTAACAGAGAAAAACAACTAGCGTTGCATAACTAAGCTTGAAGATCTGATTTCAAGGAAATTCCTCCGTCAATCATCAAGAATCTTCCTTATAAGGTATGCGTGAGTTGATTCATGGACTCCTTTCGTCCATGAAGCTCAATAACCATCTTCTAAATTATGTATTATGATGTTTATGTTGTTGATGGTTGATGTTCATGTAGTTGGAGTTTGATGATGCCTAAGATGGGATCTTTGTATGATTTATGTGAGGATATGGTGGTATTTAATGTATAAACATGTGAAATTGGTGGTTGAATGTTTGAAATCTTGATGAATCCACCTATGCCTAAGATGTGCATGTAAGGTTTTTGTGAAAATACTTATGGGAATAAAAATCATGCTTTTATGACATAATAAGTCCTAAGTGACTATTCTATGTTCTAAGTTTATGTTCAACGTGATCCCCATTCTATTGTCTTGAATTGAAGAAGTTGTATGAGATTCTCATGATATTATTGTGATATGGAATGACCATGTTATTGAATCCATGAAAGTATATAGATGTTGTGTGCATTCCCGATCATGTGATAGTTTGTTGAAGATTATTCTTATTATGAAATCCTTACTTATGATATTGTGAATTGTGGACTCAAATCTTGTTATCAAGTGAGTCATGTGTGTCAGTTTCCTTCCATCGAGTCCTGGGGGTACTTGTACCCGTAAACAATAGCTGTATGCCTAGAGCTAGTTTCATGTTTCAAGACATCCTCAGTCAAGATATGTTCCATAGATTGCAGTTAGTCATGTGACTCAGGAAAGACTCAGAAATCTCATGAAAACTCAGTACTCAGTAAGATCGGTAATCTCATGACTTATCCAAATATCAGATGTTAGTAGTGTTCTGTCAGTCTAAGGAACTCAGTAAACTCCGAATCAGTTTAGTTCAGTTAGTAAATTCAGCGCAGTTAATCTTTTCAGAGTTTTTCAGTTGGGAGTAGGGACTAGCACCGAGCGAGTGCAGGGATGGCGGTTTTCCCGTTATAAAGCCAGAGCCGTTAGCAGCAATCCCTGTACTCCAGAACTGCGTAGTCAGCACAGGACAGGAGTCACCCGTCATATTAAGGCTAAACTAGATTTTTATATTGCCTTAGGCTTGATTTCCTGTTCAGGGTCACCCGTTAGAGAGGCTTGACCATAGTAGAGGTCTCTACCCGTGGCATGGTATTGACACCCTTCCAATCAGGGAAATGATTGGAACCTACCAGTACAGTAGTAGGGCATGTCGGTTAGGTTACTACCTCCCAGAGTCATAGTATAATTTTAGTTTTAGTATCAGTCTTCAGAGTAGAAATTAGGAATCAGGACTGTCAGATATAGTCATCGATCTCAGTAAGGAACTCAGATAGTTCCATTGATTCCTGGACCATCCCGTCAGGTAGTCTTGGTCCCATATTCAGATGCTTATTATTATATTCAGAGGTCACCCAGTAGACAGACTTGATCTCAATCTCATATTCACTCGAGTATTCTCATTATCAGTTTCAGAGATCACTCGTCAACAAGGACTGATCTCAGACAAAGATTTTCAAATAGAGTTTTGAACTCAAATAGTTTTCCTCAGAATTAGTACTATTAGATACAGTCATCCATGTCATCGTCATTCAGTATCTCAGTATCATGAAACTCATGTTGTCAGAGTTCAAACTCAAGTAGTCAGTATCTCCACGAGTTCTGTAGCAGTTATGTATATATGTGTGTATGTATTCTCACGTTCATATTAGTCAGTATGTTCATGCATATAAACCCCATGCACTTAGCCTACCCGCATGTATACTCAGTACTTTAGTTGTACTGACGCATTTGCGCTATGGTGCTTTCTGTTTATTTTACACCATAGGTTCTTAGGTGCAGATTCCAGATCAGCAGTAGCAATTCAGTAAGGAGTGAGTCCTCATTTTTGAAGGACATGATCGTTACATTTATTATTCCAGTATTTCAGTTTATTCTCAGTTTAGGGAGTTAGTTGGAGACATGTTCCTTCAACTCCTTATTTAGACCGTTTAGAGGCTTTCAGACGATTATGGAGTTTTTCAGATTTAGACTTTAGTATTTTCAGTTTTGTTTTTGTACTGTGATACCACCTTATTTCAGATATTTTTTTATTCAAGATTGAACCTTACTCTCTCGTTGTTCATGTTTCCACATTTTATATGAATATTATGCAGTTACAGGTGCAAATATCAGTCATAGGTTAGATTGTGGTATTTCGGGGTCATAATCACCGTCTAGCATTCTGGTTCAGTGAATCGGGGTGTTACATAAAATGTCTCGCAACCCCAAAGAAGGACCCCTTATCTGTATATGTAGTTCCTTTCTTTATTTTTGGCTTAGATACTAAGTTAAAAATTACTATTTATGACCTTAGGAGGTTGGAAATAGTGTGGGAATTAATAGTTGGACCTGTAATTGAGTTAGGAACTTCACTAACATTATTTTCTCGCATATCATCCAGTAAGTTTTTAGTCATTTCTCTAATATATCCTTGTTTTTACTATTTTTAGGATGTTATGGGGCTTAGATTATGCTTTATTTTGGGGAAAATAATCCTTTAGATGAGAGGGACACCATAACAGTTTAAATTTTTGATTCCATAAGAGGGCTCCGCAGGGGATTCTTTAACTTGATTTTTTATGCAAAGCATATTTTTTAAATATTTATATCCATATTCTCATCTTTATGTGTAGAATATTATTTTGACAATATACCAGCGGTCGGAGGCTTCTTAAAAGGGAAACCCCTATTGCAAAGGTTTGTTACATGCTTTCGGTGACACGTAGGTAGGTGAGGCTTACCTTTATATTAGTATTTGATTTCTTACATTAATAGTATGATGTTGTTCTAGTTTTGGGTAACTTCTTATGGCCTAGATATTTCTTTAGAATATATTTTTTATATTATCTATTAATAATCCTTTCGGAACAACTTATCTCTTTTAGTGCCTTGGGATAGAGTTGAGATGATTTAGAATAGGTTCAGGTAGGTTGTCACGACCCCAAAACCCAGGTTCATGATGGAACTTATCGTGATAAGCCTTGATATGTAAGGTTATCGCCCAAATTGATATGAAATAAAAGATAATACAAAAACCCAAGGCAAGACTATCAGAATAGAGTCAAATGATACATATATAAAGAAATAGAGTCAAACCACCTAAACTGATATATAATGAAAAATTCTTTGGTTTAGATTATAGGATTGGTTGGTGGTGCACCATCCAATTGTGCACAGTTTAAGGATCAGTGTGGTACTGAGGCAGGAGTGCAACTTATAGCTATGGCTTCTAGAGTTGAGTTCCCTCTTGCATTAGTAGTTGGTCAGCTAGTAGTCTCTTAGCTAATGATTGGTTAGGCTGCTATATATTTTAAGGAGTAAAAGATGTTAGGAAGATTCTTGAAATTATCTTTGCCTAGGTTTTCTTATCCCTCAGAAAAGGATATATATGAGTTTCTAATTTCTTATGAGGATAGGATCCATAATTTGGGCCTATTTGAGACTCGTTGTGTGTATTACACTACCTTTCAGTTTGAATTAAAAACTCCACATTAGTGGAGAGGTCATCTTGATTACAGGCTAGCTGAATCCCTTCCTTTAACCTGGGCTTAGTTTGCTGAGATTTTTTTAGAGAAATACATGCCTTTAAGTCTTAGGGATTGTTTGAGTGATTAATTCTCAAGGTTTAAATTGGGCTCTATGATATTGAGAGATTAATTCTTAAGGTACGAACTGGGCTCCATGATATTTATAAAGTATGAGGCTCATTTTTATGAGTTGGCTAGGCATGTTACTTCTATTCTGGCTGCTAAGTCTTAGAGGGTTTAATGCTTTGTTCAAGGATTGTTGCTTCTTCTTCACATATAAACTTAGAGTATTTTTGCTATAGGTAGGTCTTTTGCTGAGGTTACCAATCATACTCAAGTGATGGAGGTGATATATTACTAGTCTGAAGGGGACAACGATAATAGACCTTTATATTAGGGTAGTTTTAGTGGGAGCCATAGTAGATCCTAATTCATAGGTAACAATTCTCAGTGTAGATAACATATGCATTAGTCATATCAGCCTCAGAGTTAGCCTAGTAGATTTGGATAGATAATGATTAAATTACTGATAGAGGATAGTTTGGTGTTAGTGATTGCCCTAGTCAGGGTGGTGGTTATTTTTCAAGTGGCTCATCTTCTATTTATTCTAGTCATAGTTATTATTCTGGGTCTGTCAGATCTTCTGATTCTAGTTTAGCTCATGTGACATGCTATGGTTGTAGAGATTTTGGTCATTACTCGTGAGAGTGCCCTAGATGTGGGGAAACTATTACTGTAGCTTAGAGTTTTCCCTATATTTGTAAAGTTATTCCTTTAGTTAAAGGTGGTATAAATGGTCATAAGGGTAGTCCCCAGGGTGTATGTGGAGGTTCACAGGAAGGTAAAGTAGGTGATCGGTTAGGAGCCTAGCTAGTTGGTAGGAGTAGTGACTTGTAAGAAGTAACTAATAAGAATGAGGGAAAGTCTTCAGTTGTTGTTATCTTACATATAATTCTCGTATGTCGTATGTTGGACTTATCTTTATTTGATTTGGGATCCACTTACTCTCACATGTCTGCCTATTATGCCCTACGGTTAGAGTTATCTTGGGATTCATTATCTATGCCATTACGTATATGTACTCCTGTATGTGATTCTTTAGTAGTGGATCTAGTTTTTAGATCATGTGTTATTATTGTTAGAGATATTAATACTCATGTTGATCTCATTATATTGGATATGGTAGATTTCAATGTTATTTTTGGCATGGACTGGTTATCCCACTATCATTTGGTAATGAATTATTTTGCAAAGACCATTACCTTAGCCATGTCCAACATACCCCCGATTGTATGGCAGAGCTATTAATCGTGAGCCGATGGGAATTATTTCTTATTTTTGCTCCAGGAGACTTATATCGAGCGATTTCGAGTCTTATCTTGCATATATTCATGATGTTAGTATGTAGAGTCCGTCACTTGTTTGTTTCTATAGTTTGTGATTTTACTGATGTTTTGCCTACCGATCTACCTAGTATACCTCCTACTTGTGAGATTGATTTTATTATTTGTCTTAAGCCTATCACCCAACCTATTTCCTTGTCACCTTACTGTATGGCTCCTACTAATCTAAAGAGGCTAAATTCCCAAATTTGCGATCTTGTTAGCAAGCGTTTCATTAGACCGAGTGTGTCCCGTTGGGGATATGCTATGTCATTTGTGAAGAAGAAAGATGGCTCCATGGACATGTGTATTTATTATAGGCAGCTTAATAATGTGACGGTGAAGAACCATTATCCTATGCCTCACATTGATGATTTGTTTGATCAACTTCAGGGTTCATTATTGATTTCTAAGATTTATTTTAGGTCTAGTTACCGTCTGTTAAGGATTCAAGATGGCGATATTCTGAAGATATTCTTTAGGACCCGTTATGGTCATTATGAGTTCCTAGTAGTGTCCATTGGGTTGAATAATGCCCCAACCTTATTCATGGATTTGATGAACTTAGTGTCTAGACAGTATTTGGATTTCTTTGTGATTGTGTTCATCGACGACATCTTTGTAAATTTGAGGAGTAGAGAAAATCAAGCGCATCATTTGAGGATTGTTCTCTAGAGTTTAGGAGATCTTGTGTTTTTTGCCAAGTTCTATAAGTGTGAGTTTTGGCTTGAGTAGGCGACATTTCATAGGTATATGGTGTCTAAGGATGAGATTATGGTAGACCCGATGAAGATTAAGGTTATTAGTGATTGGGTAAGGCCTACATCTTCGAATGAGGTTCTTATCTTTATTAGAATGGATGATTATTATTGACGGTTCATTGAGGGTTTCACTACTATTTAAGTATCGATGACTAGATTGACTCACAAGGAGGTTTCTTTTTGATGGTCTATGGAGTGTGACTCAAGCATTGGTAAGCTCAATGAGTTTCTTACACCGACTTCTATTTTGGCTCTTCTTATTGAGGGTGAGGGACTCACTGTGTATTGTGATACTTTTGGTGTTCTCTTTGATTGTGTATTATGAAGAAATGTTGTGTTATAACTTATGCATCGAGACAACTTAAGGTGCATGAGCACAATAATCCCACTCATGATTTGGAGTTCTCAGCTGTAGTTTTTGTGCTTAAGATTTGGAAGCATTATCTTTATGGTGTGCATTATGAGATTCTCATAGATCATCGTATTTTTCAGCATCTTATGACCCATAGAGACTTTAATGCTAGGCAGTGTAGATGGATACAGTTGCTTAAGGATTATGATATCTACATTCTATATCATCAAGGTAACCAAATATAGAAGAAGACACCTTGAATTGAAAGGCAGTAAGTATGGGTAGCGTTGTTAGAGGACGTTGGCATGGGAATTTCAGTCCTTAGCCAACTTGATGGTGCGACTTGACATTTCAAACCCTTGGAGGATTCTTGCTAGTGTTAAGGCTACCTCCTCACTATTTGAGTAGATTAGGGATCATCAATATATGTATAATATACTTTGCATCCTCCATGATAAGGTGTTAAGTGGTGAGTCTAAGAGGGATAACATAGATTCTAAGGGTGTCTTAGTATTTGATTGCCACATTTGTGTTCCAAGGATTGATGACTTGATTCAGTTGACTTTTCATGTGGCTCACAACTCTAGGTATTCTATTCATCTAATTACCACTAAGATGTATAGAGACTTGAGATAGAATTATTAGTGTAATGGAAGGAAGATAGATGTGGTGAACTTTATAGCTTATAGCATGTGTTTTCAAGAGGTAAAGGTTAAGCATCCGTGACCTAGTAGATTATTTTAGAGGTTGTCCATTCCCATGTGGAAATGGGAGCGGATCACCATAGACTTTGTTAGTAGTTTGCCTCCCATTTCATGTGATTTCGATGGTATTTGGGTCATTGTGGATAGGTTGAACAAGTCAACATATTTTATTCCTATTTAGATGTCCTTTAAAGAGAAGAGGTTAGCCCATATCTATCTGTGTGAGATAGTTCATATGCATAGGGTACCTATATGTATCATTTTGAATATATATTTTGTGCATGTTTTTATCTTTTGTAGAGCTTTCTAGAAGGAGTTGGGTACTAAGGTTGATCTTAGTATAGCTTTCCATCCACGGAAAAATGGCAAGTCGGAGCGGAATATTAAGGCTCTTACGGATATACACCAAGCCTGACTTATGGATTTTGGACATCAATGGGAGCAACACTTAGCCTTGTAAGAGTTTGCATATAATAAAAATTATTATAAAAGTATTGAAATGGAATCTTTTGAGGCTTTGTATGGTAGGTTATTTTGTTTATTGATTGGGTGGATTGAGACTTCTGAGGTTAGACCCTGTGGTACTAATTTTGCTCCAGAAGTCATTGGATAGAGTCAAGGTGATTCAGGATAGGTTGAGGGCAACTCAGAGTTGGCAGATAACTTATACAGATTGTTGGATTCATTCCTTATGATTCGGAGTTGGTGAGCGGGTATTCCTCCATGTGTCATCCATAAACAGTGTGATAATATTTGAAAGGATGGGCAAGCCTAGCCCTAGATATATTAGAGCTTTAAGATTTTCCACACAGTGGTGAGGTAACTTTTGAGTTATCATCCCCCCAGATTTTGCTGATGTACATCTGATTTTCCACGTTTCCATGTTGTGGAGATACTTTTTGATCCATGTCATGTTCTTAAATGGGATTCAGTCCCGTTGGATAAGAGGTTAACCTTCATAGAGGAGCATGTGCTTATAATGGCTACTGATGTTAGGAGGTTGCACACTAGGTATATTCCTGTAGTTAAGGTTCAATGGAGGCACCGCCTAGTAGAGGAGGCTACTTGAAAGGTCAAGAGTGAGATTCAAACCTAGTATCCTCACCTATTTGAGACTTCAAGTGCATCCTAATCCTTACTTTTACAGACGAATATCCTTTTATTAGTGGATTTTATAATGAACCTTCACGTCATTTTCAATATTTCCACATAGTTTTTCCATTAGAACTTTTCTATAGCCACCCTAAGTCATTTGACTTATTAAGACTAACAGTTTGGTTACCAGGTAGTTAATTTGGGTTTTAAATCTAGTTCCCTATTTTGAAGTCTCCGCTGGTTTAAAATAGCCACTTGGAAAAAACTTCATTCATATAATCTCGTATGCTAAATCTGACTATTCCAACAACTTCAAAAGATTAATTTTAGGCAAGGTGGACCTTTGGTTTTGTTCTTGAGGCACTTAGGCTCAATTCAAGCTATTGGTCGGAAGTTAAGAAAATGACAAGTTGGGTGTCGGATCCATTTGTCATTGAAATGAACTCGGATGGAAATTTTGACTGTTCCATTGGGTTTGAAACTTCAAATTTTATAGGGTATCATAGTTCATTTACATGCATGGGATTCTGGATGAATCCCGAGGGTTAGCGGAGACTTTAAAATTTCCAAGTCTTAACTGGTATTGGTGTTGGTGCACCGGCGATCGTAGGCGAGTGATCACAACAGAAATTTGGTAGATGCCAAGTAGTGTTGCAAGGGTAGTATTCATTGTCAGGAAAGTGATATCCCTAGCATAAAGATAGGTTTTATGATCAGGGTAATAATGTCATGAATGTAATTTCTGCCCTATTTGGCCAGACATTGCGATTGAGATCGCGGATCACAAATGTGATACCTGTGTACATAGGATGGGTATAAATATCCCATTCAACCTATTTTTGCCTATTTCTAAGAAATTCTCAAGCGACATAAACCATAAAAAGTGGAATAGCTTGGGAAAAATAATTGTGGGTGATTTATAAGCTTAGGTAATGATTGATTACGCAGTTTTCCTTCAAATTTGTAGTAAGATTCCTTCATTTTCATGGTTGATTATCCCTTTCTTCTCTAAAATCCCTAAACCATGGTGACTCAGTTTTTGCACCAATATAGCTCAGATTTTACCCAATTTTAAGGGTAATTACTCAGTGAGTACATGGGAACATTGAGTTAGTTTCTGAAATGTGATTTCCATAAACGTGCCCTACATGAGATTTTTGCGTACTTTTGGACCCAAAGGACAATGGTGAAATATGGGGATCATAGTTCTTATTCTAATGGGTAGGTTGTAATTTTAATATCGTGGCACCTTGCGAAAACATCCCAAAAGGGAAATTCGGTGATTTAGTGGATTCTTTGGACTTTCTTTGGTGTCCAAGTAGGCTAGGTTTTCTCTCTTGATATATTTAGCTATGTCATAGTATGTTTATAATATTATGTTAAGATATGGGATGGGTTTTAGGTATTGGTGATGGAATTTGCTGTAGGCCATTCGGAAATCATAATATAGTTTTATTTAGCTTAGTTGCTTAGGTCCTTAGTAGAATTTCTATCTAAGGGCTAATTAAGACATTTTTAACATCTAAAAGGAGATTTAGATACCTTAGTCTAGTCTGGGGTAGAGTTTCCTTATAATCGATTTAGGGGATTAAAAGTGGGTCCCTTTTGACCCATCTTTGCTAAAGACTTGAACCAGTTTTGGTAGGCCTTTATGCACTCATTTTGTAATTTTGAAATGCTTATTAAGAGACTTAATAAGACTAGAGACATGATATTTGAAACACCCTGGGTTTTGACCCATAGAAAATTCCTCGATTTTTGTCTTTTTGATATCATATGACTTGGGATACTTCTCATATAATGTGGTACAGTTTCATCGGTCTTGATCGTATGGTGACCAGTGTGGGTGGGATAGGTTCTTTCCAAGGTATGGTTGGAAAATACAAGTCATATGGTAGGGTATAGGTTAGGTTACACAGTCGTATACTGTAAAGTGTTGGGTAGTGTTGGGTGGTTGAGTTTCTAGAATGGGTACGAGTCTTATTGTTGGTAATGTGTTGTTTTTTTGGGTTTTCCTTTACTTAATTTGAAACTCAATAACTCAACTTAGATCTAACTACGATTGGCTCACCATGAGTCGTAAGGTTATGGTACGGGTCTTATAGTCCAACTCGTATGTTGGATAGTGTTCAACCCCTCATGATTCTCTTATGGGTACGAGTTATGGGTACCACTCGTACCTTAGGGTACAATTGGTATGGGGTGGCCATACTATCCTATAGGAATTTTACGAAGTTTAAGTTAGAGGTAATTTAGACATTTCCCCTCTTAACCTCTTAAGGCTTCACGACATATAACACTCTTGGGACATTATTAAACTAATTTGAAATAACTAAAATTCTCTTACAACACTCTCATATTCTCTCAAGGCTCTTGGGTAAAGGAAGGATAGAGATTCATCAATAAGATCAATTTGGAGATTACAAGGGTGATTTCTGTTCATTATCTTCATAATTAAAGGAATGTTACTCCTCCCCCATTGTTAGTTCAAAATAAAGGCATGTTTTATGAATTGTTTTCATTGTATAAATGATGTATGGTTTTGTGTTTTCAAATATATGTTGGGGGTTTTGGATACAATGGTTGGTAATGGTTTTCCCAAGTCTTTTACTTATGGTTTTCATATTATTATGGTGGTTTGAACAATTGGTTGCATGTGAATGGTTAATTAGTACATGGTTTTGGCTTGGTAAACACTATTCCCCCTACATGTTTGATAAAATTCCTATGAGAATATTTCTAACTAAATTGTTGGACTTCCATTAAACAATGCATAGTATAACTTGGTAATGGAACCATAAATGGTATAAATGGTTTAAATTGTTTGCAATGGATAAATGGTAAGGTCTTGGTGGCTATGGTTGGTCTAATTGAAAGCCTTGTAGGGTACAAGGGAATCCCCCAAGCAAGCACAATAATGATCACTTGTAGGGTACATAGGATTCCCCCAAGTAAACTTAATAATGTAATCTATGTGTACATGGGAATCAATTTTTCTTAAAAAGGATAGCTAAGGACATTGTTTGCAAGTTATAGTCGGTATGTCGAAACCATTTCTTATATCCATGGTTAATAATAAATGGAATGGTGCTTTGGTTGTGTGGCGATGGTTTTAATTAGGAAATAATGGTAGGATGTGATAGCTAACCGTGAAGGTGTGAGTCCAATGGATGTACAATAGAAACTCATATTTGCTGACATAAGGATTATTCATGGAGACCATATATGATAATTATGGGGTACACATTAATTCCCCAAATACACTTGTACATATGTATCATGGAGATCAAAGGATAATCGGGAATCCCCTAATCCTATCGTATCTTTTGTTCTTACAACTTCATGTATCTGGGCCTGTTCAGGGGGTTACATTAGACCCATATAGCCCATGTGTTGGTCTAGGATGGTTAAGATACACATACCCAGGTTAATGGTTTTAAAGGTATGCTAAACTAGGTTCTCTTTCCCAAAATAGTTATATATATGTATGTACGGTTGTGAATACATATGGTTGGTTTCCTTAGTTTTAAATTTTTGCATTATGTTATATTTATCTTGAGTTCATGTAGTTTTTCACCCTCTAAGCCATTTTTCGATAGTTGTATCCCCACGCGATGTAGAAACCGACCATTCTACTTCTTCTGCATAGTGATCAAATTTAGTATCAACTTGGTTGGGTTGAAGTGGTGAGTTTTCATATTCCGAAAAGATCCATTTCGTCTCATGGATGATTTTACATTGTTTTTTTCATAGACATTGGTTTGGCTATGGTTGGGTGCATGTCCCAACTAGATATTGTTTTACTTTTGGTTAGAGACTTTGTGGGACTACTATCTATTTATATAGGCGGTGTCGGCAGTGGTCTCATCCATAGTATTGACATTTGTATTGGGGATGATACCAAATAATTATATTAATCATTGTTCCATTCTATTGAGCTATGGCCTCGTACTTTGTTATTGTTTTCGTTTTGGTAAGGTTATATGTTAGGTATTGGGATGGTTGGACTTGCTTGGGTTGTTCATGATTATGGACCTATCTTAGAGTCTCGAATTGTACAAAATGCTATCTTGTTATATTTTCAGAATTCATTCAACTCAGGGTGCGTGATTGGAGGTTGGGTTAGATAATGGGGGTGTTCTCCGGTCTTGGTTAGACTTGTGATGCCCATTACGACAAGGCCCCAACTCGGGTCATATCAAGTTGGTATCAGATTTGTAGGTTCATGGTCAATTAGGAGTCCACAAAGTCGTGTCGTGTAAATTATTTTTTAAGAGGGTGTTATTTGTCACACTCAAAAGAGAGTGGCTACAAGGCATTGAGGAAATGTTTCTTTTCTATGTGTTCTATTTTCAATATTGGAGTCTAAGTCCTAGAATCTTCTCTAATTTTGTTTTTATTCTTTTTAGATTATGCCTCGATGATCTGAAGTTCACAAAAACTCTTTTTTCCTAACTGGGGATGATATTGATGGGACACACTCTTCTCATGGGATCCATACTCGATTTAGGGTTCTAGTCCTTGATTTCTCAGGAGTTCCAACTATTTCTTATAGTTATCCTCAGGTAGATATGACGAATGTGGAGTTTCGTTAGTTGATCCATGTGATTTCTTAGTTGGTAGCTTCTCAGGATGAGCATGGTGCAATTGGTATTGCAGCATCTGAAGCCATAGGGGTTGACTTATTTATGAGGTTGAATCCTCCAACTTTTATTGGTGTTAAGGTGGAAGATGATCCTTAGGGTTTTCTAGATGTGGTGGAAATGATCTTCAGGTCCATGTAGGCCACAAATGTGGAAGGGGTGAATTTTGCTGTCTATCAGCTAAAGGATGTGGCGTACCAATGGTACGAGGAATGGATAATACAAGGGGTGAGGTTGAGGAGTCATCATTGTGGGAGACCTTTTCTAATACTTTTCTAGAATGCTTCTTTCCTTAGGAGTTAAGGGAAGAAATGGTGGAGGAATTAGTTAATCTAAAACATGGAAATATGTCGATCAATGAGTATGCCTTGAAATTTCATCAGTTGTCTATGTATGCTCTAGAATTAATTTCTGATATGAGGGACCGGATGACAAATTTGCTTCAGGACTGTCTCGTAAGTTGATCCTTGAAAGCAAGAATGCATTGCTGATCAAATACATTTATATCTCTAGGTTGGTGGTTCATATGCAACAGGTGGAAGAGAAAATGACGAAACAGGCTAAGGTAAGGGAAAAACAGGGTAAGAAGTTTTGATTCTCTGAGCAGGTGGTGGTGAACATAAAAGTGGCCGAGATGGTGGTAAGTGGACAAAGAAGAAGTGGGGGAGTTTTGGTTCTTTCTCCATAGCTAGTGCTTCTTTCTCGAAGCAGTCAAGTGACAGGCGTCAATAACTTTAGGTCATAGGGTGCCCAATCTCAGGCTCAGTCATCTTTATTATGTCCTCCTTGTAGGTTCTATGGTCGGTTGCATTAGGGTTTTTGTGATGAGGGGAGTGATGTTAGGCGTATTTACACGCCTAAAGCACCTTAATTTACCCATAGTTTAGCTAAGTTTTAATGGACAAAGTATATAATTCCTGCACTTTTAGTCCTTTTTCATGTAAGTGAGCTAACCAACGTGATTAGCAAGTTTTCAGGAATAAATGATGAAGATTTCAGCATTTTATGGACTGTTGGACGCCAAAGGAAACTTCACGTAAGAAGGAAGGCAGCTTCTGGAAGCTAGTGGACTGAAAGTGATGCATGGAGAACTTGTCCCGAGCAAAAACAGCATTTCTAAAGACATGGGGTATCAGCAGTAACTTAGTAGGATTAGGACAAGTATGCAGTAACCCAGTAGGACTAGGACAAGGATAAAAAATCTATTTCAGTAGGACTAGGACAAGGATGTTATAAAAACCCTATTTGCTGAATTTTTCAGCAAGCTTTTTATTATTGACTCATTCATTAATTCAAGTCTTTTTCATTCGACTTTTGCTCCTAATTCACGTTACAATATTCTGTAAGTCTAACACAGAGAACTCGGATCTCTTGAGAAGAACGGCTAGGGCAAAATGTTTGAGAGCTTTTGACGCCATATCACTTCCATCGCCAAGATTATTCTAGGTTGTGGTATGATGATTATATCTATTGTGATTTCCGTTGGACTCGTGAGTAGCTAAACTTCTCTGTTAGGGTTATGGAAGCCTTATGATATACTATCTATTGCTATGAGTTTGTGAATTCTTGATACGTATGCTGCTTATATCATTACTCTCTTCATCTTAATTGAATTCTTATGGTTGCAAACATATAGAATACGCCAGTATAGCATTAACTTTTTCGAAAGAAAAGTTACATGTCTGGAAAAGAGAGAATGACAAGGAAATAGGTCTACCAACCCCTGTTTAAAAGTTAGTGTCGTAACTGGATTAACCTCTTGGAGAATTCATACCATTAGTATACGCTTTAAGATCGAAAGAGTTAAAGTGATATAATCCTTGATGGTCGAAAGACACTAGGATTTACCATAGAATACGAATCTTTATAAGCGCATGCATGTCTGATTCCGCATAACTCATAGCTAATAGATACGTAAAACTCATAAGGTGGACATAACCCTAACTTACAATTCTTATTGATTAAAACCTACTAAACATTCCGTTTCTCTTTGTTACTTTGATACTCTTAATTCACACTACAATTAAATCCCCCCTTTTTTTCATAGAATTTTCGATCAACAGTCTACTAATCGTTGTATACTTAGTGACCAAGTATTCCCTGTGGGATTTGACACCCAACCCAGTTGGGTTCTATATTTGACAACGACCGCTTACACTCTTACGAGAGCTGTATTTTGAGCGTTATCAAATTTTGGCGCCGTTGCTGGGGAATACGGTTGTCAACTATGTTTGTGATAGTTACTAGACCCTTTGGTAAAAAATTCTCAGATTTTACTTTTAGTTGTTGTTTTTGTTTTATTCAGGTTTGTTTGAGTGCATGCCAAACACTCGAAGTTCGGGTCAACCGTTATTACCCATAAATCCTGAACCACAACTTATTGGCAGAATAGATGCACAACGTGACATTGAAAGAAGGGCGGCTCAATAGGAGCAGGCTAGATTAGCCGCATTGGCAGCTGCTCAAGTGCATCAACAGAATATTGATAACCCAGGTCGGGCAACAAATCCTGATGATGAGGACTTGGGTGATGATGAGTTACTTAATCCACGGTGTGCAGATGAGGTGGCAGCACCTGTGAATAGGAGAGATCGTCAAGTTAGAATGAGACCTGAACGCCAAGCTGTGCAGGATCCTTTTGATGATGATGATGACGATCTTGATGGAGCTGGTGCCACAGGGGCTATTATTCCTCCGCCCTTGGCACCTGGAGCCAAGTTCAATATCACTAGCACCATGATTCAGCTATTGCATCTCAAAGGTTTATTTGGTAGACTTGCAGGCGATGATCCGAATATACATCTGGTCAATTTTATTTCAACATGCAAGTCATTTGATAATCTAGGAGGTGGGCAGAATGCAATTCGACTGCGCTTATTTCCATTGTCTCTGTCTGGGGAGGCAACTCTATGGCTGAACGGGCTAACTCCTGATTCTATTACTAATTGGAGGCAACTGAAAGATGCTTTCCTAGAAAGATTCTTTCCGCCATCCAAGAGAGCACAGTTAAGAGATGAGATCAGCAATTTCCGACAGCTTCCAACTGAAGCTCTCCACAAAACATGGGACAGGTTCAAGAAGAAGCTTATGCGGTGCCCAAATCATCAAATGACCAACATCCACTTGATGGAGATATTATATAGGGATTTGAACTCAGTGACAAAGCCAGTGGTTGATAATGCTGCAGGTGGGTCATTCATGGACCTTACTATCATTGAGGCAAGTGATATGCTGGACCGTATGACAAAGCAGAGAAGAGCCTGGCATACCAGGGATGCTGAGGTAGCAAGCTCTACTTTATCTGTTGGCATGGCTGCAGAGCAGAGGCGTAGACAAGAGGAACGTGACCAAGATATGGCTCACATGAAAATGCAGATGGATCTTCTTACCAAGTATTTATTATCAGGGAATATCGAAAAGGTTAAAGCCGTTGTATCACAGGGAAGATATGATTCCGATTCTGAGGGGGAAGAAAATTACTTGAATAATCAGGGGGTTTCCGAGGCAATGCCCAAGGAAACCAAGGTCGGAACTATTATGATAAATCTAGATACAAGGACCGCGATCAAGGTGGTTGGAAGAATAAGACTGACAGGAGTGGTTTGTATGTTCCTCCTGGAAACCGTGAGGCTGTGGCGTCTGGCTTTGGAAAGATGTCCATGGATGACATGATGGCTAAGCTGTTGAAAGGGGTGGAGGCAACCAATATGGGCATTACTGAAGTAAAAAAGGATTTGTCATCCATAAATCAATTGGTTGACTCGCATTCTACTGCAATAAAACAAATGGAGCAAAAATTGAATCAATTATCAGCGACATTCAACCAAAGAAAGGCTGGCACACTACCCAGTGACACTGTGCAAAACCCAAGGAATGACGAATCGTGTATGGCTATTACTACCCAGAGTGGTAAAGTGTTGGAAAATCCATCCAAAGGAAAGAAGGTGGTTGATGATATAACAGAGAATGTTGATAAAGCAGAGTTTGAAGATGCCGTAGAAGCTGAAGTGAGTACTCATGATGTTGAACCTAGACGTCACCAGCTTGAAAAGAGTGATAATCGGAAGCAAGATAAAAAGGAAGTGGTGGAGAAAATGATTCCTCTTCCACCACCACCTTTTCCTCAAAGACTGAAGAAGAAGGCTGATGACACTCCTGAAAAGGTTGATAATCGGAAGCAAGATAAAGAGGAAGTGGTGGAGAAAATGATTCACCTTCCACCACCACCTTTTCCGCAGAGACTGAAGAAGAAAGCTGAGGACACCAGGTTCAGTAAATTCATGACCATGTTGAAGCAGCTGACTATTAATTTTTCGTTGGTGGAGGCGCTGGAACAGATGCCTGGGTATGCTAAATTCATGAAGGACCTGTTGACAAAGAAGCGGGCAGCAAGTTATGAACTGGCGAATAATGTTCATCATTGTAGTGCAATCGCTACAAGATCTTTAGTACAGAAGAAGGTAGATCCTGGTGCTTTCACTATTCCTTGCACGGTTGAATCTATGAATTTTGCTAAGGCATTATGAGATCTGGGGGCTAGAATCAATTTGATGCCGTTATTTGTTTACAGAAAGTTGGGGTTGGGCGATCCTACACCAACCAATATGCGACTCATGATGGCAGATAGGTCGGTAAAACGGCCTGTTGGTATCTTATATGATGTGTTGGTGAAGGTTTCCACCTTCATCTTTCCTGTAGACTTTGTTCTTTTGGATTACAAGGTGGATTCTGAAGTTCCCATAATCTTGGGGCATCCTTTCCTCGCAACTGGAAGTGTGCTGATTGATTTAAGAGCTAATGAGTTTTTATTTGGGCTGAATGACGAAGTGGTCCGTTTTGATGTATGTAAATCAATGAAGCAGCCTAGAGATATGGATGTGTTCTCTGTAGTTGATGTTTACTATGAGGATGAGAAAGGATTATCTGTAGAGAAGCAGCTTACTGTTGAGCCATTATCTGCTGTGCTGCTGAATTTTGAGCGTAAGGAGGTTGAAGAATATGAAGAAACCGTTTGTGCTCTAACAGGAATAAGGTCCTATTCTCATGCTCCTAAGAAGCTGGACCTTGATCTTAAGAATCGACCGTCACCAACAGCAAAGACTTCCATTGAAGATCCACCAGTGCTAGAATCGAAAGAGCTCCCCAGTCACCTAAGGTATGCGTTCTTGGAAAGTGGAAATACACTTCCGGTGAGTGTTGCGGCTGATTTAGGTGAACAACACGTAGAGGCTCTCATCTCTGCTCTGAAGAGGTACAAGAGAGCCGATGGTTGGTCTATTGATGATATAATTGGTATCCCACCTGGGATATGTATGCACAAGATGCATCTCGATGAAGATTGCATACCCACAATTAAGCATCAGCGTCGTCTGAATCCATTCAGAAAACGATCCACCAAATATCTCGATGAAGTCTAAGTAATTGAGATAACTATGTCGTGCCACGATAATAAATCAAGCGCTTGGTGGGAGGCAACCCATCATTTTTAATTGTTTTTGTTGTTTTTGTTTTCCTAGGATTTTGTCGAGCCACGACCAAAACAAAGGCGCTTGATGGGAGGCAACCATTCTATCTAATCGTTTTTGTTGTTTTTGAATAAGTATAGGTGCAAGAGGTGTAAGGAAGAGATTGTTTTCAAATTTTTATTTGAAAGTATTGCATGTTGAAGGTGGTAAGTTGGGAACGAAGAAGCAAAAGGCTATGAGTTAGGCATTGCCTATGAAAATCTAGGCAACGAACAAGGCAAGGCCTATGCTATGGCCTAATCTCTCTGAATCTAGAATGCCATAGCATAGGCACCGCCTATGCCTAACAATACCGTATCATAGGCGCCGCCTATGCTCAACTAGGCTTTGCAAAAGGCGCCGCCTATGCCAAGCATAGGCAAAGCATTAGGCGCCGCCTATGCTCACTTTTTGGTCTCATAATCCGATTCCAAACGGGTCAAAACCCGACCCAAGCTTGTCCTATAAATAGAACCTTAGTCTTAGAACAAAAATGCATTGCAAATTCAACCTAAGCGCCGCCTACCTCTCCAAAATCTCTCAAATTTTTTCCTTTTGCTCTTTTAACTTTGCAAGAACATCTTCCGAGGCCATCAACCAAGTAAGTACTTCTTTGCTCTTCTTTTATATTCCGTAAAGTACTACACTACTACGCCTATAATAAATTGTTAAATCTTGAAGTAGTGTTGCTGATTTAAATATGGTTGATTTGTTGTGATACAACTAAGTGAGTGAAAGAATACGTAAGGATGTTCTAGACTTGGTTCCAACCTGAATTTGATTTTCATACACTGTCATACTTTTGCGGAATCGACATGGTTAAGATAATTGCATAATCTTGTAACTCGAAAGCTTGTATGTTTGAATGACTTGTCCATCGAGATGAAAATCATGGTTAACTACAAACATGAGATGTTGTGATTATTTCTAAGCCATAAATTGATACAATATCTATGTAGTAGTTTTGTTCAAAGAGATGCATTAGTCAAAACATGAAAACATAGTTAAGAATACATGAAAAAGAATTGAAAAGGATAGTGATGATGCCAAGAAAAGTATGACTGCACTGAATATATTGTTGGAACATAACACCTAAATGTAGGGCGATGAAGTCTGAGTAATCGATATCTTTAACTTAATTAAGTTTGTGCCAACAAATTAAGTTTGGGGTAGTTCCACTACTTTTGGTTTGTCGATTGTATCTACCGAGATGAAGCTAACATGACTATTATTTTAATCTCAGGTACAATGGCACCAAAAAGTCGACCCGGAAAAGAAAAAGCATCTACCTCACAGAAAGGCCAGAAAAGGGGAAGAAAAGAGCAAGATGAATCCTCCTCACTGCAAATACCTCGACGCATATACGGGATAAAATGGTTCCTAGAGGAGAAAGGAAAGGAGTTGTACAAGAACAATAAAGTAAAAAAATATGTTCATGTGGAGTTGATACAAAATGAGAGCCTAGCAAAGAAAGAACCCCGCATTTTGGCTAAGATAATGGTGTTACATCTTGATTTCATCTTTTGAGATATGGGAGAGTGCAATATCGATCTAACGCGAGAATTCTATGCCAACTGGTCACCGAAAACTACAGGGAGTGAAGTAATGATTCGGGGCCAAGTCCTGCAACTAAATGCGGAGTTCTTCAACTCCTTTCTAGGTTCTCCATCTGTTGATCCATCACCACTCAAGGAGCTGTATAACAGACCTCCGTACAGGGAAATCAGACACACACTGTACGGAACAAGATCAATGGCACGTTGGAGTAGACACAAGGACACCGGTCGGCACAACACCTTCCCGTATGTCTCCTTGAACAGGGAAACTAGGATATGGTTGCTAATAGTCAACTCTTGCCTGATTCCAAGGTCACAGTACAAAAAGATCACATGTGATAGAGTGTGCTAGGTATACGCTTTGATGACGAACATCCCCATCAACATTGGGGCGATTATTCGATCTTCAATGCGTAAGGCCAGGCTGCACAAGAGGTCCCACTTCAGCTTTGGCAATCTATTGACTACGATATTGAGGAAAGAGGACATCAAAGAGGAACCTGCAGATCATAAGCTTCCACACAACCCGAAGAAGGTTGACCTCACAAAGGTTAAAGATACTGAATCCATGCATGGCGTCCACCTAACCACTGCAGAAAGACATGCTCGCAATGAAAGCTTCTTCCACCATTTATATGGCAGGGCGAGGTTTACCATGATGAGCGGGGGTCGTGTTCCAACTGCTGCAGAGCTCCAACAATTGGATTATGACTACCCAATGAATGAGCATGCAAGGGCTATGTGTGGAGTAGGTGTATACTTTGAGGAACCTCTTGATGACGACATGCCAACCGATGATGATCGACGAATGACAGACTCCGACGTGGAGGAGAACTCTGATGACGACGACTCTGATGATGATTCCGATGCAGGGGGTATGACCCCAGACATAGAGGAGGAGTCCGACTAACCAGGTTCTTCTTATTTATTTTCCACTGAAGGCAGTGTGTCCCGTCTAAGTGTGAGGTGCTGGTATTTGTATGCTATACTTCTTTATCTGCATTTGCATTTATTTATGTTTATTTGTTTTAGTTGTATTTAGTTGTTAGTAGTTAAATTTTAGAATTTTGTTTTACACTTTGCATGCAATTGTTCTGATAGGCGGCATGGTATTCTGACAAGAGTTTGTGCTAAAACCATTACTATTGAGATATTTAGGCTCCAAATGTGACTCACTATTGTATGATTTAATTCCTTCATATGTTAGGTCAAGAGTCTTTACTGCTCCCAATAAAGTTGACCATGTGCCTTGTGTGTGTGAGATGATAGTATATTCTATGTTTGTGGCTGATGCTAGAACTTTCCCGGTGTGTGTGTAAAGCGAAATAAAGAGTGTGAGTTTAGGAGATGATTTAGGCATTTCTTTGACAACCTGTGATTGTTTACCTTCTTTTTACCTACCCGTGGACATTACCCTAGTCAACCCTTTTGAGCCTTTAAGCCATTTTCTTTGACAGCCTCATATGTAGCCTAATCCAATTTTTTTACGACCATAATTTGATCCAAATTCCTAAGCGCTTTAAATTGTAAAGTCATGTGACAAAATAAAAGGAAATTGGGTGAGAGTGATGCCTTAAAGTGAATTGGTACTTGAATTTGTTATGAAAAAGAATGGCTATTATAGAGGTGTGTTATAAAAAAAAAATGAAAAATGAAATGAAAAAGAAAAATACAAAGTTGATTCTATTTAAAATTGAATAAAAAAAGAGGTGAAAAGGGTTATAGATTAAAAGAAAGTAGAAAGGTCGTTTGAAAGAAAGTGTAAATGGCATAATGTGATGTATTAAAGTGCTTAGGAAACTTAGTCACTATTTCTTGCCAATATAGTCCTACCTGTCCCTTAGCCTACATTACAACCAGTAAAAGACCTATTTGATCCTAAGCTAAGCATTCTGATATTAGTGGAGCATTACACTAAGGGAAAACCTATGGTCATCAGTTGCAACATATGAATTCATTGTGAGAGAGAGAGCAAGGAGAGTCTTATACCCATGTTCTGAAAAATGCAAAACTTGTGAGTGATTATGGGTGATATATTATAGGAGACACACATGGTTGATGATTGTTGGGTAGTTGTTGTATGATTCTTGGTGACTTAACTTTTGGATACGAATTAACCATCATCACGAGTCTATGTTGGAGGTTGAATTTTTTCTAGAAGTGATTAGAAAACTACTCTTTGTTAATAATTGTGTGCCTGTCTTGATGAATATTTTGTGCTGTTACTGTGAAAACCTAAGTAGATGTTTATATGGACATGATATATTGTCCGAGGACGAACAAAGCTTTAAGTGTGGGGTGTTGATGTTAGGCGTATTTATACGCCTAAAGCACCTTAATTTACTCATATTTTAGCTAAGTTTTAAAGGACAAAGTATATAATTCCTGCCCTTTTAGTCCTTTTTCCTGTAAGTGAGCTAACCAACATGATTAGCAAGTTTTCAGGAATAAATGATGAAGATTTCAGCATTTTATGGACTGTTGGACGCCAAAGGTAACTTCACGTAAGAAGGAAGGCAGCTTCTGGAAGCTAGTGGACTGAAAGTGATGCATGGAGAACTTGTTCCGGGCAAAAACAGCATTTCTAAAGACTTGGGGTATCAGCAGTAACTTAGTAGGATTAGGACAAGTATGCAGTAACCCAGTAGGACTAGGAGAAGGATAAAAAACCTATTTCAGTAGGACTAGGACAAGGATGTTATAAAAACCCTATTTGCTGAATTTTTCAGCAAGCTTTTTATTATTGACTAATTCATTAATTCAAGTCTTTTTCATTCGACTTTTGCTCCTAATTCACGTTACAATATTCTGTAAGTCTAACACAGAGAACTCAGCTCTCTTGAGAAGAACGGCTAGGGGAAAACGTTTGAGAGCTTTTGACGCCATATCACTTCCATCGCCAAGATTATTCTAGGTTGTGGTATGATGATTATATCTATTGTGATTTCCGTTGCACTAGTGAGTAGCTAAACTTCTCTGTTAGGGTAATGGAAGACTTATGATATACTATCTATTGCTATGAGTTTGTGAATTCTTAATACGTATGCTGCTTATATCATTACTCTCTTCATCTTAATTGAATTCTTATGGTTGCAAACATATAGAATACGCCAGTATAGCATTAACTTTTTCGAAAGAAAAGTTACATGTCTGGAAAAGAGAGAATGACAAGGAAATAGGTCTACCAACCCCTGTTTAAAATTTCGTGTCGTAACTGGATTAACCTCTTGGAGAATTCATACCATTAGTATATGCTTTAAGCTATAAAGAGTTAAAGTGATATAATCTTTGATGGTCGAAAGACACTAGGATTTACCATAGAATACGAATCTCTATAAGCGCATGCATGTTTGAATTCCGCATAACTCATAGCCAATAGATACGTAAAACTCATAAGGTGGACATAACCCTAACTTACAATTCTCATTGATTAAAACCTACTAAATATTCCGTTTCTCTTTGTTACTTTGACACTCTTAATTCACGCTACAATTAAATCCCCCCTTTTTCGTAGAATTTTCGATCAACAGTCTACTAATCATTGCATACTTAGTGACCAAGTATTCTCTGTGGGATTCGACACCCAACCCAGTTGGGTTCTATATTTGACAACGACCGCTTACACTCTTACGAGAGCTGTAGTTTGAGCTTTATCAGGGAGGTAAAAGTGATTCAAATATTTTTAGTGAGACCATATTCTTAGAAATTATTCTGTTGGTAAGGTTTCTCCGGGAGAGATCAAGGTTCTGGTTGACTTTTCATCTGCTTATGAACCCAGGGGAGCTGCTTTGGTATCTATTTTTTCTTCTGGTACCGGCATAGGTCGGAATAGGTTATATGCTCTAGCGCCTGAAAGGAGTCTAAGTTATTGCCTTATTTTGTCACTGGTACATTATGACTTTTCTCATGATGTGTATTTCTTACTTTATCTAGGGTCCACTTTTTTTTTAAGTTACCTTATTTGTGGCTATGTATTTTGGTTTTGATCTCGAGGTTATTTTGGATCCTTACTCTATTTCTACCATGGTAGGTGACTCTATGGTTGCTAAAAGATCCTATAAGGGTGTGTGGTATCATTTGGTAGTAAGGAGACTTCGGTCGATTTGTTTGAATAAGACATGTTGGATTTTAATATCACACTAGGGATGGATTGGTTACACTTGTTCTATGTGTTCTTAGATTATTAGACTCATAAGTTTGTCTTTAACTTTCTATGTGAACCAATTATTTAATGGGAAGGTGGTTCCCAAGCTCCTAAGGGAAAGTTTATATCATATCTTATAGCTTGAAGGTTAATCACCAAAGTGTTTATCTAACAATTAGTCTAGATTAAAGATTCTAACTTGGAAGGTACTTCTTTGCATTAAGTTCTGGTGGTGAATGAGTTTCCTGGGGTCTTTTCGGATGATCTTCTTGGTGTTCCTTCGAATAGAGAGAATGAGTTTGGGATTGATTTGGTTTCTGACACTTTCCAAATATCTATTCCTTTTTATAGAATGGATCCGTCTGAGTTGAGATAACTCAAGGAGCAACTTAAGGATCTTTTGGATTAGGGTTTTGTAATACCCCACAGTTTGGACTAGAATGGAAATCCGTCATTCATATACGTAGATGTTCCAAAATCCACGAATCCTATGAAATTTAGTGTATTAATCAATTATGTAGTGTGGGAATCTATTTGAGCATGAATTAAGATCATAGAGGTCCCCAAACGCAAGGATGAGGTGAAAGTTTTCCTATCATTCAAGTTTTTGTGAGCGTCAAAACTTGGGTCAACATAAATCGACCATAACTCCTTTTATATATCGAATTATAGGATCTACTATATATCAAATGGAAACTCTTTGAATTATCTTTCCAACAATACCAATTTCGTCAAAAACTGATATCGGAAAGAATAGTTATGCCCATTTTACTCCAGCATGTCAGGCTTAGAAACGGAGTGACGACATTAGTGATAAGCCGTCATGCCCGTGACGACCTATCACTAATGTCGTCATCCCTGGTCAGATTTCTACCACCAGTGACGACATTGTGTGATAAGCCATAACGCCCGTGATGGACTATCAGCAATGTCCTCAACCTTAACCAGAAAATTAAAATTTTACCCTTTTGTGACGACATTACGTGATGACTTATCACCAGCTTGACGGCTTGTCACGGATGTCATCAGCAATTTTTTTCCAGCAATTTAAGGACATTTTTACAAGGGTATTTTGGACTTTTCCCATCTTTTGGAGGTCTCTATAAATATGAGGAACCCCATCCAAACCCTAATTCCTTCATCTACTCTTCCAATTCTCTTAAGAGAAAATATATAGGGTTTTATTCAAAAACCCAAATCTTCCAAAAATCATCCATATATTCTTTAAGATTTCCTGAAGAATCAAGTTCCTCATAGTGTGGGCTTCGAGAATTATTTATTACAAGTGCGGATAGAGTCTCAAGCATTAGAATTCATCCAATTTCAAAGATTAAGGTATGTAAATGTTGATTCTTGGGTCCCTTTCATAAAAAAAACTCAAGAAACCTTTGGAAAACTCAAATATTTCTATGTTTATGAGTTGTTAATGATTTGTATGAGTTGAAATTGATGTTACATGTGATTTTGAGTTTTGATTCATGTTTATTTACAACATTCATGACCCTTGACAATAGTAGGTGGAATCTATGTGATATTTGTGATGAATCTTCCTTATGCTGCTTTCTATGTGATGTGCTCATGTCAAATGGGTGTAGAAATGGTTGAATAAGTGAAGCATGTTCCCCCTAGGTTTGATAAAGAGCTTACGTGAAGCATAAGGGCCATAGTAGCATGTTGAAGATGAAACCCCAAATTATGAGTTAGTTTATGCATGCCTAGTGTTTGATAAAATGCTCAAGTGAATGAGTTATTCCATGGTAGTAGGACATGCCCAAATAAGTGTGAACCCATTCATGTATAGTGTTTGTTGAAGGACCTTAGTGAATAAGTGGAGATGTGATAGTAGTAAATTCCCCAATTATGTGCTCTTGATATATGGTAAGTTTTTAATACATGCCAAGTAGTTAGAAAGTAAGTTATGACATGATAGTATGAAGTTTCCCCAAGCCATGTGATATCCAAACACATGTCAAGACTGATTTGGGTATGAAATAGTTGAGGTAAACCTTGTTGAATGGAGTACGATCTAGTATCATGTTTCCCCTACGTTATTATATGATTGTGATTAATAGATGCTTAAAGTGACCCCTTCGTGATTGTGATGATGAATAGATGTTTGTGATCCTTAAATTCTTGAGGTGATGTATTAATGACTGCAAGATGCTTTAATGATTGTGATGATAAATGAATTCTTGTGATGATGAATGAATGATTGTGGTGATTAAAGTCAAGAATGATTATGCTTTACTTTTATGTTATCGAGTCCTGGGGGTATTTATACCCGACAATAAAGCTGTTGTCTAGAGCCTGTGTCAGTTTCTCGATAATTCCAGTCGAGCCATGATTCTCAAAACTCAATAAACTGTAGAACTCTATACCCCCAGACAAGTGCAAAACTTAAGAAAGCTCTGTAATATCACTTATCTTTGTAATCTCTATATCACTAGTAATCTAGCTTTAGTCCTGTAATCAACTCAGATATAATAGTATTCAAGTGATTTAATTCTAATCTTAGAAGTGATTCGAGTAATCTATTCAAGATTTGTATCGTCAGTCAGATACCATGACTCAATACCTTTTCCATCAGATACGGAACTAAGTAATTTAAGCATAACTCAGTCAGATTTTTGAGAAACATGATCAGAATCAGATTCAATTCAAATGTATACAGTTGAGAATTCTGTTCAGAGTCTTTCAGTTGGGGGTAGAAACTAGCACCGAGCGAGGGAAGGGATGGCGTCTCTTCCCATCAGCGAGTGAGGCCGGAGTCGTTAGTAGCAATTCCTGACCTACAGATCTTTGTTACCAGCGGAGGATACAGGAGTCACCATCAGGAAAGGCTGTCACCTCTAGAGAAAGAGAGTATTTGACTATTATATTGCCTTAGGTTGACTTCCTGGTAAGGGTTATCCGTAAAAGAGGATTCACCAGAGAGAGGTCTTTACCTGTGGCATGGTATTGACACCTTTCCAGCTGGGGTTACAGGTTGGACCCCACCTATGGTAGGTTGGGGCATGTTGGTTAAGTAGCTACTTCCCACAGTTGCAGTTTCAGTATCAATCTTTAGAAATTAGGACTGTGTGGTACAGTCGTCTATCTCAGTTAGGAACTCAGATAGTTCCATTAATTCATGGACCATCCTGTCTGATAGGCTTGGCCTCATATACATATTCTTATTATCATATCTAGAGATCTCCCATCAGAGAGTCTTGATCTCAGTCTTAGACTATGTTGAGTATTCTTATTATCATATCTAGAGATTTCCCATCAGATATGCTTGATGTCCATCTCATATTTTGCTGAGTATTCTTCTTGTCATATTCGGACATGATCATTCTTCTTATCATTGATAATCGCTTTCGGAATAATCTGTTAGAAAAGTTGATCTCCAATTCTGTCAGTCGAACGTAGTAAGATCAGAATTCAGTCCTTGATGTAAGTACATCCAGAATCTCAGTGATTAGTATCAGATGAGTCAGTGATTCAGTATCTCAGTGTCAGTAGTGAGTTCAGTCTACAGTAAAGAGGTATCCGAGTTTCTGTATCTAGAGTTGCGCTGATTGTGTTCATAGTCTGTGCATTCATGTAGGTGTTCTCATGCGGTATCTTCATGATTATTCAGTTTAGATATTGTGCATATATGAGACCTTGCATTAACCTACCTCATCTACATATTCGGTACATTCCAGTATTGACGTATTTGTGCGATGTGTTTTATTTGACACCATAGGTTCAGAGGCACAGGATCCAGAGTATCCTCAGCAGTTCAGTCCCAGCCAGCAGCAGTAGCAATGAGTCCTCTTCTTTCGAGGATGAATTTTAGTTTACTATTATTGCTTTAGTCTTTGTTTATTTTCAGTTAATGGAGTTAGTTGGGGACCTGTCCCATCATCTTTGCAGTTCAGATAGTTTAGAGGCTTTTCAGACGGATGTATTTGTTTTCAGTTTTCTGTATTATGAGTATTCATAGATGTGTTGAACCTTATGACTAGTTTCCGCATTTATTTTGGATATTATGCAATGTATATGTATAAATATCAGTAAAGGGTTAGCTTGTGGTCTTTCGGGGTTATAACCATTGTGTGACATCTAAGGATGTGATCTTGAGGCGGTACAAACTTGGCATCAGAACCTATGGTTTAAGAGTGTCCTAGGGAGTCTGAAAAGAAACATCTAGTATAGTCTTACGCATAGGTGTGTAGTGTACCACATTTATGTACAAGAGGCTACAGGATGTTCTTAAGAGCAGTTTCCCTTCTTTCATTGATTATTTCATACAAGTGATCATGAGATCAAGTTGGTTCACAGTCTAATCCACTTGTTTCTTCAAATTATAGATATGCCTCCTCGCAGAAATTCTGTCTGTGGGGTTGATGATCAGCATGGCCAGTAGATCTTGAGAATGACAGTGTGTCACATGCAGAGTTTTGGGCAACTTTTCAGGTGATAGCCCAAGCTGTGCTTAGTGTTCAGGGCAATGTCAGGCTGCAACCCCACCTCAGTAAGATGGGGACTCAGCCGCAGCCAGAATCAGAAGTTTCATAAAAATAAATCCGCTCTAATTCTTTGGGCCAGTAGTAGGTGAGGATCCATATATTTATCTAGAAGAGGTGTAGAAGATCACCTAGATTATGCATGTTTCTATGGAGGAGAGTGTTGAGTTATTATCTTATAGACTGAAAGATATTGTTTATGATTGGGTAGGGATGTGGGAGAAGAGTAGAGGGGAGAATGCAACTCCTGTGACTTGTCTAGAGTTTCAGAGTGCCTTTATAGATAGGTTTTTCCCACTAGAGATGAGAGAGGCTGAGGTAGAAGCGTTTATGAACCTAAGGCAAGGTTCCATTACCGTGAAAGAGTATTGTCTTAAGTTGAACCAATTAGCTAAGTATGCTCCTGACTTGATAGTTGACCCTAGAGAGAGTATGAGTAAGTTTGTGACTGGTGTATCTAGGTTAGTGTTGAAAGAGTGTAGGACTGCTATGATTCATAGAGATATGGACCTTTCTAGACTGATGATGCATATACAATAGATTAAGGTAAATAAGATGAAAGAGAGAGAGAGTGAGTAAGAGAGCCAAGATAGGTAGTCATGGTTTCTCACAGTCAGGGTCTCAAGGTGGTAGTAGTTCTCGGTATGGTCAAAGATTTTTAGTTCCATCTCCATCTTCAGCTAGTGTACCCGCATATGTGTTTAGAGGTGTCATATCTGAGGGAGAGCCAAGCTGCAAAGCCCATAGTAGTGATAGTGGTATTCGTACACATCCGTGTTGTGGAGAGTGCGGCAGGCGCCACCAATGTGTGTGTGGAGCTGGTAGTGATGTCTACTTTGGGTGTGGTAAGACAAGCCATAGAATGCAAGAATGTTGGGTGCTGACTCAAAGGGGCAGACACCGTGCGTTTCAGGCTTGCCTTGATTGGGAAAGATCCCCTGAAATAGATCCGGGTATGTTATAAGCCCTTCATCTTTATGACATGCATTGATAGATCCTTTGCTACTATTTTTATCTTATATGTTAGCATGACTCATGCATGATTTTCAGATCATGACCCAGTCTGTAGGTGCCCCACGCACTGCCTCGGTATTTCAGCAAAGTGTGTGTAGAGGGACATAGAGTCCCAAGGGGGAGATACCTCATAGTATTATGATGTTGGATTCCATTAGATTCATCCCGATGCATGTTCAGATTTTCTATATGAAGTTAGCATCAGTCGTTATTGCACTGTGAAGTCGGGTTTTTGAAAGTCAGCTTAGCTGGACATTCATGCATTAGATATGTGCATTTAGTAGAAATGAGTTCAGCTTGTCAGTGTGTGACCAGCCATGCATTCTTGAGATCAGCCCAGTTATGAATCCATGCAACAGATATGCATGCGTGTTATGAGAATTCAGCTATGAGTAGATTCAGTCGAGTATTCCATGCATCAAATATGCATGCCCAGTGCGATAATTCTATATGTCAGTGGTTCCAGTTTCATAGTCATGTTCTAGATATTCACATCCCTTAAGTAATTTCAGTTGAGCAGTACTCATAACTTATTAAGTGACATTCGAGGACGAATGATTGCAAGGGGGAGATAATGTAATACCCCATATTTTGGATTAATATGGAAATCCATCATTCATATGCGTAGATGTTCCGAAATCCATGAATCATTTGTAATTTAGTGTTTTAATTAATTATGTAGTGTGGGAATCTATTTGAGCATGTATTAAGATCATAGAGGTCCCCTAACTCAAGGATGAATTGAAAGCTTTCCTATAATTCAAGTTTTAGTGAGCATCAAAACTTGGGTCAACTTAAATCGACCATAACTCCCTGTATATATCGAATTAGAGGAAATATTATATATCAAATTAAATCTCTTTAAATTATCTTTCCAACGATACCAATTTTGTTAAAAACCGATATTGGAGAAAAGAGTTATGCCCATTTTACTTCAGCATATTAGGCTGAGAAATTGAGTGATGACATTAGTGATAAGCCATAACGCCCGTGATGACCTATCACCAATGTTATCATCCCTGAGCATATTTCTACCCCTAGTGATGACATTTTGTGATAAGCTGTCACGCCCGTGATGGCCTATCACCAATGTCATCAACTTTAACCAGAAAATCAAAATTTCACCCTTTTATGAAGACATTTCGTGACGACTTATCACCAACTTGATGGTTTGTCACGGATGTCGTCAGCTATTTTTTTAAGCAATTTAAGAATGTTTTTTCTAGGGTATTTTGGTCTTTTCCCATCTTTTGGAGGTCTCTATAAATATGAGGAACCCTATCTAAACCCTAATTCCTTCATCTAGTCTTCCAATTCTCTTAAGAGAAAATATCCAGGGTTTTATTCATGAACCCTAATCTTCAAAAAATCATCCATAAATTCTACAAGATTTCTTCAAGAATCAAGTTTCTTATAGTGTGGGCTTTGATAATCATTTATTAAAAGTGCGGATAGAGTCTCAAGTATTAGAATTCATCCAATTTCAAATATTAAGGTATGTAGATGTTGGTTCTTGGGTCCCTTTCATCCAAGAAGCCCAAGAATCCTTTCCAAAACTAAAAGATTTTTATGTTTATGATTTGTTAATGATTTGTATGAACTGAAATTGATGTTACATGCATTTTTGAGTTTTGATTTATGTTAGTTGACAAGATTCATGAGCCTTAACCCTAGAGGGTGGAATTCATGTGACATTTGTGATGAATCTTCCTTATGTTTTTTCTATGTGATGTTTTCATGTCAAATGGGTGTAGAAATGGTTGAATAAGGGAAGCATGTTCCCCCTAGGTTTGATAAAGAGCTTAGGTGAAGCATAAGGGACATTGTAGCATGTTGAAGATGAAACCCCAAATTGTGAGTTAGTTTATGCATGCCTAGTGTTTGATAAAATCCCTAAGTGTGAAACCATGCATGTCTAGTGTTTATTGAAGGACCTTAGTGAATAAGTGGAGATGTGATAGTAGTAAATTCCCTAATTATGTGCTCTTGATATATGCTAAGTTTTTAATACATGCCAAGTGGTTAGCAAGTAAGTTATGACATGATAGTATGAAGTTTCCCCAAGCCATGTGATATCCAAACACATGTCAAGACTGATTTAGGTATGAAATAGTAGAGGTAAAACCTTATTGAATGGAGTACGATCTAGTAGCATATTTCTCCTATGTTATTATATGATTGTGATTGAGAGATGCTTAAAGTTACTCCTTTGCAATTGTGATGATGAATAGATGTTTGTGATTCTTAAATACTTGAGGTGATGTCTTAATGACTGTGAGATGCTTTAATGATAGTGATGATAAAAAAATGCTTTTGATGATGAATAAATGATTGTTGTGATGACTAATCAAGAATGGTTATGCTTTACTTTCATGTTATTGAGTCCCTGGGGGTATTTATACCCGACAATACAGTTGTTGTCTAGAGCCTATGTCAGTTTCTCAATAATTCCAGTTGAGTCATCATTCTTAGAACTTAGTGAACTATAAAACTTGGTATCCTCATGCAAGTGCAGAACATAAGAAAGCATAGTAATCTCAGTTATCTATGTAATCACTGTATCGCTAGTAATCTACCTCAGTCCTGTAATCATCTCAGATCTAATAGTATTCAAGTGATTTAATTCTAATCTCAAAAGGGATTGGAGTAATCTATTCAATCTTTGTATCATTAGTCAGATACCATAATTCGATACCATTTCCTTCAGATACAGAACTAAGTTATTTTAGTGTAACTCAGTCAGATCTTTTGTGAAACATAATTAGTATTAGATTCAGTTCAGTTGGGTTCAATTGAGAATTCAGTTCAGGGTCTTTCAATTAGGAGTAAAAACTAGCACCGAGCGAGGGAAGGGATGACGGCTCTCTCTGTCAGCAAGAGAGGCCGGAGTCGTTTGTATTAATCCCTGACCTCCAGAACTATGTAGATAGTGCAGGATAGAGAGAGTATTTGACTATTATATTACCTTAGGTCGACTTCCTAGTAAGGGTCATCCATCAGAGAGGATTGACCAGAGAGAGGTATTTACCCATGGCACGATATTAACACCCTTCCAGCTGGGGTTACAGGTTGGACCCCACCAATGGTAGGTTGGGGAAAGTCAGTTAAGTAGCTACTTCCCACAGTTGCAGTTTCAGTATCAATCTTTAGAAATCAGGACTGTGTGGTATAGTCGTCTATCTCAGTGAGGTAGTCAGATAGTTCCATTGATTCATGGACCATCCTGTCAGATAGGCTTGGTCTCATATACAAATTCTTATTATCATATCTAGAGATCTCCCGTCAGAGAGACTTTATCTCAGTCTCAGACCATGTTGAGTATTCTTATTATCATATCTAGAGATCTCCCATCAGATAGGTTTGATCTCCATCTCAGATTATGTTGAGTATTCTTGTTGTTATATTCAGACATGATCATACTTCTTATCATTGATAATCTCTTCCAGAATAATCTGTTAGAAAAGTTGATCTCTAATTTTGTTAGTCAAAATCAGTAAGCTCAGAATTCAATCCTTGATGTAAGTACATCCAGACTCTCAGTTATCATTAACAGATAAGTTAGTGATTTAGTATCTCAGTGTCAGTAGTGAGTTCAGTTTGCAGTAAAGTGGTATCCTTGTTTTAGTATCTAGAGTTGTGGTGATTGTGTTTATGGTCTGTGCATTTATTTATGTGTTCTCATACGGCAACTTAATGATTATTCAGTTTAGATATTAGGCATTCATGATCCATTGCATTAGCCTACCTCATCTACAAACTCGGTACATTCCTGTACTGATGCATTTATGCTATGGTGTTTTATTTAACAACATAGATTTAGAGGCACAGGATCTAGAGTATCCTCAGCAGTTCAGTCCCAGTTAGCACCAGTAGCATTGAGTCCTCTTCTTTCGAGGATGAATTTTAGTTTACTATTATTACTTCAGTCTTTGTGTATTTACAGTTAATGGAGTTAGTTGGGGACCTATCCTAGGAACACCGTAATTCAAATAATTTAGAGGCTTTTCAGACGGATGTATTAGTATTCAGTTTTCTTTATTATGAGTATTCATAGATGTGTTGAACATTATGGCTAGTTTTTACATTTATTTTCAGATATTATGCAGTGTATAGGTACAAATATCAGTTAAAGATTAGCTTGTGATCCTTCGGGGTCATAAGCACCGTGTGACATCTTGGGATAGGATCTCGGTGCATTACAGGTTTCATCTGTCGTAGTGTGTCCCCATAGGGCGCACCTATTTTATTCATGCATAAAATGGATGGATCCCTTCAAATGAGTATTCCTTATCGACAGTTGAATAAGGTGATAGCTAAGAACAAGTATGCTCTTCCTTGAATAGATAACTTATTTGATCAGTTGCAAGGTACCAAATTCTTTTTAAAGATAGGTCTTTGATCTTGTATCATCGACTTAAGTTAGGGAGGTGGATATCCCTAAGATGGTATTTAGTACCTAGTATGGGAATTTTGAGTTCTTGGTTATGCCATTTGGTTTGACTAATGCCTCGGTGGCATTGATGGATTTGATGAATAAGGTATTCCATCAGTTGCTGGATCTGTTTATCATTTGTTCATTGATGATATTTTGGTGTACTTAATGAGTGAGGTGGATCATGTCAATCACCTCAGTGTGGTATTGCAGACCTTAAAAGAGCAGCAGTTGTATGCCATATTCTAAAAATGTGAATTCTGGTTGAACGTTGTCACTTTTCTAGGTCATATTATTTCTAGTAAGGGGATCATGGTGGATCCAAAAAAGGTGGTGATGGTTAAGAAATAGACTAGACTCATGACTCCAACTGATATTTAGAGTTTCTTGGGTTTGTCCAGATACTATTGGAGGTTTGTGGAGAGTTTGTTTACTATACCTGCCGTATTGACTAAGCTGACTCAGAAAAAGGTAAAGTTTTCTTGGTCAGATGCTTGCCAGGGTAGTTTTGAGAAGCTGAGGATAAGCTAACTTTGGCTTCGGTTTTGACTTTTCTGGAAGGCAATGAAGGGTTTGTAGTTTACTATGATGTATCCTGGGTGGGACTTGGTTGTTTTCTGATCCAACATGGTAAGGTGATAGCCTATGCTTCTAGGTAATTGTAGGTACATGATAGGACCATCCCACTCATGATTTTAAGCTTTTAGCGGTGGTGTTAGCATTGAAAAGCTAGTGGTACTATTTATATGAAGTGCACATGGACATCTTTTCTGATCATAAGTGTTTACAGTATTTGTTCACTCAAAATGTACTTAACCTTATGCAGAGAAGATGGCTTGATCTTCTCAAGTAGTATGATATGAGTCTTCACTGCCATCCAGGTAAGGCTAATATTATTTCTAATGTTCTTAGAAGGTTATCTATTAGAAGTTTAGTTCATGTGGATATGGAGAGGTAGGAGTTAGTAAAAAACATTCACCGATTAGATAATCTTGGAGTTCGCCTTTTGGACTTCAAGAATAGTGGTGTATTAGTATAGGAAGTGGTCCAGTCATCTCTTGGTGCAGAGATCAAGGAAAACCAAATGCTAGATCTTGTCCTGATTAAAATTAAGGGTGATATAGGTGGGCAATGGGTGATGGTATTTGAGATAAGTGGTGATGGTACCTTGCATTATGAAGGGAGGTTGTGTGTTCCTGATGTCGAAGGTTTATGAGAAAGGTTATTGGCTGAGGAGCATGAATCACGCTATGTTGTTCATCCCGGTTTTGCAAAAATATAGCATGATCTCAAGAAGATGTATTGGTGAAATGGTATAAAGAAGGATATGGCTTATTTTGTGGCCAAATGTTTAGTGTGTCAACAAGTGAAAGTCGAGCACATGAGGCCTGGAGGTTTGTACCAGGGGATTGAATTGCTACAACAGAAATGGGAAGTGATCAACATGGATTTTTTTATCGCTCTTCCTCGGTCTTGGAATAAATTTGATTCAGTTTAATTAATCGTAAATATGATGACTAAGTCAGCTCACGTCTTGCCAGTGAGGACTAAATTTTTGAATGAGGATTATGCGAGGTTGTATCTTCAAAAGATTTTGAAGCTTCAAGGCTTACCTGTTTGGATCATCTATGATCGTGGTACATTGTTTTCATCTCACTTTAGCAGTCAATTCAAAAAGGGTTGGGTACTAAGGTTAGTCAAAATAATACTTTTCACCCATAGATGGATGGGCAAGCAGAAAGGACTATTCAAGCATTGAATGATATACTTCATGAATATGTGATTGATTATGGTGATAATTTGGTGGACCATCTACCTCTTCTAGAGTTTGCTTACAAAAATAGCTATAATTTTAGCATTGGGATAGCCCCTTTTGAGGCATTTTATGGTAGAAGGTGTAGATCTCTTCTTGGGTGGTTTGAGCATGGTAAGACAGATATATTTGTCTTCGATTTGATTTATCAGGCTATGGGGAGGGTAAAGGTGATTTGTGATAGGATGAAGGTTACCTAAAGACACCAAAAGTCCAATACAGATGTAAGGCACAGGGACATAAGGTTTGAGGTTAGGGATAGGTTTTTCCTAAAACTGTATCCCATGAAGGGAGTAATGAGGTTTATGAAAAATTTGAATCTCAGTCCTCGATATATTGGTCCTTATGTGGTTTTGAGGAAGGTTGGTAATATCGTATATGAATTGAAGTTCCCTTATAGTTTTAGCTCCATTCATCCGGTATTCCATGTCTCTATATTAAGAAAGAGTATAGGTAATCCTTCATTGGTTATTTCTTAATAATTATTGGGTATACCGACTTCTCTATCTTATGATGAGATCCTAGTTGAGATCTTGGATCAGTAGTTTCATTGGTTGCGGACCAAAGATGTGGCTTCGGTTAATGTTCTATGGCGGAACCACAAGGTAGAAGAAGCTACTTAGGAAGTGAAAGAGGGCATTAAGTCCAAGTATCTACATTTGTTTTCTTCTTTGGTTATTCATGTAGAAGGTTTATGTTCTTGATCACATCTTGTTTTATAATTAAGTTAAAGGAAGGTTGACTTCCTTGCATCTTTGTTTTCTAACTTAGTTAAAGTTTTAAATGGTTATGTTAGGGTTTAATTCATGCTTGTACTTCCTTATTCTTCTTTTGGGGATGAATGATCCTTATGGGGGAGACTGAAACACCATAGGTTTTGTACCTTAGAAAATTCCTTAGTTTTTGGCTTCTGGACATCATACGACATAGGGTACTTCTCATAGGATGTGGTACAGTTTGGTTGGTCTTGGTCGTACGGTGACCAGTGTGGGTTGGATGGGTTTTTTCCAAGGTACGGTTGGAACATAAAAGTCTTATGATAGGGTATGGGTCTGGTGACGTAGTTGTATGTTGTCTAGTATTAGGTGGTTCAGTTTCTAGAATGGATACGACTAGATGGGTACGAGTCATATGGTTGGTGACGGGTCGTTGGTTTGGATTTTTGTTTACTTAATCTGAAACTTAGTAACATAACTTGGATCTGAGTACGAGTGGCTCACCATGAGTCGAAGGATAGGGTACTGTTCATTTAGTCTGTACTAGTCATTTAGTCTAACTCGTATGTTTGACAGTGTTCAACCCCTCATGATTCTATTATGGGTATTGGTTAAGGGTTCCACTCATACCCTAGGGTACGATTGGTATGGGGTGATCGTACCATGATTCAGGAATTTCAAGCAGTTTAAGTTGGGGGTAATCTGGACATTTCCCCTCTTAACTGCTTAAGGTCCCACAATTTATAACACTCTTGGGACATCTTTTAACCTATTTGGAATCACTCAAACTCTCTTAAAACACTCTCAAATTCTCTCAAGGTTCTTGTGTACAAGAAGGCGAGGGTTTCATCAATAGGATCAATTTGGGGCTTACAACGGTGATTTCTCTCCATCATCTTCGTAATCTAAGGCATGTTACTTCTCCCTCATTGTTAGTTCCAACTAAAGGCATCTTTTATTAATTTTTTTCATGGCATTAATGTTGTATAGTTTTGGGTTTTTGAATATATGTTATGGGTTTTGGTTACAATGGTAGGTTATGGTTTTCCCATGTCATTTACATATGGTATTCATATTAATATGGTGGTTTGAACAATTAGTTTCATGGTAATTATTAATTGGTACATGGTTTTGACTTTGGAAACATTATGACCCCAACATGTTTAATAAAATGTCTATGAGAATGTTTTTGTCTAAATTGTTTGACTTTCATTGAACAATGAATGGTATAACTTGGTAATAGAACTCTAAATGGTATAAATAGTTTGAATAATTTGGAATGGTTAAATGGTAAGGTGTTGGTGGTTATGGTTGGTCTAATTGAAAGCCTCATGTGGTACAAGGGAATCTCTCAAGCTAGCATAATAATGATCACTTGGGTAAATAGAATTCCCCCAAGTCAACTTAATAATGTAATCTATGGGTACATGGGAACCCCTTCTTTATAAAAAAGATGGCTAAGGACATTGCTTGCAAGCTATAGTCGGTATGGCGATACCACTACTTGTAGTATTGATTAATAATAAATGTAATGGTGGTTTGGTTGTTTGCTAATAGTTTTAATTGAGATATAATGGCTAGGTGTGATAGCTAACCGTGAAGGTGTGAGTCCAATCGATGGACACTGGAAAATCATGTTTGCCGACATGAGGATTATTCATGAAGAACATATATGATACTTATGGGGTACACAATAATCCCCTAAGTACACTTGTACATATGTATAATGGAGAGAAAAGGGTACTCGAGAATCCCTACTCTTATGGTATCTCTGGTTTGTGCGGATACATGCATCGGGTCCCATTCAGGGAGTTACACTGGACCCATATGGCTCATGGGTAGTTTTAGGACAGTTAAGCTACTCATACCCAAGTTAATGGTTTTATTGGCATGCTAAACCAGGTTCCCTTTCCCAGCAAGGTTATATATATATGTATGTATGGTTGTCAATGCATATGGTTAGTTTACTTGGTTTTAAAAGTTGGGACTATTTTATTCTTATCCTGAGCACATGCTAGCATTCACCCGCTAATCCGTCTTTGGGCGGCTGTATCCCCATTCGATACAGGAACTAGCCATTCTAGTGCTCCAGCCCAGTGATCGTATTCGGGATCAGCTCATTTGAATTGAAGTAGTAAGCTTTCATATAATGAAAGGCTCTATTTCATATCATGGATGTTTTTACATACTTTTATTATGTCATAGACATTGGTTTTTTCTATGGATGGGGGCATGTCCCAACAGGATATTGTTTTACTTTTTGTTAAAAGATTTGTGGAATACTATGGTTTTGAATAGGCGGTATCGGTAGTGGTGTCCGCCTTAGTTTTTCCATTAGTATTGGGACTGATACTAGATAAATGTATTTATGATTGTTACATCCTATTATGTTATGGACTCGTACTTAGAGATCTTTTTAGTTTTGGTATGGTTATTGGTTGGGTATTAGATGGTTGGACTTGCTTGGGTTGGTCATGGTTGTGGACCTATCCTAAAGTCTGGAATTCTAAAAAATGCTATCTTGTTATATGTTTAGAATTCATATGACTCGAGGAATATGTTATGAGGTTTGCTTGGGTATTAGGGGTGGTCCCCGATCCTAATTGAACTTGGGATGCCCATTACAACAAGGCCCCAATTTGGGTCATGTCAATAGTCATGATGATTTGATACTGGGAGTTGATGCTTATTACGGTAAAACTCGGTAGCTATGTTGTTGACGATATACATATATATATATATATCAGTTTGAGTTTCACTATTGATTATAATATTGATGATATACATACCAGTTCGGGTCCAGCTATTGATAAATGTATTAATGATATAAATACCGGTTTTTGTCTTAAAAGGGGAGAATTTCATAGTGTGATAGGAGATAGATGGGTTCATAGTGAAAGCATGAAGTTTGGTAGATTATGATTGCATAGTTATATATTATCCTTGATTATACCCTCAAGGCTTATGTGCGCCTACGTTTGGTTATTTACTCTTCTGAACTTATTGGCTTATGGGGGTCAATCTTGTAGTTACAATCTTATGTTCCTTGTGTTATTGTTTCAGTTTGTTTATTTAAATATGTGCAAAAATGATGGAGTTGTGCTTAGGTTTGCTCTTCTCTTGACTTAGTCATGTTATCTTACATGTTATCGTATTTGTACAATGATTTAACTAAGTCGGTTGATAATGTCTACCGAGTACTCATGGTTTTGGTACTCATACTACAGTTTTGTACCTATTTGGTACAGATTCGAGTACTAGTTGCCCCACTAATTCTATTATCATCTTATGGTGGATTTTGGAGATAAGGTAGGCTCTTTGTGTCCTAGTGCCTCATTTCCTTCTAATTATCTATGTCTAGACTTTTATTTCATGATAGATTGTATAAAGTATTCTAGAAATTATGATGTGTTGTAATAGCTCTTATACTGGCTCTACCAGGTTCTGAGATGGTTTTCTATGTCATGGCTTTATTTCAAAATATTTTATTGCCTTGTTTATTTATGAATTGTACTGTCTATTTCACCTTTTTTGTCGCATTTTCGGCCAAGTTAACCCTTTGTAGATAGATCCAGGCTATTGTTTGGCTTAACTACTGGTGGGATTTAGTAGGTTCCATTATGACTCATAAATTGGGTCGTGATACACATTCATAAAAGGGGGGCCCTAATCGTGAAGGAGGACCCTTTGGCTGTATATATAGTAATACTCTTTATTTTTAGCTTAGATATGAAGTGTAAAATCACAATTTTTGACCATTGGAGCTTGGAAATAATGTGGGAATTGATAATTGGACTTGGAATATAGTTAGGAACTTTACTATGATTATTTCCTCGCATATCATCTAGTAAGTTTTTCGTCAATTCTCTAATTAATCCCTACATTTCTCATTAATGATGGGACTATTTTTGGGGCTGTTATGAGGCTCAGATTACACTTAATTTTGGGGCAAATGATCCTTGAGCTGAAGGGCTACCATGAATATTTCAATTTTATGATTCCATAAGTGAGCCTCATAGGGAATTTTTACCTCGATTTTTGACGCAAAGCATATTTTGGAAATATTTATATCGATATTCTAATCATTATTATAGAATGGTTTTTTGATAGTATGCCAGCGGTCGGAGTCTTTTCAAAAGGGAAAAGCCCTGTTGAAGATTTTTCTTGCGTACTTTTGGTGACATGTTCTAACGACCCGAGACTACCCACTAGTCGTTACACAGTGGTTACGGTCCCGAGGGACCACAAGCTAACCCATGAGCGGGTACCTACTATTAGCACAGAATAATATAATCATGAATACAGAAGCATAACTGAAATTCTATAAGGTTTTAATAATGAAATAACTACTGAATTATGAAACTAATAAAAATACTGAAATCTGAATAGTCTGAATAGCTAACTGTAGTGTCTGAAAAGCCTCTAAACTTGATACTACGAGTTGATGGGACATGCCCCAACTAACTTTACTAACTACTGATATAATGACATGAAGTAATATAATCTGTCCTCAGATAATGAGGACTCACCCCTGCTACTGTACTGCTGATAATCTGAGAATCTAGGTGTGATTCGGGAACTGAGCGTCAACACCTATGATATGAGACATCATAGCGCAAAAGAAAGGGTATGTGATTAGTACTTTGAATGTACTGGTATGCTAAATGAGGTAGTCTGATATGCATGGTCTCATGAATAGGAATGATAATAATTAACTGGACATACATGTAAAGCATGAAGTACTGAATAAAGATCATGAGATCTGTAAATACTGACAATGCAGGAAAATCTATAAATACCGTGGATGCATGACCAAGCATATAACATTAACTGAATAAAATATGTAACCTGATATATTGAGATAACTGAAATCTGTATGCTTTGGTCAAACAACACTAAGACTGGATAACTGAGTTGGGACAATAACTGAGACTATATCTAAGACTGTGGGAGGTATCATCTAACCGACATTCCCTAATTTGAGCTAATCCGGGTCCAACCTGTAACCCCAGTTGGAAGGATGTTAATACCGTACCACAAGAACTAATGATGGTTGTATGGATCCACTAAACTGATATAATGTTAAAAGGACTAAGGGTGTCAAGCCTGAACTGACGGGTGACCCCTGCGTGATAGTCAAGCCTAGTCTTAAGGGTGACTACTCATATCCTATTCTACGTATGTAGTTCAGGAGTATAGGTACTGATACTAATGACTCTTCCTATCCGACGGGGAAGCTGCTATCCCTACACTCGCTCGATGCTAAATCCTACTCCCAACTGAAAGACACTGAGGTACTAGATTGTTCTAGGTTGAATAACTGATATTTGACTATTCTGTAATGCTCATAAAAAACCTGAACACTATTCTGTGGTGTACTGATACTAGACTAAGTAAACAACTATGGATTTTGGGTATTCAATACCCCTAGGACTCAAAACAATAATACTGAAAAGTCACTAAATCTTGAAGGCCAAAACATGAAGGCTCTTATTAAATAAATCACTCTTGTAAGCATTTTATCACACACTTGTAGTTCATGGTTTTAAAATAATCAAAAGAATGTCATGGAACTTGTATAAATAGCATGAATTAATCATAATAGCATTAAATCATGGTATAATTCAATAAATAATAATATTAAAACATAGAGGATTGAATAATAACAATAATTTCATGGTAACATGGTATAGAATCATAGTTCATGGAGATTCATGTGTGAAATCACAGTTTAAAACAGAATAACTTGAAAAAATCACAATTTTATAATTTAAAAAGGTTACTTGGACTCTATGGATGAAAGGGATCCATGGATGAACATCTAACATTCTTGGGATGATGAATTTGGAAGGATTGATGGAGAGTTCTTTAGATTTCACCTTGATTCTTGAGAACTAGGGTTTCTTTTTTCTTGAAAGAGGGGATTTTTAATTTGGGAGAAACTGAATAATGATGAGTATTTAGGTCAATTAGGGGTTAAATTTCGTGTTTAGGGCGAGTTTAGGACTTAGAAAAATGACCCAATTACCCTTAAACGAACTTTAAAACATAAGATAGAAACTAAAATCCCGATTTTTGGCCTTGGCGCGATGCGCCACTATCGTGGCAAGCCACTGGAAAAGGGAAAGCATGGACCTGGACAAACGCTGCGACACGCCACCATTGCGGTAAGCTTGTGGGTGCCATTTTGGCCTGCTCCGCAATGCGCCATGATCACGGAGTCATACTAGAAATCAACAAATGTCAAATTGACCTATGGAGCGATGCACCAGGATCATGGAACCTTACTGAATTTTTTTAAATGGGAGATTGGCTTGCTCCGCGATGTGCTAGTTGTTAAAATGATGGGTTTTTGTGACTGAAACTTAAAATTGCCATAACTTCTTACCCAGTTATCGAATTTGGGCAAATTTTATATCATTGGAAAGATAATTGAATTTCCTACGTAATGGAAGTATCTAAATTAAGAAATAATGGCTATTTTAAAAACTTCATATATGAATACTCATGTATTGGGACTTTGATTATACTAGGGAAATATGGGGTGTTATAATATCTCCCCCTTGGGATCATTCGTCCCCAAATGAAACTGGTTAAGATGGGTGAACTGATGGACTGAGCTTACACACTAAATATGCGTGTGTTATGCGTTGAATGCATGACTGAATTGATTCATGAATGAACGAGTGACATGGAGATGATGTGAAACTGAAACTGAGCATGATAGAGAGAAATCTTAAGAAGATTTGGTACCTTATACTAAATTTTGATTTGCAGAGAAGAGATGAGGGTACTTGGTTTGCATATCTGCCTCTTCTTTCCAAGTGTCTCCCTCAATGGACTGATTCCACCAAAGTACTTTGACTAGTGAACTTCTTTGTTCCTTAGTCTACGAACTTGATGATTAAGAATTTTGACTGGAACTTTCTCAAAGAAAAGACTATTCTTAATATCTATACTTTCTAAGGGAACAAATACAGCTGGATCACCAATACATTTTTTCAACAATGAGACATGGAACACTGGGTGTACCAAGGCTAAATCTGAAGGCAACTCTAGCTTATAAGAAACCGTTCTGAAACAACTGAGGAATCTAACTGGACCGACATAATAGGGACTAAGTTTTCCTTTCTTGTCAAATCTCTCCACTCTCTTCCTGGGAGAGATTTTCAATAACACAAAATCACCGACCTCAAACTTGATATCCTTTCTCCTCACATCTGCATATGATTTCTCCCGGCTTTAGGAAGCCCTAAGACTTTCTCTGATCAACTGAACCGTCTCTAACGCATCAAACACCAAGTCAGGCCCTACTACTGCGGCCTCACCTACTTCAAACCAACTAATTAGAGATCTATATCCCCTATTATAGAGATACTTAAATAGAGCCATACGGATACAAGAAAGATAGCTGTTATTGTATAAGAATTCAATCAAAGGCAAATGTCATCCCAACTACCCTTGACATTAGCAGCGCATGCTCTCAGCATATCCTCAAGAGGTTGAATAGTCTATTCTGCTTGACCATCTATCTGAGGGTGGAAGGCTGTACTAAGGTGGACTTGGGTACCAAGACCATTTTGGAATGCTTTCCAGAAGTAAGAGGTAAACTGAGACGGTCATTTTTATTGGGGGGTCTGCAGTCTCCAAGTCTCAACCTGGTGCACCACTTAGTTGGTGCACCTACTTAAGTGATATTTTGGTTGCTTAAGCGACCTAACTGAGCTGCCTAGATATCATTTATGCTACTCCTATTTTGAATACGTAATTTTCACTTAAGAAACAGCAGGATCGCTTGCGCAGCATACACTGACACGACAAGTATTGTCGAAGCAACACCTGGTCTCTTAAGCGATAGTTTCTTAATAACCCAATGATCACTTAAGTGATACCTGGGTTATTTATATACCCTATTTTTTGCTATTTTTACATAATTTTTTTAACTTGGAGATTGGGGATCGAATTTTTGAGTATTTTCTTCAATTTCAAATCTTGGGTAAGCTCCAAAACTCCTATTTCAATTACTTTTCTTTGATTTTATCATTCAAATCTTGCTTAAATCACAGATTTAAGGATTGACCTAAGCAGACTAGATATAGCTTATGCCACTCTTATGTCGCATACGCAATCGTCGCTTAAGTAACAACAGGATATCTTACAAAATACCCGCTGACAGGAGAAGTATTGTGGAAACAACACCTGGTCTCTTAAGCAATAGTTGCTTAAGTGACCTGATGATCACATAAGAAATGCCTAGGTCATTTATATACCCAATTTTAGCTATTTTTACACCATTTTTGAGACTTGGAGCTTGGGTATAGAGTTTTTGAGCATTTTCTTTCATTTCAAAGCTTTGGTAAGCTCCACAAATCCTATTTCAACTACTTTTCTCTAACTCTATCATTCAAATCTTTCTTAAATGCGAAGTTAAAGATTGAATTTGAGGATTTTTTTTCTTGGAAGGCACCAAATCATAATTTCCTTGATTCAAACCCCAATTTCACTTTCTTTTCACTTGGGTTTTCTCGTATAAATTCCTTTTTTCTTAGGAAATATGATTTTTGACTAAATTCTAGTTTTACCCTTCTTTTTTAAAAACCTATTTTTGGGATCCATTTTGACCTCGACTCAAAAATAGGGAATATTGGTATTGTTCATTTTTTTTTTGCACGTAGATTCTATATTTGAATGTTTTAGTTTATTTTGGGTCCATTTGTGAGGGAAAAGCTCTAGATTGAAAGATGTTTTGATAGATTATCAACATTCGAGGTAGGTTATGGCTTAACTTTCATCAGACTGAATTGGGTAGTTAATAATAATGTAAAATTATGCTATGGGTACAGTTTTGTATTATGGAAAATGTGTTAGGTGATATATGTGCCCGTATGGGGGACTATGTGGATAATATTTGGCAATTTTGAGACATTATTTGCTATATGTGACAGTGTGGGATCTTATATGATGTTGTATCCTAGTTTGTATATGTATATCTTGTTTTACTATTTTTGGGGGGGAAAAGCCTAGATTTTTGGATTTATGTGGTATCTATGAAATTATCTTGCATATTTCACTTAATGGTTTCTAGACTATAATGTATCATGGATGGTTGGTTGATTTGAGTAGATTTTAGGCACATTTGGTTGGTGTATTGGTTAGATATTGGATATTCTTATTTCGGTTAGTTGTGATCATTAAATCCTCATATCATATTCATTCATAAACATTGGTACCACTATGGAAATACTAGAAATACTAAAAACACTATTTTTTTATGGAAAATGGGACAACTATAAAACCCTATTTTGATGTATGTTCTAGTGAAGAGATACATATATTAGCATTGGTTATTCATTTTATATGGGTCGAATAATCCCCCATGGGTCATACTTTAGGATCACAACTCGATAGGTGTATACTCATGTTATGTGACGGCATCGTGTATTACATCATGATCATCATCCTCATCTTCATTCCACTTTATAAATTTTTCTTATGTTGTTATTGTATTCTGTCTTTGACTGGATATCTATCACTTTCTTCTATCTTCCTATACTTGAATTTGATATATGTGTATCTTTGATCTTTTTTCCTCTACCTGTAATCATTATATATGTGTAAATTAAAACTGTTAGAGGAGATGGTGTGTTCTAATGTTTGTGACATTTTCTTACTGCGTGTAACGGGCTCATATTTAGTGCATATATGCTTTATTTTCTACTTTACTCAGTCCGCCTATGATACCTACTGAGTACAAGTGTACCATACTCATCCCTAATGCACCCTTTAAGTGCAGATCCAGGAATGAGTGTGCCTCACATTAGTTTATTAAGGCAATACTTAGAGCCCATTTGAGGTAGTAGTTGATCTATGTATCTAAAGTTGACTTAACTCATTTCTCATCTCTTTCATTGTTTAAATTCAAAGACAAAGTTACTCCTTTTTGTTTATCCTGAGTATTTTAACATTCGAGTTGTATTGGTTAGTTCTTACATTGTGACACCAGGTTTTGCGATATTGTATGTTATCTTTGGTTGTATACTCCTCATTTTTGCTATATATGTGTGGTTCGACTATGTTCTAATAGTCTTTCCTTGAGTGTGGTATTGTCTTTCATTTCATATCATTTTGGATGATAGGCTTGCTTGTCAATGCTTTTCGCGACAAATGCCATCATGACCCTTGATTTTTGGGTCATAACAACCTACTTTAACCTATGCTTCTTCTTCTCAACCCCTTCCAAGTCACTAAAAGAGCTGAGTTATTCCTAAAGGATAATCATAGTCTAATGAATAAATTCTAAAAAAGTATTTGGTCTATAAGAATCCACCCAAACCTAGCACAATATCATACTACAGAGGTAAGAAAGGTAAGCCTCTCCTACCTATATGTGTAACACCCTGTATTTCCCTAGCATAATCTAAGTCCCAATACATGAGTATTCATATATGAAGTTTTTAAAATACTCATTATTTCTCATTTTAGAGCCTGCCATTGCGTAGGAAATTCAATTAGCTTTTGAACGATATAAAGTTTGCCCAAATCCGATAACCGGGTAAGAAGTTATAGCGATTTTAAGCTTTAGTCACAAAACCCTATTATTTTAACCTCTAGCGCGTCGCGGAGCAGGCCAATCTCCGATTAGGAAAAATCTAGTAAGGGTCCATGATCCTGGCGTGTTGCTCCATAGGTCAATTTGATATTTGTCGATTTTCAGTGTGACTCCGAGATCATGGCGCATCACGGAAAAGGACAAAATGGCATTCACAGGCTTACTTCGATGGTGGTTTATCGCGGCATTTTTCTAGGTCCCAGTTTTCCCTTTTCCAGTGTCTTGGCATGATAGTGGCGCTTCGCGCCAAGGCCAAAAGTTGAGATTTTAGTTTCTAGCTTATGTTTTTAAATTTATTTAAGGGTATTTGGGTCTTTTTCCTAAGTCCTAAACTCGCCATAAGCACGAAATTTAACCCCTAATTGACCTACATACTCATCATTATTCAGTTTCTCTAAAATTAAAAATCCCCTCTTTTAAGAGCAAGAAACCCTAGCTCTCAAGAATCAAGGTCAAATATCAGAAACTCTCCATCAATCCTTCCAAATTCATCATCCTGGGTATGTTAGTTGTTCATCCATGGATCCCTTTCATCCATAGCGTCCAAGCAACCTTTTTAAATTATAAAATTATGATCTTTTCAAGTTTTTGTGTTTTAAATTGGGATGTCACCCATGAATCTCCATGAACTATGATTCTATACCATGTTACGATGAAATTATCATTATTATTCAATCCTCCATGTTTTAATAATATTATTTATTGAATTAAATCATGACTTAATGCTATTATGATGAATTCATGCTATTTCTACAAGTTTCATGACACTCCTATGATTGTTTTAAAACCATGAACTACAAGTGTTTGATAAAATGCCTACAAGAGGGATTTATTTAATAAGAACCTTCATGTTTTGCCCTTCAAGATTTAGTGTCTTTTCATTATTGTTGTTTTGAGTCGTGGGGGTATTGAATAACTGAAATTTATAGCTTCTTACTTAGTATACTATCAGTACATCCTAGAATAGTCTTCAAATTTTATTATTACCATTATCAGAATAGTCAAATATCAGTTGTTCTACTCAGAACAGTCTAGTACGTCAGTGTCTTTCAGTTGGGCGTAGGATTTACCACCGAGCGAGTGTAGGGATAGCGGATTCCCTATCAGATAGCTAGAGTTTTTAGTAGCAGTCCTTATACTCTAGAACTATGTTGCCAGTGTAGGATATGAGTAGTCACCCGCAAAACTAGGCTTGACTATCTCGCATCGGTCACCCGTCAGTTCAGGCTTGACACCTTTAGTCTTTTGGACATTATATCAGTTTAGTGGATCCACACAACCATCGTTAGTACTCGTAGCATGGTATTAACACCTTTCCAATTGTGGTTATAGGTTGGACCCCGATTAGCTCAAATTAGGGAATATCGGTTATATGACACCTCCCACAGTCTCAGATATAGTCTCAATTATAGTCCCAACTCAGTTATCCAGTCTTAGTGTTGTTTTACCAAAGCATACATATTTCATTTATCTCTGTATATTAGTTTACAGATTTTACTCATTTCATGTTATATGCTTTGTCATGCATCGACAGTATTTACAAATTTTCCTGCATTATTAGTATCTACAAATCTTATGCTCTTTATTCAGTACTCCATTCTTTACATGTATGTCCAGTTAATTATTATCATCCCTATTCATGAGACCATGCATATCAGCCTACCTCATTTAGCATACCAGTACATTCAGAGTACCGATCAAAAACCTTTTCTTTTGCGGTATGATGTCTCATATCATAGGTACTAAAGCACAATTCCCGAATTGCACCTAGATTCTCAAATTATCAGCAGTACAGTAGCAGTGGTGATTCCTCATCATTTGAGGACTGATTATATTATTTCATATCTTTATATCAGTAGTTCGTAGAGTTTGTTGGGGCCTGTCCCATAAACTCATAGTATCCATTTTAGAGGCTTTTCAGACACTCTAGTTATCTATTCAGAATATTTAGATTTCAGTATTTTTATCAGTTTCATAATTCAATAGTTATTTCATTATTAAAAACTTATGGAATTTCACTTATTATTCTAAATTCATGATTATATTATTCAGTTCTCACAACAGGTACCAGCTCATGGGTTAGATTATGGTCCCACAGAACCATAAGCACCGTGTAACGACTATGGGATAGTCTAGGTTTGTTACAAACTTGGTATCAGAGCCTAAGGTCTTAAAGTGTCCTAGGAAGTCTGAAAGATGCGTCGAGTAGAGTCTTGTGCATGGGTGTGTAGTGCTACATACTTATGGATGAGAGGCTACAAGGCATTTAAGAAAAGTTTCCCTTCTTTCAAGTATTCAAATCGTGCGATTGAGCATGAGCTCAAGTTAAAATCTATATCTAATTTGTTTCTTCCTTCCATTTATAGAACATGTCTTCCAAGAAGAACGGAAGAAGAAAAGGAACTCAACCATCCCATCAGCCCATCCAGGCAGATCCTCTGAACGAGCATGTCTCTCACGCATAATTTATGGTTGCGTTCACTACTCTAGAAAATTCCATAGCATCACAGAATTAATGGCCAGCCGCTATTCTGGCCTATCCAGTGGCCAATACTGCTACAATTAGAATTTAGGATTACATCCGAATGAATACTCCTTCTTTCACGGGATCCAAGTCTAAAGAGGATCCATAGGAATTCTTACATATGGTTCAGAAAGTCACGGATGCTATGGGGTGACGTCTAGTCAGAGTGCCGAGTTGGCTGAATATCAATTGCCGGATGTATCCCATCATAGTTAAGTAGTGGAAATTTGATAGAGATGTTGATGCAGGGCCTATAGAATGGGAAGAGTTTGTCATGGCTTTCTTGGACAGATTCTTTCTATTAGAGTTAAGGGAGGCTAAAGTGTTAGAATTTATTAATTTAAGGCAAGGCAGTATGAGTGTGAGGGAGTATTCTCTCAAGTTCACTCATTTATCTAGATATGCTCCTCATATGGTAGCTAACAGTAGGTCTAAGATGAGTATGTTTGTGTCTGGCGTGTCTGATATTATGGTCAAAGAGTGTAGGACCGCAATGCTGATTAGTGAGATGGATTTTTTTAGGCTAATGGTCCATGCTCAATAGATAGAGGAGTAAAAAATTAAGTAGAGGGAAAGAGGAAACAAGAGATCTAGGATGGGTAGTTTTAATTTCAATCAGCCAAAGTCAGAAGGTGGTAACCGTCCTCAGTTTCGTCAGAGGTCTTCAACCACAATACCTTCTTCAACTAGTTCCCCAGTACCAATATTTAGAAAAGAAAATAAGAATAGGGCACTAGGCTCTAAGCCTTAGGTCAGTGTTAGCAATGCTCGTACCAATCCTTTATGCCAGAGGTATGGAAGACACTATGAGGGTGAGTGTAGATCGGGTAGTGATATGTGCTTCGGGTGTGGCAAGCCATGCCATTAGATTTAGGAGTGTCAGGTAGTTGCTTAGAAAGGTAGGGATGCACACCAACAGGGCCAGTTCCATCAATCGTCAGTTCTATCTGGTCACCCAACTCAGTAGGGTGCCGCTTCCATTACTACTAGTGGCCAGTGTCCGAACAGATTATATGTTCTTCAGTCCCGCTAAGATCAGGAAAATTCTCTTGACGTAGTTACTGGTACATTAAAGGTCTTTCACTTACATGTTTATGCTTTACTAGACCCTGGAGCTTCTCTTTCTTTTGTAACTGCATATATAGCTATCAATTTTAGGGTCAGTCTCAAAACTCTAGCAGTGTCCTTTTCAGTGTCTACTTTAGTAGGCATTTCCATTGTAGCCAGACCAGTATACAGGAACTATCCAATCACAATATCTTAAAAAGTTACCTCAATTGGTATCGTAGAGTTAGAGATGATGGATTTTTACATCATTCTTGGCATGGATTGGCTACACTCATGCTATGCCTCAGTTGATTGTAGAAACAAAATAGTTCATTTTCAGTTACCAAATGAACCAGTCCTTGAATGAAGGGGTAGTACTACAGATCATAGGGGTCCACTAATTTTATACCTTAGATCCAGAAAGATGATATCCAAGAGGTGTGTCTACAATCTTGTACGAGTTAAAGACTCTAACTCAGAAACTCAAAATCTTGAGTCAATTCCAGTAGTAAATGAATTCTTAGATGTATTTCCTGAAGATCATCCCGGGGTTCCTCCCAAAAGGGACATTGACTTCGGAATAGACCTTCTCCCAAATACTCAGCCTATATCTATTCCACCATATAGAATGGATCTAGCTGAGCTCAAAGAACTAGAAGAATAGTTGATGGATTTCTTAGATAAGGGATTCATTAGACCCAGTGTCTCCTTATGGGGCGCACCAGTTCTATTAGAGCATAAGAAAGACTGTTCTCTCAGAATGAGCATAGACTACTGTCAGTTAAACAAGGCCAAAATTTAGAATATATATCCACTACCTAGAATCGATGACTTGTTCAACCAACTTCAAGGTGCCAATTACATTTCCAAGACAGACCTCAGATCAGCTATCATAAGCTTAGAGTCAGAGAATGTAATATTCTAAATATAGGTTTTCGAACTCGGTATGGCACTTTGAATTTCTAGTCATGTCCTTTGGTCTTACAAATTCCCCAGAAGCCTTCATGGAATTGGTGAACAGAGTGTTCAAGAAGTACTTGGACATGTTCATCATAGTATTCAATGATGATATTCTTGTTTACTCCCGTAGTGAAAAAGAGCATGTATACTATCTCAGAATGGTGTTGCAAACTCTTAGAGCACATTAGTTGTTCACTAAATTCAGTAAGTTGGATAAGATCAGTATCTTTCCTTGGCCATATTATTTCCGGTGATGGTATTAGAGTTGATCCTCAAAAGACTGAAGTGGTGAGAAACTGGCCTACACCCATCTCTCCATCAGATATCAGGAGTTTCTTAGGTTTAGATGGCTATTACCGTCGGTTTGTTAAAGGGTTTTCTTCTATTACATCCCCCATGTTAAGATTGACTCATAAGAAATTTATGTTTCAGTGGTTAGATTCATGCGAGAAGAGTTTTTAGGAGTTGAACACTCTACTCACCTCAGCCCTAGTTCTTACTCTACCAGATGGTTCAGATGGTTTTGTTGTATACTGTGATGCATCAAGAGTAGGTTTGGGTTGTGTCCTCATGTAGAGAAGTAAGGTCATAGCCTACACCTCCAGACAGCTTAAGCCTCATGAGAAGAATTATCTGACTCATGATCTTAAGCTAGCAGCGGTAGTATTTTCTTTAAAGATTAGAGTCATTACTTGTATGAGGAGCATGTGGATATGTTCACAGATCACAAATTCCCTCAGTATGTGTTCTCTCACAAAGATTTGAATTTGCATTAAAGAAGATGGTTAGAGTTATTGAAGATTATGATATCAGTGTTCTGTATTATCTGGGCAAGGCCAATATAGTGGTTGATGCTCTCAGTAGAATCTCGATGGGCAATATAGCTTATCTTGAGGATAGGTAGCAAAACAAGATATACATATAAATAAAAGGATACAACATCATATAAGATCCCACATGGTCACATATAGCAAATAATGTCTCAAAATTGCCAAATATTATCCACATAGTCCCCTATACGGGCACATATATCACCTAACATATTTTCCATGATACAACCCGTATCCATAGCATGATTTTACATTATTATTAACTACCCAACTCAGTCTGAAGAAAGTTAATCCATAACCTACCTCGAATGTCGAAAATCTATCAAAAGATCCTTCAATCTGGAGTTTTTCCCTCACAAATGGACCCAAAATAAACTTAAACATTCAACTATAGAATCTACGTGTTAAAAAAACTGAACGATACCAATATTGCCTATTTTTGAGTCAAGGTCAAAATGGATCCCAAAAACAAATTTTTAAAAATGAAGGGTAAAACTAGAATTTAGTCAAAAATCATATTTCCTAACAAAAAAGGAATTCATACGAGAAAACCAAGTGAAAAGAAAGTGAAATTGGGGTTTGAATCAAGGAAATTATTATTTAGTGCCTTCCGAGAAAAAAAATCCCCAAATTCAATCATTAAATTCGCATTTAAGAAAGATTTCAACGATAAAATTAAAGAAAAGTAGTTGAAATAGGATTTCTGGAGCTTACCAAAGCTTTAAAATAAAAGAAAATGCTCAAAAACTCGATACCCAAGCTCCAATTCTCAAAAATGGTGTAAAAATAGCTAAAATAGGGTGTATAAATGACCCAGGCATTTCTTAAGCGATCATCGGTTCACTTAAGCAACTATCGCTTAAGAGACCAGGTGTTGCTTCCACAATACTTCTCCTGTCAGCGGGTATTGTGTAAGAGATCCTGTTGTTACTTAAGCGACGATTTCATATGCGACATAAGAGTGGCATAAGCTATATCTATGTTGCTTAGGTCAATCATTAAATCTGTATTTAAGCAAGATTTGAATGATAAAATCAAAGAAAAGTAATTGAAATAGGAGTTTTGGAGCTTACCCAAGCTTAGAAATTGAAGAAAATGCTCAAAAATTCGATCCCTAATCTCCAAGTTTCAAAAATTATGTAAAAATTGAAAAAATAGGGTATATAAAAGACCCAGGCATCGCTTAAGTGATCACCGGGTCACTTAAGAAACTATCACTTAAGAGACCAGGTGTCACTTCGACAATACTTCTCGTGTCAGTGCATGTTGCGCAAGCGATCCTGCTGTTTCTTAAGTGATGATTACATATTCTAAATAGGAGTAGCATAAGCGATATCTAGGTTGCTCAGCTGGGTCGCTTAAGCAACCAAAATGTCACTTAAGTAGGTTCACCAGCTAAGTGGTGCACCAGGTTGAGACGTGGAAACTGCGGATCCCTCAGGTTCACCCAAAATCCCAAGAACGCAAACAAACTATGCTTCACTATCAAATTCATCGTTTTGGACTCAATGGCAATATCAAATTTTCAAAAAGGTATTATTTCACATAGTGTCCCTCGAAACCCAATTTAATAACTTTTCAAACCAAGGGTTTAAATGAGAAATAAAAATAGTAAAACCACGCAAACCATGCTACAAACCTAAAATCTATGTTTTGAATCTACTGGCGCAGTTGTTTTTGACATCCTACACACAGATCAATAAACATTGACCGAAGTAAACTAGCAGGCTTTTCAAGCCACAAAAAAACCACAATCTTGCAAGATCACATCTTAATGCATTGGGAATCCTTCCAATCGTCCTTACACCCCAGAAATAGCATAATGCAACCCCAGATAGGGGTAAAATGGTTAAATGACACAAAAATAAATATTTCACTCGAATCACCAAATATCAAGTCATTACATTGTCCACCATTAATAATCTACTTCGGCGTTGTACTAAAGGTGAGGGAAAAACATGAATCTGCAAGAAGTTGGGGATAACTACTACATATGTTAGACTATACCTCCCAAGTGGAATCAACTACAGGTCGATGGCTCCACTAGACCTTAACCAGTAGAATATAGCTAGAATACAACCATCTTATATTTCTTGCTAAAATAGAGATAAGATTCTTAACGAGAGACAACCACTCATCTAACTAGACTGAATTCCAATAAATGACATGAGACTCATCCAAAATATAACATCGAAGCATAGAAACATGAAAAATTGGATGAACAATTGATAAATCTGAAGGTAATTCTAACATATAAGCCACATCCCCAATAGTCCAAAGAATCTCAAAAAGTCCAATATTCCTGGGGATAAGCTTGTCCCGCTGCCCAAACCTCATTATACCCTTCATGGGTAAAACAAAAAGAAAGAAATAATCTCTGACACTAAATTACAAAGCATGTAGTTTACGATACGCATAGCACTTCTTCCCACTTTTAGCCACTTGAACTCTATTTTGAATGACCCGAATTATATCCAAAGACTCAAGAAACAAGTTTCTACCTCGAGGTCTAATCTGAGAAACCTCTAACCAACCTACTGGAGAGAGACAAAGCCTACCACACAAAGCCTTAAAAGGAGCCATCTCTAAATTAGAATAGTATCTATTATTATATGCAAACTCTGCCAAAGCTAGATGATGTGTCCGCTAACCACCAAAGTACATTACACAAGCACGGAGCATATCTTCCAAAACCTTAATAGTCCACTCAGACCAACCATCGGTCTGGGGGTGAAAAGCAATGCTATGATCATCTGGATATCCATATACTCCTAAAAAGTCTTTCAAAAGTAAGATGTGAATATTGAACCTCGATCTAACTAATAGACACTGACACACCATGAAGACATACTATCTCACAAATATAGATACATACCTACCTCTTATCACTGAAAGAAACCTGCATCGGAATAAAATGAGAAATTTGGTCAATCAACCCATGATGACCCAAACGCTATCAGAACCATGACAAGTACAAGGCCACTCATTTATAAAGTCCATAGTGATTCATTTTCTTTTTCGCTCGAGTATGGGTAACCTTTGACATAAAAGTACCCGGTCTAAAATGCTCAAGCTTCACCTACTAGAAATATAAGCAACGTGTTACAAAATCCTCAAAATATTTCCTCATACCACCCTACCAGTAATGTTTTGTCAAATCAAGATACATCTCAGTCACTCTTGGATGAATGGAATACCTGGAACAATGAGCCACCTCCAAAATCAATCAAATCCAATCACCCATTCTCAGCACACAAACTCTGCCTTCAATACTCATAATTCTTAGCCTCAAAACTCAACACCTTATCCAAAATCACTCTCAACCCAACATCAATAAATTGCTCAGCCCAAATCTGCTCAATAAAGAAAGACCCAACCTTTACGAATTCCAAAGCACACCCTGGTGTTGAAATATGATGCCTAAGAATCTAGTTAGCCGATGACTGAACCTCAAAAGACAAAGGTCTCTCCTAAGTCAGATGGGCTAAACTACCCATGATATTCGATATCTGGCTTAAACCATCCGCAACCACATTAGCCTTTCCTTGATTAAAGAGAATAGTCAAATCATAATCTTTAAGAAACTCTAGCCAACAACACTACCTTATGTTAAGATCTCGTTGAATGAAGAAATACTAAAGGCTACAATGATCCGAGAAAATCTTACATTGGACTCCATCTAAGCAGTGTCTCAATAACGTCAAGACAAAAACACTGTGTACAACTCTAAATCATGGGTAGGGTAATTCCTGTCATGGGGCTTTAATTGATGGGAAGCAGAGGGAATCACTTTTCCCTCCTACATCAACATAACACCTAAACTAAAACCTGAAGTATCATAGAAGATAGTAAAATCCATGCCCTTTTTGGTCAGGTTCAAGATAGGAGTAAAGTCAATGAATTTTTTAGATTTTGAAAGCTTGACTAACACGTATCAAACTATAGAAAGGAAATATCCTTCTCAGTCAACTTAGTCAATGGAGCTATAATAGATGAAAAACCCTCAACAAAATACTGATAGTAACCTGCTAAACCAACAAAACTCCAAATCTAGGTAGGAGAAGTCGGCCTAGAATAATCATGAACCACTGCAATCTTGGCCAAATAAACCATAATACTATCCTTGGTCACCACGTGACCTAAGAAAAGACAAACTATAAATAAAAATCACACTTAGATAAAATAGCATACAACTTCTCATCCCTCAATCTCCGAAGCATAATCCACAAATGCTCATTATGATCAATCTCACTCTTTGAATAAACTAAGATACCATTTATAAATATAATAACAAAGTATTTGAGATACGATCAAAATGCCTAATTCATCAACTACATAAATGCAAATGAGCTATTTTGACTACGATTACTATGATACGAGTCATAAGGACTCTAAATGACCCGTATAGTCTTTTCTATAATGAAATCAGTGTGATGCCTAAAGTATTCTATCCTTAGTAAAACTAGGATGTCATTAGTCATATGGATCCATTATGAGTCATAAGATCCTTTACCTAACCATACTAGTGTTGGTGGTCTGGGGAACTATCTAGACTATGGCTAGGGGAAATAAGTCGTAGAGTGAACCTAAGAGTCATAAGGTCACTCGTAACAACTAGCGACTTATTTTTCAACTTTTTAATAGGGATATTTTAGATATTTCCCTGTTATTCTAATAATAACCCACGACCTATAAACATACTTGGACCCTATTTTAATACATAATACTCATCGAATACACTATTTACTCTCTCAATTTCTCAAGCATCAACACTTAGGGTTTCCAAGAAGTGGGTTAAGTAGAGTTTCAGGGATTGAATTCTCTCCATAATCTTGGGTATTTAAGGCATGTAACTGTAACTTTTAACTCATTTTATCTAATGTATGAATTTACATGGTTAATTTATTAGATTTGAAATAAGGGTTTTGATATGGTTGAGGTCTCTGAAATGAATGGTTCATAAATTGATTTCCCCTATTTTATTATGCATTATTCATGATTTTTTAGTGGTTTTGAACTTGTGGGGTCCATGGTATTGGTGAATAACCAAAGGGGCTATGTTTTCCCCAATTGTGACAGAGTTTTCTTAGACATATAGTTTTTGAAATTTAGTTCCATTAATATAAATGTTAAATTGATAATTATGCATAGCTTTGTCATATGTTTTGACTTTCTTACTTGAACTAATGCATTGGTATAAACGGTTAATGAACCATGGTATGATTTTATTTAACTTTGGGGGTATGAAGATCCCTCATGAAAATGTTAATTGAACCTAAGAGGTCATGAATTTCCCCTACATAATGGTTAATGGATTGTGCATGATAATAAAATTATAAGTGGGGTTGGTATGATGATACCAACAGGATTCCTAAATTCATAATCAATTCAATAAATTAGGAATGTGTGTTAAATTTTTTTATTAGGCTTAAAAATGGGTTGTGTAGCTAGGCAGTGAAGGTGGAGTTCCTGAGAGACCAACATCGAAAATCACGCTAGCCGACGCGGGGGTCTAAATAATCGAGAGGTTTGATTCCCTCATATTATTATTATATGATTAGGATGTTTGCATCCTTCGTGTTATATAAATAAGTGCTTAGGTGACATTTGATTTTTATCGGGAGGCTTGAGTCCTTCATCAGGCATATGACATATTATTATCCTCTAGTTCATGCTGCTACATGCACTGGGCCCTTTCTGTTGAGGGAAAGTTGAGACCATATAGACTATAGGTGCCTTGGTTTTGGTGGTTATGCTACACAATCTATGTTATGATTTTAAAAATTCATGCTAAGCCTTTTTCCCTACCCCATCATGTGATACATATATATATTTGAATTTGATGATTTGCATTAAATTTGATTGGTTTTGAATTATTACTCATGGCATTATCTTATCCTTTGTACCCGAGTTACATGCTATCATTCCAATTGCTAACCGTCTCCGAACGCTGCACATGATGTAGGAACTAGAATTTTTTCTACCTTCCTTAAGCAATGATTAGTTATTCATGGAAAGTTTGTGAGTTGACATAAAGTGGTACGCTTCCATCCTTCTAAATACTTCATTCCATCTTATGGTTTCTTATGTATTCAACTTTGATTTAAACTTTTTTTTGGCTATGGTCGGAGGCATGTCCCGACACTTTATTTGTATTTGTTTTGTTAAAGGCTTTGTGGGTACTATGGATTTGGGTGTTTTGTTTGTAGATGGAATTGTTTTTTTGTGTTGGTTGGTGGTTATTGATATAACTTAGAATCTTTGAACTTATGTTACTCTATCTTGTTATATATTTTGAATTCAGTCCATGTTAGTGTGTGTTATATTCTATTATCTAGGAAATGGGGGAGGTCTCCGATCTTCTAGGGACTTGAGATGCTCGTCACATCCAGACGCTAGTTTGGGTCACGAAAAATATAGTAGCAGATCCTAGGTTCATGGTCAAATCGGTATCGACGAAGGTGTGTCAAGTAGAGTCTCGTTTATGGGTATGTATCGCATCACACATAAAAAGAAGAGGCTGTGAGGCATTTAGGAATGTTTCCCTTTGTTGTTTTATTAGTTTTAGGCTATAGAGTCTAATGTTTTGAATCTCTCTAACTCATATTTGCTTGTCTTTCAGATCACGCCACCCAGATTAATGTGGATGAAGCTTATCCTACTTTTGGGGTACAGACCCAATCTAGGGTTGCTATTTTTGATTGCCCATGTTAAGTCTCACTTATCTCTACTGATTATACTTAAGAGGGTGATACTCATGCTCAGTCACCTCAGGAAGATTTACTAATACTGATTTCTATTGCTTCATTCACCTATTGATCTAATTTGTGACTTCTCAGTAATAATTGTCAGGTCCTATTATTATTAATATGAGTTATTTTGAGGCTATTAAAGTTTTCTAATTTATGAATTTTCACCCTCCGGCTCATACTGGAAATAAGGTTGAGGAGGATTCTCAAGGGTTTAGAGATGAAATAGAAAAGATCTTTCGTATGATGTATGCTACTGATGTAGAGGGTGTGAAGTTTGTTGCTTATTAGTTGAAGGATATGGCATATCAGTGGTATGAAGAGTGGGATAATTCTAGGGATATGATGTTAAGCCAACTTTATGGGATGATTTTTCAAATGCCTTTCTTTATGTCTTCTTTCCTTAAGAATTGAGGGAGGCAAAGGATAAGGAGTTCATAAATCCGATATAAGGCAGGATGGAGATAAAAGAGTATGTCTTAAAATTCTATTAGTTGTCACAAAATCTCCTTAAGTGTCTAGCATAAGGGCTAGAATAAGGAAATTTACTTTTGTGTTTTCCCATAATTTGAATCTGGAGAGAAAGACTGCTTTGATGAATAAGGATATGGACATCTCTAAACTTGTAGTTCATATGCAACAATCAAAGAGAAAATTAAGAAGAAAGCTAAGATAAGGGAAAGAGAAAATAAGAGGTTTAGAAATTCAGAGTAGGGTGTAGGCTAGGAACAGAGTAGTATAGATAGTGGGAAATGGTCTCAAAAGAAGAATTGGCGAAGTCCTAACTCCTATTCGATGGCTAGTGCTCCTTAACTAAAGCCATTCAGCGATTGAATTTTTTAGTGTAGTGATGGTTCTAGGATATAGGGTTCCCAATCTAAGGCTAGTAGGGCCCAGTCAGCACCACCATATCATCCATGCAGATTCTGTGGTTAGTTACACCATGGTCAATGTGAGAAGGGAAGGAACCAGTGCTTTAGTTTTTGTCAAATTGGTCATATGCAATGGGATTATCCTTCAAAGTTATATTTTTGGGACAACAAGGTTCCTACTACAACTTCATCAGCTCCTGCGCCAATGGGTGCCACTTTGGGCTTAAGCACTTGTCAAAACAGTCTTTATGCTCTTACTATCCATGAGAAGTCTCAGGCTTCTCCTGATGTCATCACTGGTTTGCTTAAACTCTTTTCTAATATTGTGTATTGCTTTCTTAATCTGGGTTTTGCACTTTCTTATGTGAGCCCATTTGTGGATGGGAATTTCTGTTTTGTTCCAGAATGTATTTCAAACCCATTTTCAGGTTTTACCTTGATGGGTGACTCTGTAGTTTCTAGAAGAGTATATAGGGTTGTGTGATATCAGTTTGTGGTAGGGAAACTTTGATGCATTGGATTGAATTATACATTGTTTATTTTGTTATCCTCTTGTGAATGGATTGGTTGCACTGTGCTATGCCTCTTTAGATGATCTGACCCATAAGGTCATCTTATAATTTTTGAGTGAGATGGTTACTGATTGGGAAAGAAGTTACCTAATTCCTAAGGGGAGGTTCTTATTACATATTAGATCCCAAAAATTGATTTCAAAGGGGTGTCTTGTAATTCCCCATAATATTTTTAGTTCGATTCAGCTCTTAGTTGCATGCATAAGGAGCTTAAGTCCTGAAAATATCACTAAGTGTTAGGGACAGTCATTTTCATAACCCCTAAACTTTGAGGATTTTTAATTTGGTACTCCCAACCCCGAGACATTGGTTTTTGACTTAAATACATGTTTAGGGATGTAAGAAGTATCTCTCGAAGGAGTTTTTGATTTTTTGGACAAGGTTTGGGGCATGTTTGGATCACAAAACCAATGGGTTACCAGAATAAGTTTGCAATGCAGAATTAGTCCTAATGTCAGGCAGACTGCATCGCAATGGATGAAATGAATGACCACGATAAGATTGCATCACGGTTTGCTTGTTACGCCCAGTTCCAAATTTAAATTACAAAGGGGAAATTAGGTCTTTTCCCCCCCTCAACCCCATCGTTCATAACACAACTTGGGCATCAGTTAGGGCATAAGTTTTCCCTTCTTCTCCAATTTTCATCCCAAGAAAGCAATTCCTTTTTCGCTAAGAACATGAATTCAATTCCTTTTCCCTAAGGAATCAAGAATTCAAGTTCCCCAAGTTAAAGAACCTTTAAGAAATCATCAAGAATAGGCTTTTTCAAGTTAAAAGCTTATGGTATATGGGGTGTTCATCCAGGGAGCCCAAAAACCCTCTTTTCAATTAAAGAACAAATTTTTATGTCATTATTGTAACTTATATTTCTTAAGATGGGTTTAATTCATATTTTCATGGTGATTTAAATGCAACTCAGTTCATGTATGATCCCATGCCAAATTTGAATTCCTCATTCTATGAATTTCAGCGTCCCATGTCTTAGTCAAGTAAACTTCATGTTGTTGAATTATCATGCTTAAAAACTCCCATGTACAAGTCCATGCTTTCCATACGCTTGATGAAATTCTCATGTTTTGAGTTGAACAATGATTCAATACTACAATTTCAGTTTAAATGCCATGTTTTAATGATCACTCAATGTTAGTTGGTTATGAATACTCGATACCTACGTTATTTACATGATTTTTTTAATTTTCAAGTATGATTCAGTTAAACCATGAATATCCTTACTTATTCAGTTATTATGATTAAGATAAGCAATATAAGAAATAATATTCAGTTAAAAATAATTCTATTCAGTACCAGTGTCAGTTTAGTTTCGGTAGGATTTAGCACCGAGCAAACCTAGGGATGGGGGCTCACCCGTTAGTTAGGACTGGGTCCTTAGTAGTTGTCCCTATGTTCTTGAACCACATAGCCAACATAGGATTAGGATATATCACCCACTAGTTTAGGACAAACACTCTCTTAGGGGAACCCGCTAGTTAGGACTAACTCCCGAGTTCTACGGGACATCAGCCTTGTGGATCTACATCGTCATTCAGTGTTAATACCCGCAGCACGGTACTGATGCCCTTCCAACTGAGGTCACATGTTGGACCCCAATTATCTAAGATTGTTGCATGTCAGTTATATGATACCTCCTAGAGTCTCAGTATAGTATTCAGTGTATATTCAGTCAGGTTTGCTTTACCAAAACATACAGATTTATAGTTATTCAGTTATATAGATTTTAGTTTTTTAATTTACAGATTATTTCTAAAATATATTTATGCTTGGTCTTGCATTCTCAGATATTACAGTTTGTATGCACTCATGCTCAGTTATTTCATATTGTTCAGTTAGTCCTTATCTCATTTGCATAGTACCTCATACATTTCAGATAGATCTTATTTCATATACCAGTACATTCAAAGTACTAATCTAATACTTTACTTTGAGAAATGTTCTCTTATAACATAGTTTCGGATGCTTAGTTTCCCGACCACTCCTAGATAGCTCAACATACCTAGTAGCACTAGTGGTGGGTCCTTATCTATCGAGGACATGATTATTTTTTCTAGTTATTTTAGTAGTTCTATATATACAGTTTGTCGGAGTTAGTTGGGGGATTATCCCATCTACTCCTCCGCCAGTTAGAGGAATTTTAGGTAATCAGACAAATAAACAGTAAGTTAGATAGTTTTTAGCTTAAAAGTATTTTTAGTATTATCAATTATTTTAAATTGATAGTTAGATTTTAGTATTTCATCAGATTTTTTAGACTCGTGGTTGAACCACATTTTTAGTATTCAGATTAGTCTTACATTTATTAGTTTATCATTCACACACATATACATTTCCTATTTCATTCTGTGCTTACAACAGGTACCAAATCGTGGGTTAGCTTACAACCACTTGTGACTGAAAGCACCATTTTCACGACTAGGGGGTAGCATCAGTTCATGACATATATTTATCCTTTGATTCAGGTTAAAAGGTCTAACTCAGAGGGTCCTTCCTTACAATCTATATGTATGGTTAGTGAATTTTCTAAATTCTTCCCTAATGATCTTCCCGGTATTCCTCCTAATGGTAAAATTGATTTTGGGATTGATCTTCTTTTGAGAACTGGTCGTATCTCTATCCATCCTTACTGGATGCCTCCAATTAAGTTGAAGAAGCTTAAGGATAAGTTGAAAGATCTCCTTGACAAGGGTTTTGTTCACCCTAGTGTGTCTTCATGGGGTGCTCTTATTCTTTTTGTGCATAAAAAGGATAGTTCTATTTAGATGTGCATTTATTACTGCCAGTTTAATAACGTGATGATGAAGAATAAGTACCCTCTTCCTAGGAGAGATAACTTGTTTGACCATCTTCAAGATGCTAAGTATTTCTCAAAGACTAATCTTTATTCAAGTTATCATTAGCTAAAGACTAGGGAGGAGGATATCCCTAAGACTTCTTTCCATACCTGTTATGTTCATTCTAGTTCTTGGTAATTTCTATTGGGTTGACTAATTCCCCAATGGCATTTATGGATCTTATGAATTTTCTATTCCTTTAGTTTTTTGGATTTTGGATCATACTTATCACATTTGTATTGTGTTGTAAACCCTATAAGATTAGTGTTGGTATGCAAAGTTCTCGAACAGTAAATTTTAGTTGAACACTATTACTTTTCTAGGTCATGTTGTATCTAGTGAAGGGATCATATTAGATTCACAAAAGGTGGTGGTAGTTAAGAAATTGCCTAGACCCACGTTTCAAACTAATATTCAGAGCTTTCTACATTTATCCGATTATTATAGAAGGTTTATGAAAGGCTTCTCGTCTATTGCGGCTTAGTTGACCACGTTGACCCAAAAAAGGTGAATTTTTGTGGTTGGATGCTTGTGAGGGAGTTTTGAGAAGCTGAAAAATAGGTTGAATTCTGCCCCAAACATGACTCTTCCCAAGGGTACTTATGGATTCATTATCTACTGTGATGTGTCCCGGGTGGGACTTGGTTGTGTCTTGATGCAATTTTGTAGAGTTATGGCATATGCTTCTAGAGAGTTGAAGGTTCATGAGAAGAAATATCTGACTCATGATTTGGAATTGTTAGTGGTGGTGTTTTTACTAAAGATCTAGCGACATTATTTGTATAGGATCTATGTTGATATTTATTCAGATCATAAAAGGTTGCAAAGCGTGTTCACTTAGAGGGAGATAAATCTCAAGAAAAAGAGGTGTTTTGAGTTGCTAAAGGACTATGACATATGTCTTGACTATCACCCCAGTAAAGCTAATGGGGTTGTTGATTCTCTTAGCAGGTTTTCCATAGGGAACTTATCTCATGTGGATGAAGAAAATCTAGATTTTGTGAGGGATATTCACCATTTCGCTAATCTTAGAGTATGTATCTTAGATTTAGAAGATGGTGGTATATTTGTGTAAGAGGTGGTGAAGTCATCTATTGGTGGTGAGGTAAAAGAGAAGCAGGTTTTGGATCCCGTCTTGATGCAAATAATGTATGTCGTAGGTAAATAGAAGGTGATAGGATTTGAGATTGGTGGTGATGATATCTTGAGGTACCAAGAGAGACTGTGTGTTCCCATCTTTGATGGGTTCCAAGGAAGAATTTTGGCCAAAGCTCATGAGTCGTGTTATACCATTCATCCTTGTTCAATAAAGATGTACCTTGATATTAAGAAGATATATTAGAGTTATGACATATAGAGGGATGTGGCCAGTTTTGTGGCTAGTTGCATGGTGTATCATCCAGTGAAGGTGGAGCACTTGATTCCCAGTGGATTATTTTATAAAAATGAGTTGCCTGTGTAAAATTGGAAAATAATTAATATGGATTTTGTTACAGGTCTCCCATGGTCTTGAAATCAATTTGATTCTATTTGGGTCATTATGGATAGGGTGACTAAGTCTACTCATTTCTTGATGGTAAGAACTAATTACTCTACCGTGGACTATGCAAAGTTATTTATTCAAGAAATCATGAAATTGTATGGTGCGCCTATTTCTATTATACCTGATCAAGGTACACAGTTCTCATTGCATTTTTGGTGTTTTTTTCAGAGAGGCTTGGGGACTAAGGTCAGCCTTAGTACCACTTTCCAATCGTAGGTGTATGAGTAAGAAGAAAAAACCATTAATACATTAGAGGATATGCTCAAATCTTGTCGGATTGACTTTGATGGTAGTTTGGTTGACTACTTGCCTCTCATATAATTTGCCTACAATAACAACTATCACCCTAGCATTAGTATAACTCCATTTATGGCTTTGTATGGTCAGAGGTGTCGTTCTTCTATTGGGTGCTTCAAAGTTAGTGTGGCTGAGTTAGTTGGTCTTGATTTGGTTCATCAAGCCATTAAGAAGGTGAAGGTGATTATGGATAGGCTTAAGACAACCCAAAGTCTCTAAAAGTCCTATGCGAATATGCGAAGAAGGGAGTTTGATTTTAATGATGGTGATTGCGTGTTCTTAAAGGCATTTTCCATGAAGGGAGTGATGCATTTTTGGAAGAAGGGGAAGATCAGTCCATTTTATGTTAGTTCATATTTTGTTGTGAAGAGGGTTTGTAATGTTGCAAATAAATTGGAGTTAACTTCTAGATTGGGATATATTCATCTAGGCTTCCATGTCTAGTTGTTGAGAAAGTGTGTGGGTGATCTTTCATTGGGTATTTCTTTGGAATGTGCGGGTATTTCAGATTCCTTATCATATGAGGGAGTTCTGGTAGAGATCTTGGATCGATAAGTCCATCGCTTATGGATGAAATATGAGGCCTTGGTAAATACTCTTTGGAGGAACCAAAAGTTTAAGGAAGCAACTTGGAAAGCTGAGGAGGACATGATGGCCAAGTATCTATTCCTATTCCCCATTTCAAAAAATCGTGGTTAAGGTATGTGTGATCTTAACATCTTTATTTTCTGAGTTTTTTTAAAGAAAATTGTGATTTCCTTGATATCTTTGTTTTCTATCTTTGTTAAAGGTAAGAGTGGGTGTGTTTCTGTGTTAAATCATGCTAATGGATACGTTGTATCATCATTCAGGGATGAATGATCCTAATGGGGGAGAATGAAACATCGTAGGTGTTTGTCCAAAGAAAATTTTAAGTTTTAAGCTTACTACCATGACTAAGACTCTCCTTGCATATTTTAGGCAGTCATTATGGTCGTACAACTACCATGTTACGAGTCGTAATAACTCTAAAGGACTCCTATAGTCCTTTCCATAAGGAGACCAGTGTGATGCCCAAACTATTCTGTACTAAGTACCACTAGGATGTCACGAGTCGTGTTGACTCTTTACAAGTAGTAAGGTCTTTTCTGTAACTAGAACAGTATTAGTGATTCAGACACTATCTAGACTACGACTGAGGGGAAATGAATAGAAGGGTGACCCTATGAGTTGTGAGGCACCCATAACGACAGGGGGCTTATTTTCCAGCCTTTTAATGTGGGAATTATAGGCATTTCCCTCTTATTCCAATAGTAACCCATGACCTATAAACATACTTAGAAACGTATTTCCATCCATAATACACATCCACTACTAGAAATGATAACTATAGCAATAATAACTGTCACCTATTGTTATATAATCTATTAGGACATTAATTAAAAATAACTGTCGCATAAGCTCTTACACTATCCCAATAGTTATATCTATGGTAAAAAATAATATAACCATCCCAACAGATATCTATGGTAATAGATATATAACCGTCCTATATTTAATATCAGCTAAAATATGGCATAACACAGGAATTTTTCATCCAACGCTTATTTTACAGGCTTTTTTTAGTTATTTTTATTACAAAAATTAAAATAGTTATTTGTTGCCCCCAATTATTTCTTTGCCTCTTTTAATTAGGGTTTAATACTTCAAATTATAATAAGAAGAGTCTTACAACTCAAAGCTACTACTGGATGCTTCTCTTAGATACCCCTCAAGAACCAAAGGACAAAGCCAAACAACTGGCTGCCCGCTGCTGCTCTCAAGAATAGGTAACTTTTATTTTCAATTTCTCATAATATCATTCTCTCTGTTTGATTATTCTATCGTGTATGACTTGAGGGATCTCTTTGCTTACTCTTTGCCACTATTCTTCACCCAAAAATCCAACATCCTATTAAACTTAAAAACTACTAATCAAGTGTATTTTGTTCTTGTTGACTTAGTGTGTTTGTATGTGTTTGTGTGAGTTGGGTTGGGGGGGGAGGGAATTTATGAGGAGGAAAGAATCAACCTTGCCCAGTTTCCACCAAGTAGTAGGACAAATTCTTATCACCTGTAACTTTCATCAATAATAGGGATGTTTGTCAGAGAATATCTTTTTACATCATTAGTAATGCCTGACAAGGGATGACCAATCTCATACTCTTCTCGGTGGATAAAGTTACATGGTGGTGGGACATAACAGGTATCTGTAATTTAGTTGAAGTGTGTGAAAGATAGTTTTGACTCCACATTATTAAATAAAAAAGCTAATCTCACCCTCTTTATTATCTGAGGGAAGCAAAAACTTTTCTGCAATTCTTTACTTTTAAAATTACCATTTAACTATGGTTTATATGTGAGATGATGAAAAAATTTATTCTGCTACTTTTGTGTATCTAATTAATAATATAGTTGAGATTCCAAAATCATGATGATAGCTTAACAAAATTTTGCTAACAAATAAATTTTGAGAGATATATAATGAGTCATAGTAGAAAGAGTAAAGTACACGACAGGAACTAAACACACGGTGAAATAGATGAGGTAGTATATATTGCATGCTCTGAAATGAGTAATGCCAGTAGCACGGATACCCAATTATTGTGTCACTATTTATGTCCTAAATATACTTTTTTACACTCTCCTAATATATGACTAATTATGAAATATTACTTCCTGTATTTTCTAATTAGTTATCATTCTTATTAATCAACATTTATTGTTTTAAAAAATTTAAGCATATTAGTTGTTTATTTTCATATTTACCCGTAAGCTTGCTTTTGTCTCTTTATTATACAGGTGTTTAGTGATTGTATGTCTCTATTGATCTCTTTTTCTTATTTTCTTATTGACTGATTCAGTAAATTTATGATCTTAAAGATCCTTTTGGCTTGTTTTTACTTGATTATTATAGTTCTTGACATAGAGGTGGTTCTTGGATATTTGTACTAGTGACTTCTTGCTAATTTGTGTAAGTGTGTGCAATTAGATTAGTATGAATACTGGAAAATTGGTGTTTGACTTTATAAATATAGTTTAAGTCCCACTCTACATCTGTTCCTGTAGTGTTCTTTGAGCTATAGTGTTTCTTGTGTGGCATATACTAACATTGGGGTGTTATTTTAATTCTTAATGTTAATGTCTTGTACATTCTTCCATTTGTATGTCATTAAACAACATTGTAACTTGTAATTTTGTTGTTTACTTGTTGTATCTTATGCCATTCGCTCGCTTATGTGCATTTTATTTATGAAGACACTACTTTTGGGTGGGATTATTTGTGGTTTCAGATTTTGTACTTGTGTAGTTAGTGTAGGAAATTAACTACAGGAAACACAATTTGTGCAAAGAAAGAGCAATAAGCAGTAGGCAGTAGCTTTGAAATAGAGATATAATAGTTTCTTCTTATTTTTTGTTCTTTAATTCACCTTATGAGTTTTTCAATTTTTTATTGAATACCCATTTTGTGTTCTTTGATTTTCCATATCAATTTTTATTTTTGTGTGTGTGTGTTTTGGTACAACTGTATGCTGTTATTTATCTCAATTTTATTTTTTGTTGATTTGGGTATACTTTATTTGCTCTGCATAATTCTGGAAATGCCCATTTGGGTTTTGGGTTGAGGTTGATTTGTGTGTTTTTGTGATAGTATAGGTATATGCCATAACCTTATCTCTATTTTGATGCTCATGTATCTTGTTGATTAGGATATACTTCATTTACTCTATATAATTCTGGATATTCTCATTTTTGGGGTGGGGGTGGGTTCTGTGTCAGTATAGGTATATGCCATAATTTTATCTCTATTTTGATCCTCATATATCTTGTTGACTAGGGTATACTTCATTTGCTCTGTATAGTTCTAGAAATGATTATTTGGAGTTGGGGGTTTAATGTGTGTGTGTGTTTTAGTTTGGGTATATGCCATAATTTTATCTCTATTTTGATGCTCGTGTATCTTTAATATTACTAGGTACCACACTTTAAGAGTACCGTAGAATTGATCTTCAAATGAAGTCATAGAAAGGTAGACAATCAAATAATTGCGTTGATTGACAATGCTGTCATTTAGAAGGTTGGTGCGCACCTGCTATCTACTCTGCCTTTATTTTTTTTTACTTTTTAAAATAATCTTATAGCCTATACTATCGCTGAAGGCCATGCCTAGCAGTTCAACAGCCAACAACTGATGTTGCCTTCATTCTTCTTAATTTTGTTTATAGTTATGGTCTAGGATGTTCAGTGCTTCACTGTCAATCTGTTTAGTGGTTAATTCACAAAATGAAAATATAGATGTTTCCATGTTTTCTAGTTTGCCAGAGATGGAAAAAGCTTGTAAAAAACAGAACTTTATTACCAGGAAAATATATATATGACGAATCATATCATACATAATTATTTCTTATGCCTTTCTCTACAGAGTTTAATATATACACATAAAAGCAATTCAATATCATTCATGCCTACCTCCCTGTCACCCACTAGCGATCTGGTACTAGTAAATTTCATGAGAGCTTACCTTCAAGCTATTAAAATTCATGTGAAGAATAAAGATGGATTTTCTAAAGCCTCCATCTTAAACTTCTAGGAAATATGTCACCTCCTATGTTCATCAATTTAGTGGCTATATGAAGTCTATTTAGGAGAATTTTGCAGATATGCAACACCTCGGCATTATTGCAGTATATTTGAACTTTCATCTTGTCTGTTCCTAACTCAGATCCTTTTGTTCCTCGTACAATTTGGTATTAGATTCCATTAATAAAAGTTCATCGAATTTGACGGATTAGAGCCTGCATATATTCACTTGTAGTGCTATCTACAATTTACTTGTAGTGCGGCCAGAAATTTATCCAATTTTTATTTACTCCTATACTACATACATCCTTTTGTATTTTTCAATGTAAAGCTCTATATCTGATGTCACAGATATCAAGTACGAACGATAATGAGTCTCGGTAATCCTTATAGTGCATGCTGAGGTCTCTTTTCTGCAATGTTTGTATCAGAGCTTATTGGACTGAATATAAGTGTGTTCTATTTGGACTTAATAGGAGTTTTTTGAATGCTATATAAATCTTCTATATGATGAGTTATTTTAAAAGATATTTGTTTTGTACTAATTAGGTTGTCGATCTTAATATTATGTTGGTTTGGATAAAAATGTATCAACAAGGGCCTTTAAAATATAACGAAAGAGCAAACAACAAGGCAATTACTAAACTTGGATTGTTATCAGCCATGGCAAATAGAAAATGGCAATTATCGACAACAAATGAAACTGTTAACATTATATAATTGGATAAAGAGAATCTTCTAAAATTAATTAGAGAACAGCATCCACCAGTACAACAACTACTAGTACAACAACCACCAGTACAACAACCACCAGTACAAAAATCACCATCTTAAGAAATTGAACAATTTGTAATGGAGCATCATGTTGTAGAGGAGAAACATGCAGATAATGGGAAACATGCAGAGGATTAAGTCTAGATAGATGATTCATCCACTCCGATAATAGCTGAACATTTTGAAGAACAAGATAACATATAGCTTGGAAACTTATTGAATTCATTCTTGACTTCTATTTTTTCTATTTTGTTATAATTGAAGGGCCTTCCACTAGAAAAACAAAAGGCAAAACACAAATGCACAAGGTACATGGACGACAAGAGAAAAAATAGTCATACTAAATTGGAAAAATAAATCTGTTGGTCTTATTGAAGAAGTTGTAACTGAGTTAAGAAGCTTCATACACATATTGGTGAAGAATGCAACCCTTTTCCCATTAGATATATTTGATTCAAGGTTGATGGATACTAAAAAGGATTTATGGTATTATACTCAGGTTTATCTCTGTTAGTATTTGATGTATTTTTAGTTGAGTTCTAAACTGTTACTGTTGCTTTTTCTCCTCTACTTAGTATCTATCATACGAGTCTATATAGAACATAGTTATTCTTCTATAGACTGTGAATAAATAGAACATTTGTAACCAATCTATTGTATACATAGAGTGGAATTCTATACATACTAAACCTACAAACATAGAGTGGATTATATATTCCAATGCTTCACATCATAGAATAAATTGTGAAAAAGTGTTAAAAGATGTTAGATTAGTGCAAGAATTAAGGTTTAAAAAGGAGCATATGCCAACAGAAAACAAGATCATAGTAAGAAACACAACAAATGTGAAAATTCTAGGTGGATATTACTTGATGTATGAGTTGTACATACCAGACTTTAAATTTAATATCCTATCAGTTTCTAAACTTACTCTGATCTTCAATGCTTTGTTTCCTTTTATCCTGTCCTTTGAGTATTGTAGGACCTCTCAAATTTGTAGGGGATTTGTATTGGTAAGAAAACAAAAGGCTTATATATTTTAAAGAAATATGTGGATCCGGTAAATTTATAAACTATTACAAATGGGTTCATAATATATAGAACATTAGTAAACATTTAATATATAGAACAATAGTAGTACAAACCAATTTTTGGTGCATATTCTTTTTTTTGTTGTTGTCCTAACTGAATGACACCAACTTGTAGTAAAAATTTGATATTCCTGAAGTCACAAAAGGTTTTGTTTTGGAAAGACTTCGAGAATCTTAGAGAAAGTATAGAGCTGATTTAAAGGAGGGACATTATGATCCATATGAAAATGATGAAGTTCAAATGGAAAAAAGATTGGAATGTATTCCAGAATGTCAATTTAAAGAGTTCCTCATATAATGAAAGTCCGAAATTTTTTAGGTAAAATGTATTTCAACATCTGTGATCATTTTACTATTAGTTCTATAGATCCGTTACTACTTTAGTTAATGTTATTTATTTATTTTATAGAAAATGTCCAAAACAATTACTGAGAATCAGAAGAAGCTGATGGATTCACACACTACTATTGAAAAGAGTTTTTCTTTAATTCAAAATAAATTAGTTTGTTCTCTTATTTCTTATTGAGTTTTAACTTGTCATTTAAGTAATTTTTATGTTCATTTTCATATGAATACAAAAAAGGGAAGGGGAACTTTGTCACTAAAGGAAATGTTTTTGGCCACAGGAGCAAGAAAACCTCGTCAGACATAAAGACGTTAAATGAATGCACCATTAGTAAAATTGTATAAAACTTATCTATTCTAAGTTTATATTGACATCCGGTTCTTAATATATAATTACTAGAATGCACTTCTGAATATGATTTGTTAGGCTAAAATGGAGGAAATTAAAATGCAACTGGGTGAAAATGATAAGTACGTTTATGCATTTTCTGTAGTCATGGGTCCTCAATATCCTGGACGTCTAAGACTGTATGGAACTGGGGTTACAAAGACTTCCTTAAAAAGAATAAATGGCACTTCTAAACCAACTTTAAATTCCACCAATGAACGTCGTGCAACAAATGCAAGAAGGGATACAAAAAATGATGGATCAAATCAAGGAACAAATGAGAACCATTCAACAAAAAGTTATTGTAGATGTAATTTCTCAACTTTACAATGCAAGATTAATTGATCCTCAGATAATAAAGGAATTTTCCATTCCTTCGGCAAAAGAATCTACCTCTACACTTGCAGCTACAGGGAGAGACAGTCAAAACAGTCAAGGTAAGTGTTTGATATTCTGAATTGTACTCCAGTTTATTTGGTGATTGATATTTTTTTTGTTATTATCGTTGGAATGTATTGGATGGTTATTGGTGGCTGGTAACTGTGTATTATATATCATGGTATTGTTTGAAATTCTGGATGGTTATTAGTAGGTGGTAACTATGTATCATATATCATGGTATTATTGTTTATTGGTTGAATTTTTTGATGGTTATAAGTGGCTTGTAACTTGTATTACAATGTTGTTAATGGTGTTTGAATTCTAAGTTTGTTCAAACTAAGTCTCTAGAATTGTTTGATTTGATATACCACAGAAGGTTAAATTTGATGACATATCATGTAGATGTCGTGTCCAAGTTTCCAATATTTCCTACAGATTATCTATTTGATGAGATATCATGTAGAAGTATAGTCTTAACTTTGTGATGGTGCCTACTGTTTTTCTATTTAAATAGTAGTCTTTGGTTGATGAGTCCATTGTTTTACTTATTATATGTTTATCCAGAAGGAGGCTCTCCTCTTTCTTATTAAATGAATTATGACCTGAGAGCCCTTTTGCATTTTTATCCCTCATTCTTAGGGATGGTTATTGTTTTTGTACAAATAGATACCCACTCTGTACTGCAGTACTTGTTGGGAAGCAAAAATTGAAGTTTAGTAGAGCAAACTGGCACTACTATGACGTCTATAGATCCTGTTATAAGATTAGTTTTGAAATTTGCATGAGTTGTTGCATTCTACTCTGCTTAGCCAAAGAGCATGCAGAGTAGTCTTGAGTTGCAATATTCTTTGGATTTTTATGGAAAACTCAAATTTATGAATGACCTTTCCTGATTTGAGGCTCGGTACTTATCGATTTTTGTGGAAAACATCTTTGTTTTTATCTTAATTATTTCTTTAGAAGTTAGAAATTAGCATGCTTGATCTTTAATGACTTTGGTTAGGGTACATACTGGGTATGATTGATCTCAATACTGGGGTATATACTAATTTTTATATAAGCATAGCACCCTAGAACTATACACACGTGTAGTGCATATAACGAAGTAGTATCACAAGGATGGCCATATAAATTGCTGCATCACACTTTCATTAAATTTAACAAATTAATAGAGAACGACTCTAGATAAAGGTGGTTGTGTCCCTCATGTTCAAAATAGTATTGCTTATATTGCACCATGCTAGTTCATCTCAACTCTATAGAATACATGTCTTACTTGAAGAAAGAGAAAAAAATCCAACTTCAAAAAATACACTGAACATCATCACATAACAAATGAAAATGAGTCAAAAGCTTTAATCAAAGCTTTTCCTCTTTCGGTATGTGCGCCATTTTGGTTATCAAACTTGTGAACAGTCTCTCTTGTAGTACAATACAAAATAGTTCCTTCTAGATGGTACAATGGTTTAGTGCTTTGAGTACTGCTGGAGAAAATCAATTTTGTTGGAGAAGGTTTTGTGAGTACAATCGGGGTCCTTAATGATTACTGGAACATCTGCACATGCAGCAAAAGAGAAGTCTATGGCCATTCAGTGGTTATCATATGTATCAATCTCTGTTATGTTTAACATTTTTGGTGGGGTGATTATACAGTAGTCTGACCCTTCTACAACTATTGCACCCAACTAAAATTACATCCAGAAATATCAAGTGAGAAAAACAAAATAATTTATGCAATGAAATATCACGAATTCTGAAAGCACATCCATAAATGGTGCTAGTAGTTGTGTAGTTTGTTTCTCAAATTAATTTTGTTTTTCTTATTGTTGTAGGTGATCATGACATAGAAGATTGTATGAATTAAATTAATGAGCTAGACCTAACCTATGGGATCAATCACATTGGCTTCATGTTACACTAGTTGTGGAAAATTTGATCGAGTAGTTTCAAACATCTTTTATTTTTGAGCAATCAAAACTTGTGTATGTTTTTTTTTTGGAATTGTCAAAAAATATTTTGTTTCTTACTGTTTGACATTTTGGAAATTATTCTTTACTAATACTCTTGATGATTAATAAATATATATATTTTATGTGTTATGGTAGCTTTATAAAATCATTGCAATAGCATAACATAGTATTGTTAAATAGTCTAATAATAATTTTCCTAATAGCCTAAAATAACTATGTTGAAAACATAAAATAACTGTCCCAATAGCCAAAAATTAACCGTTGCTATAGCTCATGTTGAACTATCACAATAGCTTACAAAATAACCATCTTCTAAAGCTTTTAGGATTGTGAATAGATATCGCAATAACATGTATAACCATCCCAATAGTATATATGTACAACCTCCACAATAGCTTATACAACCATCCTATTAATGATGCTCTCCCAACATATCAAAAATCATTGCAATAGCATATATATAGGGACAATTGGAAGCTGTCTCAAAAACCTAATAACTATTGCAACATCATATTTTAACGTTTATATAGGAAAAGTTTGTAGCCATCCCAAAATATTGCTAACTATCACCATATAGTCAATACAATAAAGGTCACTAAAGGTCTAGATTTAACAATATTTTTTTTCACCGTCGCAAGAAACCATCACGTTTGATCTAATGTAAGACCTTCAATTGTATCAGGTGTGGCAACCATCGCTATATATCTATGGGGACGGTTATGGTGTCTCTGGAAATGGTATGAGAAACATCACCATAGCAATTTTTTCTAGTAGTGATCAAATACACTTTCTTCTCTCTCAAATTCTCTCAAGCATCAAACCTTAGTGTTTCCAAGAAGTGGGTTAAGTAGATCTTCAAGGGTTGAATTCACTATGTAATCTTGGGTATTTCAGGCATGTTACTCTACCCTTAAACTTGTTTTATCTAAGTAATGAATTTATATGGTTAATTATATAGATTTGAAATAAGGGTTTTGATATGGTTGAGGACTATGACATGCATAATTCTTAAATTGAATTCCCCTAGTTTAGTATGCATTATTCATTCTTTGTTAATGTATTTGAACTTGTGGGGTGGATAGCATTGGTGAATAATCAATGGGATTATGTTTTCCCCAGTTGTTATAGATTTTGCTTTGACAAATGGTTTTTGAAATCAAGTTTCCTCAACGTAAATGTGAAATTGATAATGACACATGGCTTTGTCACATGTTTTAACTTGCTCACTTGAACTAATGCATTGGCATAAAAGGTTAATGAACCATGGTATGATTTTATTAAACTTTGGGATATGTGGATCCCCCATTTGAATGTTAATTGAACCTAAGGGGTCATGAATTTTCCCTGTGTCATGGTAAATAAATTGTGGAATTATAATAAACTTTCAAGTGGGGATGGTATGACGATACCAATGGGATGCCTAAATGCATAATTTATTTAATAAATTTTAAATCTGTGTTAAATATTTTAATTGGGCTTAAAAGTGGGCTGTGTAGCTAGGCCATGGAAGTGGTGATCCTGAGGGACCAACCCCAAAAATCGAGCTACCAGTGCAGGGGTATAAAGAATTGGGAGGTTCGATTCCCCCTTATCATTAGTATATGATTGGGAGGTTCGAGTCCTCCATGATATATAAATGGGTGCTTAAGTCATCTTTGATTTATTCCGCGAGGTTTTAGTCCACCATCAAGCATATGACATATAATTATCCTCTGGTTCGCAGCTACATACACCGAGGACCTTCCAGCTGGGGGAGAGTTAGGATCATATATCTCGTGGGTTTCTTTATTATGATGGTTACGCTGCACAATTATGGTTATGATTTTAAGAGTTCACGATAAGCCGAATTCCCTACCTCAACATGATATATATGTATATGTATTTGCATTTAATTATGTGCATTGGATTTGACTGGTTTTGAATTATTACTCATGGAATTATCTTATCCCTTATCCCTGAGTTACATGCTAGTTCACCAACCACCAAACATTTGCGGATGTTGTACCTTATGCGATTCACACACCAGAAATTTATTTACCTTTCCTGTATAGTTATAATGTGTTCTTGGATAGTTTGTGAGTTGATCTGAAGTAGTGAGCGTCTATCCTTTCGAAGACTTCATTTCTTGTTTTGGTTTCTTATGTCTGAGACTTTTTTTAAAAAATATTTTTGGCTATGATCGGGGGCATGTCCCAACACTTTGTTTGTATTAGGCTTCGTTAGAGGCTTTGTGGGTACTGTGGAAGTAGGTGTGGTGTTGGTAGTTGGTATTGGTTATCAGTATTGGTTGGTTCTTATTGATATAACTTAGAATCTTTGAACTTATGTTACACTATCTCATTATATGTTCGCAATTCTGTTCGTTTTATTATGTGTTGTGTTCTTTTGACTGGCCGTCACGGCCAGGCCCTAGTTCAGGTCATAACAATCCTAGGCTCAGAAGGTTCTATCAGCATACAACACATAACAAGGGATAGTCATTACCCATAACTATGCAACCCTCCATATGGGCTAATAGATATAGACGCATATTGGTGATAGGCAATGTGCATGTAAGAATGAATGCAAAGCATATAATCAATATCCCAATGTCATCATCATAACCATATCTATCATGACAATCATTATCATAGCCATCATCATCATAATCATCCTCATCATAACCATCATTATCATAATCATCCTATGGCCTCTCCGGGTATATAGTTGTTATACATAGGGCTAGCCGAACTCCAACCGGTTTTTGTACACATATACGTATCAATATAATCATCCTCCGGTCTTTCCGGGTATCAATATCATTATCACAATATCCTACAGCCTTGATGGGTATATAAGCATATCATCATAGTTATTCTCCGGCCTAATTGGGGATATAGTCAGTATCATCATAATCATCAAAACATATACATAACGTCAATACTAAAACTTATCATCGTGTTTTATCCAGAATTTATATCATAAATACAACATCTTTATCCGTCCCATATCAGAGAGATATGTATATAGATATAATAGGTGCATGGACTCAAGCTAGGGCTGGCAATTTCAGCCCATATTTGTGAAAAGAGTCCATTTAATCCATATTTATTGAATTGGATCACTCATATTTCAAATGGGTAATATGGACTTCAACTCATTTTAAAATCTCAAACAAATATGGACAAAATGGGTAAAATATGAGTACCTATTTAAACACAGAGATCACCCACCTATGCTTAAAATTTTAAATTTTTTTTCTTTTCTAGTTTCTTTTCTTCTTCTTTTTGTTTGTTTTTTCTTTTTTTTTTCCTTTAATTTACTTTTTTTCTTTTTTTTTCTTTTTTTCTTTTTTACTCATTTCTTATAATTTCTATTTTTTTCTCATTTTTTTCATTTTTTTTCATTTTCCCCTTTCTCATTCATATTCACTTAAGACCTACATGGGTTAATTAATTTAAGCTTCTAATTATTCCATTTAGTCTATACAATTTATAGCATCTCTTATCAATTAAATATAATCCATAGTCTCACTCCTTTATTATTATTTTTTTCTATCATTTATTTCTCTTTCTTTTTCTTTTCTTTTCCTGTTTTTTTTCTTTCTTTTTCCTTTAATTTACTATTTTTTCTTTCTTTTTTACTTTAATTTACTTTTTTTTCTTTTTAATTTTTTTTTTCCACTTATTTTTTACTCGTTTGTTATAGATTTTTCTTTCTTCTATTTCATCAATTTTTCTCTTTTTCAATTTTATTTCTTTTTTCTTTGCATTTTTTTGTATTTCCGTTTCCCCTTTTTCATTCTTTGTTCGTCATTTTTGTCATTTTTCTTCTTTTATTATGTTTTTTTCATCATCTTATTTTTTCATTGCATTTTATATTTTATAAAAAAAAATTACTTTAAATTTATTTGTATCATACTATATATTTCAAATAATTTTATTATTTGTACTTGAATAGCTTAATTGTCAATATGTACAATTTATCATTTGTATTTATATACAAATAAGTGTATGAATTAATTGTATTTTCTCGAGCCTAAAATATATAAATATACAATGTATCATTCAATGCAAATGTGTCATTAATATTTGTATATCAATTTGTGACTGCTAAAAATATTTGGTTTGATGAATGTAATCCCAAGATCTTTCAGGATACTATCTTCGTATTTATTCATTAGGTGGAGTCCACTTGAGTGTACTTCGACAAATTATAAATGTTGGGCGAATATAAATCAATCTGTTCTTAGGGTATTTTCGTTATCATAAAAAAAGAAAAAGAAAACCAAAAATAGAAAAAAAAACAAAAAAGAAAAAAGAAGAAGAAAGAGAGATAAAAGTTAGAGATAGAAGAGAGAAAAAAAGTGTAAAGAAAGAATTGAAGCAAAAAATACAAAAACAACCAAAAAGAAAAAAATAATGAAAAAGGAGAAAAGGAAAAATAAAAAAATAATGGTAAATACAAATATACCGAGTGGTTATGATATTCCAGTCATCATCCATAATTTGTACTCAACTTAACTATGTTTTTCGAAAATCAAAAAAATATAAAACATAAAATACAATGAAAAAGAAAAAAAAAGAGAAAGAAGTAAAAAAAAAAAAAGAAAAAAATGAGACTAAAGAGGAAAAGAAAAAAAACAATGGGTAGAGATAGAAGATAGAGAAAAAAAATAAATGAAAAAAAAATTGAAAAAATAAAAAACTAAAAGTAGAGGCAACATATAGAAGATAGAGAAAAAAACTAAAAAAAATGAAAAAAAAGTTAAGTTGATATAATATAGAAGTTTTATGTTTTTGACTTTAGGAGTTAGGGTTGGACCATTTTTACCCAATACATATTTGACCAAATCCATATTTACCCATATTTATATGGGCAGATTGCAATCCAAACCATTTTTGCTCGATCCATATTTAACTCGTCCTAATCAAATCCAATCCTCCCATTTGCCACCCCTAACTCAAGACATGGCTAAAAAGGTGTAAATCTGTAAATCCATTGCCTGGAGTGAACTTCTAATCTAAATCATTATAAAAGTGTAGAAATCTTCTACTACCAGAGTAATTTGTAGTATCAAATCATAGATTGGAATCTTTCTCGGTCAAATCTTTAAAACATCATTATTAATCCCTTTTACGTATAAGCTATCCATTAAAACAGGTAGTTTTCATTGTGAGAAATCTTTCCTAAGGTGAAAAGTAGGCTTTAACAATTATTTAGGAAAGACAGTAATGAGATTATAATTTAGCTAGAATCGCATCGTTCGCTGATTTAATTATCATGGATGTACCGAATCTATGCATGCCATCACCAGTATTCAAATAATGGAACCATAAGAATCAATATATATATATATATATATATATATATATAGTCATGAACTATAACTACATAATCATAAAAATAATCATATTTGTAAGCCATCTCCTATTTATAAGCCATACCATAACCACAAGGTATAAGATATATATAAGCCATAAAGCATATTTATAATCACCTGACATCTAGGAGGCATCTCACGTCTTTGAGACATCTCATCTATAGGTTATGAGTCAAGTATATAAGGCATCCACATATAGGAGGCACAATTAGCAATAATGAATCTCACATTTAGGAGGCATAATATATCACTAGGCCATAAATCATAACTATGAGGCATATCACATATATAAAAACAAATATCACATCTATGAGAAATATCATGTATTTAGGCCAAATATCACATCTATAAGGAAATATCATCTCTATGGGAAATATATCACATCTATGAGAAAATGACATAACCCGAACCATTGCTTAATCATGTTGGGTATCTCAAATCCGATCGGGATCGAAGGCCACCCCCAATACCCAATAGTAACCTCCCAGTACCCTATATCAAATGAATTCTTAACATATAATAAGTTAAAGAGACAATAATTGAAAGACATTTAATAGATTGCATAACCATAACCCACCAAATATCCAACAAAATATCCAACCGGTGCCAACCCCCATGCCAATACCAATACAAAGGCTGACACCAATATTGACACTTTCCATGCCCATAGTAGTCTGGAAAAGCCTCTAACCAGAATCAATACATTTTGGTCGGGATTTACCCCATACCATAGCTAAAACCAAACCAAAGAATTGACAATAATGAAAAAATTCCATAGCATGAAATGGAGTCTTTCAGAGTATGGAAGCTCACCACTTCAGACAGACACAAAGTTGTCCCCAAATCCAAGTCACTGAGTAAGAGTAGTAGTATGGACTGTTCCTGCATCGCGTGAGGATACAACATCCATATTCAGTTAGCGGACTGAACGCTAGGATGTACTCATGAATAAGGATAAAATAATGCCATTAATTAAAACAAAAGTAAATAACCATATGAAATCACATATATATATATATACACACATGGTACAAAATTAATATTATAAGATACTACTTATCCGGTTCATGAAACTATTAGCAAGTGATTATCATGTCCCTAATACTAATGCAATAATAAGATCTATAATGTTCACACATATATTCATTCACACAATTCAAAAACACAATTTTGGAGGGGTATCTTTTTTCTCAAAAATCAATCAAAATATGATTACTTCCCTAAAAACTTAAAATTCTCCTAATTACGCCCAAACACAACACAACACAACATAAAACAAAGAACAATACTGTACAAATTAACCTATACATTCCGTTTCTATAACAATACCGTGGTTGACAAAAAAAAAGTATGACAACAAAATCCTGTGATGGCTATGGTATACTACACCCCAACCAAAAATTATACATTGTCCCTAATGTGTGAAAATAATATAAAATAAAAGAAATGGGGACATACTTGGGATATAATAACTGTCCTTATACCTTGGGTTCCCTCCCAACCAGCGCTTAATTTAACACTGTGACACGACTCAGTTCCCTGGATACTCAGACTTAACCAAGGTCTAGAGCAACACAACTTTGACTTCCTTCAAGTTTCCCATGTAGTACTTCACTCGTTGCATGTTTATATTGAATGAAATTTCACCATCATGCCTAATTTCTATAGCACCATGAGGGAATACTTTAACTATAATGAATAGTCTTGCTCACCTAGATTTCACTTGCCAGGAAAAAAATAGAGTCTTAAATTGTATAACATGATCAAATCACCGAGTTCAAATACTCTTTTCTTGATCTTTTTTCCATTATAAATATTCATTCTTTCTTTTCATATGGCCGAGCTCTCATAAGAACAGAGTCGAAATTATCAAACTCATTCACCTTGCTCAATCTCAAGTTTGTTGTGTCACACAACTCAAAATTTAGCCTTTTCAATGCCTATAGTTACTTATGCTCAAGCTCAACCGGTAAATGACATGCATTGCCGGATAAAATATGATATGGGGAGGCAACTATGGGGATCTTATAGGGTATTCGGTAGGCCCATAATACATCATCTAATTTTCTAGACCATTCAGTCTGGTTGTCATTCACAGTTCTTACCGAGATAGACTTTATCTCTCTATTAGAGACCTTAACTTTCCCACTTATCTGAGAATGGTAAGGCATTTCCACCTTTTGTATTACACCATATCTATCATGCAGGGCTCAAAATAGAAGGTTGCATAAGTGAGACCCACTATCATTGATAATTGGACAAGGAGTGCCAAATTGAGAAAAAATGTTTTTCTTCAAAATGTCGGTCATACTTCTACCTTCACTATCTACGAGTGAAACTACCTCCACCAATTTCAAAACATAGTCAGCCTCTACCAAAATGTACCTCATGCCATAGAAGCTCAAAATGGGCCCATGAAATCAATCCCCCATACATCAAACAACTCAAACTCTAGAATAGGTGTCATGGAAACTTCATGGCACCGTGAAACATTTCCATGAAACTGAAATGGGTCATAGGCTTATGAAAAATCATGAGCATCCATGTAGATTGTAGGCCAGTAGAACCCACAATTTAAAATTTTATGGGTTGTGTTAGTACAATTTTCTCCACCGCTAGGATACACCTGCAAATCATGCCGTCAACAAAAATCTTAACAAGGTATGTCTCATTGCAAAAGAACTTTCTCTCCTCATGCATAAATATCCTTTTTTGATAGATGAATAAATCTTTTAGGACCAAATAACTTGACAAAAAGTTTGAAAAATTAGTAAACCAGAGTATTAGGTCTTGAGATTCTACTAAAACCTGCTCATCTGGAAATGTATCATCTATCTCAATATTATCCCCTAGTATCTACATTGCGTTATCCTCAAGTCTAGATAAGTGACTTACAACTTTATTTTATGTCCATTTCAGGTCCAATACTTCAAATCAAACTCCTACAACAAGAGAACCGAATGAATCAATCATGGTATGGTATCTTTTTTGACATCAAGTACCTTAAGTATGTATGGTCAATGTGAACAATAACCTTAGTCCCAATTAAAAATAAGAAAAAAATTCAAAGGCAAACACCACCGCAAGAAACTCTTGCTCAGTAACTGTATAATTATTTGGTGCAGGGTTTAATGCTTTGCTGGCATATTAAATGGGATGTAGGATCTTATCTCTTATTTAGCCTAGGATAAAATCGAAGGCCACTCCACTCGCATCACATATGACCTCAAAAGGTGTAGCCCAGTGAGGAGAAAAAATAATAGATATCGCAATCAACCTGTCATTTTGGCTTGTGAAAAACTTAAGACATGCATCATCAAACACAAATTTCACCTCAATCACTAAAAGTTTCCATAGAGGATTTGCAATTTTAGTGATGTCTTTGATAATCCTCCTATAAAAGCCTACATGACCTAGAAAGCTTTGTATGCCTGTAACTGACACTGGCAGTGAAAACTTTTCAATTACATCTATCTTAGCTTTGTCCACCTCAATTCAACATTTGGAGATCTTGTGACCTAGAACTATACCTTATTTCACCATGAAGTAACATTTTTCCCAGTTCACCACCAAATTACACTCTTCACATCTTTGTAGTGCACTGGCAAATGGGAAAAATAATCACCAAATGAGTCCCCAATCACTGAAAATCCATACATGAATACTTTGATCATGTCTTCACCATATAAGAGAATATGGACATCATACATCTCTAAAAAGAGATAGACACATTGCATAACCCAAATGACATTCTCTTGAATGAAAAAGTCCCATAGGGGCAAGTGAAAGTAGTCTTTTCTTGGTCTTCGAGAGCAATCATGATTTATTTTTAACCCGAGTACCCGTCAAGAAAACAATACCAACAACTACTTGCTAGTCTATGAAGTATCTGATCCATGGATGACATAGGTTAATGGTCCTTTTACGTCCACTTGTTCAACTTTCTATAATCCATGCAGACTTTCTAATCGGTCACTGGCCTCATGGGTACTAGTTTATTCCTTTCATCGGGAACTATTGTGATTCCCCATTTATTTGGGATGTATTGAACCAATCTTACCCACTTCCTATCTGTGATGGGGAAAACCCCTCAATATTTAACCATTTGATTATTTCCTTTTTCACTACCTCCAGCATAAGAGGATTTAGTCGCCTATGATTCTCAATCCTGGGAATACTATTCGGCTCAAGTTGTATCTTGTATGTGCATATACCTTGTGGAATAGCTACAATGTCTTTAATGGTCCACCCAATAGCTCTGTTGAATTTCTGCAATACCAAAGTCAAAGCTTCCACCTGTGCTACTACCAAATCTACTACAATAATCATTATTAAGGTATTGTTGGCCCCCAATAATACATATTACAAATAAGATGAGAGGGCCTTCAATTCTAATATTGGTGGTTACTCAATAGATGGTTTTGCAGGAGGTGTGGTTATGTTCTTCAAGATAATGATCCATCTTCTTAGGGGCATATCTAAAAGATCCTATGCCTTGTAATTCACTAGCCAATGCATCATAGTCATCTATCTCATCACTCTCAAAGTTCATAATCACTATTTCTAATGCTTATACCCCTAATATTTCCTTAATAGGCACATCTACTGCAACAATGTCATCATCCATAACATCTATCACTATAACCACTCTCATATCATTTGGCTATTGTACTATCATGCATAAATTTAACAACATTTGCTTATTGTTCCATTTAAATGTGATCTACTCTGAGTTCAATCAATCAATACCCTATCACTGGATAAGAATAGTGTACCCAAAATAATTAGAACTTGGGCATTCACTTCAGAGTCTTAAATCATGAAATATGCTGGGAAGGTGAAGAATGCCACCTTTACTTCTACGTCACGCAAAATATGCACTGGCTCTTTTGCTAATGAATTATCCATAAACAACCTTGTAGGTATAGGCTTGAGTTTTCCTAATCCCAATACCTTGTATATCACTAATGTCATTATATTTTTTTTTTCCGAATCTCATAGAGCCTAATTAATATCAAAACACCTAATAGAGCATGGGATGGTGACTACGCCTGAGTCCCTTTTTTTCTACTGTTAGTGTGTGGGAAATCATGCTAAACTATTGTACTTCATATCTGGGCTCATCTTCAATCCAGTCACCACCATACTTGCTATCATATTCATCATGATTATACGTTAGCTTCTCAAACTCAACTTCAGGTGGCTTATCAGGAACAATATTATCCTTCTTTGACTGATTAGTATTAGGTACAAAATGATCATCATGTTGGACCCACTTAAAGTGTTAATAGAAAAACAATGAGCAAGTGTTGTAGGATTCTGCACAGTGTTACTAGGAAGGGCACCTGGTCGTCTGTGAGTCAATGTAGCAAGGCTCTTCCCATACTGCTACTCCAACTACTTGATAGAGCTTCCGTGTGACTCAACTTTTTGTTTCAATCCTGACATATCAACCTTAAGTTCTTTAAGGAAAGATTCTTAAGTCTCTTGAACCTTTATTAGTTTGGTCAACATTTCTTATATTTGTGAATTTACATCTTGTTTACCAGGCGGAATGTATAGTTCTCCCTTCTCTCTGTATTCGTCTTTCTTCTTTCGGTCACTGTCTCTTTATTTATCAGAATAACTGTTTCGGCCTTGGTTTTCTTTCCTTTGGGCTCAAAAACCTACCAACTGATGATCTAAATACTTTTTCTCTTTCTCTAACTTGGACCCATAGTCTCCAAAGGCTCCACCCTGTGCCCCTACTGCATTAACCTTAGCAGAATTCTTTGCTGTAAATTAATTGGCCAACTCACTAATATTAGTTAGTAATAGTGAAATATCCTGAGCTACGACATCTTTAGCCACTCTCTGCTCACCGGAAGCTCTAAGGCATAAATGTCAGAACCTCTATCAACCTCCCGAGTTTTCCACCCTTGGTTAAGTAATGAGATATGATCCATTATACTGAATTCTATCTTCCATCTTAATCTTATAAAGGCTCCTCAAAATATAGTGTCTACCATATCTTTAGAATTGATGGACAGGGCTTTATTGAATATCTCTAACAAGCTTGCCCCGAAATTTGATTGTTAGGCACCATGCAAAACTTCTTCTTGGACCTGAACCATTCTTCATTCATTTATTTTGACTATAGCTGCCTAAAATTATAGATCTCATCTTTAAGCTACAACACCCTAGATAGAGGAAAGAACTGGTTCAAGAATTTCTTGTGTCACTCATTCCATGTAGTGATAGATGCTAATAGATGTTCCCATAGCTATAATGATGCTTCTCCAATAAGCGAGAAGGGGAACAACACTAGTCTAAACGCCTCCTGATCTACCCCAAGAATAGTATATTCAGTGTAGATCCCAATAAAGTGTGCTAGATGCATGTTTGTGTCATCTGTAGGCAACCCGGGAAACGCACCCTTCAAGTATAAGAGATGAACCATAGAACTAGAGATATTGAACTTAACATAAAGGGGAAAACCAAGAGGTCAATGGATCCAGTCTATACCGTTTTAACTCATGCCATATCTTCTTTATCATTCTTGTATGGTTTCATATACTAATATGCTGGGACCACTTGAGGACCACCTTCTATAGCTCTATTCTAATTTCCACCGAGTGTTGTTCGGCGGTTTGCTGCATGTATCAACTCAGCTAGTTCTGCCTCCCTAGCTATTTGTTGAGCTTCTTTTACTTCCCTCGTATCATTTTCAGCATGAGCTAAAAGCTCAGTAGTCTGTCGATCAAAAATATCTTGAAGTCCCTCAGGATGAGGGAAAGGCATTTGATCATGAACCCCTTCAGGAATATTATCTCTTTTCTTCTCCATCGTCCTACTAGTTGTTTGAAGGATATTCTATGGATTCATATTCTCTGGGAGTAAGGTATTAACCCTACTCCATATGTTAGGCATGCACAGGTGTATACCCAACTATGAACAAAAAAAAAAGAAAAAAACCCAAAAGCTACAATAATTTCAATTCATAAATTAACACCGTATTCCCCAAAAATTCCCCAAAAAATTGATAACACCCAAGCTACACCTTCACTCTAAAGGTTATGCAGACGCTGTCAAATATAGTAACCTATCAATGGTTGGGGTCAAATACAAACAGAAAATATGAAATCGTGATACTCGATTGTTGTCAAATATAGTAACCTATCAATGGTTGTAATCAGTCGTAGGTGAACATTAGGATTGTGTTCCCCCTGGCTTCTCAACTCTGTAAGCTTATCGTGCTTTATTGAACCAACCCGATACAATGAATGTAGAATCAATAAGTTATGTACCATCAATAGTCTTTTGGAAGAGCTAACAAATTTCACACTTTACCTTTTGAGTCTCAAGATGTCACCTTACTAACTCATAATTGGATCCCAGTTAACTATAATATTTTGAGTCTCTAGTTATTAGATGAAAGCTAACCATCTTAATGATATAATACTTGGTAGCGTGGATTGACAACTAAGAATCAAATTACTGTTGTCATTAATTTTTTCCTAGTCACTACTCCTTTATTAGAGTAAGTAGAAATAATAAGGCAAGATCCTAACTTTTAAAACTGCTAAGATAACTATTAATGTGAAGATTATAGTATGCATTAATGGGTATCAGTTCAGAACAACAATAACACTCTCCTTACTTTGTTAATCTTCCAGGGTTTCCACAACCCTAGATAATGGTTTTTAGCTGCTCATGCTAGTGAAGTAATCAACAACATTCATGATTGAAATCATAAGATGAAATCACAATAATCACAAGTAAAAACTCAAAATCGTAATTGAATTAATCAACCAAAATCAATACAAAATAATGCTAAGACAAAAATTGAATCTGGAAATTAAAATATGTTTTTAAGTATCAAGAGTAGGTAATTTCTACTAAAAACACATGAGGGGCACTTATAGTACATAAGGAAACCCTATAACCAAATCCCGAATGAAAAAGGGGAATGAAGGATCGGTGGCCACATGTGGTGTCCACATGCATCCTGGCCCTAGGCGCATATTGCACTTGCGGCCTGAGGCTGCGCGCATGTGGCCACCGGATGTGCTCAGACAAAAAATTAATGCAACTCTGCTCTTGGAATTTTGGACTTCTGACACATACTTTGCCAACATGCGATTTGCATGTTGACATAGGTAGGTGTCAGTAGTATTTTTTAGCTCTTCTTCAACTCCAGCACATGCTTTGGTCACAAGCAACCCAGAATGTGTCACAATACCCAAGATTGAGCAAATAAGTATCCAAAAATACCATTTTCATCTTTTTTCATGAACTTAGCATTTAAAACCTAGTTTCCTGCAAAACATACCCAAAATGCATCATACCAAACAAAACCACTTAAGAATCTTGCATATTTTCATAGTTTTAAGAATCGAAAGTGTTATATTTCTATAGCACAACAAAGATCCATAAGCATATACAGAGTGTTAGTAAACATGAATGACATAACTAGAAACTCATAATGACCATAATGGGTATGAAAGCAGTCTTAGGGATATCCACCACACTAATCTTTAAATGATGATAACCTAAAGAATATCAATCTTTGAGGAACATCTAGCACCCTAAATCTTGACAAAGAGATCATCAATACAAGGAAGAGGATAATTATTCTTCACAGTTACCTTATTCAACTGCCGATACTCTATGCACATCCAAAGAGACCCATCATTCTTACGCAAGAAAAGGACAGGAGCACCCTATGGAGAGACACTAGGACGGATGAAACCCTTATCATGAAGATACATTAACTTCTTCTGAAGTTATTTTAACTTAATCAGAGCCATTTTATATGGAAGGATAGAGATAGGATGGGTATCTGGTAAAGGTTCAATCATAAAATCTTTTTCACTATCGGGTGGAATATCGGGATGATTATCACGAAACATTATAGGAAATTCGTTAACCACTGGGATAGATAGCAATGAGGAACCCCCAGAACTAGAATCCTTAACCAGAACCAGATGATATAAACACCCTTTGGAAATCAACTTCTGTGCTCTAAGATAAGAAATGAACTGTCCCTTAGGCACTAAGGAACTTCCCTCGTGTTCTATTACCGGTACATCAGGGAATTGGAAACTGACCTTATTAGTCCAACAATCTAAACAATCATAGAACGAATGGAGCCAATCCATCCCCAAGACAACTTCAAAATCCTTCATATCCAACTCTATCAAGTCCCTAAATATCTCCCTACCACAGATAGACACCACACAACCCCTATAGACCTTTCTACCCATAATGGAACCACCCAACAAGGTGGAAACAGAAAATGGATCAGAAATACTATCGAGACAAAAATCTAAATGAACAACCACATAAGAGGTCACACAAAAAAAAGGTGGAACCCAGATCAAGCAGACAATATACACCATAAAAGAAAAGTTTTAACATACCAGTGACAACATCAAGAGATTCCTCAGATTCCTTATGGGTGGCAAGAGAATAAAGAAAATTTTGACTAATGTCAGTACAAGATGTAGCAACTATTAGGGTAGGAGTTGATTAAGTGGCAACCAAAACATTATTAGCCAATGTGGATACCTTGGCTAAATGATAATTCCTCTGAATATCACCAGGCTGTCCATTTTTAAAATAAAAGTTCCTCCTCTTATAACAATAACCACGATGAAGATGACCGAAAAATAGAAAAAGATGTAGGGTGGGGATAACAGAGCTAGACAAGCCAGAGATTGGGCACCATGTGCCGTAAAACCACTTTCATCCTTGAAGTGAAGATCGCCAAATAGCTTAGGATAAGGATCACTAGTCGTTGAATATGATCCAGAGTTTCCCTATGTCTTCTTCTTTCTCCATTGTCTACCATTCCTTTTATTGGTTTGTCAATCTCTACCTCGGCTTGAATACTTGAACTTCTTACTCTATAGTTCCCCAATCTCTTGTTGTTTCTTCTTCTCATCCTCAACTTTCTATGTATAAATCACAAGTTTGGATATATCCATGTCATTTTTCAACATCGCAGCCTTACACTCCAATATCAAGTTGCATGACAAACCTAAATCAAACTTCCCCATCCTATACCAGACGCTTGACACCAACTCTGGAGAATAAAGAGACCATTGATGGAACTTCAAGGTATATTCCATTACATTTACCCTACCTTGCCTCAAGTTCAGAAACTCTTCTGCCGTAGCATCCTTCAACTCTTGAGGAAAGAAATAATCAAGGAAAGCACTTAAAAACTCCTTCTACATAGATAGCACGATATCATCACCCCTCTACTGCTCCTACTCCTCATACCACTGATATTTCACATCCTTCAACTAATATACGGCAAACTCTACACCCTTCACATCAGTATCATGAATCACCCTAAATATCTTATCCATTTAATCAACAAACCCTTAAAGATCCTCCTCAACCTTAGAGCCTATAAAGGTAAGAGGATTTAACTTCATGAACTGGCCAAATCTAGTAGCCTTAAAATATGGAGCAATAGAACCAACACGGTCCGACTGAAGTGACTGAGAAGTCACCAACTAAGTCAACTGATTAATGGATCGATGGAACTTGGTATTAGAAATTTTTCCTTAGGATGGTATGGCGTGAACATCATCAGGTTTAGAAGCCCGAGAAAGACCGGTAGGGACCGATTTAACTCCACGAGGGGTAGTACAGTCAGGAGCAGGGACCCTAGGCCGGGTCTTAAATCTATAAACATGGCGAGTTCCATCCATATTGTCCTCAAGTGGGTTAGAGGAGTTTATGTGGCTATCATATCTTCGAGGAGGCATGATCTAAATTTCCAACAAATGAAAATTAGAGAGTTCTCAGGACCTTAGACTTTATAGCCCGAAAATAGATCACAAGAATGCGAAACATTCCTAAATGCCTCGTAGCCTCTCCCATATAAGTGTGGCATGCTACACACCCATAAAAGAGACTCTACTTAATAAAAATTTGTGGAAACCCAATGACCATGAACCTAGTCTCGAATACCAATCTTGTCATGACCCAAATCGGGGCTTAGTCATGACGGGTATATCAAGTACGCCAAGGACCGGAGACCACCCCCATTATCCTAGCCAACAATAATAGGATAGCTAGCAACAAATGAGTTCCAAATATATAACAAGATAAATCTACATTCCAAACATATAACAAGCTAGATAAATCAATAACAAGAAGGAAATATATAACAAGATAAATCTACATTCCAAACATATAACAAGCTAGATAAATCAATAACAAGAGGGATCTAAGAATACACAACACAATCCACCCACACATTATCCTCAAAATTCTCTAAGAAACTAAACATCAATCGAAGTCAGTAAATTCCCCTAACCATATCCAAAAACCCATTAAAATAGTCTAAGATATAAGTAAAGACAACAAAATAAAATAAAGGCCTTCCAGAGAACGGAAGCTCACCATTTCAAAGATGACTCTCAGGCAGTCCAAAAATTATCTACCATTGCCTAAAAAAATAGAAGCGACTCCAAACCTTGCATCGGTGGGGATACAACATCCTGGGATGGTTAGTAGAGTGATTTCTAGCATGAAACTCAGGGAAGGGATAAAATAATTCCAAGATCAATAGATCCAATACCATTAAAAACCATATGCACATAATCATATACATATATATAAAATACTGGGATAGGGAACAAGGTTTAGCATGAAGTTTAAAACATTAGATTGGACTGTGTACCTATCATGTCATCTAGTCACCCACGGGCTAAAAGGGTTCAACTTCATATGTTGAAAGTGCCTCAGTGTGTGCTAGACACACAAACTAGAGATATCTAACAATGGCCAGGGAATTCCCAAACCCCATGTAATTGTAGGATGCATATATATGTGTGTGTCTTTATGTCTGTGTGTATGTGTGTGAAATATACAAAAGGTCGTCAAGACCCCCACGACGACAAACATGGATTCTAGTGTTTTTCCTGCCTAGGACTTGCACTTTCATGGTAAGCTACACAATCCCCCATTAAGCCAAATTAAAATAGTTTACACATTCCCATTTACTAACCAAGAATCATCCATTACGACATATACCATTGGTATCATCATACAAATTATGCTTGCAAGCTAATATAATTATGCCATTCTAATTATTCATCATCTTGGGGGAATACCCAGACCCCTGTGATTTATAAGGTCAAATTTAGGGGAATGGCGTAACCCCCTAATTTATTATTAATTCAACACATGACCAACCAGGCCTTCCAAAACCATTTTTATCTGATTAACCATATATACAATGCAATAGTTTAAATAAGTGGGCAAAACTGTATTTCGAAGTCATTTATTCAAGTGGGTTGAGGGAAACACAATTTCCAAAACCGATTCAAAACCAAAACCATCAATTTTTGGGTGTTCCTCGATCCCCCTCCCGTATTACCATACCTATGCTCCCTATTATTTCAAAAATCATCAATAAAGCATAAATAATGTATATAAAATTATTAGAACACCATTCAAACAACAATAATCCAAAATCTCAACACAAGTTCCAAAACCAATATTTGGAAGAACATGAATATCAATATTGCATGCCATGAATAAAACATAAGTTTGTAGGGAAGAGATACATGCCTGAGATATCAAGAGTTATGGAGAGAAACCACCAATTGAAGCTCTTGATGACGAATCCTTAGAAACCCTAGATTGTTCATGTTTTAGGGATTTTGAGAGAAGAATAATGTTTATGTTGTGAAAATTTGATGATAATAAGTCTAGAAATGTGTTTTAAGTCATGGAATAGAAGTTGGATGGGAGAAAAGATCGATTTTCCTATAATGAGAATATGCAGGAAAATTGTCCCCAGTTGTTACAGGTCACGTCACGACTCATGACGACTAGGTATGAGTCGTTGCCTAGACTCGTAGTCAGGGTAGTGACTAAAGGTAACCTTCACTAGTTTGGTCACCAGTCGCACCCTACTACTCGTGGCCAGACCTCAAGGTTAACAGAGTCCAAGTCGTACTCAGGATAAAAAATTTGGCTACTCTACTAGTTTGGTCATGAGTCCTTCCCTATGACTCGTGACCATATGTTACTATTCGTGAGGTTCCATTCATAGCCTAGACAGTGAGCTCAAAGCTCAAAAATTTTAGAGGAAATAATCTTGGGTATTACAGCTAAGGTATCTACATTTACTTCTTGGTGGTACATAGGCCATGATCAACTCTAAGATAGGTAACCCAGCTAGAAGGATGAGCAATTAAGTCAACTCAACAAATAATATGGGTTTAACGTTTCTAAAATAGTCCAAATAAGGTTAATCACACTAAACATGGTTCCAATACTTAAACATCATCCAATCAGATAATATCCAATATACAAATTAATTCAATCTCGAAAGAAAGTAATAGGATTTTAAAAGTTTGATAAGGATTTCACCTTACTTATCAAAAGCCCCATCTAATCCCCAAACATCAATAATCATGACTAAGTCATCGTACCCATAAAAAATCCTAACATTAACATTCACATAGAATATATAACACACATCATCTTTGACACGACCCAAATTGGGGCCTTATCATAATGGGCATCTCAATCAAACCATAACCAGAACCACCGCTGATACCCAAGCCAACCAACCATCGTATACCCTGATTCGGATGAATTCCAAACATATGTGATTACTTTGTGATAAGTCTATATTCGAGAGCAACCTAACAAAGTGAATCCACCGAATAACCAACCAATAAAACTAAAAAGGATAATACAATGTGTGTAGATATAAATATATATATATATATCATGACCATTCCATACCAAAGTCCACAGTTGTCCATACAAAGCTTCTAACAAAAACCAAACAGTACCTAGTTAGGACATGCCCCAGACCATAGCCAAAAATAAAGTCAATGAAAAGACACAACTATGAAAGTAATCCATGACATAAAATAGAGAATTCCAAAATATTGAGGCTTACAACTTCAATCCAACCGAGCTGATCTCGAAGCCGATCACTGAGCAGAAAGAGTAGTATAGCCCGTTCCTGGATTTTGCTGGGCAACAACCACCCGAAGATGGGTTAGTGGGTGAATGCTAGCATGCACTCAGGGGATAAAATAATGTAAATCTTTTAAACAAGGTAAACCAACCATATGCATTCACAACCATATGTATATATATATGATAATGTCAGGAAAGGGAACCAAGTTTAGCATGCCATTAAAACCATTAACCTAGGTATGTGTAGTTTAAAACATCACCAAATATCTAAAGCCACTACTACCCGAATATAAGAAGGGACATTAAGTCAATAAAGTACAAGAATTACTCCAGCCATCCAAAGAAAAACCTCCTGAAGTGAGACATGACACCATAAGTATGATGTACTTCATTGCAACAACCTAGTTCATAAATAAAGAATCATCCTGAAAAAACTATACCATAGTAGGAGTTCTTAGAACTAGACACAGAAAGACACATGACCACATACACCAGAGGTAAGGTAACGTAAGGTCAAGATTCATATCTAGGGAACAAAGAAAATGCAGAATGTGAACCTTAGGCATAAGTCCTACTAGAATACATATAACACTAGGAGAGTGATCTCTTAAATGAGATAGAAGAGATTTTCTGGAATATACACCCCAACCTTCCCTTGAAGTCCACCACTAGAAGAAATTTTAAGATTAATCCTCGAGTTTCATTTCATTACACCTGTAAACATAATACTCTACTCTAAAGGGTATCACCAAGAATGATCACTAGGGACACTTGGTTCTCCTAACCATAAACCTTATCAATCAAAATACCACCTAGAGGCCAGTATAGTAATAAAAATTCAACGCTTTAACCCATCCAATGACTTAACCTCTTATCCATTGGTTCAATCTTGAACCTCTGGCCTAAACGTCCTAACTTTCCCATTATTGTATTCCCTGAGCCATCAATTTCACCCCTTTTGCATACCTCATCCAACCTACCAATCTACCTTCACAATCCTCATATTGATATGCCCGAGCTAACATTCTCTATTAATTAAAATCAACTACTAGATTCAAACTAAGCATTTATCAACCACCATGAACTACTATCAATGTACACCATATAAAAATAATCATACATGGTCTATCTAACAAGAATAAAACTGTAAATTCCTTATTCACCAACCGACAACCTATGCATTTTAGAGGGAAAACTACCCCCTTATACATAAAAGAAAGGAAACACTCCACAGAGAATCACTAGGATAGATGAGACCATCATCTAAGAGATCCCTTAATTGCTCCTTAAGATCCTCTAATCTAACTAGAACCATTTTTCAAAGAAAGAATAGAAACTGGACAAGTATCCAAAACAAGACCAATCCACAATACAAACTCCACAGTAGAAAGACACCATGAGGGTCGTCAGGAAGGACCTCAGGAAACTCATTCACCACCAAAACCTAATGCCAAGAAACACCTTCCGAGTTAGAATATATTAACAAGGATCAAATAATATTAGAAACACCCCCTATGAAAATCAATCTCCAACCTCTATGATATGATACAACTTTTCCCTTAATAGACAAGGAACCACCCTCCGATCCCATAAACGACTCACCAATAAGACTAAAGACAATCATATTAGTTCGATAGTCTACTAATACGCATCACAAATGCAACCAATCCATCCCATGAACATTGTCAAAATCCACTATATATATCGTCAAACAAATCCACCAAAACCCCTTTACTACTAATAGATACCACACCTCCCTATGAACTCTTTTAGCAATAATTGAATCATCTACCAGGGTAGAAACAAAAAAATGTACAAAATAAACTTAGGACCAAAACCAAAATACACACCCATAAATAGGGTAACATGGGAGAGAAGGGACCCCAAACTAAGTAACAAATATACATAATGCAAAAATATCTTACAACATACCAGTGTCAGTATCTGAAGATACCGTAGACTCCTGATGAATAGTAAGAGCATTGGGACTATCCCAACTGATGTCCGAGCCAGAAGCAACACTACTTGAAGTAAAAGCTACAGAAGAGGAAACAAGTTTCCTATTTTCCCATACAACAATCCTTACGGGTCACTCCTGCTGCATATGACCCAACTAACAATAATTAAAACAATGATTCCTTCTTTCCTTGCCAAAACCATGGCGTGACTAAAAACAAAACCAAAAAGGAGGATAGGATGGTGCAAATTAGGCCCCACCTATCTAAAATTACGAATCTTATGCCCTAGAAGCATTACCAATTCAAAACTATTTATCTCCCAACAGCTTTGGGTAGGGAGAATTGGACATAGAATATGAGTTAGGATCCACCAAACTCTTTATTTTGGACAATTTCCCACCATATTATTGCCATTTCCTTAGGTTAGAAAATTAAGACCTCTTACTCTGCCTACTTTCCGACCTTGCCTTATTTTTCCCCGTACCAATAGAACTGGAGAAGCATGACAGAGTTGTCACTATCTGTGTTAATAGATTAATTTAATGTCCAAACTCGCCATTGGTAACCTATCCTTAAGGTAACTGAGCATGAGTGCCACCTTCGGAAGTATGTTTAGTAGAGGCTAGTGGAACTCCACGGGGAAAATTCAAAACTACGAACCTTGATTGAGTCTGTGCCTAATAAATTGGATGAGATCCATCTATTTCATTCTCAAGTGGTACAGGTGAGTTTCCAAAAAATTTAGATTATTGAGAGGAAATGATCTGAAAGGTGAACCAAAAGAAGATTCAGGGAAAACTTCAAGATCATATACCCCATACCTTAAAATTAGAAAACAAAAAATTAGAATATTCCTAAATGCTTTGTAGCCTCTTGATTATAAGTTTTGTGCACAACACACTCATAAGCAAGACACTACTTGACACAACTTTGTGAATACCCCATGACACCAAAACCCATGATCTGATACAAACATTACACAACCCGAACAACGACCTTGTCGTAATGGGCATATCTAGTCTATCCGAGATCGAGGACCACCCCTAATACCCAATCCAACAAACCATCGTATACCTTGGGTCGAATAAATTATGAACATATAACAAGATAACATATTTAAAAATGTGATGCCTTTGGCATAAGTCTATATTCGAGACTAACCCAACAAAGGCAATCCACCCAATAACCAAACAACAAAACCATAAACGATAATCCAATGTATATATATACAAATATATCATGACCATTCCATATCCAAGTCCATAATTGTCATACAAAGCCTCTAAATCAAACACAAGTATATCTAGTTGGGACATTCCCCTTGCCATACACAAAAATCAAGTCTATGAAAAGACACAAATATTAAAAGTAATCAATAATATGAAATATAGCCTTCCAATTTATGGAAGCTCACAACTCTAATCCAACCGACATGATCCCGAATCCGATTACTGAGAAGGAGGAGTAGTACGACCGATTCCTGCATCGCATGGGGATACAGCCGCCCGAATACAGGGTAGTAGGTAAACTCTAGCATACACTCAGGATAAGTATAAAATAATACCAATCTTTAAAACCAAATAAGCCAACCATATGAATTCACAACGATATATATATATAACCATGTCGAAAAAGAGAATCGTGTTTAGCATGCCTTTAAAATCATTAACTTGGGTATGTATAGCTCAACCCTTCTAGAACTACACACGGGCTATATAAGTCCAGTATAACCCCCTGAACCGACCTAGATGCGTGTAGCCGCACAAACCAAAGATACCTGAAGAGTAGGGGATTCTCGTGTACCCTTCACTCTGTATGCTACATATATACAAGTATACTTAGGGGATTTTTGTGTAACCCATAAGTATTATATATATGACAAATCCTCATGTCGGCGATCATGAGTTTTCCAGTGTTCGTCCATGGGACTCATACCTTCACGGTTACCTATCACACCCTGCCATTATTACCCAATTAAAATAATTACCATACAACTAAACCACCATTCCATTTATTATGAACTAAGATATATGTAGTGATATCGTCATACCAACGATAGCTTGCACGAAATGTCCTTAGAAAACCTTAGAGGATTCCCATGTACATTATCAGTTACATTATTTAGTTTCCTTGGGGGATTTTCGTATACCCTGCATTAGGCTCACTTAGGGTATTCTCGTGTACCTTAGAAGTATTTCATTATTAAATTTTCCTTAGGGGATTCCCATGTAACCCATAAAATGTTCATTATTCAAACGAAATTCATTATTTCATTCACTTGGGGGATTCCCGTGTACCCCACAAGGTTTTCATTCAAAATAATTTCATAGATACTAAGGGTTTACCGTTTAACCATCCCAAACAATCCAAACTATTTAAATCATTCAAAAACCATTCAAAAAAATTTAGGGTTCCATTACCAATCCATACCATGCAATAGCTTCAATGAAAGTTCAATAATATAACCAAAAACATTCTCATAGGCATTTTATCAAACATGTTGAGGGCATACCTTTACCAAGACAAAAACCACAATACAAACTATCAATTTTAGGGTTACCCATCAGCTATTTATTAAACCATAACCGAAAAGCACCCACACATGCAAACCACAACCAAAAACATATGAAAACATAATTTAAATAAAAATAAACATTACTCAATAGTATGCATCCAAAACCCTCAACATTGGTTTTCAAAACCACTATTTATGATTCATAATAAATATTTAAAATACATTATAACATGTCTTTAGTTATAACTAATAATGAAGGAGGAGTACATGCCTTATCGAAGGAAACTTGTCTCTTGAGTTATTTTAAAGAACACTTGTAGAAACCTTAGTCTCAATCATTAAGAGAGTGTTTAGAGAAAGTATTTAGAGTGTTTTGATCAATCCATGAAACTTTTTAGAGGCTACAATAAGTTAAATAGCGTAGGGACATAAGAGTTTTTGTGTGGGAAATATCCAAACTACCAAGGATAACAACAACAACAACAACAATAACAAACCCAGTGTATTCCCACATAGTGGGGTCTGAGGAGGGTAAGATGTACGTAGTCCATAACACTATCTCCAAAGAAGTAGCAAGCCTATTTCTGATAGACCACTGGCTCAAGACAAAGAATAGTAAAAAAATTCATAAAAAAGCATGAAACAAGATGGCATAACAAGAACAAATAATAGTAACAAATCTGTAATATAGCATGAGACAAGATGGCATAACAGAAATAAGACACCCATAAAGTAATACCATACACTAACAAACCAACGGCATCCCTACCCTCATACTCTCTTACTAGAAGCTCCAACCTATGGACATAGAACAAAAATAAGACACCCATAAAGTAATACTATACACTAACAAACCAACGTCACCCCTACCCCCATACTCTCTTACTAGAAGCTCCAAACTATGGACATAGCCCTAGGACTACCAGTCTGACTACCCTAAAGATCTCGTAATTACTGACTATAACGTACACATATGCAATAGCCTTCTATCCTAATTTGTTTCCTCTAGGTTGTCCTATAGAAGGTCATATCCTTAGTAAGCTTTAACTGTTTTATGTTATGTTATGTCCATCCAAAGCTAGCCTCTCACACCCATGAAATGGAGAATCCGTGCCCCTCTTCATCACATGTCCGAACCATCTCAACCAGCCTTTCTGCATCTTGTCCTCCACCATAGCCACTCCAACCTTCTGCCAGATATTCACACTTCTAACCCTATAACTTATAGTAATCCCACACATCCAATGCAAAATCTACATTCTTTCCACCTTTAACTTTTAAATATGGGAGTTCTTGATAAGTAAACACTCCGCTCCATATAGCTTGGACGAATGGATTGCCACCCTGTAGAATTTGCCTTTAAGTTTGGGTGGCACCTTCTTATTGCATAACACTCCCAAGGCGTGCTTCCACTTCATAAATATCCAATCTACCCTTGGCTTAAAATCTAAGAAACACACGTAGAAGGGTATGAATCATTCCTCCTAAACCATATCCTAGGTTACGAGTGGTAACATTACTCGTACCCTAAACCCCCATGGACCCCATACTAATCAACATATGACCATACAAGGCCTAGTCATATCATAGCATACGAGTGGTACCCTTGAAGTCGTACCTTTGTCAGAATCATCAAAACTATTCTTAAGACATCATACGACTTGGAAACATACCACTCGTGCACTATTGTGAGATTGGTATGATGCCTAGTTGTACCTAGGGAAAAAAACAACCTATACACACTGTCTAACATATGAGAGAGGGAGTACTAAATCGTATCATAGCATACAACTAATACCCATGAATCATACCTTTTCTAGAATATCCAAAACTTAAAATTTAGCAAGAGCCAAAGTTTAGGGTGTTTCATTCTTCCCCACTTAGGAACATTCATTGTTGAATGAACTGAAAAAGCAAGAATAAGCACGAGTTAACCATTAATACGCATCAAACTTTCCTTCAACCCAATTAGAAAATAAGGATATAATTTAAGGTGAGAAGGTCACCACATACCCCAAGCATGATTTATACCCCAATAGCTCCATCATGAACTCTAATAAAGTTAGATAACAAATATACAAGAAAATCCAACCCTTTCTTTGACCAAGTTAGAAAACAAAGATATGATGAAGAATACATACCTTTCGCATAAGTTTCCAAAACTAAGAACCAACACGGATACTTGGACTCCATGTCCACTTCTGCATCCCAATTGGCTTCCTCAGACTTTTTGTCCCACAATAGAACCTTCACCGAAGACACATCTTTTTGTTCATAACCGGCGAACTTAATAACAAAAGATCCTTACTTGGACCTCCTTAGGACATACAGATTGAGATACCAATACCACCCAAAGGGAACAACCAACGAAGGAGCATCCTTACCATACCTCAACATAAACACATAGAATACCAGATGAATAGGATTCATACTAGAGAGAAACTCTAATTCAACTCATACTTCCCATACACACTCACTATGGGATCCTGAGTCTTTCCATACACTACATCTATGTTCAACCCTATCCAGAGCTAAAACAAGTTAAATTAAGCCACCGGGATCTACTTTTTACATCCACCTAAAATAGCATTAAGTCTCACCAAGCTCCGCAGGTACCTAAAACCATAATTGGTATATCTATCAATCATAATATTCAAGCCTACCTCTTTTGTACTCGTGGTATGGTCTATCCTTCCAATGGATTAGTAACCTCTATCATTTTCACAAGGATTCTCACCACCTATTCCTCTCGTAACCATTCCTCATAACATCAACCTTACCTCACCCTCCAAAACCCTAGCACTAGTAAACACCCTAGACTCTCCCCCACTTAGGGACTTTTACCTATACAGTTCAAAACAACACCACATATCAAAAGCCACTATCCCCTAACATTACAATGGTCATTAAGTCACTAAAGTACTAGAATTACTCTAGCCACCCAAAGAAACACCTCCCAAAGTGAGTCATGGCACCATAAGTGTGATGTACTTCATTGCAACCACCTAGTTCATAAATATATAATAATCCTAAAAAAGTACTATAGTAGGAGTCCTTGGAACTGGACACCAAAGTACTCACGACCACATAAACTATAGGTAAGGCAACGTAAGGTCAAGATTTATATCTAAAGAATAAGGCAAATGCAGAATGTGAACCATAGACATAAACGCTACTAGAATATATGCAACACTAGGAAAGAGATCTCTTAAATGTGATAGAAGAGAATCACAATGATATACACCCTAACCATCCCTTGAAGTCCACCACTAGAAGAAATATTATGATTAATCCTCAAGCTTCATCTATTACACATGTAAGCATAATACTCCTCTCTAAAGGGTATCACCAAGTATGATCACTAAGGACACTTGGTTTTTCTATACATAAACCTTATTCATCTAAATACCACCTAAAGGTCAAATAGTTACACAAATTCAATGCTTTAACCCATCCAATGACTTAACCTCTTATCCATCGGTGCAATCCTGAACCTCTAGCCTAAATATCATAACTTTCCCACTATTGTATTCCCTGAGCCATTAGTCTCAACACTTTTGCACACCTCATCCAACCTACTAATCTCCCTCCATAATCCTCGCATTGCTATGCCTGAGATAACATACTCCATTCATCTAAATCAACTACTAGGTTCAAACCAAGCATTTATCAAAAACAATGAACTACTAACAATGTACCCCATATAAAAATAATCAGACATGGTCCATCTAACAAGAAGGACACTTTAAATTTCTTATTCACCTACCGATAACCTATGTATCTCTGAGGGAAAGCTACCCATCCCCATGCATAAAAGAAAGGAAATACTCCATAGAGAATCACAAGGATAGATGAAACCATCATCTAAGAGATCCCATAATTGCTCCTTAATCTCCTTTAATCCAACTAAAACCAATTTACAAAAAAAGAATAGAAACTGGACAAGTGTCTGAAACAAGACCAATCCATAATTCAATTTCCCAAGTAGAAAGACACCATGAGGGTCATCAGGAAAGACCTCAGGAAACTTATTTACCACCAAAACCAAATGCAAAAAATGACCTTTTGAGTTAGAATATTTTAACATGGATCAAATTATAATAGAAACACCCCCTTTGGAGATAAATCTCCAAGCTCTAAGATATGATATAACTTTTTGCTTAATAGCCATGGGACCACCATCTAATCCCATAAGCGATTCACCAAGGAGACAAAGGACAATCTTATGAGTTTGATAATCTTCTAATGCGTACAACAAATGCAAGCAATTCATCCCCAGAATATCAAAAAAATCCACCATATTTGAGTCAAACAAATTCACCCAAACCCCCTTACTACCAACAGATACCATACCTCCCTATAAACTATTTTATCAATCACTGAGTTACTTACATGGGTAGATACAAAAAAATGTATGAAATAACCTTGGGACCAAAACCAAAATACATAACTAAAAATAGGATCATATAAGAGAGAAGGGACCCCAAACCAAGTAACCAATAGACATAATGTGAATATAGCTTACAACATACAAGTGTCAGTAGCTGAAGATACCATTGACTCCTGAGTAATAGTAAGGGCATTGGGACGATCCCAACTGGTGTCGGAGCCAGAACCAGTACTACTTAAAGCAAGAGCTATAAAAGAGGCAAAAAGTTTCTTATTTTCCCATGTGGAAATCCTTATGGGACACTCTTGTTGCATATGAACCAACTAACAATAATTAAAATAATGATTCCTCCTTTTCTCGCAACAACTATGGTGCGACCGACCATAAAAACAACAAGGAGAATAGAATTGTGCGAAATATGCCCCACGAGTAAAAAATTAGGAACCTTATTCCCTAGAAGCATTACCAATCTAAAAATATTTGTCTCTCAACAACTTCGGGTAGGGAGAATTAGACATAGAACAGGAGTTAGGACCCACCTAACTCTTTCTTTTGGACCATTTCCCACCATATTATTGGCCTTCCCTTAAGTTAAAAAATTGAGACCTCTTACTCTACCTACTTCTTGACCTTTTCCTATTCACCCCCGTACCGATAGAACTTGACAGAAATGATGGAGTTGTTACTATCTTTGTTAATATATTAATTGAATGTCGAAACACGACATTGGTAACGTATCCTTAAGTTAACTGATCATGAATGTCACCTTCTGAAGTACGGTTAGTGGAGACTAGTGGAACTCCACAGGTAAAATTCAAAACTACAAACCTTGATTGATAAGGATAGTAACAACTTATAAGAATGATATATGTTTAGGAAAATTAGGGGTTTCACCCATAACTTACAATTCAAGAACCAAGTATTTGTGAAACCCAGTAACATTGACTAATAATTGGAACTAGAAATCAACACCAACACATAATTGCACCCTATTCTAACATAACCCCAAGATAAAAAATTTAGCTATGCATGGATTTAAATAGAATGAGGGGATTATCCATAGTTGCATTCAATTCTTCCATTGAAACTTAAAAATGAGTAAACCCAAGCTTTAAACTAAATCTTTAACTAAATTCTCAGTTGGAGTTTTCACATACAATTTTCTCTCCTCAATGTCAAAAACTAAAAGTTAGAATAAAGATATATGTTCAAGATGATGAAAATGAGATAAAAACCTTATTTAAGCCCCAATTCTACATTTTTCAAATATTATAAAAATGCCCTTGAAACTTTTCTGCTCTTCTGCGTTTACCACCTCTTGACCGAGTTCGCAACTCCTACGATCGCGGTAGTCATATCACGATCGCCATCTAGTTGACTTATTGACTGGTCGATATTGCAAACCTGAGGCCACGATTACGGTAACTGAGAATCAATTATTAGGCTTGATTTCTAGAATTTAGCTCTTTTCATTAACATTTAACCTCTTTTTGGCTTAAATGACTTGCTCATCTTTGCCTTTTAACTTTCCCTACCCAAATGAGCAGTAAGTAAGAGATTAACATAAAATTAATAGCAAAGCATGTTTATTTAGGCTTAAAACATGCTAGAAAATCCTCAAATTGATGACTTATCATGAACCCCAAACTTAAAATAATGCTTGTCCTCAAGCAACTAGGAACAATTCAATGAGATATGGTATTTATCTCAAATCCACCCAGAAGAAAGCTATAGTAAAGGAGAAAGCTAACAAAGCTCTATAAAGATTTTCAAACATGCCATGGAAATAAATGAACCAAAAGTTTTCAATAGGCACATCTTTATGAACCAAGGATGCAAGTTTTTATCACATGAACATTTAAAATCAACGAAGCATCATAAGAGGAGACACACTATCTTCAAAGATTTTGTCAATTATCACAGTGCAACTTACTTAATCGATTTACCTAAATTGAGAGTAAGACTTCACCCTCTACCCCAAAGCATCGATGCCACTAACATCCAAGAGTTAGCTCCACCCCCACAAAATATTTAAATTTCTAAAGGAGCTTAAATAATTAAAGAATTCACACGCACTCTCACAAAGAAATTCAAGTACAATAAGTAGAACCATAGGCTTGCCCTTTGTGTTTTATGGTACTAATATAGACTTACCTAGTTTGAAATCACCAAGGAATTGCGGGTCAAGCTGAATGTTTAAGGTGTTGGAAGGAACGGAACATACATGGATCAAGTGACTCAACTACCTCCTTTATTGCAATTCCCCAACCCCTTCTACCCAAAAATTTTCAAACTATCCACCTTATTCTCCTCCAAATCATTTATCATATCGCCCTACCTTTTTTATAGGCATTTACAAAACAATTCAAAGACACCATTTTTGTCGTTTCTTTAGCTTTTTCAAGAGACTTTCTAACTTTAAGCATTTTTTATCTCCTTCATTTTCCTTTTTTCTCTTCTTATTCCATGTCTAGGCTATACATCATTATAATTAAGTATGGCTCTTGTGTCTTAAGCACATGATTTAGCCACCTTACATACACCTTTCTAGGATTTTCTTAGAACATCACATGAATTTCCCCCCAAACATAGAGTTTGAACCACACTTACATTATTCTATCAACTACACAAACCCCCCAAACTTAGGCTTTTGCCTACATTTAATTACTTTGAATCATTCGATGTATCAAAGGAGGTTAAGTTCCAAAAGGAAGATTTTAAAAGGGGTTAGGTGTTTTAAAAGGGGTTAGGTGTTTTATCAAGGTTATCATTACAAAAAGAAAGAAAATGGGCAAAAAGGCTAAAAGGAGATAACCAAGAAATGATGTTAAGGTGGGAATTTGTCTATATGATGGGTCAAAAATGGCCTCACGTAATTCTCCAATCCAAGCTTGTCTAAAATTTCACTTTGAATACACTCGGGGAAAGTTCTAGACTACACATATGTACAAAAATTATTTAAAAGTCTCACCACACATACCATCGTACTGATAGAGCAAAAAGTTGATCTTTCAACTAATTTGATCGTAATAAGTTACTTCGAGTCAATGAATCATCCTTGTTAAGATAGAGCCAAAAATTAAAATTAACGGTCTCATTCAAAAGAAAGCTCAAAAACATCCTTGATCATTTTGACAAAGAAAACTATAAATTTTTGTTTTTTCTCAATATCATTTCATTTCTTGCCATTAACATTTTGAAAGCATTTTTGAACTTTTGCCTCTTCCTAAACAATTATAGAAAAATTTAAGAGAATGCAAGGAAAAATTATCATTAAACTTCACGTGATTCTTTCCTCACAACTTCACATATCGTCCATTCAGATCATAAACCATTTATAACAACAATAAAAACACAAACAACCCTATACCCTTAAGAATGGCGTCAACCAATCTATCATAGGGCAAGGAAAGAGTTCATGTCTCTCGATTACTTAGACTTGACCTGGAGATGCTATGATAAGTACACTAATCGATCACACCATGGACACAATATTAATCAGCAACTTCAATAAAAAACAATCGGTTATCTCATTTTTAAGACTAGTTGGACTCAAAGCTATACTCCAAAAATGATCACAAAAAGCCCTAAGAAAGTTAACATTAACCTTTACAAGCTTATAAGGAATTTCTCTCCTATTAACATTTTAACAAACATTTGGTGTGCATGAAAAGTAAGAGCTTGAATAGATAAAATAACACACATGTGAACATGCCCAATGCACCAATTCATCAACAAACACGCCACTTGTAATCATACTAACCAAATTAAATCACCCACCACTCAATTAAGCAAACAAACCTCAAGTTGGTGTTTCATCAAACGCACGGCGTGCACTAGTGTATGGAAAAAAGAATTTGGCAATTTACCATTTGAGAGAAGGAACACATTCAAAAATCTTTATCCCAACAACCACATTCTACCAAATTAAGCTCAAAAAATTCAAACCAAAAGAAACCATGGAATGTGATCATCATTTATATTTTAATGATCATACTTTGTAAGCTTACTAAAGAGAGGAATGGGATGAAATAAAAGTCCAATATACTTATCCAGGGTTTCATTCTTGAGTTACCCATCCCAACTTGTAGTATCACCTAAAAACACCTAGTAACAAGCTAAAATTAAACCAAACACATTATAGTACATTAAGAAAAATTCCTAGGGTTGTCTCCCAAGAAGCGCCTTAGTTAAAGTCGTGCCACAACATCTTTTGATTGTAATTTATGTCTCCATTTAAAAAATTTGAATAGACGGCCCAACTTTAGATCAATACATCCTTGAGGTACTTTGGGCAAAGGTGAGGACACAATGCAATATTTTCTATCTTGCCACTTTGAAGACTTGAACCTTTTACACAACTTCACATCAAACTTACTAAAAGGTTCACTGGGTATCGATTAGAACATCAAGAATTCAATTGTTACACATTGCATTTTGCATTTATTGGCCTTCAGGTAAGGGGATTCATTTTGCCCTTTCAAAATGACAAACTCCAAAATGTAGGGATATTTCTCCTTTTCTCCAGGATTCATCATTTTCTTAGGTGGTTCCACTTTTATCACATCCGCCAAGCATAATTGAAAAATGGTTTGAGTGAGGTCTTCTTCCTAAGTTTAGAGTCACATCCTTCCCGACATTCTCAACCCAAAAATAACTAGAGGCTTCATAAAGGATTTGTTTGGCTTTTTCTATTGTCTCTAGTTCCATTTTCTCAATCTTTGCATCATCTCTCATGTTTGGTTTAGTTAGTTGGGAAACTATTGAGGGTTCTTCACTATTAAGCTCGCCGTTGGTGACATAGCTTGATATGTTTTCCTTATTCTCCTCATTTTGAAGATTAGGTGTATTCATGGTGCTCGAATAATCCATGTTGTCACCCACTTCTTTGTCTTTTTCACTTTCCTTTCCAAATGCTGCCATGGATTGATGCAAGTCATGCATATCCTCCTCCAATGTGGTTGCCCGATCTATAAGAGTTTGAAGCATTACCTCAAAACTATTATAAACCCAACATGTTTTCTTTCTTTATTGCATCATGAGACTTATCAAACTCATAAGAAGAACTAAAATTTGGATTAGCATAACAAGGGGAGGGGGCATTTGGACAATCACTCCACTATTTATTCCTACCACCACACAGAGAACAATAATACTCCCAATAGGATCGAGATGGTGCACACATCTCTTCCCGGGTAGCATATCTACAATCTTATCAAAAGTGAGGTCCTTCACAATACGGATATGGATCATCAAGATAAGATTTCCAACAAAACTCATATTCATCCCAAGATGCCATAGTAATAAGCAAACAAATAAAAGTTGTCTAAAACAAGAAAGAAAAAGAAAATCACACACAAATATTTACAAATTTGAATCCAAGAAAGTAGGCTAAATTTTCAAACTAACTCAAAATGCCAAATTGATCCCCAAAAATGACTCCATTTATTAAAATGCTCAAACTACACGTCTTTTTAAGTGCAAGGCGGTCATTATCAATATAACTACCGAACTTTGAGTTGGGGTTGACTCCATGAGAAACAGTGTGAATGATGATCGAGTAAATTCAAAATGAAAGTGCTTGCTAAATTCAAACCTAAGCTACAAGTAGTTGGGGGTTTTGAATCAAACTTGTTTAAATAAAAGAAATCTGTAACACTAAATTGAGAGCAAACAATGTGTGGATAGCACCAAATGAGAAGATTCTTAGGGTTATGCTTTCCTAGGGGTAATTAGTGTATAGGTATAGGAAAGTAAGTTCCAACGTTAGTTAATGGATATATGGATACCCTGGGTTAGAGGTTTTAGTATTAGTCTTTCTACAAAACATCAAAATTTCACACATGGATTCTTTCGAATACTCATGGGAGTGGCAAAATAATCAACCCAAAACCTTAATTAAGCATCCCTATTTCTTGGATGATGCTCAAGACATAGCATATTCATATACCATCCTTATTTCAAAGATAATGTTAAGGAATAAGACAAAATCAATTTTACTGTTCGCAAATACCTACCACCAAAATCCCTCTTACAAGAATGATATGGATTTAGGGAAATTCGGGCTTTCACCCACAACTTTCAATTCAACAACCAAGCATTTGTGATACCCATTAACATTGACTAAGAATTGGAAATAACAATCGATACCCACAAAAAATTGCACCCTATTCTAACATAAACCTAAGATAAAAATTTAGATATGCCTGGATTTAAAGAGAAGAAGAGGATTACCCATATTTGCATTCAATTCTTCTAGTAAGGATCAATAACATCAAGCAATAAAAGTTATAGCAACAACAACAACAATACCAACATCAATATAATGAATAGGCAGTACCGACATATAAATTAATAGAAAGTACCACTCAAGGGCCACAATATGGACAATGTGACAAGATAAATGGGAATCAAACCAAAATACTAGACTCGTATGGAGAAAATATCAATACAAATCTACTCTATTTACTACTAAAAGAAATAAACAATGGGGCTAGTCATAAAACCATGAATTCAATAACAAGGCACACAATAACCAGTATTAACTCATCAAGGCATATTATTATTAGTGGGTATAAAGACAAAATTACACATAATAGAAAAGGTAAATGCAGGGTAATAAAAGCACACCAATCATGGTGAAATATGCAACCACATGCCCGCCAAATCTAAGAAGAATAAATTTGAATATTCCTAAACTTAGACTAACTAACTAAATCATCAGTTAAGGTTCCAAATGCACTATCTCTAATCAAAGGTTTCACAATTATCACCAGGCTGATCTTGATGAGCTGAATGACTAGAAATCCTATGTTGGCGACACTCTCTAGACCATTAATTTATATATTTGCAATAAACTCTTGAAGTTCTACCTTTGCAAGAAACACGAATTGTGCCTAAAAGTCTAGCCAACTAATATTGATAGTGCTCTTTACTACAATATCCTTCCCGCAATCATAGCTTATCTCAAGAACTCTAAGGTGGCAAGGAAAATGTGCTGAATTTGTATGATCACTGACTCATGTCTTGGGAACTCACAAAACCAATGTTTTATCTCTCCATAACAAGGACAAGCTACTGGAATACTCTGAGATACTTCCCATACTGATCCAGAATAGCCATCATGGCCTAAAGAACCATACTAATATAGTCCACAAGGTCTGATGGAAATGCTTCTTACTATGATCATCATGAATAATCTGAGAACCACTCATAGTGTAAAAAACTACCTTTTTAGAGTTGATAGTCTTTTAGTAAGCTTACCTATATAGAAAGGTTCCTCACTCCTGAATAATCTAGCAAATGCATTATACTTATGGCAAGTCCTCTTGTTTCTTCCTCCATAAGTCTCAATACATCTCTATAAGAGGACCTCACATAATCAACAACCTAAGATGAGTAAGACCCAGTTTCTATCAAATGCTTCGGTGCTAAATGAAGTGACAATGCTAGTCCTCTAATAAATCGGTGCACTATGTCCTGCTAAAAAGAGTATAGCATAAGAATATGTTTGGCCCAAATTTGAAATCCAATCTCATGCTAAAAAGCTGTTAAAGAACCCTGATGAACACCAATAAAATCAAACTTTGTCTTGAGAACTTCTCGAAGACTTGAATGTGACCCACTATTGTGGGGGATCTACAACATGACTCAAACTCCTTGATGTTGAACCTCAAAGGGCTGATGTAGTCACGAGAATAACTAGAGCCTGAGTTTGACCCAATTCCTTTAGTTGATGCTTATGGACTTTTATATCTATCTCTGAGTGTCAGGTATGATGTTGCACTAAAGATCTAAGAATAGGTGTAGAAGTTTCATCTACATCCATCACCCATACGACATTTTATATTAGGGAAAGAATAGGATCAAAAAATGTGCTTGAGGTTCATAGAAATTCGGACACACAACAAGGTGTCAAGAAATAAATTTCCTAGGAATGTCCCTTTAGCCTCCAAAATATAGGTTATGGACGTTTCTGCACTAATTTGTAGGACTCTACGAAAGAATTAGCCATTGAACTAATACACTAGTGAATCCTGGCTCTGATACTAATTTTTCATGACCTAATTTCTCAGGTCATGATGGCACCTACTATAACCCATTAATTGGCAAGTCAAACCCGTAGTTCAGAATGGCTAGTAACAAACTACACAAAGAGTTAAAGGAAATAATTCATAATAGATTTAATAAAATATTAGACACGTAATATAGTCTTAAAACCTGGTGGTATTAGTACAAGAGCTTCTAATAAAATAAGAGTACAATAATGAAATACCAAAATAATTACACTAATACAACTTATCTCTGAATATAACATAAAGACTGTATTGTACATAAGATAGAGAAAAATAAAAATTTTGATGGACGGAGCTCACTCTATATCTCCAAACCATGGCGGCTCAACATGATGCACATATCAACAACTATAACCCCTAATATGATCTGCAGGTTGCAGAAGTATAGTATGAGTACAAAACATGTGGTACTCAGTAGGTAACTTCCAACTCAACTCCAAAGATAATGCACATACATATAACATATAAATAGAATGGAAAAATCACCCAAGTGTTCGACAATTATATAAGACAACAATAAGATAATAAGGAATAACTATCCTATTCATGTCAAAGAGACTAACATATTAAGGATAAGGAAGTAATGATGATGCACTATCATATTCAATACATACTTAAGATTCTCAACACAATACCATATATCACCAACCAATGTATTAATAGATGCCAAAAAAGGAATGTAACAATATACAAGGCTATGAAATACGTATGTAATCTATGTAGATAAAGGAAGAAAGGGATAAATCATAATACCATAGATATATGTAAGTAAGTATAGATATATTTGTATAAACATGGTCAATTCAAGGTACAACTTAAATCATAAGGGTAGCCTCTTAAGACCTCTAAATGATAATAGAAACTAGTGTTAGAATACTGAGAATTTTAATTCATATATCAAAATATCAGATGATCATGCATAATAATATAATCAAAAGATAGAAAGGCTAGAATCATACCTAAAATCTTGATATCAAATAAATTACCAATCAACCAAAAATGACTAACAATAATGATCATAACAATGATAATAACAATGTGAGTAACCAGCTAGTTTGGACAAATAATACCTAGATGAGCCTTTCACGTACCCCCATTGCCCTAGGCTCAAAAGGTTTAGTCAACATACAACACACCACAAGGCATAGTCATAAACCATACCTATGCAACCCACTATATAGGCTTATAAATATAGGTGCACACTAATGATATGCAATGTGCATGTAAGAATGAATGCAACACATATAATCAATATCACAATATCATCATCAAAACAAAATCAATCAAAAAAATCATCATCATAAACTTCCTCATCATAATCATCCTCCAGCCTTGCTGAGTATATTATTGACATATATAGCGCTAGCCGAACTCAAATCGGTAGATGTACACATATGTAAATAAATATAATCATCCTCCGACCTTGTCTGGTATCAATATCATCATCACAATATCCTCTGGCCTAGTTGGGTATATAAGCATATCATCATAGTCATCCTCCAGCTATGCCGAGTATACACACATATATAACATCAATACTAAAATATATCATTGGGTTTTATCTGGAATTTATATCATCATTACAAAATCTTCCTTTATCCCAACCAGAGAGATGTGTATATAGATTTAATAGGGCACATACATAAGGTTTGGCTAAAAAGAGTGTAAATCCATAAATCCATTACCTGGAGTGAACTTTTGGACTAAATCATTATAAAAGTGTAAAAAGGGTCGGAATCTCTCATGAATAGACTAATTTGTAGTATCAAATAATAGACTAGAATTTGTCTCGGTCAAATCTTTAAAACATCATTATTAATCTCTTTTACGTATAAGTTATCCATTAAAATAGGAAGTTTTTGTTTTGAAGAAATTTTTTTTAACGAGAAAAGTAGGTTTTATCCCTTATTTAGGAAAGATAATAATGAGATCATATTTTATCTAGAATTACCTCATTCGCCAATTTAATGACCATAGATGTATCAAATCTATGCATGCCATCACTAATATTCAAACAACAAACCATAAGCATTTATATATATATATATTCATGAACTACAGCTGCATCCTTTACAAGGATAAACACTTCCCAGATGTTTGATAGATATCATAACATGGCCTTTGGCCGAATAATGTATCCAGAATAACTACAATATCAAAATCATGACCTTAGGCCTAAATATATATTTAGAACTCATATCAATACATATATTTCTATGCCTTCTCATACCTATAAGCCATAGCATAACCACGAGGTATAACATATCTTTAATCCATAAAGCATATTTATAATCATCTCAACTCTAGGAGGCATCTCATGTCTATTAGGCATCTCATATCTATAGGTTATGAGTCAAATTTATAGGGTATCCCATATCTAAGAGGCACAATATAGCAATAAGGCATCTCACCTTTAGGAGGCATAACAATAACTAAGCCATAAATAATAACTATGAGGCATATCACATCTATAAGTACAAATATTATATCTATCAGGAATATCATCTCTATCGGCCAAATATCACATCTATGAAAAATTATCATCTCAATAGGCAAAATATCACATGTATGAGGAAATATCATCTATATAGGTCAACTATCACATCTATGAGGAAATATTATGGACATGAGACATTAATTATTATTTGGGGAAAAATACCATCGTCATTCTCCAAGTCATGAAGTAACCTTCCACAAAAGGCTTACTAGACTCAACTATGTCTAAAATCCATAAATAAGGCCATAATGGCTAACACAAGTCTTGGCCTAAGATGGGCTGGGTGAACTTACTTCTAATTCTCAAATTACAAATTTAGGAAAATTTTACCCCAAACATGGCTAAGATATCTAAACTCACTTCTCGATGGTACATAGGCCATAACAAACTCTATGATAGGTAACCCACCTAGAAACATGAGCAATTAAGTCAACTCTGCCTAAATTATGGTTTCAAGATTTTTTAAATAGTCCAAATAAGGTTAATCATACTAACCATGTTTCAATACTTAATCCACATCCCAAACCAAGAATCAGATCATATCCAGTGTACAAATTAGTTCAATCTCGAAAGAAGCCAATAGGAATCTAAAAGTGTGATAAGCATTTCACCTTACGAGTTAAACACCCTCATCTAATTCCTAAGATTCTATAATAAAGACTAAGTCTTTCTACCCATAATCAATCTAAACATTTATATTCACATGGAATACACAACATGCATCATCTTATGAAAAAGAGTGGACAGAAGCCTGCCTCAAAGCCGAACCGCAAGACCTTGTCATTTACCAAATGTTCGACATTACTTCATGATCCCAAAATGTCTTCACGCTATTAAAATAATAATCTACTTAACGATATGAGAATAATGATATCCATATTGGACCATTATGCTTCAGGACCAAAAATCACACCAAATTTCCCGTATGGGTCCACTTACAAAAAATGTATTTCCGAGACTGACACAACGTTCATACATGATAAAGAAATCATAAAGCTCAAGAGTGGGTGAAAACTAAGATAATTTGGAGCTAAATTCAAGACCTCAAGCTATTTAGGATTTTGGTCAAGAACCATGATAATTCACCAAGAAAATGGTGAAATCTTACTTTAATTCAGAAGATAATCCTGAAAATCAATGGTAATCAAGCTCCCAAGTAACCAATAAATCTCAATTTTGAGTTGTCAAACTTATTACGGCTTTTTCTTTCAATGTATGGCTGAATATGGGCTAATTTGTGGTCTATGTGGTCTATTTATACTCCTTCCAGGTAATCAGGTGTTGCAATCGCACACCCAGATGTACAATCACACTATAGAGATACGGGAGCAGATGATGAAATCACCACCACCCTTAGTTCAATTGCACTATCTTCTCTGCACTATATGTGTGATCTCCGATACTAGATATAAGCTGAAACTTATCGCGACAAGCCTTGATAAGTAACCCTATCACCCAAACTTATAAGAAATGAAACATAATTCAAAAACCCAAGGCAATACTATTAGAATAGAGTCTAACCATACTTATATAATAAATATGAGAAGTATACAGGCATGGATACAATAGAATATCCAAAAACCTAGTGTCACAATGTAAGAACTAACTAATACAACTCTAACGTCAAAAGACACAAGATGTCCAAAAAGGAGTAACCCTGCCTCTGAATACAAATAAATACATAGTCCAGATGAGAAAAGGTTGAAGTCAACTGCAGATGCATTAATCAACTGCTACCTCAAATGGACTTTAAGTATTGCCTGAATGAACAACCGTGAGGCACACTCATCCTAGATTTGCACCAAAATGGTGCAGTAGGTATGAGTACGTCTACTTTTACTCTATAGGTATCATATGTCATTTGAGTAAAGTATATTGTAAATAATATAAACACAAACTATGGGCACGTCACCTGCAATAAAAAAATGTCCTAAATGGTTGCCCACACCGTCTCCACTAACAGTTCTAATACACATACTTATAACTATTACAAATATAGAAAAGAAGACAAAAAATACACATACATCAAATACAAGTATAGGAAGATAGAAAAAATAGAAAGATATCCAGTCAAAGGCAAAAATATAAACTTAATATATAAAGTGCAATGAAGAAGATGTTAATGATGATGATGTAATAAATGAGTCTGTCACACAACCTTCGAATACACCTACCGAACTGGGCTCATAAGGTAGAACCCATAGGAGGAGGGGGGGGGTTTTTCAATCCATATACAAATAATAACAAATACAAATATCCATATCTTCTCTCTAACACATACAATAGTAGAGGGTTTTAAAAGTGTCACATTTTCAGTCAGAAAAAACTAGTGTTTCTTGTATTTCCACAGTGGTACCAATGTTTCATGAATGAATATAAAATGAGAATGTAATGCTCACCACTAACCAAAATGAGAATATCTAATATCCCACCAATATGCCTACCAAATGAGCCTAAAATTCACTCAAATCAACAAATCATCCATGATCCGATATAGTCAAGAAACTATCAAGTGAAGTATACAAGATAATGTTGTAGATACCACATAAATCCCAAAATCTAGCAAAAGAGTTAACGAAATATACATATATTAATACAATGCTAAAACATCATATAAGGACCCGCACGGTCATATATAGTAAATATTGTCTCAAGATCATAAAATATTATCCACATAGGCCCACACATGGGTACATAAATTACCCAACACATTTTCCATGATACAACCTCATAAATATAACATGCTTTTACATAATTATTAACTACCCATCTCACTGTATAGAAAGTAAGTCATACCTACCTCGAATGCTAAAAACTAATCCAAAGAGCCCTCAATCCATAGCTTTCCCCTCATGAATGGACAAAATATTAACTAAAACATACAAATACTTAATTTACATAGAAAAAAAAAGACAATGATACTCATATTTTCTATGTTTGCGTTGAGGCCAAAATGAACCCCCGCAATGGGATTTTGAAAAAGAAGGATAAAATTAGAGTTTTTGTCACAAACATATTTGCCAAGATCGAACTCAAAGGAGAAAACCCGAGTAAAAAAGTGTGAAATTGGGGTTTGAATCAAAGCTATAATTATTTGGGACTTTCGAGCCAAAATCTCCAAATTCTACCTTTAAATTCACATTTAAGAAAGGTTTGAATGATCAAATCGAAGAAAAGTAGTTAAAATAAGAGTTTTGGAGCTTACCTAATCTTAGAAATGGAAGAAAATACTCAAAACCTTTATCCCCAAGCTCTAAATCTAAAAAATGGTGTAAAAATCACAATATGAGGTGTATAAATAATCCAGGCATCACTTAAGCATTCATCGGTTTGCTTAAGTTTCCAGGTCTTGCTTACACGATACTCCTCCTACCAATCGGTGTCACATAAATGATCCTATTATCACTTGAGTGACGGATGTATATGTGGCATAGGAGTTGCATAAGCGATATCTCGACTAATCAGTTGGGTCTCTTAAGTGACCAAATTGTCGTTTAAATGGGCCCACCAACTGAGTGGTGCATAAGCTGGAGACTTGGAGAATTCAATGTCTCTTCAAACCCCTAGATATTCATTAAGAATCTTAATAATACTAATATACTATGATACCCTAACAAATTTGATGTTTTGAACTCAATGGCGATATTGAAATTTTTAAAAGGCATCATTTTTACAATGTTGGACCCCAGAACCTAATTTCTCAATTTTCTAAACAAAGGATAAAAATGAGATATATAAGCCATAAAACTACACCAACCATTCTACTAACCTAAAATCAACATTCTTCATCTGCTGGCGCAGTTTGTTTTGCCATCCGATGCACATATCAATAAATATTGATCAAAGTAAACAACAAGGATTTTCAAGCCACCAAAAATCACCAACTTACTCAAATTAGATCTAAGTACATTGAGAACCATGAAAATCATCATATACCTCAAAAATAATACAATGCAACCACAAGGAGGGGTAAAATAGTAAAATCACATAGAAATAAATATTTCATACAAATCACCAGTAGTTAGGTCACTACATAGGTGCTTGCCTTAGACTAAGTTCTTGGTACTGGTAACATACTTTTTAAGATAACATGCTTTGAATAACACCCATTTTGACCTAAATGATCATGCAATATATTTGTTAGGCTATTACTTTCGTTTGGGTTGGCTTAGAAATTTTAATAAGCTAGTTAAGCTTTCTTACTATTGCATCCAAATGCACATATTAGCATACATTTTTAAATAAATAATAAAGAGACAATTTTGAGAGTTTTTTTCATAATCATGGGACATGACGTTAGTTCATTTCAAGTTTAAAATATAGTATCAATAGAATATGTGTGAGTTTGAAAAAATAAAAGTATAAAATTATAACTAAAACTGATAATCAGAATTAATAATGATAATAACCTTGGAATAAAATCAATATCATGAAGAGTTTTGGGGATATAAAATTAGTCACATTCATACATAGCTTTGGTTTCCAGTTCGTGTTGGCATTTTTGTAATTGTTGCTTTACCGGGTAGGTAATATAACTTGGGAATGACCATCCTCTAAATCATATATCCAAATTCTTTTTACAACTACATAATTGGGTAGGATGTGAGTATATAATTCGGATGCATTAAGGTATCCTCAAATTTATTATCCAAGTGGTGCTACGAGGTATATCTCTATCCTAATTGGATATCATCCTTTAACAATCAACAATTAATCAATTAAACATATGAACCACATTCCCTAAATTTTTCATTTGGTACCCCCACTCATATGGTCAGTTTCTTTTGGGACTTAGATCTATCACAAAGTTCATGACTCCTTAGATTAGTAAAGCAAGAACGCAAGCATAATCTTATGGCATGATATACATATGAACCAACTAGAAAACCAAACTAATCATTGATGTGTGGTAGACTCCACCCCAAAACTCAGATATTTATCCACCATAGTATTTCAAAGAATAACCTTTAATGAATTCATAATGTAAAACTACAAGAACAAAAAGTAAAAGAGCAAAGAACCTTAGTTTGAGATTCTTGATGTCTTGTTTCCCCCCGAATTGGTGTGTGATTAAAAAAATCATGTAATTGTAGATAAATGATCTTATGTAACCATAAAAGTCCTCCGTAGTCTGTACCATGGAAAATATATCTATTAACCACTTTTCCCTGAACATAAACCAAGTTGAAGCCTGCTTGAATGTGTTCTTCTCCAAAGATTGTGTATTTTGTGTTGTGTGCAAAGCCTTAATGTCATGGACTGCCCCAAAGAGTTCTACACGATTCCAACATGTATTTGGTCTATTTTTATAGTCTCCAAGTCATGATAAACATGTCCCAAACGAATTAGGTACAATTACTAACTTGTTTCCCACTAAAACTAGGACTAGGAACAACTTTCTACCAGTCTAAAGGGGGTGTGCATCACGGAGGCCATAACTATAAGTAGGGGGAGCATGGCATGGATAATATTTATTATGATAGAGTGTAAAACTTGAAAATGTTTCTCATGGGATAGATAATAAATGTATGAAGGCTGCTCGGCACGGAGAAAGATGCAAAACAACATAATTTCGTCCTGTTTTTACCTTATGCTTCCCGTCAAGATTGCCACATATTTCCTCACCCATTATGGCTAATGTTAAGCTTCATTTATCATCAAAATCATATCCAATGGTCTCCCACAATATATATTAACTAACATTACTCCATATATGATGTGTCATGGAAACACAACACTTTCGATGCTTAAATCCTTAAATTTATGCGTGAACTTAGGATATTTTGGTAGATATGATGCATTTTGGTGTATATTGCAGGTAAAATAGGTCTACAACAATGTTGGAATAAAAATAGAAGATAAATACATAAAAAATACCAATATATGATTAGGATACGAGTCAGCTCATGAGTCATAAACATCTGATACGACTCGTATACTTAATTATATGCATAATAGAACCAAAAGCTAATCTAAAGAGCCAAGTATGGGGAATATTCAACTCAAGTATCTAAGTTGTAATCTAGGATATGTGTCATTCATAGATTTCATAAGCATAACAACACTTAAACTACTACTTAAAAGTTGAAGACTCAGAGAATACAAGTTGGAAGTCTAGGTATGACTCGTAAAGGGAAAGCGTACACAAAATAGAGTTCAAAGCCTAGAAAGATAAAATTCCTAGGTGGATACAAGTGTAGTACATGAGTTGTACACTCAGGTATGACTTGTAAGCTGAAGTTGTATGTTGAACAAAAAGTTGAAGACTTGGGAAAACATACACTGGAATAGATACGAGAAGGCAGGGTACGACTATATGATGCCGAAATGAGTGAAGACCGAGTCATACAAAGTACCAATATAACTTTAACCTTGCCATTTTTATAAATATTTCTATTTTTTTTTTGAGATACTATAAATACCCTAGGGTTTACCTTTTATTAGGTTACACATTTTTATCAAATGATACAATACTTTTACAATTATTCTTGAGATTTTGGGTTTTTATTCAATTGTAGTCTTTGAAGTTTATTCATCATATTTTTGTGCAATTGATATTATGTGTTCATTATTGATAATCATGGTTTCTTGCACAAACATGAGCAACAAATCTCCATAACTAGGTTTGTGGAAACCCAGATGGGTTAGCTACATAAAGGATGTGTGAAACTTATCTCTTCTAGGATTTATGAATGTATCTTAATATTCTTCACAATAATTTATGTCAAGTAGCTATAGTAGCTTAAGATAGCCTGTATTTGCATCCATCCTTAATAAAGAGTTTGAGATTGGGAAAGAAGTTAAGATAGTGATTTGGGATCCTTTTACCTCTACCTTTTATTCCCTGCATCTCATCTATTAACTTTATCCTAATAGGTTAAAGTGAATTGAGGTAGTAGAAAGGAGCAACAAGGAGACACCTTGAGACCTAATAAGTAAAGGGTGAGATATATCTTTACACTTAGTAAGTGGTTGATAATACCTATCTTGTAGACTTTACATGCAAAATAACAAGATAGATGGGTTGATCATGAGAAAGTTACGGAGTTAAAAAACCAAGTGGAACATAAGTCTAGTCTTTGTCCATTATTTTCTACAACTCAAAATCATTAAAGATTTGGTCACAACTTGCAATTGATACTAAAATCCCCCATTTACTTACATGTACTACTCATGGATTACATCAAGTCAAGCAACTATTTATGTTTTCCCTGTCAGATCGACCCCAACTTAGTTGGGTTATTATATTTGTAATCAACCATGCTGTATTTCTATTTGGAGTGTATTTTTGGGCAACATCATATTTTGGTGTTGTTGTTGGGGAATAAAATTTTAGTGAATTGAATTTGTGAAGTTCACAGGTTTTTATATTATTTTCTTGATTTGGAATACGCCGATGTATGCCAAGTACTAGGAGTAGAGGTAATCCCTTACTCCCATGTGATCCAGAGACAGAGATAATCCTTCAAACACCGAGAAATATGTCAGGAAAAATTTGTAAAGAGGTTTTAGATCACCCAACTATGGATTCAAATAGGAGCTCCCGCGTGCTTTACTAGATTCAAAGAATATTGCAGATATATAGATGCAACAATTGTTAGAGTGAGAACTAAGGGAAATAGAAGAAGCTAGACTTGCCGCAAAAGATGAGTTTGATATTACCAGTGCTATGATCCAATTATTAAATCTTAAGTATGTATTTTTTGTTGCAGCTAATGATGATGCAAACATGCACCTTGCTAATTTTCTTGGGATCTGCACTACTTAACGTATTCTTGGGTTGATCATGTAGCATTGAGATTGCGGTCGTTCCCATTTTCTTTGATAGGTGAAGCATTACTTTAGTTAGGAAACTACCAAGAAGATCTATCACTACCTGGCACGAGTTGAAGAAATAGTTTCTTAGAATATTTTTCCCTACTGCACGAATGGTACAGTTGAAGGATGAGATTTATAATTTCAGTTAGTTACCTACAAAATCTGTGTAAGGGTCATGGTTTCATTTCAAGAAGAAGTTGTGCATGGTATTGATATGTCATCAATTTGACAACTTACTAGAATTTTTTAAGTCTAAATTATCATGCTTTTTCATTGATTTGTTGTTACTTTCTTAATTAATGCTCATTTGTGTAGATAAAAGTGAAATGAAAAGATGAGCAAGTAATCTTGATAAAAATAAGCAAATGTGAAGTTGAATAAGAAGAAATGTGAGCAAAAAGAACGAAAGCTGAAAATGCAGGCCCAGGAGTCAACCCTCAGTTACCATGATAGCGGCCTGAGGGTCGCGACCGCGATCAATCAACAATTCAAGAAGAGTACAATCACAATATGACAACAACAATCACATTCCAAAGATACCAATCGCGGTACCTCAGAAACTTTTCAAGGGCATTTTTATCATATTTGGCAAATGCGGAATTGGGGATTAAATAAAGGTTTTTTGTTCATTTTTCACACCATCTCTTATCTTACATATTATCCTTCACAATCTAGCATAGTCTTAGGGTTTTTATTTCTTTGATCTTGGAGCCTAAATTTGTTCTAATTTGAGGCAAGAATTAATTAGAGGAACTCCAATGTGTTGATTTGGCTTCTTCCATTAAAGATTCATTGGAGTGTAAAGTGTGGTTTTCCCTCCCTTTATTTTCTTTCATGAATAAATTTGTTGGGAATCTTGGTCAAAATATGTTCATTATCCTTATGATTTGCTAAATCTACCTCTTGGGTTATGTTGAAATAGGGTTCTAGTGTATGTGGCTTGTTATGTATTTGTGTAGATTCTTATTGATTAATTATGGGTTCTACTATTGCTTGATTAATTGGTTAGGATTTGTGGGTTAAATCCCCAAAAACCTAAATGTGTTTTATGAATGAAAATCCTAAGCTCTTGAAAGCTGAAACCATCCTTGAAAGAGGGGATTAGGTGAACTTGTGGAACCCATGACATCCTTAAAGAGTTCAATGGATACAAAATCAATGGTGGAAAATTATAGATGTAGCTTTCTATCTTTTTTCACCATCTTAGAAATAAGGGTTAATAGAGGACTGACTACATTTTGGGCATCTTCTTAGAAATAGGGATGTCTAATTGAGGTATTAGGTGGGTTAAATTGATACGCTTATTTGGTACTCGAAAGGGTCAATGAATGATATTCCTAAGTATTTGTTGACAAACTAGTTTCAAGGACATTTAACCTAGCCCACCACATCATTAAAGACTAGTACTTACACTAAATCATCATGTTCCCATGCATAACTTGCCCCTTAGGAAAGCATAACCCAAGGATACACTCATAATTGATTAATACCTAATTGGTTTTAGTCTCGAATTAGTCCTTTATATTCCCAATATTTTTTTTACACCTTTAATAACTTTGCAAATCCCCGAAAAAAAATTATGTAGTTTATTTGAATTTATCAAGTAACTTTAATTTCCAACTTATTTAATCGACACTCATATTGTTCCTAGTGGATTTGTCCCCTCTATAGTTAAGTAATTATATTGACGATGACCGCCTTGAAATTAAATTAACATGTAAGTTGAGCATTATAAAAAATGGCGTCGTTGCTGGGGAACAATTGGCTTATTGAGTTTGTTTGAAATTTTAGCTTACTTGCTTAAGATCAAACTAGTACATATTTTTTTGTGATTTATTTTTGTTTCTTTTGTTAGGTAGATTTTTATTTTTGTTTAGTGGTCACTATGGCATATTAGGACAAATATGATTTTGGTAGTTGGAAATCCTATCTAGATGATTCATGTCCATAATATGACGGACCCCAATTTCTGGGAGATTGTAGATATGCTCGCAGTAAAGAGATGTGTGCACTATCTCGATCCAATTAGGAGTATGATTGTTTTTTGTGTGGTTGTTGGGATGAACATTGGAGTGACTGTCTAAATGGCCCCTCCTCTTATTATACTAACCCAAATAATAGTTCTTCTTATGCGCTTGATAGGTCTTATGATGCAACAAAGGAAGAACAACGTGCCAATTACAATAGTGTTTAAGCAATGCTTCAACTTATCTTTGATCAGGTAGAGAGAATGAGGGATAACATACATTACATGCACCAAGCCATGGGGGCATCTAAAGAGGAAATCCAAAGTGTAGAAGAAGTGGTATGAAGGCTAATTTTTTAAATACCATGGGTATACCTACTCTTCCAAATCAGCTCGATGTTTAAGAATCCTTAATGATTTCCCATCTAACCAAACCGCATATTGTTGAAGATTTCAAAATCGAGGACATGGTACTAGAGTCAAAAGAAAAAGCCAAGCAAATCTCTTATGTTGACTCTAGTGGTGAGGATGCTAGTAGGAATGTAATCCTGAAATTACAGGATAGACCTTATTTAAACAATTTTTCAACATTGTTCTTGTTGGATGTGATGAGGATCCATCTACCTACTTAAATGATGGATTATGGGGAAAATGAGAAATATCCCAATATTTTGGAGTTTGTCATTCCAAAAGCACACATTAAAGCCCCTCCATCAAAGACCGAGAAGCTCTACTTTTGATGTTCAACTAGTGGCCTATTGATGTTCCCACCATTACCCATAGAGACAAACCAAAAATTTGATACAAAATTGGGTAAAAGGTTCAAATCTTCTAGGTGGCGCAATAGATGTGTTATCGTAACATAATCTCCTTGGCCCCAAGTACTACGAATATACATTGATAAATAGTTAGGGCACCGTTTCAAGTCTTCCAAATGGAGACATAAATGGAAATTGAAGAACGTCGAGTCGCAACAATAAATAAGGAGCTTAATGCAAGACAACCCATAATTTTTATGGTTACACCATTTATTTTTGAATAAGTCACGAAATTTTGATGATTTGTAGGTTCTTTGGACAGGTTTGAAGCTGAAAATAAGGGAAAACCAAGTTTAGAAGTGTGGAAGCCATGCAATAAAACAGGAAAAATAGAAGAGTATATGGACTAAGTTATCGCGATCGCAAACTACGAACCGCGATCGTGGTGCCGCAATCGCTCCAATTATGACGTGATCGTGCCTCTGTGTCCATCCTTTCACATGGTTATCAATGTGGTTTTAGGGAACCCTTTAACTCTTGTTTATGCTTTTGTATTATGTAATGAGGTCACTATAAGTCTTTATATTTGGGGGTTTATGGCCTTGCCCTTGTGTGAATTCTCGTTGGCTTGCAATACTTGAACTTAGTTAATGCAAAGCATGAAAAATTTTGTGAACTTGATTGTTTTTCTTTTAGATTTTTATTTCTATCAATATTGATGTTAGATGAGCCTTTCCCTATGATAGATTGATTGACGACATTCTTAAAGGAAAAAAATTCATAATTAGGTTTTGATCCACAGATGTAGGAGAAGTTTGAGTAACCGTAGCATCGAGATCTCAAATTCAAGAGAAGTCTGGGTACCTATGGCTTTGTGGATATGGAATTGCTCTTCTACCATTGGCAAAGTCTGAGTAGCCATGTGGTTGGTTTTCCCATATAAATCCAAAATGTGAGACCAAGAATTGGTTGTTTCCATGGTTAGCAAAATTGTGCAGGGTGCAAATACAAAGCAAACACCCCCCTTCGTCAAAACATTTTCAAAAGTCAAGGGAATGGAAGTGAGCAATCTTGTAACATTTTTTTTTTTTGTGACTCAAAATTGTTTGACTTGTTGATAGTGATAGATACTCTAATTTTTTCTCTAACGGGAGGGGCAATTGAGCCTCCTTGGCAAATTTTGCATGATATTTGTGGTGATCTATATGCATTCATCTCTTGTATACTTTTGTTATCTATAACTTTCCCCATTGGTCTCTTAAGGCTAATTTTTTTTGTATTTGGTTGTAGAAATGATTTTAGGACATCTTTGTGACTTTGAAAGCCACTTTATCCTATGAAGCCTACCCAAGCATAAATGTAATCCCTAGTTACCCACTTTGAGCCTTTGGACCTTTCTTTGGCAAACTCATAAAAAGCCGTGAACCATTCTTTGTATCCCTCTTTTGAACCACACCCTACTTGAACTTGAAATTGTAACTTAAGTCTAAAAGCCTAAGTTGGGGCTGGTAATTATAGATGGAAGTAAGTTTGGATCCGTAAAGTTGTAAGTGAAATGCCTAAGTGCCTAAGCATTGAAAACAAATGAATAGAAAAAGAAAGGGTCCAACAAAAGAAAGAATCACATGGAAACTGCATGAAAATAAATAGAAGAAAAAAGGTGAACAAAAGGAGAAAAAAGTACATATATGAAAAAAAAAGATAAAAAAGGAGTGGCCCATTATAAAAAAGGAGCATTAAATAGTTTTATGTAGATGTTCAAGGAAGGGTGTAGCCATGTTGTTCCCAAATGATATCCTACTCTAACCCGAACCTACTATTAAAACCTCAAAAAGACCTTTAAGATCTTGAACCATTTACTTTCTTTGTAGTGGCGATTGAAAATAGGCGCAAGCCTATGGTATGACACTTGTTGACATAGAGAGTTCTTTTGTGAGGGAGAGAGTTTTTGCACATAAATTTCTTTTTGCATATTTGTTAGCTTGGTGTGTGAAATTCTCTTTATTGTGAGGAGGCATATTAAAGAGTTAAGGTAGTTGATTTTATCATATTCTGATCAATAAGGCAAATGGATTATAGAGTAGTTTTGAAAACAAAATGAGTCACTTTTACAGTATTGGTTGTTGTTTCTTGGTTACTCTTTAAAGTCATGTGCATCCTTAGATCTTACATTGTATTATGAGAATAGTAGGAATAGCTTATCCCATGTGCATTGAGCTTCTTCTGGTAATGACTAAGCTTGAAGTCATTATGATCTTTGAGGCATAAAATTTAGGGATAAAAGGTTAATGTCTCATGATAAGAGGTATTGTTTCTTGAGGACAAGAAAAGCTTAAAGTTGGGGAGTGTTGATGTGTGATGATTTTACCACTCATTTGCACTCAACATTCATGCACATTACCATGTTTTGAATGAATAAATGAGTCATAATTGTTATTAAATTCACTAATATTCACATTTTGTAGGAAAGGAGTTAATTAGATATAAAGATGTAGATTGGAGTTGAAAGTGTTCAAAAGGACGCAAAAAAGTGCAGATGAAAACCTGGAGTAGAAATATCCTCAATTACCATGGTTGCGGTCTGAGAACTATGATCACGATCAGTCAAACAGGTCAACAAGCCGTGATCATGGTAATGACATAGACTTTGCGATCACGGCCTAGCAGAAGAGTGAAGACCAAGGGAAGAAAAGAAAATGCACGTGGATGATCCCAAATTTCACAAAAGGGAGACTCAAACCCAAATCCATCATATTCCATCTTCCCCAATTTTGAACATTGTTCGAGGGTTTGTATCCTTCATTTTTGGAGAAGAAAATATTGAATAAATTTTGGGTGAAGAATATTTTGTAAATAGTGAACTCTCATTGAAGGTTGTTGGATTTCATAATTTGAAATAACATTCACTTAGATTTTCTCAAATCAAATCAATAGAGATTTTAGGTAAAATCTTACTTATTTATCTTATAAGTAGCTAATTTTTCCTATTGCGATTATGCTAAAATAAGGTTTAAGTATGTGTGATATTTTATTTGTTTGTTTATTTATTAGTTAGTAATGTTGGATTCTAATATTGCTTGATTAAATTGGTTGGTATTTGTGGGTGAAATCCCCAAATACCAAAATAGGTTTGATGGATGAATCTCCCAAGCTCTTAAAATCTTAAACCATCCTTGAAAGAGGGGTTTGGGTGAACTTTAGGAACCCATATCATCCTTGAAAGAAGGATATGGGAACCAAGTAATTAATAGACAATCTATGAGCATGGTTGACTAATTTTTACTATCTTAGACATAAGTGTGATTGTGATGTTGACTATACTTAAGGAACCATCCTAAAAATAGAGGTGTGTAATTGAGGTATTAGGTGGTTTTGATTGAAGAACTCATTAGGTACTTGAAAGGGTCAATGTGTGACACCCTTGAGGTTTTGTTGACGAACTAGCCTTATGGATTTCTAGCATTGCTTACCACATCACCAAAACATAGAATTTGCATCAAATTATCAAACACTTATGCCTATATTACCCCTAGAAAGGCATAATCCAAAGATTCATGCCTAATTGCCTTGACTATAATTATTCATAGCCCAAAATTTTTACTAGAAAATATCAAAAAGAAGATTAAGTGTGATATCTTTCACCCCCCCTCCATTTTTATCCTTTTGTACTATTAGTTTTAATTTAGCTAGTATTTATAGTTCCAAAGTAATTTAGTCGCCACTCATATTATTCCTCATGAATTCAACCCCGACCCTAAAGTTGGGTAAATATATTGACGATCACCACTTTGAACTTAAATTAATATGCAAGTTGATAGTTATTAGGTAACAAATAATAGAATAAGATGATATAAACTTTGAGAAATCTTTATTAGATTGCATAGTGACAATTTGAAAGTAATGGCAGACACGATTTCCGAAAGAACATTTATGCAGCTTTGGTGGGATGCTGCATAGGAGATGCTTGATGACTGTACGGTGACTAATAATTGATGGCATACTAGGATTAAGAATGTAGTAGTGGTACGTATGCTATTGGATCAAGAAATACTTATGGAGAAGGTCATGATATGGTAGCACAAGAGGTTTCACAACTTTGTACAAACATTGGGTTGCTTACAAAATAATTTATGATAATGAGTGTTGAGAAAGTGAATGTAGTTGTGGTATAGGGGTCACCTTTCAAACCATTCGATATTGAGTTTGTAGAAGAGGCAAAGTATCTTTATCGTAGATTGGTGGATTTCTGAGCTCAAGGTCAAGGGAATCAAGATCAAAATTATTATAATGATAGATAAAAGATAGGAGTAGAGAAAAAGGTAGTGACTGCTGGCATAATTATGACTATAATGAGAAGAGTTACAAGTATATTCCACTAGGTAGTCGAGATGCAGATTCCAAAATAGAAGCACTTTTGTCTAAGCTAGTCAAAGGCCAAGAAACTCAAGTGAGTTGTCTGAATGAAATAAAGAAGATTTGTAAGGTTTGAACCAAAAAGTTGAGTCACATGCTACATCAATAAAGCAGTTGGAGCAACAATTTGGTAATATGTCATCCATAGTAAATCAGAGATAGCCTGGCACTCTTTTGTTTAATCTAGTGGTAAATCCTAGAAATGATAGTCACTGCCATGCCATCACCCCTCGGAGTTGTAAAGTTACTACATACCCACTTGTACTCACTATTGATGAGTAAAATAATGATGATGAGTTAATGTAGAGAGCAACAACAAGCAGGATATAGGAGAAAATAATTTTTCAGAGCCTGTGTTGAAGCCTCTACCAAAACCTCTTATTCCTTATCAACAAAGGCTGAAAAGAAAACAAGAAGATCATAAGTATCAAATATTTTTATCCATCCTAAAAAATTATATGTCATCATACCTCTTGTAGAGGCATTGTAGCAAATGTCTGGGTAAGCAAAATTTATGAAGGATTTTATCATCAAGAAGAGATTAGTCAGTTATGAGCTAGTTGATACTGTTCATCATTGTAGTGTTGTAGCTACTAGATTGTTGGTGGAAAACAAGGAGGATCTCAATGCTTTAAATATACCTTGCACCATCGAGTCCTCTAACTTTGTTTGTTCTTTATGAGATTTAGGTGCTAGTATCCAACTTATGCCATTTGCAATATTTAAATAGTTGGGGTTAGGATCTACAAAACCTATCACCATGCGACTAGTAATGGTAGACGGAATAGTAAAGAAGCCTGTTGGTATCCTTTATGATTTATTGGTGAAGGTGGCTTCTTTTATCTTTCGTATTGGTTTTGTGATCTTAGATTGTGAGGTGGACTTGTAAGTCCCAATTATTTTGGGAAGACCATTTTTGGCTATAGGTAGAATAGTGATTGATTTAGAGCTGGGTCATCTAATGCTGAGAGTGAATGATGAACAGGGAAGATTAATTTTTTACAAATCCATGTGACAACCAGATGAGTTATGAGTGATATTAGTTATTGATGTGTATAATGAGGAGACAGACTTATTTCATGATGTTGATGTAGCTACTCTTTGGGATGATGGTTATGATTCAGTGGTTTCTATTAAAGTAATGTTAGGCATTTAATCTCTTACCGTCGTGATCATGAATTCCAATAGTAATGGTATTAAGAAGTATGATGAGATAGTGTGCGCACTGCATGGGAATGGTTCTTATAATTATGCATTAAATAAGCTTGATTTAGATTTGAAGAATAGAACTACTCTACCTACTCGTCTATCCATTAAAAAGACACCGGTGTTATAGTTGAAGGCCCTCCCATCTCACTGGCAGTAGCCAACAATATCTTGTCTGTTATTATTATAACTGATCTAAGATATTCAAAATTAGAAGCATTATTTTCAGTATACCAGAGATTCAAGAGGGCCATTGGATGGTTCATTGTAGATATTGTGGGTGTTCTGCCAAGTTTATGTACTCATAAAATACATCTTGAAATGGACTGTGTTCCATCTATTGAACATCAAATTTGACTCAATCCTCTGATGTAGGAGGTAGTTAAGAAGGAAATAATCAAGTGGTTGGATGTTGGTGTAGTATATCCCATATGTGATAGCAAGTGGGTAAGTCTGGTATAATACATTCCTAATAAAGGCAAAATTATTATTGTACCTAATAAAAAGAATAAGCTAGTTCCTATGAGGCCATTCACTAGATGCAGAATGTGCATGGATTACAAAAAATTTAATGCATGGACTCAGAAGTATCATTTTCCTATGCCCTTCATGGATCATATGTTAGACAGGTTAGTAGGTAGAGGATGACACTATTTTATTGTTGGGTACTTAGGCTATAATAGGGTTTCTATTGAACCTGAGTACCAAGAAAAGATGGCTTTTAGATGTCCTTATGGGAATTTTGCATTCAATCACATACTATTTGGGCTATGCAACGCTCTAGCCACATTTCAGAGATGTATGATGTAAATTTTAACTGAAATTCTAGAAGAAACCATTGAAGTGTTCATGGATGATTTATTGTTTATTGGTGATTCTTTTAAAGAATGCCTGAAGCATTTGGAAAATAATCTCCAAAGGTGTGAAGAATGCAACTTGGTACTTAATTGGGAAAGTTCTATTTTATGGTTAAAGAAGGAATTGTGCTCAGGAACAAGATTTAAAAGAGAGGCATAGACGTTGATCGAGCAAAGATTGAGGTGATTGAGAAATTACCTTATCCAATTTCTGTGAAGGGAATTTGATGATTTTAAGGGCATTCGGGCTTTTATAGGTGATTTATCAAGGATTTCTCAAAGATTACTAATCCACTCTGCAAACTTCTAGAGAAAGAGGTAAAATTTATTTTTGAATATACATGTAAGAAGGTTTCTGAAAGTCTAAACGAGAAGTTTGTGACTGCCCAATCATTGTGTCTCCTGATTGGTCCTTACCTTCCAAGATTATGTGTGACGCTAGTTTATTGGCCTTAGGGGTTGTACTATGACAACTAAAGGAAAAGATTTATCATCCCATCTACTGTGCGAGTAAAGCATTAAACACTGCTCAGAAGAACTATACCGTTATGGAGAATGAGTTATTGGTAGTGGACTTCACCTTTGAAAAGTTTAGATCTTACTTGATTGGGACAAAGGTGATTGTGCATATTAACCATGCAACATTGAGGTACCTTATGTCTAAAAGGAAGCAAAGCCATGACTTATTAGGTGGGTTCTCTTGTTGCAAGAATTTGACTGCGATGTAAAAGACAGAAAAGGCACCGAAAATCAAGTTGTAGATCACTTGTCTAAAATTGAGTAGGAAGCTACGCAGAAGGTTGCAAATGGGTTGGAGATTGCTGAAAGTTTTCCAAACGAGCAGATATTAGAAGCATTAAAAAATCTAATACCATGGTTTGCAAATTATGCAAACTACTTAGCAAGTGATATAGTTCTAGAATATCTTTCCCATCAGCAAAGAAATAAGTTCATGCATGAGGTAAGGAAATTTTTTTGGGATGAACCTTATTTATTTAGGGTATGTGCAAATAGAGTCACTTATATGTGTATACCTGAAGTGGAGATGATGAGCATACTTGAGGCTTATAATTCCTCACCTGTTGGGGGTTATAACTGAGGGGCCCACACGACTCATAAAATTTTGCAATGTGGCTATTATTGGCTAACTATATAGAAAGATGCTCAAGATTATTCTTCTACATAAGACCAATGTCAATGACAAGGTACTATTTCTCAAAGACATGAACTTCCTATCACTCTTATTTTCTAAGTTTAATTGTTTGATGTATGGAGAATAGATTTTGTGGGACTATTTATAAGTTTATGTTGCATAAAGTATATACTTGTACCAGTTGATTATGTTACAAAGTGGGTGGAAGAAATTGTGTTTCCTAATAATGAAGCACGTAGTGACACTGCATTCTTGAGAAAGAAGATTTTTTCTTGATTTGGCATGCCACAAGATATTAATAGTGATGGAGGGTCTCATTTTTGCAATTATCTATTCATGAGTCTTCTTAAAAAATATGGAGTTAAACACAGGGTGGAAACACCTTATCATCCACAAACTAGCGGACAAGTTGAGGTGTCCAATAAAGAAATCAAGTCCATTTTGGTATCGACTATAAATGCCAATAGGACTGATTGCGCAAGAAAGTTAGATGATGCATTTTGGTCTTACCACACAGCTTAACAAACCTCCATAGGTTCTTCACCATATTGACTAGTATATGACAAGGATTTCCACTTTCCAATTGAGCTTGCATAATAGGCACTATGGGCATTGAAGAAGCTGAATTTAGATTGACAGAAAGTAGCCATGTCAAGGTTGAATGAGATCAATGAGTTTGATGAATTTTAACTCCGGGCATATGAAAGTTCAACAACTTACAAATAAAATATAAAGCTATATCACGATCGCAAGATTGAGAAGAGAGTGTTTGACAAGGGTGATTAGGTGTTGCATTAATAGTTCAAACTTTATTTGTTTTCTGGTAAGTTAAGGTCAAGGTGGTGTGGTACATACACATTTCTAAAAGGTTATCCCTATGGTTCATTAGAATTGAAGAGGGATGGCGAAGCCCCGTTCAAGGTAAACCGGCAAAGAGTGAAGCACTATGTGGGAAACAGTAAAGAAGTGAATAAGGTTGTTGAAATTGAACTTGGTAAAGACTGAGTATCCAAGGCAATTACGTCAAACCACAATGTTAAATTAAGAACTGCAGGGGAGGTAACCCATGGAGGTAGTTGGTGAAATATGAGTATCCAACTTAGCCATATCATGCCACGACTTTAAATCAAGTGTTGCGTGGGAGGCAACCCATGTTTTAGTCCTTATTCACTTATAGGGTAACATATCTGTTCAGTGTGTAGGACTAAGGAATCTGGAAAATACCCAAAGAGGTTGAAAGGGTTTTTTCATATGGACTTATTACATGTTGTATCTAGATGGTATGTGATGTTGGGTGTATTTATGCATTCTAGTGTCACTATTCTAGTCGTTTTAGCCTTGTTTTGAGGATAATTTGTATTCTATATGGGTTGATAATGAGATAAATGTGTATCAAAATGTTAAAACATATGTTTATAATGTTCAAAATTCATTCCAAACTAGTTTGTACTTTAGAGAGTCATTTAGAGCTCAACCCGGAAAACTAGCGTTACTGGCTTGATCTAGGTACTTGTCTAGTTGATTCCGTTGGCTTCTATTGTGTTTAATGGGTTCCAAATGGCTTCAATATGTAATATTTAGTGGAATAACTTGTTGGTGGTGAGTAAAGTTCAATTTTATTAAGTGTACATTTTGAACAGTAAGTTTAAGATTAACATGAACTAGCCTATGCTTAGCTCTTCTTTTGATTCATGATTATGGGTATTGTATTGTGATTGTCTCTTAGCTTGCAGTGTTTGATTATGTAAGAAGATTTGTAAGATGAATAGTATGATATTTAAATGTTTAAAAGGCATGAAATCCATGGGAAATATACCATAGGACAAGGGACTAAGATACGAGACTCAATACTTAACCAAAATTCGGAGAACAACTTCCAGAGGCTCAGGGCGCTATGGAAGTGATGCCCCACCTAGAGAAGGGCTATGGTCAGGGCACAACCTGACCTATAGTGGCGTTCAACCCAGGTCTCAACCTCAACTGGAGCAGGGCTATATCAACGGTGGCGCCCTTTCCACTCTGGGGCTCAATAACTGAACGTTTCCAACTCCAACACGGACTTGGCTTACTCCTATACAATAAATACACGTTGTATCACATTTTTACATTATTTTGAACATATTTTGGAGAGAAAGGGGCTTCTATAACTTCATAACAAGGTTTTTATTATTTTAATTTAGTTTATTCAGATTTTTAGCCGTTAATTACCACTTTGTGATTATGATTATGACTATGCATGGATAAATTCCTTTTTTCTATGTTAAATCCAAAGACATGAGTATTATTGTTTTAAATTGACTTCATTTAACTTTACTTATCATTATTGGTTGGGTGTTCATTATTGATTTAACTATTTTAAGGAGTCATGACCCTTAAAATACATCAATTGTCTACCTTTTGATTTTAGCAGAGGGAATTAAGGATAGAATATAGAGATAAATAAAATATCGTTTGTATTTCTTTATGAAATAAAGAATTCAAATTAGTGCTGAGGACAGGGATGTACTTAGACACCTTACTTGATTCATATGTGCGATAATAGCATTATACATTTAAGTGAACTATTACATCCCCGCTTAATAATGTAGTTGTAAGGTTCAACTTAGGTAAAATATTAGAGGTTAGGAGAACATAATCATTAAATTAACCCAACGAATCAACAACCAAGTTAATCAAGTGAATGAATGAATTTCAACAACATAGTATGATTGTTCGAAGGGCTACAACTCTGGGTTTTCTCCTACTTATTGTTTCAAGATCATGATATTACACATTATTTACTTTTATCTAGTTATAAAATACAAACTCTCTTTTTGATTACTGTTGCATCGAATTAATCTAAACTATGAACTGAAATCGAATTGTGGCCAAATCAAGTCTCTATCAGATCGATTCTTGGCTTACATTAGGACACTTTACTACTTGATAAGAGAACGTACACTTGTGTGAACGCTTGTGCGCCGTCATGTTTTTGCCGCCGCTGCCGAGGACTTGTTATTTGGAAATTGTTTATTTTAATTTCACTTTTAGATTTATTTGGTGTTTTTACACTTGTTCTTGGTTTTATGAATGCAGAAAACATGTTTTATGGTTAGGAAGATAACAAGGGATAAGGATTTTGTTGAACCAAGACCCGAACCCGAACAACACTTCCATCTATGAAGAAAAGACGCAATCCATCTCCCTAAATATTGGCACATAGAGGAAGACCAAGTAGCTCCTGCTCTAATTACTGAGGAACAAGATGCTCGCAGGATACTGAGAGAAGTGGTAATCCTACTTCCAACCAATTGAACCTCTCTGTTTCAGAAGCCGAAAGAAGAAGGCAAGTTTGAGCTCAAAAAGAATATGGTACAATTTCTGATCAACAGTGGATAGTTCATAGGGTTCTCACGTGAAGATCCACAGGTCCACTTGCTTAATTTTCTTGAAATCAATGATACGTTCATCTCGAAAGGAATAAATCCAGATAATATGAGCATGACATTTTTCCCCTTTTCTCTATTGGGGGAAGCAAAAAAGTGCTTGGGTGCGGAATTGGCAGATTCAATCACTTCATGGGATGATTTGGCTAAATAATTTCTTATTCTATTCTTCCCGTCTGTTAAGACTACGATACTTTGCAGTGAGATAGAGTGTTTCAAGCAAAAGCTAAACGAAAACCTTGATCGTGCTTGGGAATTCTTTAAGGCTGTTCTTAGGTACTATCCACAAAATTAAAAGTCCAATGATGTACTCGCTCATACTTTTGTAGAAGTACTTGAGCACAATATAATGGTTTTGCTAGATTCAGCCATAGGTGGTCAACCAATTGAATTAACTTATAATGAGTTCTACACATTGTTGAATTGCATAGCACAAGGAAATTACAAATGGCATTAAGATGCTAGAAGTTCCACGAAAAGAATAGCAGGTGTATTGGTGGTAGACCAGCTCACTGCCTTATCAGCTCAGGTTGCAGCATTGCAAAATATAATAAACACCTAAAGTAGAAGTCTAAAATTAGGAGCTCTATAGCCTACAACAATAGTCAATGCAATTCAGCAAGATAGTGGTTGGTGTGAGATCTATGAAAATAGTGGCCATTCAGCAACCATTGTGCCTCAAATACGAAATCAGTAATGTATGCAGGTAATGATAAAAGGCCAAATTATGGTAATGTCTACAATATGAAGTGTCATACTCAACAGTGGAATGCCCAACAAAAAAAAATTCAGCAACCACAGGCACAAGGGAATCTGTTAACTAAAAACATGGAAGATATGTTGAAGAAACTTTTAGCAAATCAAGCATAGTTGACTGCGGATATGAAAAATTTGCAAGATGCTCAGAGAAATTTAGAGTTGCAGATTGGGTAGTTGCAGCAAGCATTGAACATTACGCCTTACAGTGGTTTGCAAGAAGATACGGAAAATCTAAACCAAGTTATGTAAATCACCTTAAGGAGTGGTAAAGATCTTAAAGTAGAACCTCCAAAGGAAAATAAAAAGGTAGATGTTGATATGGTGACTGAAAGAAAAAGTTGTTGTAGAAGAAGTGAAGAAGATGCCCCCACTATCCTTCCCTCATAGGAAAATTAAAGTGAAGGAGGATGCAATGTTTAAGACATTCTTTGATACATTCAGAGAACTTCACATAAACTTACCTTTTTTAGATATTTTGCAGGGTTTCCCTAAGTAAGTGACGTACTTGAGGGATGTGGTTTCTAATAAGGTAAAATTTCAGGATATGGGGGCGATAACACTCACTGAAGAGTGTAGCGCTGTAATGTCACAGAAAATCACCAAGAAATTAAGAGATCTGGGGAAGTTCACTCAACCTATTCAAATTGGGAGTAAAGTGGTCCATGCATTGAGTGACTTATGGTCTACCATAAATCTGATGCCCCTATCTATGTTAGGTACATTGGGCTTGGGAAAGCTTAAATCGATCAAGGAGGATTTGCAGCTAGCATACGGATCCATTGCCTATGCGAAAGGAATTATTAATGATGTCCTCATAAAGGTTAATAAATTTATTATTCCAGCTGACTTTATCATTCTTGATTTTCAGGTAGACGAACAGGTACCAATCATTTTGGCACATCCATTCTTAGCAACTAGAGGAGCATTTTTTGATGTTACAGAAGCATGCTCAAAATAAAGGTAGAGGATGAAGATGTGGTATTTGATGTTTAACAAAGACATAAAATAACATCCCAATATAAAGATTTATGTATGATAAATATTATTGAAGGGGACGAGTTTGGGGTGGTTAGTCCACCAAAGTCCTCTTTGTATTACCTGATTGAGTAGCCTAAGATTCTGCCGCCTAAGATTGATTTGATGCTAATAGATGAGCTTGAAAAGGTTAAAGTTGAAAAATTTGCTGCACATGAGAATTTGCTGCCAAGAAGGGTGAAGAGAATAAAAAGATGGATGCGTAAGAAAAAAAAGAAAAGAGAACGACTAAGTCTTTATGATGGGTTGTACCATGACACTAAATCAGGTGCCGCTTGGGAGGCAACCCAAGTTAAGTAGGTATATTTTATTTTCATTTTTAGTTCTTATTTCAAGTAGTTTTTGTTTTTAGTTGAGTCATAGGTTGATGAGAAGTTTGAGCAACGGAAACCTAAGATAAAGAGCATGGCAAAATAGAGTGTGGGGTCCCACAGACCATCTTGATATTTACAAGATGCTACTAGCTAGGCCTATTGGCCACAAAGAGTAATTATGTCTCTTGTTTTTAAATTCACTTTAGGGACAAAGCAGATTTTTAAGTATGGGGTGGGAAAATTCCCAAATTTTGGTTCAATTTAAACATTTTTTTAGAGAGATATTTTGTTGGTGCTATTTTTTATTACATGATGGAAGTGGGTTTGTTTGTAAAAAGCATGTTGATTAAGTGAATTGCTATTTTTGAGACTCTTAGGCTCAAGTTTTTGACTCTTGTAGCTTTTGGCCTAAATTTGAAGTCATGCTATTATTTGGTTAAGAGTCTATGATGATCCCATTGAGTTGAGTATGTGACATGTGTGGGTAATATTATTGTATATTACTTATTGCATATGATGTCTAGAACTTTCCCAGAGTGTGTGTAAAGCGAAATAAAGAGTATGGGTTTAGGAGATGAGTTAGGCATTTCTTTGATAGCCTTGTTTTATACCTTCTATTTGTCCTACCCTTTCTGCATTTTCCTACTTAACCCCCATTAATACTTTAGCATATTCTTTGGTAGCCACATCAGTAGCCTATCCCTTCTTTGATAGACCATAATTTGATCCAAAAAGCTCTTAGGCGCTTTAATGAAAAATTAATTGAAAAAAAAAGTTTGAAAAATTGAAGAAGAAAAAGGTAAAATTGATACCCCAAGGTATTAGTTATTGGTGTTTATATTTGAAATGTGGTGGTTAGCAGTGATATAAATGGTGTTAGAAATATTCCCATAATTGTTGAAATTGAGTAAAATAAATTTTTAAGGAATAAACAACGCGCCCACCATGTGTTTGTGACAATGCTTAAAAGAGATAGGGCAAATCAAAAGAATGGGGTAGACAAAAATTATGTAATTGGGTTATTGGAGATTGTTTCTAAATATATAATGTAGTGTATTAAATTGCTTGGAGAGGTTAGTCACTATTGCTAAATATTTTCTACCCGTTCCTTAGCCTACCTTACAACTCGAAAAAAACCCATTTGATCATATACTTGACATTCTGATATTAAAGAAGCACTACACTAAGTGTAAGCCTAAAGTTCATTGTGTGTAACTTGTGAATTCCTTTTAAGAGTGAGCGTAATTTTATTCTTATACCGATCATGTTATAAATTGCTTAATTATGAGTGATTATGGGTAACTCTCTTTTTGTGAGGGGCACATGTTTGATGAATTTGGGTGATTTGTAAGATGTCCTTGATTGAATGATAAGCATGATTTTTCAAATAGGTGAGTCAATTCTTGAGGCTAGGATGTTTTGTAGTCGTGTTCATAAGCTTTTAATTGTGTAAATAACGTAGTTTGTGTAGAAACTTGCATTCTATGTAATCATTGTAGTACTAGGTTGAGTGTCCTACATAGGGTAGAAGTTTAGAATCTCCATCTGATGATGATTATAGTTAAGAGTTATTCAAGTATTAACAAGTATTTAAGTGTGGGGTGGTGATATTGGGTGTATTTGTGCATTCTAGTATCACTATTGAAGTCTTTTTAGCCTTGTTTCGAGGATGAATCATATTATATATGGGTTGACAATGAGATAATTGTGTACCAAAATGATAAATAATGTGTTTATGATGTTCAAAATGCATTCCAAACTCTTTTGTACTTTAAAGAGTCATTTAGAGTTTAACCCAGAAATCTAGTGTTACTAGCTTGAGCTAGGTGCTTGTCTAGTTAATTCCGTTGGATTCTATTGTATTGAATGGGTTTCAAATGGTTTTAATGTGTAATTAGGATTTGAATAACTTTTTGGTGGAAAGTAAAGTTCAATTTTATTGAGTGTACAGTTGGAACAATAAGTTGAAGATTAACATGAACTAGCCTATGCTTATATCTTGTTTTGATTCATCATTATGTGTATTGTGCAATGTTTTTCTCTTAATTTGTGGCTTTTGATTATGTATGAAGCTTTGGGATATGAAAATAATGAAATTTTGATGTTAAAAAATCTTGAAATCTATGTGAAATACACCACAAGACAATGGACTAAGATGGGACATTCAACACTTAACCAAAATTCAGAGAACAACTTCCAGAAGCTCAGGGCGATACTGAGGCGATGCCCCACCTGGAGCAAGGCTATGGGAAGGGAGAAGCCTTTCCTTGAGCGGTGATCAACCTAGGGCTCAGCTTTACCTAGATCTGGGATATATCTAGGGCGGCACCCTATCCACTCTGGGGCACAATAACTGAAAGTTTCAAACTCCAATGCAGACTTGGCTTACTCCTATACTATGAAAACATGTTGTATCACTTTTTTACATAATTTTGAACATATTTTTGAGAGAAAGGGGCTTATACAAATTCATAATTAGGTTTTGATTGTTTTAATTTAGTTCATTCAAGTTTTTTGTCGTTAATTGCCACTTTGTGATTACCATTATGACTATGCGTGGCTAACCACCCTTTTGCGGGGTTAAAGCCAAAGAATAAGTACTATTGTTTTAAATTGAATTCATTTACCTTTTCTCATCATTATTGATTATGTGTTCATCTTTGATTTAACTATTTTAAGCATTCGTGACCCTTAGAATACATCAATTGACTATCTTTTAATCTCGGGTGAGGGAATTGGGGATAGAATATGGAGATGAACAAAGTATGGTTTGTATTTATTTATGATATATGGAATTTGAATTAGTGTCTAGGTCAAGGATGTACTTAGACATCTTACTTTATTCACACATAGGCTGATCGCTTAATACACTTAAGTGGACTATTACATCCCAGCTCAACGATGTAGTTGTAAGGTTCAACTTAGGTTAAGGATTAGATGTTTGGAAACCATAATTATGCAATTAACCCTATGAATCAACAACTAGGATAAGTAAGTTAATGGATGATGTTCAACAACATAGTATGATTGTTCAAAGTGCTTTAACCCTAGGTTTTCTCCTACTGATTATTTCAAGATCTTGAAATTACACATAGTTTACTTTTCTCTAGTTATAAACTACAAACTCTCTTTTTAGTTACTATTGCATCAAATTAATCTAATTCGTTAAGTGAAATCGAATTGTTGCTAAATCAAGTATATGTGGGATCAATACTTGGCCTTCATTAGGCCACTTTACTACTTGATAAGACAACGTACACTTGCGCGTGCTCTTGGGTACCGCCAAGTTTTTGGCGCCATTGTCGGGGACTTGTTATTTTGCAATTTTTTATTTTAGTGTCACTTTTAGATTTATTTGGTATTTTTATGCTTGTTCTTGGTTTTTTTATTGCAGGAAATAGTGTTTAAGGTTAGGAAGATGGCAAGGGATAGGGATTTAGTTGAACCAAGCCCTAAACCTGAAAAACACTTCCATCAATGAAGGAGAGACATAATTTATCTCCCCCAATTTCCGAAAATAGAATGAGACCAAGTAGTTCCTTCTCCAATCTCTGAGGAACAAGCAGTCCGCAGGACAATAGAAGTGGCTATCCTACCTCAAAGCAATCTGACCTCCCCATTTCAGAAGCTTGAAGCATGATGTAATTTTGAGCTCAAACAAATATGGTACAACTTCTAATTAGCAGTGGATAGTTCACAGGGTTCTCACACGAAGATCCATAGGTCTACTAGCATATTTTCTTGGAAATAAATAAAACGTTCATCCCGACAGGCATAAATCCATATTATGTGAGGATAACACTTTTCCCCTTTTGTCTGTTCGGCAAGCAGAAAAGTGGTTGGGTGCGGAACCGGAAGATTCAATCACTTCATGGGATAATTGGCAAGAAAATTTCTTATTTTATTCTTCTCGTCTAGTATGACTGCGAGACATCGCAGTGAGATAGTGAGTTTCATGCAAAAGGCAGATGAAAACCTTTATCATACTTGGGAACACTTTAAGGCTCTTCTTAGGTACTGTCTACACCATTAATAGTCCAATGATGTACTTGCTCGTACTTTTGTAAAAGTACTTGAGCATAATACAATGGTTTTGCTAGATTCATCCACAGGTTGTCAAGCATTTGAATTAACTTATGATGAACTATACACATTGTTGAACCATATAGCACAAGGAAATACCGAATGGAATTGAGATTCTAAAAGTGCTACGAAAAGAATAGCAGGTGTATTAGAGGTAGACCAGTTCATTTCCTAATCATCTCAGGTTGCAGCATTGAAAAATATGATAGACACCCAGTTCAGCAGTCTGAAATTTGGAGCTCCACAGCCTACAACAGCAGTTAATGCAATTCAGTAAGCTAGTGGTTAGTGTGAGATTTGTAGAAATAGTGGCCAATTAGCAGCCATGTGTGCTTCAAAAACCAAACTCAGTAATGTATGTACGTAATGCTCAAAGTCCAAATTATGTTAATGACTACAACATGAAGTGGAAAACTTAGCCGTGGAACACCCAACAAACATAAATTCATCAACCACAGGTACAATGTAATCTGTCAACTAGCATCATGGAAAAGATGTTTAAGTAGCTTTGGGCAAAATCAAGAACAATTTACTGCGGATATGAAAAATTTACAAGATGCTCAGAGAAATTTAGAGTTGCAATAAGCATTGAAAACTATGCCTTAAGGTGGTCTACCAGCAGATAAACAAAATCAAAAAAAAGTTTTGGAAATCAACTTGACAAGTGGTAAAGAGCTTCAAGGAGAACCTCTAAAAGAAACGAAAGAGGTAGATGTTGATGTGGTGACTGAATAGGTTTATGAAATATTTGATGAAAAATCAAGAAAGTCTGAGTACTTGAAAGAAAAAGTTACTACAGAAGAAGTGAAGAAGATGCCGCCACTACCTTTCCCTCAGAGGTAAATTAAAGCGAAGGAGAATGCAATGTTTAAGAAGTTCTTTGATACATTCCGAGAACTTCACATTAACTTAGCTTTGTTAGATATTTTACAGGGTATGACTAAGTATACAAAGTACTTGAGGGATGTGGTTCCTAATAAAGTGAAATTTCAGTATGTGGGGGAGATAACACTCACTGAAGAGTGTAGAATTGTAATGAAACAAAAAATCCCCAAGAAATTAAGGGATCTGAGAAAGTTCACTCTACCTATTTAGATTTGGAGTAAAGTAGTCCATACATTGAGTGACTTAGGGGCCAGTATAAATCTAGTTACCCTATCTTTGTTTGATACATTGGGCTTTGGAAAGCCTAAATCGACCAAGGTGGTTTTGTAGCTAGCAGACGGATCCATTACCTATCCAAAAGGAATTATTGAGGATGTCCTCGTAAAGGTTGGTAAATTTATTATTACTATTGATTTTATTGTTCTTGATTTTTAGACAAACAAATAAGTACCAATCATCTTGGGGTGTCCATTCTTAGCAACTGGAAGAGCATTGATTGATGTTAGAGAAGCACACTCAAAATGAGGGTGGAGGATAAAGAGGTGGTATTTGATATTTACAAAGCACCAAAAATAACATCCCAATATAAAGATTTTTATATGATCAATGTTATTGAAGGGGATGAGTGTGGGGTGGTTAGTCCAACAAAGACCTCTTTGGACTACTTGATTGAGCAGCCTAAGCTTCTACTGTCTAAGCCTGATTTGATGATAATTGATGATCCTAAAAAGGGTAAAGTTAAAAATTTGTTGCACATGAGAATTCACACCAAAGAGGGGTGATGAGAATGAGATGATGGATACCAAATGTGAGAAAAACAAGGATAAAGAATGACTAAGATATTAAAATGGGTCCTTCCGTGACACTAAATCAGGCGCTGCTTGGGAGGCAACCCAAGTTAAGTAGGTACGTTTTATTTCCAGTTTTAGTTCTTATTTTATTTAGATTTGTTTTTGGTTGAATCGCTGGTTGATGGGAAGTCTGAGTACGGGAAATCTAAGCTAAGAAGCATGGGAAAAACAGAGTGTGGGGTCCCACAGACCTTTTTTATATTTACAACATGCTACTAGCTAGACCTAAAGGACTCATAGAGTATTTTCATTTCTTGCTATTAAATTTACTTTGGGATCAAAGTAGATTTTTAAGTGTAGGTTGGGAAAATTCTAAATTTTTGGTTCAGTCTTTTTAAAAAAATTGTGAGAGATATTCTTGTTGGTGCTATTTTTTATTACAAGATACAAGTAGGTTTGTTTGTAAAAAGCATGTTTATTGAGTGAATTTCTATTTGAGACTCTTGGGCTCAAGTTTTTGACTCTTATACCTTTTTGCTTAAATTTAATGTAATGCTATTGTTTGGTCGGGAGTCTGTAAAGATCCTATTGAGTTGAGCATGTGCCATGTATGTGTAAGATTTTTGTATATTCCTTGTTGCATGTGATGTCTAGAACTTACCCAGTGTGTATGTGTAGCAAAATAAAGAGTATGGGTTTAGGAGATGATTTTGTCATTTCTTTTATAGCCTTATTTTACACCTTCTATTTGTCCTACCCTTTGTGCATTATCCTAGTTAACCCCCATTGAGACATTATAATTTTCTTTGGTAGCCGCATATGCAGCCTAATCCCTTCTTTTATAGACCATAAATTGATCCAAAAAGCTCCTAAGTGTTTTAATGATAAATTAATTGAAAAAAAATGAATTTTAGAAATTGAAGAATAAAAAAGAGAAATTGATGCCCCAAAGTAATAGTTATTGTTTTTTATATTTGATGTGTGTTAGTTAGGTGGTGGTTGGGAGTGATATAAATAGTGTTAGAAATATTCCCATGATTGTAGAAAATGAGAAAAATTGAATTTTAAAGAAAATAAACAATACGCCCACCATGTGTTTGTGAAAATGCTTAAAAGAGATGGGGAAAAACAAAAGAATGGTGTAGACAAAAATGGTGTAATTGGTTTTTTGGATATTGGTTCAAAATGTAAAATGTAGTGTATTAAAGCACTTAGAGAGGTTAGTCACTATTCCCAAATAGTTCCTACCCGTCCATTAGCCTACATTACAACCCAAAAAAGACCAATTTGATCATATACTGGACATTCTGATATTAGTGGAGCCCTAAACTAAGGGCTATCCTATGGTTAATTATGTGTAACTTGTGAGTTCCTTGTGAGAGTGAGCGTAATTTTATTCCTATACCCATCATGTTATAAATTTCTTAATTGTGAGTGATTATGGGCAACTCTTTTTTTTGTGAGGGGCACATATTTGATGAATGTGGATGATTTGTAAGATGTCCTTGATTGAATGATAAGCATGATTTTTCAAATTAGGTGAATTAAATCTTGTGGCTAGGATGTTTTGGAGTAGTGTTCATAAGCTTTCAATTGTATAAATAACATGCTTTGTGTAGAAACTTGCATTCTGTGTAGTCATTGTAGTACTAGATTGAGTGTCTTGCATAGGGTAGAAGTGTATAATCTCCAGATGATGATTATTATAGTTAAGAGTTGATCTAGGATTGACAAGGATTTAGTGTGGGGTGGTTATGTTTGGTGTATTTATGCATTCTAGTGTCACTATTCTAGTCTTTTTAGCCTTGTTTTGAGGATGATTCATATTCTATATGGGTTGATAATGAGAAAAATTTGTACCAAAATGATAAATCATGTTTTTATGATGTTCAAAATGTATTCCAAACAATTTTGTACTTTAAAGAGTCATTTAGAGTTCAACCCGAAAAACTAGCATTACTAGCTTGAGCTAAATGCTTGTCTAGTTTATTCCATTGGATTCTATTATTTTAAATGGGTTCCAAAGGGTTTAAATATGTAATTATTAGTGTAATAACTTGTTGGTGGTGAGTAAAGTTTAGTTTTATTGAGTGTACAGATGGAACAATAAGTTGAAGATTAACATGAACTAGCCCATACTTAGCTCTTGTTTTGATTCATCGTTATGGGTATTGTATTGTGATTGCCTCTTAATTTTTGGTGTGTAATTGTGTAGGAACTTTTGTATCTGAATATGATGATATTTTAATGTTAAAAAGGCTTAAAATACATGGGAATGACACCACAAGACGAGGGACTAAGATGGGACACTAAACACTTAACTAAAATTCAGAGAACAACTTCCAGAGGCTTAGGGCGATATGGAGGAGATGCCCCAACTGGAGCAGGGATATGGGAAGGGCACATACTTTCCTTGAGCATTGATAAACCGAGGGATTAGTCTTACCTAGTGGGGCTATATCCAGGGTGGCGCCCTATCTACTCCGGGGCACAATAACTGAAAGTTTCCAACTCCAACGCGGACTTGGCTTGATCGAATACTATAAATACATGTTGTATCACGTTTTTACATATTTTTTAACATATTTTGGAGATCAAGGTTCTGAAAAAACTTCATAATTAGGTTTTTATTATATTAATTTAGTTCATTCATGTTTTTATTCGTTAATTACCAATTTGTGATTAAGATTTTGACTATGCGTGGCTAAATGCCGTTTTTCGGGGTTAAATCCAAAGAGATGAATCCTATTGTTTTGAATTGAATTCCATTAACTTTGCTTATCATTATTGGTTGTGTGTTCCTTTTTTATTTAACTATTTTAAGGATTGGCAACCCTTAGAATACTTCAATTGTCTACCTTTTAATCTCAGGAGAGGGAGTTGGGGATAGAATATGGAGATGATCAAAGAATGGTTTGTATATCTTTATGAAATAAGGAATTTGAATTAGTATTTAGGACATGGATGTACTTAGATACCGTACTTTATTCACACGTAGCATGATAGCTTAATACTCATAAGTGGACTATTGCATCCCCGCTCAACGATATTATTATAAGGTCAACTTAGGTAAAGAATTAGAGGTTGGGAAACCATAATTATTAAACTAACCCTATTAATCAACAACCAAGATAAGCAAGTTAATGAATAAATTTCAACAACATAGTATGATTGTTTAAAGTGCTTTAACCCTGGGTTTTCTGCTATGGATTGTTTCAAGATCTTGACATTATGCGTTGTTTACTTTTCTCTAGTTATAAACTACAAACTCTCTTTTTTGTTACTGTTACATCGAATTAATCTAAACTTTGAACTGAAATCGAATTGTTGCTAAATCAAGTCTAAGTGGATTGATACTTGGCTTTCATTAGGACACTTTACTACTTGATAAGATCACGTACACTTGTGTGTGCACTTGGGCATTGTCAGTAAGACTCATAAGTAGGAGTAGTATGGACTAGGAAGAAAAATCAGAATCAGGTAAAAGTTTCTTGAATGGGTACGATTCTCAGAATGTGTCTTATCCTCAGGGTACAATTCGTCACCTAGAGTCATACCAAGTCCATAACACAAGTAAGGTTCCAGGTCTATATGAGTCAAAGAAATGACCCGTAAGCCTGGGTACAAGTAGTATACACAACTTGTACCCATGCTTAAAAGGTCAGATCGTGGGTTGACCAGGCCCAGATTTCCAATTAAAAACAAAAAAAAGTGGCACCCTATATCCAAAACTTGTACACCTCCATTTTTGTCCTAATTTCAAGTTCTCAACACATAAAATCACTTTCACGCAATGTGAATCACCTACCAATAAGTTCAAATCTCTCATTTTTCAAGAGTTGTACATGATTTTTTGGAAGCATACAAAATTTCTCAAAACAACCTTTGACCTCTTCAACTCAAGTAAGTAATCCAAGATTAAACTTCTTAATCTATTGCTTAGATAGAAGAATGTAACATTTTGTGATCTTCCTTTTAGTTAACTTTGGTCTGTTTTAGAATTTTTAAAACCCTAAATTCTTAGTTGTTGGCTAAAAATAGGGAAAATGGGAATACATTTTTATATAGAGTGGATTTTATGTGTTGTGTGGACTAAAATTGATTGATTTGGATGATAATTGTAGTTGGTATTTTGGGAAATTACTTTGCAGTCAAACTTTAAAGTTGGAATTCTATGTTATAGTTGATACGGGACCTGTTACTACTTATATCAACCGGTATGTGGGTCATAGTGGGATTCGTACACACTAGAAACATGGAAGTCTAACAATTTTAAGGTTCTTGAATGGATTGAATCGACCATACGATTCATCTCCAGACCATTCAACTAGTACATTTTTAGTCGTACCCACCTGGGAGGATAAAAATTAGAATAAACGTTTCTAATCTTCTTACGACTATTGGTAATGAGTAGTACCATTTTGGTAAGACTGTTTAGGAGGAGTCGTAATCTAACCAATAAACAAATGACATGCATTGTATAAGTTATGACTCATCCATACGAGTCATACCTAGTGGGTACAACTAATACCCACCACTCGTACCCTAACCAACACAAACATATTAAAATTTAGTTTAATTTTTTTTGTCCTTTTCTTTACTTACTTACTAATAATGGTAAAATTTGCAAGAACAATGCCTTCTAAGAATGCTTTCTCATAAAAAAAAGCTAAGAATGTAACTAAGCAAGAACCTGTTGCTAGTGCAGAGTCCATTGATCGCCTGTTCAAGGTTTCAATGGATAGAAGTTGCGATTTATCTGAAGAAACCACAATGGGAAAGGATAGAACATAAGGAAAAGAAGATATGAAAGCTTAATGCCCCGAGTCTTTACCCCAAATGCTACACGGTGCTCAAAACTCTGAAGGACCACAAGCAAACCTATGACTGGTACCTACTGCAATAACTGAATAATAATATGGTATATTGAGAAATAATGTGCTGAAATACCATAAGGTTCAAATAACTAAAATAAAATTGAGATAAAGTATCATAATACCAATACTAAACAACTGTCTGAACAACTAGTCTGGAAAGCCTCTAACTGAACTGTCAGAACTATGGAGTTGATGGGACAATTCCCCAACTAACTCCATCTACTGAAATACTGAATGCAATGCGATAATGAAATAGAAAAATATCCTCTAATGATGAGGATTCACTGCTAATATACCGCTATTGGATGAATATGAATCTATCTACGCATGATCGGGAACCTGAGCGTCTGAATCTATGGTATCAAACACCATAGTGCAAGATAAAACTATGCATCAATACGTGTGAATGTACTGGTATGAAAAGTAAGGTAGGATGAATACAAGGGATCATATGCATGAACTATCACTGATTGAATAATAATAACATGATTAAGTGAGAAATACATGCAAGAATACAAAAGTTGTAACTGAAATCATAATAATACTAAATACTGAGTTTACTGGTAACATGGATTCCTTATAACTGATGTATTGATAACTGATATACTGTTACTGAGTGACTATGTTTTACATTCCTGATTCTAATGGAACTTGATGAGTTTCGTACTGAGCTGAGTGACTTTATCTAACAGTCCTAAAATTTATAGAATAATCTGAGTTCTTTACTGATGACTGAGACTGATAATGTGGGAGATAATCATCTAACCGACATGCCCCTTCTTAACTAGTTTGGGGTCCAACCTGTAACCCCAATTGGAAGGGTGTCAATACCATACCATGGGGAAGGACAAGGTAAGGGTTACACTCATCTGTTAGGTACTCTAATAAGAATGGTGGGACCATCAACTGACAGGTTAATCAACCTCACCAACCCTCATCTTGATGTTTTGATGTCTTAACCTATATTGTCTACGTAGTTATGGAACACAATGACTGCTTGTAAGGATCACACCTTCTACTGGCAGGTGAGCCCTCATCCATGGGTTCACTTTGTGCAGAATCCTACTCCCATCTGAACACACACTGAACTAAGTATACTAGAATGATCTGGACCGAGTTTACTGAGTTTTGAGCTAAATACTACTGAGTTTTCCTAAGTTCAAAGACTGGCTGAGAGTACTACTAATTGTGACCTGACTGAGATTGATTCTGTAACTAACACTATCTTAAGGCACATAGCTAATTTATCGGGTGTTAAATACGCCCAGGACTCGATAACATGAAGTTAATAAGACATGACAATTCTTGAATACTTGACAATAGTCAACAACTCACAATACAATTAATGAGGTATTTCATTAAACACTTGAAAGTCGTGAACATGCACATAAATAGGAATGCATGCTAACATGTCATAATTTCATTAAACTAACCTCATGAAAATTCCATATAACACTTACAAGGCATAGCTGATAACGCTCAATCTACAGCTCTCATAAGAGTGTAAAGCGGTGGTTGTCAAATATATAACCCAACTGGGTTGGGTATCGATCCCACAGGGAATAGCCAGTCAATGAGTAAGCAAAGATTACTAGACTTTTGGATAAAGTCTCGTAAAAAGGGGGGATTTTAACGTGCAAGTAATGTAAACAAAGTAATAAAAACAGCAAATAAAGGAGTAAAAACGGTTTGCTTGGTTGGTTTTTTATCAATGAGGATTGAGAAGTTGGGGTTATGTCCACCTTATGAGTTGTACGTCTCTATTGGCTATGAGTTGTGCGGAATTCAGACATGCATGTGCTTATAGAGAATTGTATTCGATGGTAAATCCAGGCGTCTTTCGACCTTAACCAGGACTATTTCACTTTAACTCTTTCGAGCTTAAAGCGTATCTAACATTACGAATTCTCCAAGGGATTAATCCAGTTACAGCACTAACCTTTTAACAGGGTTTGGTGCCCTATTACCTTGACATTATCTCTTTTCCAGACATATAACTTTTCTTTCGAACAAGTTAATGCTATACTGGCGTATTCTATGTGTTTGCAACCATAAAGAATTTAGATTAAGATGAAGATAATAATGATATAAGAAGCATACGTGTCACTAATTCACAAAATCAAAGAAATAGATAGTATCTCATATGGCTTCCATAACCCCAACAGAGAAGTTTAGTTACCCATGAGTGCGAAGGAAATCTCAATAGACATTATTAATATACCACAATAAAAATCTCGTGTAGTAAGGTGTGGTGTGGCGTTTTAGGCGTGAACTCCCTTGCAGAGTAACGTTTCTCTTGTTGTGGAAATTAAGAATTGAATAGATGAATAAAAAGTAGAATTAAAAGTAGAAGAATTGTTTTCAGAGTTAAAAGTAATGGAAGAATGATAAAAATCTCTACCAGAATAGGGTATTTATAATACTCCTATCCTATTCCTACTAAGCTACTGCATTACTTAACCCAATCCTACTGGGTTACTGCATCATTATCCTACTCCTAATAAGTTACTGCTAGTCCCCAAAGTCTTTAGAATTGTTGTTTTTGCCCGGGACAAATTTTCCATGCGCCACTTTTGGTCCTTGGCGTCCAAGCTTTGCTTTCCTCCTTTCGTGAAGCTTTCTTTGGCGTCAAGTTATCCATAAAATGCTGAATTCTGCATCATTTATACCTGAAAACTTGCTAATCATGTTCGTTAGCTCACTTACAGGAAAAAGGACTAAAAGTGCATGAATTATATAATTTGTCCTCAAAACTTAGCTAAAATATGGGAAAAATATAGCACTATAGGCGTGTAAATTCGCCTATCATCAACACCCCACGCTTAAAGCTTTGTTCATCCTCAAACAAAATATCATGTCCATCTAAACATCTACTTAGGGTTTCACAGTAACAACACAAAATATTCATCAAGACAGGCACGATAATCATTAACAAAGAGTAGTTTTCTGATCACTACTAGAAACAATTTAACCTCTAACATAGACTCGTGATGATGGCTAATTCATATTCAAAAGTTAAGGCACAAAGAATCATACACAACTACCCAAAACTCATCAACCATGTGTGTCTCACATAAGATATTACCCATAATCACTCATAAGTATTGCATTTTTCAGAATATGGGTATAAGATTTTCCTTGCTCTCACTCTCACAAAGAATTCATATGTTGCAACTGATGACCATAGGCTTGCCCATAGTGTAATGCTCTACTAATATCAGAATGCTAAGCTTAGGATCAAATAGGTCTTCTATAGGTTGTAATGTAGGCTAAGGGACGGGTAGGACTATTTTGGCCAGAAATAGTGACTATGTTCCTAAGCGCTTTAATACATCACATTATGCCATTAACACTTTCTTTTAATCAACTCTGCTACCGTTCTTTCATCTATCACCCCTTTTCACCTAATTTTGCCATTCAAGCATAATTATCTTTTTATTTAATCATAAACACAATTTACCTTTTTGTTTTTCTATTTCTTTTTCTTTTCTCTTTCTCTTTTTTTTTTCTTTTTTTTTATAACACACCTCCATGATAGACACTCTTTTTCATAACAAATTCAAGTACCAATACACTCTAAGGCATCACTCTCACCCAATTTCCTCTTATTTTGTCACATGACTTCACAACTTAAAGCACCTAGGCATTTGCATCAAATTATGGTCTTAAAAAAATGGATTAGGCTTACATATGAGGCTGTCAAAGAAAATGGCTTAAAGGTTCCAAGGGGTTGACTAGGATAATGTCCACAGGTAGGTAAAACAAAGGTAAACAAGTATCGGTTGCCAAAGAAATGCCTAAATCATCTCCTAAACTCACACTCTTTATTTCGCTTTACACACACACCAGGCAAGTTCTAGCATCAGTCACAAGAACAGAATATACTATCATCTCACACACACAAGGCACATGGTTAACTTTATTGGGAGTAGAATACACTCTTGACCCAACAGATGAATGAATTAAACCACATAATTATCACACAGTGAGTCACACTTAGAGCCTAAGTGTCTCAATAGTAATGATTCTAGCACAAACTCTTGTCATAACACCATGCCTCCTATCAGAATAATTTAATGCATCAAAATAAAAAAATCTACGACTACTAAGTAAATCAAACAACCAAACATAAATAAAATAAATAAATGAAAATGCATATAAACAAGTATAGCATGCAAATACCAGAACCCCACACTTAGACGGGACACACTGCCCTCAGTGAAAAAAATAAATAAGAGGAACCAGATTAGTCGGACTCATCCTCTATGTCTGGGGTCATACCCCCTGCATCAGAATCGTCATCAGAGTCATCGTCATCAGAGTTCTCTTCCACGTTGGAGTCTGGCATTCGTCGATCATCATCAGTTGGCATGTCGTCATCAAGAGGTTCCTCAAAATATACACCTACTCCACATATCGCCCTCGTATGCTCATTCATTGGGTAGTCATAATCCAACTGTTGGAGCTCTGCAGCAGTTGGAACACGACCCCCGCTCATCATGGTAAACTTCATCATGCCATATAAATGGCGGGAGAAGCTTTCATCGCGAGCAAGCTTTTCTGAAGTGGTAAGGTTGACTCCATGCGTGGTTTCAGCATCTTTAACCTTCTGAGGTCAACCTTCTTTGTGTTGTGTGGGAGATTGTGATCATCCGGTTCCTCTTCGATTTCTTCTTTCCTTAGTATTGCAGTCAACAGGTTGCCAAAACTGAAGTGGGACCTCCTGTGTAGCCTAGCTTTCCGCATTATGGAACGAATAATTTCCCCGACGTTGATAGGGAAATTCGTCATCAATGAGTATACCAAGCACACTCTATCTCTTGTTATCTTGGTGTACTGAGTCCCTGGAATTAGGCAAGAGTTGACTATGCGCAACCATATCCTTGCTTCTTTATTCAAAGGAGCATATGGGAAGGTGTTGTGTCGACCAGTGTCCTTGTGTCTACTCCAGCGTTCCATGGATCTTGTTACACAGAGTGTGTGTCAAATATCTCTATATGGAGGTCTCATGTACATCTCCTTTAATGGTGATGGATCGACTGAAGGCAAGCCAAGAAAGGAGTTGAAGAAATCCGCATTGAGTTGTAAAACTTGGCCCCGAATCTTGACCTCACTTCCTGTGGTTTTCGGTGACCAGTTGGCATAGAATTCTCTTGTTAAATCGAGATTGCATTCTCCCATGTCTCGTAATATGAAATCCAGATGTAATGCCATGATCTTGGCCAACATGCGCGGTTCTTTCTTTGCTAGGCTTTCCTTGTTTATCAAGTCCACATGAACATATTTTCTTTCTTTGTTGTTCCTATACCATTCCTTTGATTCCTCCACAAGAACCCATTTTATTCCGAACATGCGGCGTGGTAATTGCATCGAGGATGATTCTCCTTTCTCTTTTCGGCCTCTTTTCTTGCCTTTTTGTGAAGTGGTAGCCTTATCTTTGCCTTGTCTTGATTTGGGTGCCATTGTACCTGAGACTAAAATAATGTTCATGTTAGCATCATCTCGATAGATACAATCTATAAATGAGAAGTAGGGGCACCACCCCACACTTAGTTTGTTGGTACAGACTAGTGAAGTGAAAGTGGTCGACTAGTCAGACTTCATCGACATACGTTTTAGGTGCTATATTCCAACAATAAAATCAGAGCAGTCATACTTCTTGTAATCTTGGCAATACTTTCATATTTGATATATCATGACTACTACATAGGGATTGAATCAAGGTATAGTATCTAAATAATCACAACCTCCTATGTTGGTAGGCAACTATAATTCTTATCCCGATGAACAAGTCATTCCAATATGTAAGTATTCAAGTGACAAGATTATGCAATTTTTTTGACCATATTAATTCCGCAAAAGTAGTGCATCAAAATCAAATACAAGTTGGGAACAAGTTAAGATCATTCATACGTATACGTTTACTCACTTGGTTGTATCACAACAATTCAATCACTTTCAAATCACCAATACTACTTCAAGATTTAGCAATTCATAATAGGCGTAGTAGTGTAGTACTTACGGAATATAAATGAAGAACAAAGTAGCACTTACTTGATTGATGACTCTGGATGATGTTCTTGTGAAGAAGAAGAGCAAAAGGAAAATTTTGGAGTGGATTTGGGGACTATAGGCGGCGCTTATGCTAGGTTTCCAATGTATTTTTGGTTCAAGACTAAGTCTCATATTTATAGGAGAAGGTTGGGTCGGGTTTTGACCCATTTAAAATTGGATTTGGAGACAAGAAATGACCATAGGCGGCGCCTTTTGCTTTGCCTATGCTTGGCATAGGCGGCGCCTTTTGCATAGCATTGTTGAGCATAGGAGGCACCTATGCCATGGAATTCTTGGGCATAGGCGGCGCCTATTCCATAGCATATGAGATTCAGAGACAAAAGGCATTGGCATAGGCGGCGCCTATGCTATGGCACACTTGGGCATGGGCGGCGCCTATGCTATGGCACACTAGATTCCGAGATCTTAGGCCATAGTATAGGCCTTACCTTGTTCGTGGCCTAGTTTTATATAGGCCTAGCCTTGTTCGTTGCCTATATTTTCATAAGTAATGCCCAAGACATAGCCTTTTGCTTCTTCATCACTAATTTACTACCTTTTACATGCAATACGTCCAAATCAAAATTTGAAACCAATCTCTTCGTTTACGCCTCTTGCACCTACACTTGCTCAAAGACAACAAAAACGATTAGAACAATGGGTTGCCTCCCATCTAGAGCCTTAGATTTGGTCGTGTCATGACTCTTATTTTTGGATTTTTATTTATCAAAAGCAAACACGTAAACAAAAAAAAGAACGATAAACGATGGGTTGCCTCCCATCTAGCGCTTGATTTATTGTCGCGGCACGATATAGTTACCTCGAGTACTTAGACTTCATCGAGATAGATGGTGGCCATATAGTTTATCGAGTCAAGAGGACTGATATATGGTTTTACTCGTTGGCCATTCACCTTGAAGACAACACCATTATCGTCTTCTAGCTCAACTACTCCAGTCGAGTAGACTTGGGTAACTTTGTACGGACCAGACCATTTGGACTTTAACTTACCTGGGAATAGCTTCAGTCTGGAATTGAAAAGAAGTACCATATCATTCATTTGAAAGTTTCGTTGAACAATCCGCTGATCATGATACTTTTTTATCCGTTCCTTGTAGAGGTCTGATCTATCATATGCATGTAGACGAAATTCATCCATCTCATTCAGCTGCTCCAATCTCAGATTCATGGCATCATCCTAATTCAAATTAAGTTGCTTTAACGCCCACAATGCTTTATGCTCGAGCTCAATGGGCAAGTGACAAGACTTTCCATAAACTAGTTGGTACGGGGACATGCCAATTGGCATTTTGAATGCAGTCCTATAAGCCCATATTACATCGTCCAGCTTCCGAGACCAATCCTTCTTATTAGCATGTACAGTCTTAGCAAGGATTTGCTTGATCTTTCGATTGGAAACCTCTACCTGTCCACTAGTTTGTGGGTGATACGGTGTGGCTACCTTATGTTGCTTGACACCATATTTGGCCAATACGGATTTGAACAGCTTGTTGCAAAAGTGAGATCCCCCATCGCTTATGATAGTATGTGGTACTCCAAAGCGAGAGAAGATATTTCTCTTCAAGAATGATACAACACGCTTTCCTTCATTGTCGGCCAATGCTACTGCTTCGACCCATTTTGAAACATAATCTACAGGGACTAGGATGTATTTCATTCCAAATGAATTTACGAATGGACCCATGAAATCAATACCCCATACATCAAATAGCTCAACTTTAAGAATTTTCGTCATGGGCATCTCATGGTGTTTCGAAATTACGCCTTGTCTCTGACATTGGTCGCATCTTCTCACAAATTCGTAGGCATCTCTAAATATCAAAGGCCAATAGTATCCACTTTGCAATACCTTCCTTGCTGTTCGATTACCTGCGTGATGTCCCCCAACTTGGGAAGTGTGACATGCTTCCAATATATTCGGCACCTCTACATGGGATATGCATCGCCTGATAACACCATTCGTGCATCATCGAAACAAATATGGCTCATCCCAAAAGTAGTGTTTTACATCATGCATGAACTTCCTCTTTTGATGGAAAGATAGATTTGCAGGCATCACATTACTCACCACAAAATTCGCAAAGTCTGCATACCATGGTAACTCTTCCATTATTGTGGCTAAGATCTCTTCGTTAGGGAATGCGTCATCAATCTCAAGATCAGGTTGCGCTATATGCTCGTTCTCGAGTCTAGATAGATGATCAGCCACTTGGTTCTCGCAACCTCTTCTATCTTTTACCTCAAAATCAAATTCTTGCAGCAACAACACCCATCGAATTAGCCTTGGTTTTGCATCCTTCTTTGTTATTAGATATCTCAGAGCTGCATGATCAGTATGAACTACCACTTTGGTTCCCAGTAAATAAGCACGGAACTTTTCAAAAGCATACACAACCGCTAGAAGCTCTTGTTCTATAACAGTGTAGTTCATATGGGCTTCGTTCAGGACCTTGCTCGCATAGTAGATAGGATGGAATAATTTCTCCCTTCTCTGGCCAAGTACAACGCCTAATGCTACCCCACTGGCGTCACACATGACTTCAAACGGTAAAGACCAATCTGGTGCTACCATGATAGGAGATTCAATTAGTTTTACTTTGAGGCATTCGAATGCCTTCAAACAATCTTCATTGAAGTCAAATTTTGCATCTTTCTCCAAGAGTTTGCACAATGGACTAGCAATTGTGGAGAAGTCTTTGATAAACCGTCGATAGAAACCTGCATGACCGAGGAAACTACGGACTCCCTTTACTGAAATTGGGGGTGGTAGCTTCTCAATAACTCCAATTTTCGCTCGATCAACCTCAATTCCTTTTTCGGAGATTTTATGCCCAAGGACGATACCTTCTTTAACCATAAAGTGGCACTTTTCCCAGTTCAGCACTAGGTTGAATTCAACACATCTTTGTAATGCCATACTTAGGTTTTCCAAGCATGATTCAAACGACTCACCCACAACTGAAAAATCGTCCGTGAACACCTCCAAGGTGTCTTCAACCATATCAGAAAAAATGGACATCATAGAACGCTGAAAAGTGGCTGGTGCGTTACATAGCCCGAATGGCATGCGTTTGAAGGCAAATGTACCATATGGGCATGTGAACGTTGTCTTCTCTTGGTCTTCGGGGGCAATACAAATTTGATTATAGCCGGAATAACCGTCTAAGAAACAAAACCATCTTTTCCCCGCTAATCGATGTAGAATTTGGTCAATAAATGGCATTGAAAAGTGATCTTTGAGCGTCCATGACTTTAGCTTTCGGTAGTCCATGCATACTCTACATCCAGTGATGGGTCTGAGTGGAATAAGCTCATTCTTTTCATTCGCGACCACCGTCATGCCTCCTTTCTTGGGAACACATTATACCAGGCTTACCCATGTACTGTCAGAGATTGGATACACAACTCCTGCATCTAACCACTTAATAATTTCTTTCTTTACCACTTCTTGCATAGGTGGATTGAGACGCCTTTGATGCTCAATGGTTGGCGTGCAATTTTCTTCAAGCTGAATCTTGTGTGTACAAATCCCAGGTGGAATACCAATAATATCTGCGATGGTCCATCCGATGTCTCTAATGTACTTCCGTAAAATGGCAATGAGAGCTGCAACCTTTTGCTCACCCAAATCTGCCGCCACAATGACTGGAAGTGTGTTTCCGCTTCCTAAGAATGCATACTTTAAATGACTAGGCAGCTCCTCTAATTCTAATGTGGGTGGCTCTTCAATAGATGGTTTAGCTGGTGGTGTGGGTCGATTTTTGAGATCAAGGTCCAGCTTCTTGGGAGCATGAGTATATGACCCAAATCCGGTTAGAGCATCAATAGTTTCTTCATAGTTTTCAGCATCTTTACTCTCTCCATTCATGAGCACAACTGCCAATGGGTCATCAATAGTTTGCTCTTCTTCAAGTAATTCTTTCTCATCATCAACATAAACATCCGCTACTGAGAATACATTTAGATCTTTGGATTGCTTCATTGATTTGCACACGTCAAAGCAAACTACTTCGTCATTTATTCAGAATGAAAGCTCATTAGCTCTCAAATCAATAAGCACACTTCACGTAGCAAGGAAAGGGCGCCCCAAGATTATGGGAACTTTTGAGTCTGCCTCACAATCCAAAATAACAAAGTCCGCTGGAAAGATGAATGAAGAAACCTTCACCAATACATCACATAGAATGCCAACAGGTCATTTTACCGCCATTACGAGCCTCATATTGGTTGGAGTAGGATCACCCAACCCCAACTTTTTGTAAATGGATAGTGGCATCAAATTGATGCTGGATCCTAAATCACATAATTCCTTGGCAAAATTCAAAGATCCAACGGTGCAAGGAATAGTGAAAGCACCGGGGTCAGCCTTCTTCTGAACTAGTGATCGGGTAGCGATTGCGCTGCAGTGATGAACATTATCTTTCAACTCATAGCTTGCTGCCCGCTTCTTTGTCAAAAGATCCTTCATAAATTTCGCATACCCAGGCATTTGTTCAAGTGCCTCCACCAACGGAACATTAATGGTCAACTGTTTTAACATAGTCATGAATTTGCTGAACCTTGTATCATCCGCCTTATTCTTCAATATTTGAGGAAAAGGTGGTGGTGGAAGGGGAATAGTTTTCTCCACCACTTTCTTTTTATCTTGTTTTGGTTCAGTGATATTTTCAGACTGTGGATGTTGAGGAGTGACGTCATAAACGTCTTGGTCAGCTTCTATGGCGTCATCATCTTCCTTATTTTTGGCCACTTGCTTGCTTTGGGATGAATTTTCCAGCACCTTACCACTCCTGGTAGTAATAGCCATGCATGATCCGTCGTTCCTTGGATTTTGCACAGTGTCACTAGGTAGAGTGCCTACCTTTCTTTGATTGAGTGCTGCTGAAAGTTGGCTCAATTGCTGCTCTATTTGTTTTATTGAAGTGGAATGTGAGTCAACCAATTGCTTAATTGAGGACAAATCATTTATTACCTCCGTTACTCCCGCATTGGTTGCTTCCACTCCTTTCAACAGTTTAGCCATCATCTCTTCCATATTTCCCGACCCAGATGCAGTGGTGTCACATCTTCCTGGGGGAACATATAAACCACTATTTTCATTCTTGTTCTTCCAACTACCTTGGTCCTTGTTTCCAGATTTCTCATAGTAGTTCCGACCTTGGTTTCCTTGGGCATTGCCTCGGAAACCCCCCTGATTATTCAAGTAGTTGGCTTCTTCCTCCGAATCAAATTCATCTCTTCTATGTGCTACAATGGCTTTAACTTTTTTGGTCTTCCCTGATAATAGATGCTTTGTAAGAAGATCCACTTGTGTTTTCATGTGCGCCATATCTGGATCACGTTCTTCTTCTCTTCTCCTTTGTTCTGCAGTCATGCCAATAGATAAAGTGGGGCTTGCAACCTCAGAATCGCTAGTATGCCAAGATCTACTTTGCTTCATCATCCGATCTAGGATATTGCTTGCCTGACCAAAGATGAGGTCCATGAATGATCCTCCAGCCGCATTATCCACCACTGGTTTCGTTATTGAATTCAAGGCTCTGTATAGTATCTCCATTAGGTGGACATTGGTCATGTGATGGTTTGGGCACCTCATAAGCTTCTTCTTGAATCTCTCCCATGTTTCATGAAGGGCTTCAGTTGGAAGCTAACGAAAGTTGCTGATTTCATCTCTCAACTGTGCTCTTTTGGATGGCGAAAAGAATCTTTCTAGGAAAGCGTCTTTCAATTGCCTCCAGTTTGTAATAGAATCAGGAGTCAGCCCATTCAACCATAGAGTTGCCTCACCGGATAGAGACAATGGAAATAAGCATAATCGAATTGCATTCTGACCAACGCCAGGATTGTCAAACGACTTGCATATAGAAATAAAGTTGATCAGATGCATATTCGGATCATCTCCTGCTAGTCCACCAAATAATCCCTTGAGTTGCAATAACTGAATCATGGTGCTAGTGATGTTGAACTTGGCTCCGGGTGCCAATGGTGGAGGAATAATGGCTCCTGTGGCTCTGGCTCCATCAAGATCATCATCATCATCGTCGATTGCTGGTTGCATGGGTCGGTGTTCATGCCTAAACCTAGCTTGATGATCTCTTCTGTTAGCAGGTGTTACTATCTCAGCATCACGCCTAGGGTTTAGTAACTCGTCATCACCTAGATCCTCATCGTCAGAATTTGTTGCTCATCCAGGGTTATCAATATTCTGTTGATGCACTTGAGCGGCGGCTAAAGAAGATAGTCTAGCCTGTTCCTGTTGAGCAGTCATCCTTTTAATTTCGTGTTGTGCCTACATTCTGCCAATACGTTATGGTTCAGGATTGATAGGTAATAACGGTTGACCAGAACTTCTAGTATGAGGCATGCACTGAATAAAAACCTGCAGAAAACAAAAACAAAAACTAAAAGTAAAGTACAAGAAACTTTGACCAAAGGGTCTAGTAATTATCACGGACTTAGTTAACAACCGTATTCCCCGGCAACGGCGCCAATTTTTGATAACGCTCAATCTACAGCTCTCATAAGAGTGTAAAGCGGTCGTTGTCAAATATATAACCCAACTGGGTTGGGTATCGATCCGACAGGGAATAGCCGGTCAATGAGTAAGCAAAGATTACTAGACTTTTGGAGCAAGTCTCGTAAAAGGGGGGGATTTTAACGTGCAAGTAATGTAAACAAAGTAATAAAAATAGCAAATAAAGGAGTAAAAACGGTTTTCTTGGTTGGTTTTTTATCAATGAGAATTGAGAAGTTGGGGTTATGTCCACCTTATGAGTTGTACGTGTCTATTGGCTATGAGTTGTGCAGAATTCAGACATGCATATGCTTATAGAGAATTGTATTCGATGGTAAATCCAGGCGTCTTTCGACCTTAACCAGGACTATTTCACTTTAACTCTTTCGAGCTTAAAACGTATCTAACAGTACGAATTCTCCAAGAGGTTAATCCAGTTACGACACTAACTTTTTAACAGGGGTTGGTGCCCTATTACCTTGACATTATCTCTTTTCCAGACATATAACTTTTCTTTCGAACAAGTTAATGCTATACTAGCGTATTCTATGCGTTTGAAACCACAAAGAATTTAGATTAAGATGAAGAGAATAATGTTATAAGCAGCATACGTGTCACGAATTCACAAACTCATAGCAATAGATAGTATCTCATATGGCTTCCATAACCCCAACAGAGAAGTTTGGTTACCCATGAGTGCGAAGGAAATCTCAATAGACATTATTAATATACCACAATAAAAATCTCGTGTAGTAAGGTGTGGTGTGGCGTTTTAGGCGTGAACTCCCTTGCAGAGTAACGTTTCTCTTGTTGTGGAAATTAAGAATTGAGTAGATGAATAAAAAGTAGAATTAAAAGTAGAAGAATTGTTTTTAGAGTTAAAAGTAATGGAAGAATGATAAAAATCTCTAGCAAAATAGGGTATTTATAATACTCCTATCCTATTCCTACTATGCTACTACATTACATAACCCAATCCTACTGTGTTACTGCATCATTATCCTACTCCTAATAAGTTACTGCTAGTCCCCAAAGTCTTTAGAATTTCTGTTTTTTCCTGGGATAGATTTTCCATGCGCCACTTTTGGTCCTTGGCGTCCAAGCTTTGCTTTTCTCCTTTTGTGAAGCTTTCTTTGGCGTCAAGTTATCCATAAAATGCTGAATTCTGCATCATTTATACCTGAAAACTTGCTAATCATGTTCGTTAGCTCACGTACAGGAAAAAGGACTAAAAGTGCATGAATTATATAATTTTTCCTCAAAACTTAGCTAAAATATGGGCAAAATATAGCACTATAGGCGTGTAAATTCGCCTATCATCAACAGCCTTATACTTGGGCATAAACAACCATACTAATACATCATGACTGCCATATTAATACATAATTTAGGGGTTTCTACATAATAGAATCTAAACTCAACTTACATGACACCATAATATCAATAAATACATTAAAGATTTTAACTTGAAATACATACCACAACATCAACATGATTAAATTCAAACCCACAACATAGACATCATAACTTATGTTTTTAAAAGACGTTTCTTGAACTCTAAGGGTTGAAGGGACCCTTGGATGAACACTTTACATACCTTATTTCTTGAATTTGGAAGGATTGATGGTGAAATCTTTTGAATTTAATTCTTGAATTGATAGCCCTAGGGTTTTGTTCTTGAGGATTTTAATAACAATGATTTCAGTATGCCTCTAAATGGGATAAATTTCATGTTATGGTTGATGAAGGATGTGGGAAAAATACCCAATTACCCCTTGTGACGCGGATTTTAAATTACTTAAAATTGGGTTACTGATGCGTTGTTCGACGCGACACATCCATTGCATCTATGCGATATCCAATATGCCATGCCAAGTTAGTGTTGACTCACTATAATTTGATGCTGGTAGCTGGGAAAAATATTAACCAACGCGATAGTCGACGCGACGCGCCAAGATCACATTAGTTCACTATGTTGGGATTCCGAATGAGATTCAAACGAAGTCCATAAAATCCAAAACTTGTCTGGGTTCACCTATTGACCTTCCTGATGATGAATTACTCAAATATAGACATTTAAAGGGAATTAAGGTCGCGAAGTAAAAGAGCTAAATTTTGAAGGCTAAAAATATAACTAAGTCCAAATATTCAGCTGAATATTCTAAGTCTGGGACCCCTTGACATGCTTAAAATACTAAATTAAGCTATAAATTTTGCAACGTCTTACAATATATCCCCCTTGGGAACATTCTTACTCTAATGGGATAGACTGAACTGAGAGTACTAGTAGTTTGAATCTACTTACTAGAAATGGACATCTGGGACATGACTATAGGACTGACATTACTAATATACTGAATTACCACACTGAACATGCATATTTGATGCATGAGTACATAACTGAGTTAATTAATGAGTACATGATTGGGATTTATGATAATCTGAGTTTCTCTTACTGAACGTGCATATCTGATGCATGGATACAAGACTGAACTTACTCATGAACATATGACTGAACATGCAATGGTATTTAATACCAAGTTTGTCACTGAAATATGAATATGAAATTGAATAATCTTAGGGAAAAATATTACCTTGGGCTGAGTCTGATTTTGCGGAGAAGACGTGAGGATACTTGGTCCGCATGTCTTCTTTAAATTTCCCAGTAGATCCATCAAAGGACTGATTTCTCCAAAGAACTTTGACTCGAGGGACTTTTTTTTTCCTAAATCTGCGAGTCTGATAGTCAAGGATTTTGACTAAAATCTCTTCGAAAGAGAGGTTGTTTTGAATATCTATGTCCTCTATAGGGACTACAAATGCTGGGTCACCTATAAACTTCTTTAGAAAATATATATGGAACACTGGGGGGACTGAAGCTAGATCTGAAGGCAATTCGAGCTCATAAGCTACTTTGCCGAAATGACTGAGAAGTTTGAAGGGATCGACATATTGGGGACTGAGCTTTCCCTTCATTCCAAAACTCTTCACTCTCTTCATGGGAGAGATTTTCAAATAGTCATAATCACCAATCTCAAACTTAGGATCCTTTCTGCACACGATTTCTGTTGGCTCTAATCTGTCTTAAGCCTTTCTCTGCTCAGCTAAAATTTTTCTATGGTATTGAATACTAGGCCAGGACTTACAACTACGACCTCACTTACTTTGAACCAAGAAATTGGAGATCTCCATCTCCTACCATAGAAAGTTTCAATCGGAGCCATTTGAATGCTGGAATTATAGTTGTTGTATGCGAACTCAATCAATGGCAAGTGGTCGTCCCAACTACCTTTAAAATCTATCACATATTCTCGTAGCATATCTTCCAAAGTCTAAATGGTTCTTTTTGCTTGACCATCTGTCTAGGGATGAAAGGTTGTACTGAGATAAACTCATGTACCCAAACCCTTTTGGATTGCCTTCCAGAAATGAGAGATTAATTGGATACCTCTATCGAAGACAATGGAACACCATGTAATCTGACTAACTCCTTGATATAGAGTTTGGCGTAATCCTCATCTAAATAAGAGGTATGGACTAGAATAAAGTGAGTTGATTTGGTCACCCTATCTACGATGATCTAAACTGAATCATGCTGATGATGAGTACGAGGAAAACCCATCATAAAGTCCATATATACTTCTTCCCACTTACAAGTAGGGATACTGAACTCCTGTATGGATCCACTTGGCTTCTGATGCTCAAACATAACCTGTTGATGTGTTGAGCACTTAGCCATGAATTCTGAAATGTCTCTCTTCATCCCACTCCACCAATAGATATCCCAAAAATTGCAGTACATCTTTGCAGTACATCTTAGTAGCCCCTGAATGTATAGAGTAACATGCACCGTGTGCCTCTGCAAGAATTCGATGTCTCAAGTCATCCACACCTAGTACATATAGATGACCCTAATAATGCAAAACACTATCTCCCCTTAGGAGAAAACCTCCACCTTTTTCTATTTGACTAACACTTTCAGCTTGACTAAACTGGGATCTCTATCCGACTTTTTCTTTACTTCGGAAACTAGAGATAATTACGAACTATTCTGAACCCACACACTACCTTCTCCTGAATCGACTAAGCAGACACCTAGTCGAGCAAGATGATGAACTTCCTAAACTAACTACTTCTTACTGTCCTCAACATGAGAAACACTACCCATAGATAGTCGAATGAGAGCATCAACCACTACATTGGCCTTGGCTAGGTGATACAGAACACTCATATCATAGTCTTTCAACAACTCCAACCACCTTCTCTAATGGAGGTTTAAGTCATTCTGTGAAAACACATATTGATGGATTTTGTGATATGTGCACATATCTACATGCACCCCATACAAGTAGGTCCTCCAAATCTTAAAGGCAAACACAACTGATTCTAACTCGAGATCATGAGTTGGATAATTCTTCTCATGGGGTTTAAGCTGTCAGGAGGCGTAGGCTATGACCTTAACATGCTGCATAAGGACACAACCCAAAACTACTCTGGATGCATCACAGTATACCAAAGACCCATCAGAACCATCTGGAAGGGTCAAAAATTGAGCTGAGGTTAGTCGAGTCTTCAACTCCTGAAAACTCTTCTTTTAAGAATCTGACCACTAAAATTTGACTTTCTTCTATGTCAATCTAGACATAGGGGATGAAATATAAAAAAATCCCTCAATAAACGTCCTGTAATAGCCAGCCAAACCCAAGAATGTCTTGATATCTGATAGAGAGATGGGTCTGGGCTAGTTTCTCACCATCTCGGTCTTTTGGGGATCAACCCTAATGTTATCATTAGAGATAATATGACCAAGGAATGCTACTGACCTTTTCCAAAAATTTTCACTTACTAAATTTGGTGAACAAATGATGATTTTTTAGAGTGAAATGTTATTCTGAGAATGTCTGGTTGATCATGCTCACAACGGGAGTAAACAAGAATGTCATCTATGAAGACTATAATGAACATGTCCCAGTACTTCTTGAAAAAATAGTTCATCAAGTCCATGAAGGTTGCTGGGGCATTGGTAGGACCAAAGGACATAACTAAGAATTTTAAGTGATAATACCGAGTTCTAAAAGTTGTTTTCGAGATGTCACATTCTCAAATTCTGATATGATGATAGCTTAATCTAAGGTATATCTTAAAGAAGTAATTGGATTCCTGAAGTTGGTCGAACAAGTTATCAATTTTGTGAAGGGGATACTTGTTCTTGGTTGTGACCTTATTGTGCTGACATAGTCTATGCATATTCTGAGAGAACTGTCTTTCTTACGCACGAATAAAATTTATGCACCTCACAGAAACATACTAGGTATGATGAATCACTAGTCTAAGAGGTCCTTCAACAAGTTTTTAATTCTCTGAGTTCTGCAGGTGTCATTCTATATGGCAGAATAGATATGGCCTGAGTGTCCAGAAGAAGGTCTATTCCAAAGTCAATTGCCCTTTTAGGAGGAACTCCGAGAAGATCTTCTAGAAACATATCTGAATAGTCATTCACCACTGGAGCTAACCTAAGACTGGGACTTTCTGTACTAGAGTCCCTGAATCGCACAAGATGAAATACACATCCCTTTGATATTATTTTCTTGCCCTTAGGTAGGAAATAAGTTGACCCTTGAAAGCTGAAGTACTACCTCTCTAATTTAGGATAGGTTCACTCGGAAAATAAAACTGGATTTTTTTTTCTACAGTCGACTGAGGCATAGCAGGAATGAAGCCAATACATGTTGAGAATGACATCAAAATTGGTCATATCTAATTTGACTAAGTCTGCTGAAGTAACTTTCTGAGATATCATAACTGGATAGTTCCTGTAGACCCGTCAGTCTATGATATATTTACCCACTAGGGTAGAGATTGGGAAAGGTTCTGCTAGAATTTTGGGACTAACTTTGAAATCAACTGCTATATAAGGAGTAACAAAAGATAAAGAAGCTCCTGGATCTGGCAAAGCATAAAAATTTATATGAAAGATCTGTAATGTACCAGTGACCACATCAAAAGAATTTTCCTGATCGTGTCAGAACTGAAAAACATAGAGTCTATTTAGGCACTGCCTACTGGTGGCACTGGATGCGGCACCCTGCTGATTCGGGCGACTGAACTGAGCTGGAGGATAGTTACCTGGCCCTGGAAACCTAACTGAGGAAAATATCTGACTCTGTAGCCTGGCTTACCACAACCAAAACACACATCACTGCCATCCCTGCAGATACCCTGATGGTTCTTGTCTCAAGTCTGACAAAAAAAATTAGTTCGGGCACTGCTAACACTCCCTTGAGGTTTAAGGACTTATGCCCTATCTCTATTTCTATCTCTGTATTTTGGCACTAGATCACTGGCTGAGGATAGAGATGGAACTAAAGATTTTGAGTAGAATGGAGAATGGTTCCCATTCTTTTACTTAAGCTGAGCGAAGTGAAAGCTACCCGTTCTAGCTCTCTTATTCCACTTTTCTCTCTCCTTATTCTTCTGCTCCTCTATCTACTAAGCATGTTTTATTAGCCAAGCTAAGTCTATCTCTCTGATCAACATTGCATTCCTTCACTCATTGACCACACTATTGTTCACTCCAGACACAAACTTGATCATTCAGGATCATCTATCTTGCACCACATGAGGAGCATATTTAGCTAATTGAGTAAACTTGAGAGAGTACTCTTTCACTGTCATATTTTCCTACTTCAGATTAATAAAATCTAAAACATAGCTTCTCTCAGCTCAAGGGGAAGGAAACTATCTGGGAAAGCAGTGGCAAACTCCTCCTACTCTTTGGTATCTGCATCTACGGACCTCTCTATTTTGCATTTTTTGAACCAAGTGTGAGCCACATCCTGCAACTGATATGCATCTAGCTCAGCACTCTCACTATTTGTTACCCCTATAATATTTGTAACCTTCTGCACCTGATCAATGAAATCCTAGGGGTCCTTATATGACTTAGACCTTATGAAAGTCGGAGGGTTCATTTGGGTAAAGTCTCGAATCCTGGCTGTTGTAGTATTGGCCACTATGTTGGCTAGAATGAAAGATGTACGTTCATTTTGAACAGCAACTGAATGAGATTGGGTGGTGAAAGATGCTCAAAACTCAGCATGGGAGAGATGCTCACCCAAAGTATTTGGCTGATCGGGCTGATGGGTTGACTGATCCTCTGTTCCTTTTCCTTAAGCCCTCATTGGAGGCATTTTCTGTAGATGGAAGAGAAACTTGGATTAGAATGAGAGTTTATCGAGTGTTCATGCTTACTCGCATGACATGAATACTAAAAGAAGGGAAACTATACCTAAAACATCTCGTAGCCTCCTATTCGTAAGTGTGGTGTGCTACACACCCATGCACAAGACTCTACTAGATGCGGCTTTCAGACTTCCTAGGACACTGTTGAACCTTAGGCTATGATACCATATTTGTAATGCCTCGAGTCTGTACCCCGTATTCTACATGGTACTCATAGCCCCAAAGTACCACAAGCTAACCCATGATTGGTACCTTCTACAATATCTAAGTAATAATACGGTATAATATGGAATAATGTGCTAAAATTCCATAAGGTTCAAATAACTGACATAAAAATGAGATAAGGTATGACAATACCAATACTAAACAACTGTTTGAACAACTAGTCTGGAAAGCCTCTAACTGAATTGTCTGAACTATGGATTTGATAGGACAATTCCCTAACTAAGTACATCTACCAAAAGACCAAATATAATGAGATAATGAAATAAATGATTAACCTTGAATGATGAAGACTCACTGCTAGTCTACCGCTGTTGGCTGAATCTAAATCTATCTATGCATGATCGGGAAACTGAGCGTCCGAACCTATGGCATAAAACACAATAACACAAGAGAAAAGTATATGTCAGTAATTGTGAATGTACTGGTATGCAAAGTGTGGTAGGCTGAATGCAAGGGCTAACATGCATGAACTATAACTGACTAAATAATATGAACATAACTGAGTGATAAATACATGCATGAATCTAGGAGCTGTAACTGAAGTCATAGTAATACTGAATACTGAGTTTGCTGGTAACAAAGATTACTGATAACTCATGTACTGATAGATGATATACTATTACAAAGTGACTATTTCTGATTGTCCTAATTCTGATGGAACTAGCTGAGTTTCATACTTAGATGAGTGACTGTATCCGACAATCCTGAAATATATAGAACTATCTGAGTTCTTTACTTATGAATGAGACTAAGATTGTAAGAGATAATCATCTAACCGAAATACTCTTTCTCAACTGATTTTGGGTCCAAAGTGTAACCCTAGTTGGAATGGTGTCAAACTGTGCCACGGGTAAATACAAGCTAAGAGTTACCCTCATCAGTTAGGTACTCTAATGGGAATGGTGGGACCCTCAACTGACAAGTTAAGCCACCTCATTAACCCTTATCTGGAAGGTTTGATATCTCAACCTACGTTGGCTACGTAGTTCTGAAACACAAGGATTGCTTCTAAGGATCACACTCTCTACTGGAAGGTAATCTCTCATCCTTGGGTTCACTCAGTACTAAATCCTACTGCCAACTGAATAGACACTACAATGAGTATACTGGACTGATCTGGACTGAGTTTATTAAGGTCTTAGCTAAATACTGCTGAGTTTTCCTGAGTTCTAAGACTAACTGAGACTACTATTGATCGTGACATGAATGAGATGGATTATGTTACTGACACTGGCTCTAGGAACACAACTATTTTTTTGGGTATTAAATACCTTCAGGGCTCGATAGTATGAAGATAATAAGATATGACAATTCTTGAATACTTAACAATAGTCAACAACTCACAATACAATTAATGAGGCATTTCATCAAACACTTGAAAGATGTGAGTTGCACATGAATAGGAATTCATGCTAATATGTCATAATTTTATTAAACTAACCTCATGAACATTCCATCAAATACTTACAAGGCATATCTTTATACTTGGGCATGAACAACAATGCTAATACATCATGACTACCATATTAATTTATAATACAGGGGTTTCTACATAAGAGAATCAAAACTCCAATTATATACCACCATAATATCAAGAAATACATTAAAGATTTCAACATAAAATACATACCACAATATCAAAATGATTACATTCAAACCCACAACATGGACATCACAACTAATGTTTTTAAAAGAAATTTCTTGAACTCCAGTGGTGGAAGGGACCTTTGGATCAACACTTTACAAATGTTATTGCTTTAATTTTGAAAAATTTATTGTCAAATCTCTCATATTTGATTATTGGATTGATAGCCCTAGGGTTTTGTTCTTTAGGATTTTATGAATAATGATTACATTATGCCTCTAAAGGGGCAAAATTTTGTATTATGGGGGCTGAAGGGCATTGGAAAAAGACCCAATTACCCCTTGAGATGCGTCTTTTAAATGATTGAAAATTGGGTTACCGACGCGCTTGTCAACATGGCGCGTCGATGGCATCGATGCGATAACCAACACGTCTTGCCAAGTTAGCATCGACTCACTGGAATTTAATGCTGGTAGCTTGGAAAATTTTTAACCAACGTGATAGTCGACAAGACGCACCAAGGTCGGGTTGGTTCACTGTTTTTGAATCCCAAATGAGCTTCAAACGAAGTTCAAAAAATCTAAAACTTGTTCGAGTTCACTTATTGACATTCCTGATCATGAATTACTCAAATATAGACATTTAAAGGGCATTATGGTTGTGAAGTTAAACCACCAACTTTCAAAGGCTAAAAATATAACTAAGTCTAAATATTTTGCTGAATATTCTAAGTCTGGGACCCCTTGACAAGCTTAATGGACTGAATTAAGCTAGGATATTTGGGGGTTCTTACAGAAAGTGAAGGGGAAGAAGTTGGTAACCCTAAAATCAAAATTACACCCAAAATGCCTGAGGATAAAGAATCCTACTATTTCTCCTCCCCAGACACCACAGGTTGCTGCTGATGTAATGAAGGTGATGAATCTAGTTTAGCAGAGTCTTGATATAAAGATGCTCAGGGTTCAAAAAAGGTAGATGCGACCCCTATTGACTGACAGGAACCCCCCACTTGCACCTACCACTACACCGATGCCCATAGTTTAATGATGGGGGTACCCCAATATGTAGGCGACTTTCAATAGTGTGTTATTATTATTTTTGGGAGGTAAGATCAAAAGGGTACTTTATCCAGAGAGAAGGTTGATAATTACTGTGATGTCATGTTATAGGGTTATAAATAGTGCGTTCGACAGTATGGATTTGAGTAGATGATGAGGGCACCCAGTAGATATAGTGAGCTCTTTGTTCGTGAATTCTACGCAACATAAAAAGTTGTGTTGCAGAGACTGTATCCATAGGGACAATTATACAAGGATTGAATCCTATACCTTTACTTGTGATTCATGGTGTATGGGTGGAAATTCCCCCTGTACTATGTGTAGATTTCTATATGGACTAGAGTATCAAGCTTCAGCAGACATAGGGGAAAGGGACTATAGAATGGAAGAGATGAGAAAGATAACGAAGAGAACATTGGGTTGTAAGGATAAGATGGTGATTTTTAGGTGGATGGCCGAATGTATAGCCTCTAATGGGCAAAACATAGTTTGGGTGATCGAAGGCCCTGGGGAGGTCTCACAGAAGATAAAGAAGAGTACCCTTAATTTCGAGGGTAATGCTTGGTGGATATTGGCATGAAACTGGTTGTGTCCAACCATAGGATATAATGTACTGACCCTTATGAAGATAACTATTATAGCCAGCATCATGGCCTCTTACGAGTTTGATGTAGTAGAGTTTTTATCCCAATAAATAAGGGATTAGGTAGTTGGGGGTGAGAATTCATTGTTGTCTTACCTATATACAATTACTTAGTTGTGTCTGGCTTTAGGATTATTGGAACTACTTAGGATATACAAAATAATTAAGGCCACAAAGACCCTAAATTTGGGTCTGATTAGAGATGCGGCCAACCATTTAAATCGACAGGAAATAAAGGCAACAGAAATACTTGCAGGGATATTTCCATAATATGGAATGGCTGAGGATACAAGGAAGGTGCACAGATAGAGGGCCCATATAAAGATGCTGCAAGTACTTCTAGTACCCCAGCACCAGTCCGGTCCGTGCCACCCAGACCTTAAGGTATGCCATTTAGTGTTATGATAATTTTATAGTCCCTTTAGATTGAGGTTATGAAAAGAGTATCCATACTGAAGGCTAAGGTAGGTTACATGGAAGGAGGCATAAATACTAGGATCTACATGTAGCTTGAGATTCAAGACAGATAAGTCCAAGGGTTCCTTGATGATTTTGAGTTGAGAATAACTAGATAGTTGAGCAGTGTGAAAATTCCATATGTTAATGAGATTATATATGAGGTAGCATAAATCAAGAGGATGGTCATAGAGCTCTGTGATAGAATGATGGTTGCGGACCCCATAGTCGAGACAGTGATCCTTATAGTCCATGTACCAAATATTTGGGCAGTTCCTACAGAGGTACCAATTAGAGAAACTTAGAAAGAGAGGCATGAGAGAAAGAGAAAGGAAGACAAAGTATCTTAAAAGAAGGCTAAAGTTGAGAGCATTCAGGATAAGCGAAATCGGGAGCAACAGGCCTGTGAGATGGTTGTGGGAGCTGGTGGATCGATAGCTCCAGTGATTGATGTTGAGGGTGTAGTTATTGTACCCTTGACTATTGACATTGATGCAGTCCCAGCTGATAGGACACAGTTTAGGAGAGTGGGACCCGATCTGAGGGGCCACGTGCTGATATTGATGTGCCGACGCCTTAAGCACCTAGGTATGACTTTCTATCCTCACTTTATTATTTTTGTAGAACTAAAGGAAGTGCAATGATTTTTATTGGGGGTGGGGGTTATTCCAAAAAATCTGGCAGTAGCTAAAAAGTATAAGTAGCTAAAATTGAAAGTCTATTATGGCTTACAGGTTTGATGCGGGCAGTTGAGATAGGGAGAAAATCAATCCACCTATGGAAGCAGATTATTTTTGAATCATATTTTTGAGGATTTTGAAAAAAAATCATTTGTAATGAAAAATTATGATTTGGGTTGATTTTTGAAAACACTGTTGATTTAAAATGATTGATGAAATTTGTGTTTAATGGACTTGTGTTGGAAAAATTGAACCCTAAGAAAAAATTTCTTATAATTGTGTGATGAGTATATTTATGTGAGATTGTTGTAAATCTGAAAAAACATTAGGATTAGGGGTAGAACAATTAGGGACGGATAGTTGAATAGCTGGATAACTAATACTTAGTAATGTAGGCCTGTGCAAGTGTGTGTCAGGTAAAGTGAGTTCCCGGTGTGTCAGAATCTAGATCTTTCCTGGTTGCTTTTAACTAGGTCTAGAATAGCTAAGCAGGAGATGATCATAGGCCCTTTTTTTTGTAAGTCCACTCAAGTCTAAAATGCCACAACCAAATAAATGAATCCTTTGATCCAAATATTTGAGCCTTAATAGACCAATTTTGTTGTTTTCACCTATTTCACCTTCCCATTTACCTTACAATGAACCTGTTTGTCCCTGGTCCTCTTTGGACATTGTGCACCTCAACTAAAGCAAATTGCCTAAGTTGAGGGTTGGTATTATAGGGGTGCGTAAGAGCAAACGAGTATGAAAAAAATGGGTAGAACAAAAAATAGTTGAAACTTGAGCAGGCGTGGTGAAAATGAGAGAAAGAAAAGTTGCAATGGAGAAGTAAAAGAAAAAGAAAGGAAAAATAAAAGTTATAAAACCACACCTAGCCCAATTAGAATGTGCTTAAAAGATAAAAAAGGAGACACAAGGGTAGAAATAAAAAGAAATAAATGGAAAATTAAGTGGACCCTGAGAAACACGCAGTGTCTAGGAGGCTAAGCCATTTGTGAATCCCAAAAGATATCATACCATCCCCTAGCCTAAGTTACAAGCTGAATAAAGTCCTATAATGATCCTACTACGACTATATGAAAACTCAGGAATAGAGCATAAGGGAAATCCTATGGTATTTTGTATACACCTGAGAAACTTCTTTGTGAGTTACAGATTCATTTGTTATATCCCAGAATAAATTGATTTATCCATATAAATAGTGAATGGGATTTCCTTGACTATGAGCACACATGGGTTATGTTGCTAGGTTTCTAGCTTGTTTGGAGAATGTAATTTGTGTCTATGCCCAATTGTCTATTGCTAATGTAATGTCATCATCAGATTCACTGATGTTTCTATATGTACTAAATCGTTATATGCAATTTAAGTTTTAAAAGTTAGAAATGGGAAGGGAATGACAAGGTTGGAATAGAGTTCAAAATCTCTGCAATTGGTAGATTAAGATCCTCCTATTAAAGCATTTTCTCTGTATTCAGAAATTATATTTGTTTTTTTTTGCCTGAGTACATGCAAAAGCTTAAGTTGATGGTGTTGATGTGCCATAGAAATATGATACTTTTGATGCTTAAAACCACGAATTTATACGTGAACTTGGGATATTATGTTATATATGATGAACTTTGTTGTATATTCCAGGGAAACAGGTTTATAACAATGTTGAAATAAAAAGACAAAAAGAGAATCGGAAAAGACCAATACTGATTAGGATACGAGTCAAGTCATGAGCCATAAACATCCAATAAACCTCATATGCTGAATCATATTCACAATAGAACCAATAGCCAATCTGAAGAGCTAAGTATGGGGAAGATACGACTCAAGTATCCAAGTTGTAAGCTAGGATACGGGTCGTACATAGAAGTCGTAAGCTTAAAAGAACCTAAGCTACTACTCAAGAGTTGATGTCTCTGAAGTATATGTGTTGAAAGTATGAAGTCTGAGTACGACTCGTATGGGGAAGTCATACACAAACCAGTAAACAATGAAACAAAGGTCAATTAATAAGAACAAACTTAATTGACAACTGTATTCCCCGCCAACGGAGACAAAATTTGATATGCCCAAATTACACCTCTCTTATGAAAGAGTAAGCGGTCATTGTCAAAAATAGAACCCAACTGGGTTAGGTGTCGAATCCCACAGGGAATACTATGTTCACTAAGTATTGTGACTATTATTAGACTGTTGATCTAAGGTTCCTGAGTAAAAGGGGGTTTGGATGCGTTAAAAATATTCTTTCATATTTGTATCACACAAAGGTCCATCTAATGAGAGTTAATGTAGCTGTAATTTCAATGAGAATGAATTAAATAGAGTCATGCTCACTAAGATGTTCAAACAGTTAGGGTTGTGAATTTGTGCTCGAATTATAACTTATGAATTCAATTACAAGAAGTATTAAATTCTAAGAATTACCCATGTGTTTCTCTATCTAATGGGTGTTTTACCCTTTACTTCTCTCAAACTTAAAGGATTCATGCATTATTCAATAACACTCTCATGATGGTTAATCCTGTTAAGACATCAACCCATTAACCCAAAGGGTAAGCCTATGGAGTTCATGTGAATCACTTATTTTCCCAACATCCACTTTCTTATCAGGCAAGTGGTGTTCATGGGCTCACTTCTCAAGCTTGAAACCAAGAGATGTCATTATAATGAAAAAAGATTCATGCAATTTTGATAGATGATAGAAATCAAACCGATTCACAACCTCAAAAAGTTCTCAACATCAATGCTCCCATAACCCTAGTTATGGGAGTTTAGGTACTTATCTCCATAAAATAAATCAAAGATATATTGATGTTCATAAATATCTTCAAGAGAGTACTTACAAATGTAACAATATTGTTCTTCTCAATTTTCAATGGAAAATATAAAAACTAATAATCAAATCTCAAATAAATAGTATTACAAAGATCTCAATTGTGGAAAAAGTATGAAACTAATGACAAAAGATACGGAGTAAACCCTAATACTTGGTATTTATATGTTTCCAGAACTGGAATTTTAAAATTTAAACTTGGAGTTGCCGCTTTATGCTAGACGGGTCTAGCGGTGGTTTATCGTTGAGTCAACGATCTATCGTATAGATTGTCGCTGGAGCCCTAGTGAGTCTACGTTCTGCTTCTGGATGACGGGTAGGCCTACAGTTCATCGAAACACCGACCGTCCATTACCTGGACCGTTGCATTACTTTTAGTCGTTCTGCATTCTGTTTCCTGGTGACGGTTCATTAAAAAACCGATGGCCCATTTCCTGTCCCTTAGAAAAATGTTCAGTGTATCTGTATTTTGTTTTTAGGTGACGGTTCTGGATGACGGTTTGTGGCAAGGCCGACGTCCCCCCTCTTAAACCGTCGCTGATTATTTTTCCTTTGTTTTTTCTAGTTTATCCAAGTTATTCCTCATACTCAGTTCTTATCCTAAAAAGACTAAAACACTATTTAAATACAACTGTAGTTTCTTGAAAATGCATGATTATCCTAAGAAAAAGGTCCAAAATGTTAAGTTAGAAGCTATAACATCAGTAGACATCATGATGGTTGATGTATAAAAATCGCACTGAGGTAAGAATAGGCCGGGCATCTTCCTCCCGTACTAATTTTCTACAATACACTTTCATCACTACTAGAATTTGAGAGCCTAACATGGTTACTTGTTCTATCATCTCCCCCTTAGCATAAAGTCATCATTCTAAGTCTGTGAACTACTTTTTTAACATTTCTAAACTGAACTGCTACCACTTTACTCTAAAATCTGGGGTATAATAGTACTCATAATTGGTAAACTAAGCCTGAAAACTATACCCAATAATGTAAAAATTCCTGCTAGTACTTTCTTCTGAGATACAACTCTTAGCCCTCTATAGCCCCAACAATAATCATGTAACAACTTAAAATTGTCTAACTTAGAATTTTCAACTCCTCTTTCTATAGATAAACCGTCAATGATCCAAACTTAGATTCTAACAGTTAACATGGATCCCCAAATCTTTAATAACCGTAATACTTTAATCATGGACTATAAATATTACATCCACAACATATGTTTTAAATCAACAAACATAAATTCTTGCATACACTACTTCAAGCCTACTAATTCGCCTTTCATACAACTAGCCCTATGGAATACATACTATGCTCGATTCGAATAACACTAGCCCATTTGGATATGCTAGACTTTATCCACTGGAGTAGACATAGAGAAGGGCTCTGACACTGAAATTAATAGCTATATATATAATGGGTTAAAAAGAAAGCAAGGATCCAGGGTCTAATAAAGCATAAACACAAAGATTAAATACTTGTAATGTACCCGTATCCCCAATAGGAGGACTTTCCTAATCATGAAGGAACTGGAGTGCATAAAGTCTGTTCAGGAGTTGACCACTAAGGGCACAGAAAGTTCCACCCTGCCGAGTTAGGCGACCGGATGGAACTGGAGGACGGTTGGAGTGACCCTATTGGCACAAATCTTTTCCCCTCTGAGAAATTATTTCATACTCCCGCATCCTGTGTCCTGTCTTACCATATACAAAACATACATCACTACAACCTCTACACACACCTTGGTGATTTCTACCATATTATATGTAAAATGGTTGGGTGCGACCACTACTCACACTACTCTAGGTTTAGCATCCAGATGCCCCATCTCAACTATCACTCCTAAACTCTTATACTGGCACACTAGCCGAAGATGTAACTGGGGATGAACACTTCTGACAGAACTGAGAACATTTACCATCCTCTGACTTTTTCTTAAAACTACTTGTTCTTGCCCTCTTATTCTTTCTCATATTTTTCTTACACTCACCCTTCACTTTGCTGAGTATGATCTATAAGACTATATAGGACAATAACCTATTGATTGTTATGAGAAACTACTGAATAAGATAAGGTAGTGGAGGAAGTTCTAAATTCAGCATGAGAGACATACTTATTCAAGGGATATTCCTAAACTGGCAGAGGTACGAGCTGATTCCCATTTCTCTTTCTGTTGTTCTTTCTGGGAGGAACATTCTATACACAAAAGGATGGATGAGTTAGGTAGATAGTTTAATAGAGATCATGCTCTTTCGCACGACATGAACACTAAAAGAAGGGAATTTTTTCCTAAAACGTCTTATAGCCTCTTGTCCATATGTGTGGCACACTTCACACCCATGCACAAGACTATACTCAATGCATCTTTAAGACTCCATAGGATACTTTAAAAAAATAGGCTCTGATACAAAGTTTGTAACACCCCGAAAGTATACACTGGGAGCCCCACGATTCTTACGGCACCGAAGAACCATAAGCTAACCCATGAGTGTGTACCTGCTGTGAGCACTGAATAAAATCTCAAAGAAACATGTGTGGAATTTAAGTGAAATGCCATAAGATTTTAACAACTGTCAATACTGAAATATAGTGTTAAATGTTTGAAAACATATAGCCAAAACTGATAAAATGATTGATAATAAAAACTAAAAACTGACTAATTGTCCATACTAGTCTGAAAGCCTCTAAACTGTCATACTTTAGAGTTGATGGTATAATCCCCCAACTAACTCCGACTGACTAAATAAATGAGCTACTGACATAACTAAATAAAAGATAACTTATCGTAGAAGGATGAGGACTCACCACTATTAACTTCTTCTGATAGGCTAATTTGTCTAACTACGGTCAAGAAACTGAGCATCCAAACCTACTATATTAAACAGCATAGTGCATGAAATGAGTATGCGATCAGTACTTTGAATGTATTGGTATGAGAGATAAGGTTAGGTTGTTATGAATGGTTTATGTGCATGAATAATAACTATACAAATGAATAGCATGGGATAACTGATCATGAAGTAATAATTGGCTGAATAATATCAGATAACTAAGTAAACTTGTATGAAGTAGATACTGACTAGTTAGCATGAGATTACTAAATATAAATGTGTGAAAGCTGTAAAATCTAAGAATGCATGACCAAGCATAAAACATGTTCTGAAATAGTCTGTAAATTTAAATACTGAAATATGATAACTGCATAACTGATAATTGTATGCTATGGTCAATGCAACCTAAACAGAATTATATTGACCACTAAACTGAGACTTTTGGAGGTATCATTTAACCGATATGCCCCGCTCAAAATTGATTGGGATTCAACCTGTAACCCTAGTTGAAAGTGTGGTAGTACCGTGCCATGGGTACTAAGAATGGTTTTATGGATCCACTAAGTTACTGAAGAACCAGGTTAACATGACTAAACTTACTTTTGATCCTTGGACGTATTTAAGCCTAATCTGGCAGGTGACCCTAGGAGAAAGTCAAGCCTAAACTAACGGGTGACCCCTCATTCTACACTGGATACGAAGTTCTATAATACAGGGACTACTACAAATGACTCTTCCTAACTGACGTGGAAGCCTCCATCCCAACACTTGCTCGGTGCTAAATCCTACTCCCAACTAAAAGACACTTAATACTGGACTAAACCAGGTTTACCTATTTATGTTAACTGACTAAATTGGTAACACTCATAACTATTTGGAAACTATTCTATAGAAACTAAAACACTAGGAAAGTAGCAAAATTTTCTCTATTCAAACCCCCAGGACTCGAGAGAAATAATAGCAAGATCATACTAAAACTTTGAGGACATGATATGTAAGCATTTATTCAAAACTCATTCTTATAGGCATTTCAAAATACACTTACAATGCATGGTTTAAGATATGCATGGGATTAGTTTTAAAACTTGCAGTAACAACATGATTTTAATGATAAAATCACAAATTAAGTTTTAAATCAGAGAACAACACCATTCAAACTTGTGAGGTTTAATAACCATAATAATTACGTGTAAACATGGTATAGAATCAAAATTCATGGAAGTTCATGGTTAAAAATAATAATAACATGTAAAAATGATAACTTTATATTTCAAATTGGGTTCTTGGACACCATGAGTGAAAAGAGCCCATGGATGAACCTCTAGGATACCTTAACGACAGAGAAATTGCAGAAAGATTGAACCTTTCAGCTTGATTGTGAAAACCATAGATGTTTTTCTCTTCGTATATTTTAGATAATAAAGTAATGATGTTATTAGGGTTAAAACATGTTTAGTATCTCTAAATCTCATGTAGTTATGTTTAGGGATGTTTAATAGGTGTCAAATGACTTAGTTTTCCTTGGAATAACTCAAAAACAAAATGTCTTTGTCGTTGTGCCATGGGGTTTACATCGTACAAGCTATGGAAAAAATTATGGTTTGTGTAACACAACCTATGGAAAACCCTTTCCAGTGAACATATACAATTGTTAGGTGACACACTCCCCTTTGCAAAGCCATTACTTTTTGCTCGGATATCGTATTAAGATAAAATTGGTATCATTGGAAAGCTAATTCAATTATCTACAATTTGGTGGGTTTTAATCTACCGAATTACACATATACATAAATTTATTCTTTTACAAAGGTGCCCCTTATGAAATCAAACATTAAAAATTGGCTAAATCAAGGGCTTTTATCTCACTTTGCTCTAAGTGACACTTATGAATATCTTTCCCACATCATAATCTTTTTTCACTCTAGGTTAATGATCATGAAACATGGATCCATTTATGAATCACTGCACTAGATTTTAAACTCATAGGAGCAAAGGTATGATTTCTACCTTAGACGCGTAAAGAGTATTACACTACTGGTTGTTTAGAGTCTGTTCTGGAAGAGGGAACTCAAGACTACATCCATAAAGCTACTAATGGTTGACTGTTCTATCAAGAAACTATTGGGTGTTTTATGTGGCATAGAAGTGAGGGTTGCATCCTTTATCTTTCCCTCTTATTTCATGGTTCTTGATTATGAGGTGTATTCTCAAGCCACCATTTTATTAGGTAGACCCTTTCTATCCACTAGTAGGGTATTGATTGATATGGACTTGTGGGAGATCACCTTTAAACTGAATGATGAGAAAGTAGTGTTTGATGTGTTTATGATAGTTCAATAGTCAGATAATATACGAGTGGCGTCTATAGTATACACTATTGATGAGATATTGTTGCAGGGGATAGAGTAAAAAATGCATAAGGTATTGATAAGAGATGTGTGATAGACCGGTTTGCAGAGATTAAGATGCTTGATCTAGGACATATGAGGGAGGAAGTGGACATCTTACGAGTAGAGGTGTGCTCTCTCATTGAGAGCCATATATTAGCCATCCCTCTAGTTGTATCCCCAAGTCTTCATCTATTACCTTTTCATGTTCCCAGATACATTGATTTATTCACAAAAAGTAATGTGGTAGTCCTCGTAGTTGGGACCAACAGAGGTCAAGAGGTGGAATTGCAAAATCCAAAAAGGCAATATGAGTAATCCTAGAAAAGTGCCACCCATGATTCCAGAGAATGCATTTGTTGATAGGCAGGGTCTTATCAAGCTAGCTATGGGTGTATCTTATCATAGTGCACCGCCATTGCTATGGCCTCTGCCTATTGATATCCCCTATCTGGTGAATATAATGACACAGACGTTTAGTGCATCAAAGGTTCATTCTCACTTCCCTCTATTTTATTTTAGCACATTAAGGACAATGCACAGTCTTTAGTAGGGGTGGGCATACCAAGTTGTCGCAGTTTTTTTTTATCGTGCTTCTATTTTTGTTAGCCATGGTATGATTGTATAATCGGCATATTTAGGATAATTTTGTTTCATATTTTATTTTTCTTTGATTGTATTGTTTTTGTGTAATTAGGAGCAGTTTTAAGCATTTAGGGCAGTAGTAATGTTTTGATTGATTTTTGATACCCTTCCAAAAAAATATATTTTAGAACTGTTTTGATATATATATATGTGTGAACATTGTGGATATTGCTGTGGCATTAGTATTAGGGACATAATAATCATTATATAACAAATGCATGAACTGTATAGGTAGTAGTAGATAATGTTTACTCTGTTCCATATGTGAGTGAGATACTACCAAGTTCACTTTGTGTGTTAAATTTAGAAGTTGCCTGGTTAGTCTTTCCTAGGTTGAAGGATAGTTAGTTAGTAAAGGATCATAGGTCATTTTTTATTTAAGTCCACTTTTAGCCTAAATGACATTCCATGTGTGAATTATATCCCTCGATTCCAGTTTTGAGCCTTATAGCCTATTTCTCTTATTTCACCTACTCACCTTCCCATTTGTTTTTCAATGAACCTATTTTAGACCTGGTCCTCCTTGGACATTATTCACTATAACTCAGGCAAAAAGCCTAAGTTAATGATGGATATCATAGGGGTGCATAGTGTAAAATGTGAATGAATAAGAATAAAATAAGAGAAAAAATTAGTAGGTCTAGGTGTAGTAGAAAAAAATAGAAAAATAGAAAAAATATGAAAAAGGTGAAAAAGAAAGAATAAAATACCGCACCCAACTTAAATTTGCAATAAAAGAATAAAAGGGAGAAATAAGGGTGGAATAAAAAGAAAATTGGCTAGTAAGTGAGACCCCAAAGTTAGTCTAGTGCCAAGGAGGCTTAGTTAGTTTAAATGTCCATATCTATTATACCAGCCCCCAATCCTACACTACAAGGCGAAAAAAGTCCTATAGTAATCCTGAATTGACTATCTGAATATTAGGGTGAAGAAAATAATGACAAGCCTATGGTATTTGATATGCATTGAGTTGAAATTATTTCTTGACTGTGAGTATCTTTTGACCGTCCCTTTATTGGCATGCATGATTTCATATGAGTGAGTGGGAAATTGTTGTTGTGAGGGCACTTGAGTCATATTGCTAGCTATCTGCTTATTTTGGGTAGTGTAATTTGTACATATGGGTGGTTGTCTGTTACTAATGTAATTGCCATAGATTGATTACTTTGTGTCACATTGGTGTGCTTCATGTTCATACATAGTTGGTTGTTAAAAAAGTTATAAGAGGTCATGTTGTGATTTGAACTAAATGTTATTACTAGCTGCCTTGAATATGTTAGGACTTTGTGTTTTTGTTGCCTGAGGACATGTAAACATTCTAAGTTGAGGGTGTTTATGTGATATAGAAATATACCACTTTCGACGCTTAAGAAGAAAAAAATATGTATTATTCTGGGGGATTTTTGTTAGATATGATCCGTTTTGGGTATGGTTTGTTGAAAACCATGATTTGGATGATACGTTTGTATAAATTGTGGAAAAAAGTCAACCAAATACAGGCGAAACATTTTTGCCTCATCGACCTCAAACTACCCAATAGGAGATCTATATGTCCTCCCATACAAGGCTTCGAATAGGGTCATCCCAATGCTAGAGTGATAGATATTATTGTAAGGAAACTCTATAAGAGGTAAATGCTCAATCCAACTACCACAAAAGTAAATAACACATGCACGAAGTATATCCTTCAATATCTGAATTGTCCTTTCTGCCAGCCTATCTGACTGCAGGTGGAAGGAAGTATGCAGACTTACATTATTCCCCAAACCTTTCTGAAATGACCGCCAAAATTGAGATGTAAATTGTGTACCATGATTCGAGATGATAGAGATAAGCACATCATGCAGCTTCATAATCTCATGAAGATACAACCTTACATTATCCTCAACCAAAAAGTTAGTCCTCACTGGAAAAAAAGTGAGCAGACTATGTCATACTATCCACTATAGCCCAAACCGAATCAAACTGATTCCTAGATCGAGGAAGACCGGTAATGCAATCCATGTTGGTTACTTCCCATTTCTATCTAAGAAAATCAAATTCTTGATACAATTCTTCGGGCCACATGTGCTCAACTTTCACTTATTGACACACTATGCACTTGGAAACAAAATCAGCCATATCCCTCTTCATACCATTCCACCAATACATCTCCTTATGGTCATGATACATCTTTATCGAACCAGGATGAACAACATAGCACACTCCTCTAAAACAAACCATTGACCTCAGAAACACATAACTTCCCTTAGCCCCATAAGGAACCATCACCACTAATCTCTAAGTTCATCACCTTCTTCCCACCAATATTACCTTTGATGCTCAACAAGAAAATATTTGAAATCTATTTTTCCTTGATTTTAGCATGAAGAGACGACTGCGCCACCTTCTAAATGAACATACGACCATCCTTAGAGTACAAGAGGAACACTCTAAAATTACCAAAACGGTGAATTTCCTTCACCAACTCCCACCTCTTCTTATCCACATGAGCTAGACTTCCCATGGACACCCTGCTAAGAGCATAAAAAAAAATACTAACTTTACCAGGATAGCAGTGAAGACTCATGTCTTAGTCCTTTAGCAGCTCAAGACATCTCATTTTCCTGAGGTTAAGATCTTTCTAAGAGAACACATAATGTAGGCTTTATTGATTAGAAAAGATGTCCACATGCACTTCATGTGAATAATTCAACCAGATTTTCAACGCAAATACCACAGCTAACAACTCCAAATCTTAAGTAGGATAATTCCTCTCATAGACCTTCAACTACCTAGAAGCATAGGCTATCACCTTACCATGCTGCATTAGAACACAACCAAATCTCACACGGGACGCATCACAGTAAATCACAAACCCATCAGTGCCTTCAGGCAAAGTTAGAACGAGAGCCAAAGTAAGCATATCATTCAGCTTCTCAAAACTACCCTCATAAGAATTAGACCAAAAGACATTTACCTTCGTCTGAGTTAACTTAGAAAAAAGGGCAGCTATAGAAGAAAAACTTTCCACAAACATCCTATAATAACCAGCTAAACCCAAAAATCTCAAAATATAGGTTGTAGTCATGGGTCTAGGACACTTCCTAACCACTAAAACCTTTTGTAGATCCACCATGATCCCCTCACTAGAAATAAAGTGACCCAGAAAAGTGACAGCATTCAACCAAAATTCACATTTTGAGAATTTGACAAACAATTGCTACTCTTTTAGAGTCTGCAACACAACACGAAGGTAATTGTCATGATCCACCACACTCTTAGAATACACCAAAATGTCATCTTTGAATACAATGTTGCATGAGCCAAGGAACTGATGAAAGACCCTATTTGTTAAATACATGAATGCACTGAGGCATTGTTCAAATGAAATGACCTCACCAATAATTCAAAATTCCCATATCGGGTAAAAAAAGTTTTCTTAGTGATATACTTCTCCCTAATCTTCAGGTGATGATACCCAGATCAAAGATCAATCATGGAAAAGAATTTGGCAACCTACAACTGCTAAAACATGTAATATATCCTTTGAAGTGGATACATATTCTTTATCATCACCTTATTCAACTATCGGTAATCAATACACATTCGAAGGGAACCATCCTTCTTGCATATGAACAACAATGATGCACCCCACGGGGACACACTAGGATGGATGAAATCCTTATAAAAAATATCCTTGAGCTTCTTCAACTCATCCAGAGCCATTGTATAAGAGGGAACAGAAATTGGACAAGTATCCAGAGCAATATCAATCCGAAACTCAATTTACATATCTGGAGGAACGCCAGGAAGGTCATCAGGGAAAACCACAGGAAATTCATTCACCACTAGAATCGAATGCAAAGAAGGACCTTCTGAGTTAGAATATTTAACCCGAACTAGATGGTAAAAACACCCTTAGAGATCAATCTTCGAGCTCTAAGATATAATATAAACCACCCTTTGGGATCTAGGGAACCCACTTCCCACTTAATAAATGGCTTATTAGGAAACTAAAGACAACCCTATGGGTCTGACAATCTGGGGACACATAGCACGAGTACAATCAGTCCATTCCAATTATGATATAAAATCCAACCATATCTAATTTAAATAAATCCACCAAAGCCTCTTTACTACCAACAAGTACTACACACCCCTTATAGGCTTTTTTAGCAATCTCATAGTCACCTATCGGGGTAGAAAAAGGTTAAGGGTCCAAAACATAATCGGGACCAAAACCAAAATGCACAGCCATAAAGAGGTTCACATAAGAGAGAGTGGACCCTGAATCAAGTAAACAATATACATCGTGAGAAAAGAGTTGCAACATTACAAGTCATGACGTCAGGTGGTGCCTTAGAATCCTGTTGGGTTATGACAGCATAAAGATGGTTATGATCAGTGAAAAAAATAGATGGTGTATCCTTTGGTATAGGATTTGAAGATAAAACAACAGGAACATTATTTTAACTAGAGGCAACCTTACCAACAAAATAGTTTCTAAGCAAATGTCTTGGCCGACCACAACTGAAGCACCTATCCCTTCCCTCATCATAGAAACCTCAATGCAGATGACCAAATAACTTACAAGAAAGACATAATGTACAAGACTAAGCCCCACTAGCCTGAGATTGGGCACCATGTGCCCTAAAGTTTTTTTATTATGGAAACGCTTATCAATCGATAGCTTTGGGTAGGGAGAAATAGTTGTCAAATAAGACCTAGAGTTTCCCCACTTCTTCTTAGGCCACATACCACTATCCCTACCACTCTATTATTGGTCACCACCCTTCTTAGTGAACCTAAACTTCTTTTCTTTCCTCTTCCCTATTTTATCTAGCTTCTTCTCTTACTCTGCTATTTTATGTAGAAAACCAACCTAGATATCCATGTCCTTGATCAGTAAGGTATCCTTAATTTTCAAGATCAACTCACAAGATAGTCCCAAATGAAACTCTCATCTGGTCCTGCATATCAGACACCATCTCCGTAGCATCCGAGATAACTAGTTAAACTTCAAGAAATACTCCTTGACTGATATTTTGCCTTGCTTCATATTAACAACCTCCTCTGGTTTTACTTTTGTCAATTCCTAAGGAAAGAAGGATTCCAAAAATGCTTTAGAGAAATCCTCCTACAGAGATGACTCAGTACCATCACCCCTTAACTGTTCCTATTCCTTATACGATTGGTACGTTATATCTTTCTAATGGTAGGCAGTAAAATCCAACCCTTCCACAATCCTGGCATGCATAACATGGACAATTATTACTATTTTATCCAGAAAAACCTAAGGATCCTCCTCCACCTTAGCACCCATAAAGGTCGGAAGGTTAAACCTCATGAATTGTCCAACTCTTATGGCCTCTGAAGATGGAGTAATAGGAAGACTATGCTCAGAATAAGTAGCTACAAACTGTGCCAACATATGATTAGACTAATAGAACCCGATGTTAATCACATCATTCTAAAGAGTCTGAGAAGGACAAGAGAGAGCCGGTGGAACTCTAGAATGATCCAAAACTGGACCCCTAGACTGAGTATGGATCTAATGAGAAAAGTGTATCACATAAATATTGTCCCCAGTTGGGACAAAAAAAGCTTCAGTGAACTTTAAATCATCGAGGCATGATCTACAAAGAGAAAAAACGGGAATTAGAGAAGACTCCAGAACTTAGACTCTAAAGCTTGATAATAAAACACAAGAAAGAGAAACACTATTAAATGCCTTGTAGCCTATCCTTTATGACCCTGGTGTGCTACACACTCTTAAAAGGGACTCTACTCGACACGTTTTTATGGACTCCCAATTGATACCAATCTGACATGAACCAAACTATGGCCTAGTTGTGTCGGGTTTTTCTAGCCCATCTGGGATTAGAGACAATTCCAATACTAACCATATCCTCCCTACACCTTAAGTTGGATGAATTAAGAATATATATATATATATATACATAACAAAATGAAATAATCATAAATCAAATACAGTCAACCGATATCAGCCAGAATATCAATACCAATATCAAGGCTAACATTAATGCCGACACCACCCATACCAACCCATAGTAGTCTCTAAAATTCTCTATCCAAAAGTAAAACAATATCCAGTTTGGATATGCCCCGACCATAGAAAAACCAAATTCTAAGAAACAACCAAAGTATGAAGACAATACCATAACATAAAATGGAGCCTTCCCGAGTATGGAAGCTCATCACTTAGATCAAAATCTAAGTTGTTCCCAAATTCGATCACTAAATAGGAGTAGTATGGCTAGTTCCTACATCACATGGGGATATAGCACCCGTTGACGGGTTAGCGGGTGAAAACTAGCATGCACTCAAGATAAGAGTAAAATAATGCCAACATTTGAATATAATTAACTAACCATATGCATTAACATCCATACATATATATATAATCCATCTTGCGAAAGGGAACCGGGTTTAGCATGCCTTTAAAATCATTAACTGGGTATGTGTAGCTTAACTATCCTAGAGCTACCCAAAGGCTATATGGGTCTAGTGTTACTCCCAGAATAGGACCCATTACGTTTAGCCACATAAACTAAATATATTATAGGGGTAGGGGATTCTACTGTACCCTTGACCCTCTTTGATACATATATACAAGTATAACTTAGGGGATTCCCGTGTACCCCAAAAATATATGGTTTCCATGACTTATCCTTATGTCAGAAAATATGAGTTTCTAATGTCCGTCCATTGGACTCACACCTTTACGGTTAGCTATAACAACCCATCATAATAACCCAGTTAAAACCATTAGCACACAACCAAACCACCAATTCCAAATATTATTAACCAAGGCTATAAGAAGTTGTATCATCAAACCAACTATAACTTGCAATCAATATCCTTAGCTAATCACATATAGATTCCCTTTATTATTAGGCTTACTTGGGGGATTCCCATGTACCCCACAAGGTTTTAAATCAGATCCATAGCAACCAAGGCCTTACCATTTATCCATTAAAATCATTTAACAAATTTAGGTTCCATTACCATATTATACTATGCAAAGTTTACAATGAAATTCTAACCATGTATTTAAAGCATTCATATAGGAATTTCATCAAACATGTTTTGGTCATATAGTTTCCAAAACCAAAACTAAGCACTAATTTAACATTCCCATGCAACCAATCTTCAAATTACCATTATAATATGAAAACCATAAGTAAAAATATCGGTAAACATAAATCAACCATTAATAACAAAGACCCCAAACATATAATTCAAAACCCAAAACCATATCATAGTAAAACCATGTAAACCATTCATAAAACATGCCTTTAATTAAACTAACAATGGGGGAGGAGTAACATGACTTGGATTACGAATAAGATAGAAAGAAATAATGACTTAATAGACCACCTTGAAGGAAACACTAGCCTTTGCTTAACCCAAGAGATTGAGAGAGATTTGTGAGAGTTCTTGAGTGTTTAAGATTAGAATAATAGTATAAATGAAGTCCAAATAGTGTTTTAGGTTGTGGGGTCTGTTGGGCTAAGAGGGGAAATGTCCAGAATACCCCCAACATAAACTATAAAATAATTCATGCGGGTGGGTATGACTACACCTAAATCATACCTTAACATATTAGTGGTGCCCACTACTTAGACCTTAGGAAGCCACTTGGACCGCAAAACTATACAATATATGACCACCAAGACCAACTAGAATCCAAGAATACAACTAGTACACTTAACCTATACCCTTAACTGAATCAAGAGGGGTTGGACACTGTCCAACATATGAGTTGGACTATAACATTCATACCCTATCATCATGAATCATGGTAAGCCACTCGTACTCACATCTAAGTTAAGTTACAAAATTTTAGATTAAGTGAAACATCAACCAACAAACTCGTCACCAACCATATGACCCATACTAACCAAACCATAAACACACCGTAAACTCACCTACGAAATATAGGCCAACATATGAGATGGTCCACCTAACCTGTACCCTCAACATAAGGCTCGTATGGTGAGTTGTATGATCAGTAGAAGACTCAAAACCCAGGAATTTTCCCAAGGACTAGAACCCAGGGTGTTTCACTTTCATCCTCATACTGACGGGCAGTCAGAGCAGACAATTTATGTCCTAGAGGATATGCTCCAAATTGTTTCATGGATTATGAAGGTTAGTGGTAGTAGCAGTTAGCATTGGTAGAGTTTTCATATAATAATAGTTATTATCCGAAAATTGAGATGGAATTTTTTGAAGCTTTATATGGTAGGGGATGTCTTTCTCAAATTGGGTGGTTTGAGAATTTCAAGATTAGGCCCCATGGTACTGACTTCCTTCGGGAGTTGTTGGATATAATCATTGTGATTTAGGATAGGTTACAGGTAGCTCAAATTAGGAAGAAGGCTAATATAAATTGTAACTTTGTACCTTACAAATTAGAATTAGTGGTCATTTATTCCATTATGTATTGCCAATGAAGGGTGTAATGAGGTTTAGGAGGAAAGACAAGAATAACCCTAGTTATATTAGACTGTTAGAGATTTTTTACACAGTTGGTGAGGTGGTTTATGAGTTTACCTTACCCTTAGATTTTTCTACTATCCATACGGTATTTTATATTTCTATGATTCGACGATACATTCCTGACCCATCTCATGTACTTAGATGGGACTCAGTTCCGTTGGATGAGTGGTTGACCTTTGTAGAGGAGCCTACGTTTAATACCCTACAAAATTCAAAACATGTTTCAAGCTCCTAGATGTATGTTTACATGGGTCCATAAAATTAATTTAACAATAAGTACAAAAGACTTAGACATTTTTGAGACCCTAATATTTCAAGGATTTTATTTAGGGCCTTTCCGACATCAAATCATTGATTTGGAAGTTAATGATGTTTAAGGATGTTAAACGGGTCATTCGGGAGAGTTTCAAAATTTTCAATATAGGTTCAGAGTGTTTTTGGACCTTGAGGAAAAATGACTTCACATTTTAGACATTTCATAGAGGCTAAAACTCTGAGACAGCCTTTATGCAATGGAGGTTAGTCTAAGCGATAACCTTTATGCCACTACGTCTAGCCTCCGTGATATCCTCCGTGCCAAACAGATTTTCCTGCATTCTTAATTAAGGGTCCAAGGGGCATTTTGGTTTTCCCCCCTCACCCACAATGCCCAATTGATAAATTAATACCTTAAGAAGGGCATCAATTTCCCCATTCTCCATCATTTATCATACGTAAACTCATCCCCATTCACCAAAAATGTAAAATTCAAGTTTTGGTTTTAAGTTCAATTCCAAACTTTTTCTATAAGAATTGAAGAAATTAAGGTATGTGGGGTATTCATCAATGGGTTCCTTCTACCCATTGAGTCCAAAAACACATTTCTATTCAATTATAAATTTCTTTTCCTCTTTTATGAAAATAGCAATATTAATTAAGAATTTAATTAATGTTTTCTTAGTAGTTGTGAATTCAAGCCTAGTCAATGAGTTTCCCGTGTGAGTAATGCACTTTATGCTTTAGACTCGAATCACCCATGTTATCTAAAGTTGAAATCATGTTAACATACCAACTCATGAATTAAACTATGTGATCGTGTTATCCTCTCTAGTTTAACGTATCCCCATACCTAAAGATCATGGCTTCTATTCGTTTAATAAAGTATGCTATGTTTGGGTCTCAGAATAATGACTTTCTACCAGTGTTTTAAATAATGTTGTCATATTTAATGTGTCATTTAGTGCTAGTGGGTTATGAACACCCGATACCTATGTGTTTTTACATGTTTCCATTATCAAGTAACAAGGTAGTAGAACCATGATTTTATTATCACATTCAGATTATCAAGTTCATGCTTAGCAGTTATCATTAAAATACCATGTCATTTTAAAGAAATAATCATACTCGTTTCATTTCATTAGGAGCAACACTTAGTACCGAGTTAGATCAGATTTAGGCATGTCGGTTATAGTTAACTCCCATAGTCTCACTTCAGTATTTTGAATATATCAAATCAGGTTTGCATGACCAAGTGTACAATTATCAGATATTCAGTTAGTCATGTTATATAGATTATCTCAGTGCATGATTTACTTGATCTTGCATTCTTTTTACATATTCATGCATCCATGTTTAGTGTCCAGATGTATTTTAATTAGTCTCTACCTCAGGTACAATTATATTCAAAGTACAGATCGCGTACTCTTTTTTGCTATATATATTGATCTCACAATATGGGTTCAGATGCTCATTTCCCTGATCACCCTTAGCTAACTCAGACCCATTCAACAGTAGTAGTAGTGAGTCCTCATCCATCGAGGACAAGTTATGTTCATTTAATTTTAGTACTTTGTTCTTTTCATTCACTCAGAGATAGTTGGGTGTTTGTCTCATCAACTTCATGTGTATTAGAGGCTTTCAGACTAGATGCTTAGATATTCATACTAGTTACTTTAGATATTTAGATGTTTAGATATTCAGATTTATTTTCAATATCTTTTATTAGTAATTCAAACATGTTATTATTTGTTTCATTATCTCACCTTAATAGTAATTATATAAGTTGGCTTCCACATATTATACTTTATCAATATTTTATTTAATGATCATAGAAAGTAGCAGATTATGGGTTATCTTGGGGTCACTCGAGGCCTTAAGCACCATGTTGTGACTAAGGAGTAGCTTCATTTCGTGACAAAACTTTGTATCAAAGCCTAAGGTTGGAAAATTTCTTAGGGTGTTTGAAAGTTGTGTTGTGTAAAGTCTTATGCATAAATATGAAACGCGCCACACTTATGGGCAAGAGTCTACGATAAATTTTAGGAAAAATTTCCGTTCTTTCAGTATTCAGTCATGTAAAATAGTATGAGCTCTATTGAATTTCCTCTTTCTAACTCATTCATTCTCTATTTACAAAAATTATCTCCCAAAAGAAATAACTAAATAAGGAACAGAGATCATCCTGCACCACCGCCTGTTCTGGAAGATCCCCTAAGTGAACATATTTCTCACGTCAAATTCAGGGTTGCTTTCATAACATTGGCCCATTCTGTGACTGCTTAGAATAACCAGTAGGTTATTTCTCCAGCCAATCCAGTAATGAATTTATCTACAACTAGGATTCGAGACTTTATTAGGTTAAATCCTCTACTGATTTCTGGATCTAAGTCTGAGGAGGATCCACAATAGTTTCTAGACTATGTACAAAAGGTGATAGACATTATTGGTGTAATTTTAAGTAAGAGTGATGACTTTGATGCTTACCAGTTGTAAAGAGTAGCTCATACTTGGTTCAAGCAATGAAAAAAAGATGAGGTGTTAAGGAAAGTCCTATAGAATGGGAGAAATTTTCCACGGGGTTCTTAGATCGATTTTTCTCACTTGATTTAAGGAAGGGTAAAGTGTAGGATTTTATAAATCCAAAGTGGGTTAGCATTAGTGTGAAAGAGTACTCTCATAAATTCACCATTTGGCGATGTATACTTTGATTGTGGTGGGTGATCTTAGGTGGAGGATGTGTAAGTTCATATCGAGAGTTTCTGAGGAAATATTTAAGGAGTATGGAACAACTATGTTTATCAAGGAGATAGATCTCTCTAAGTTGATGGCCCATGCTCAGCTGATTTAGGAGGAGAAGTGTAAGGAGAAGGTAAAGAAAAATTAGAGGGACAGAACAGGTAGCATCAAATTTTATTAACAAATATCTGATGGTGTAAATTGTTCTTAGTTCTACCAAAATTTTTTAGCTCCAGCTTTATCTTCAGCTAGTATGCCAGTGCCTAAATTCAGGAAGGACAGTCTAGATAGAGCAATAGTCTTTATGTCCCATGGTAGTGTAAAAAATGGTTGTACAAATCCAGATTATATAAGGTGTGGTAATAATCATTAGGGTGGGTGAAAAGAAGGTAGTGATGTGTATTTTAGAAATGTCAACTCAGACCACAAGATAATGGAATTCCCATTGCTTATGTGAAAGGGTAGAAATGAACGTTAGTAGGGCCAGGCTAATTCTTCAACAGTCATAGTAGGATGCCCTACTCAGAAGTGAGCCACCTCCAGTGCTACCAGTGGACAACTTCAGAACTTACTTTATGCTCTCTAGACTTGACATGACTAGGAAAGTTTACGTGACGTGGTTACGAGTATGTTACAAGTCTTCCATCTTCATATTTATGCATTTTTAGACCCTAGAGCTTTACTTTTCCTTATGACTCCTTATATAGTTGTAGACTTCAGTGTCAATCCTAAGATATTCGTAAATCCATTCTCATTGTTTACCCTAGTGGGTATTTTTATAATAGCCAGACTAGTATACAGAAATTACTCGGTCACACTGTCTTACAAAGTTTCTTCAGTTGACCTTATGGAGATAAATATGGTTGTTTTGATGTCATTCTTAGCATTGATTGGCTCCACTTGTGTTTAGCATCATTTGATTGTAGAAATAGAATTGTTCAGTTCCAGTTTCCTAATGAACCCGTTATTGAATAAGGGGTAGTACTTTAGTTCCTAAGGGTAAGTCCTGTTTACTATATTAAATTAAGGAAAGTGATATCCAAGGGATGTATTTACCATCTTGTCTAAGTCAAAAACTCAAATTCTAAAACTCCAAGTCTTAAGTCAGTTCTCGTAGTGAATGAATTTCCAGAAGTCTTCCCTAAAGATCCTTCCAGAGTTCCTCCCAAACTGAAAATTGACTTTGTAATAGATCTCCTCACTAGATACCAAACCTATCTCCATTCAACCTTACATAATGGATCCAGTAGAGTTAAAAAAATTAATGAACAATTTAAAGATCTCTTAGATTTGGGTTTTATTAGGCCTAGAGTTTCTCCATGGGGTGATCCAGCCCTCTTCGTGCGCAATGAGGATGGTTCCCTCAAAATGTGCATTGACTACCATTAGTTGAACAAAATAACAATCAAGAATAACTGACCTATCCCCAGGATTAATAACTTGTTCGACCAACTTCAGGGTGCATGATATTTCCCTAAGATAGATCTCAGATCTGGCTATCATCAACTTTCAGTCAAAGAATGTGATATTCTGAAGACAGCTTTTAGAGCATGATATGGTCATTTCGAATTCTTAGTTATGTCTTTTGGACTAAAGAATTTTGCTGTAATTTTTATGGACTTAATGAATAGCGTGTTCAAGTAGTACTTGGACATGTTCGTCATAGTATTCATAGATGATATTCCCATATACTCTCGTAGTTAAGGTGATCATCTAAACCATTTAAGGGTTATTTTGTAGAACCTCAAAGATCATCAGTTATTTGCTAAGTTTAGTAAGTACGAATTCTGGCTGATATTAGTAGCTTTCCTTGGTCAAATCATTCTCGATGATGGAATTCAAATTGATCCTCAAGAGATCAAGGTAGTATAAAACTAGCCTAGACTCATAAATTCATTAGATATCAAAAGTTTCTTGGTATTATCTAGTCACTACAGACAGTTTGTTGAAGGATTTTCTTCAATTTCTTCTACCATGTTCAGATTGACTTAAAAAAAGCTAAATTTTAGTTGTCAGTTTCTTATGAGAAGAGTTTCTAAGAGTTGAAGACTCGATTCACTACCACTCCAATCTTGATTTTACTATATGGAACAAATAGGTTTATAGTTTATTGTGATATTTCTAGAGTTGGTCTTACTTATGTATTAATACAGAAATGTAAGGTCATAGCGTATGTCTCTGGACAGCTTAAACCCCATTAGAAGAATTACCCGACCCCTGACCTTGAATTAGCAATAGTTTCTATTTCCTTAATGATTTAGAGGCATTACCTTTATAGGGTTCATGTTGATGTATTCAAGGATCATAAGAGTTTGTAGTATTTCTTCACTCAAAATGATCTAAATCTTCATCAAAAAAGGTGGCTTCAATTGTTGAAAGAGTATGATATGAGTGTGTTGTACCATTTAGATAAGGGTAATGTAGCGGTTGATGATGTTAGTAGACTGTCTGAGGGAAGTGTTGTGCATGTTGAGGTGGGTAAAAGAGAGTTAGTCCATGAGGTTCATCAAGTTTCTAGGTTAGGTATTTGGTTCGTTAATTTGAACGAAGGTAGTACATGGGTTTATAATGGTTCAGAATCTTTATTGGTTGCCGGAGTTAAAGAAAAGCAAGATAGGGATCCTATTTTGTCCAAGTTAAAAGAGGTAGTTAGAGATCAAAAAGTAGAGGTTTTCTTCCAAGGGGGAGATAGTGTGCTTCATTATCAAAGCAGGTTATGTATTTCATGTGTTGATGGTGAGAGACAGTGAATATTAGCTAAAGCACATGGTGCGTGATATTCTACCCACCCAATAGCCACTAAGATGATCATGATTTGCAAGAAATCTATTGGTAGAGTGGTGTGAAGAAATATATTAAAAAATTTGAGACTAAGTATTCAAATTGTCAGCAGGTTAAGGTTGAGCTCCAGAGGCCTAGTGGTATGCTTTGGGAGTTTAGCATCCCTACTTAGAAGTGGAAGGTAGTGAACTTGAAATTTTTGATAGGGTTGCCTCGTATTTGTTGTCAACATTATTTTATTTAGATCATTATAGATCGAATGGAAAATTTAGCCCATTTCTTGCCAGTTCATACTTTATATTTAGTTGACGATTATGCTAGACTCTATCACAAGAAGTTGGTAAGGTTGTATGGGGTTCCATTGACCATTATTTTAGATAGAGGTACTCAGTTTACCTCTCACTTTTGGAAGTCTTTTCAGAAAGGTCTTGGTACCCAAGTTTAAATCAATATAGCTTTTCATCCTCAAACTGATGGTCAGGTAGAGTGGACCATTCAAACCTTAGAGGATATATTGAGGGCTTATGTTATTGATTTTAAGTGTAGTTTGGGATGACCATTTATCTTTGATTGAGTTTGCCTACAATAACAAATAATCACTCTAGCATTAAAATATCTTTGTTTGAGTCTCTTTATGTAAGAAGATGTAAATCTTTTATTGGTTGGTTTGAAATATGTGAGGCTGTCGTGATAGGACCAAATTCAGTTTATGAGGTAATGGAGAAAGTTCAGTTGATTAAAGAAAGGCTAAAGATAGCCTAAAGCCAACAAAAATCTTATGTAGATGTGAGGAGAAGAGACTTTGAGTTCGATGTTGGTAACTGGGTTTATTTTAAAATTTTGCCCATGAAAGAGAGGAAGTGATTTGGTAAGAAAGAGAAGCTCAGTCCCTACTATGTTGTCCCATATAGAATTTTAAGACATTTTGGAAAGGTAGCTGTAATACCCCGTACTTCTACCTAGATTAAATTCATCCCAAAAAGATTAAAGACTTGTTTCAAAGATGAATCCACTTTTATACATGTGGTATTTTAATGATTCTCAGCTCAGTTCATGTATTATGCCTAGTTTTAGATCCCAGATGTTCATTCATGATTCATTTAATAGGTGCCTTGTGCATCCTCCCAGTTTTCCTCAATACCGCAATCAAGTTAGTATTATTCTATGAAGATAATGTCCTAAGGGGGAGATACACTATGAACCCCCAAACGTTCATGAAAAAAAACATACCATTCTTTCTTTACATAAAGAAGCTAGTTTAGAATAGTGGGTACCCATAGGTTGACACTCTAGCTTCAATCTCGGTCGTAAGCCATGTGTTCAAGGTACTCTGTTCAGATCATGTATCACGTTCCAGACCCAGTTACGTTCTCATGTTTCCGCTTATGCATATTTAGTAATTAAGCTCAGGCTAAGCCCAAGGTAATAACTTTTCTTAAGCTTATCAAGTTCCATGTTCAGATTTTAGTTACAAATGTGGTATTCAGTTCCATGCAAAGTTCTCATTTCAAACCTGGTATCTTTACTCTTACATGTTCAGTCGCATGTTCATGAGTTGGTTTAATCATGTATTCTCACATCAGATGTGCATGATCAACTTATCTATAATCCTAGTCATGCAGTCATGCATCAGCTCAGTCATAAAATCATGCATCGAATATGCATGCTCAGTATGAATCTCAGTAATGTCAGTCATGTAGTCATGTTTAGTTGTTCATATGTAGAACGTACTTTAGCTAATCCTTTCTCCCATCTTAGTAAGTCTTGTTCGAGGATGAACGTTCCTAAGGGGGAGATATTGTAATACCCCATACATCTACATAACTTAAATTCATCCCAAAAATATTAAAGACTTGTTTCAAACATGAATCCACTTTTATACATGTGGTATTTTCAAGATTTTCAGCTCAGTTCATCTATTATGCCTTAGTTTCATATCATAGATGTTCAGTAATGATTCAGTTCATAGGTTCGTTATGCATCATCCCAATTTTCCTCAGTACCAAAGCCAAGTCAGTACTCTTCTATGGAGTAGTGTCCTAAGGGGGAGATACACTATGAATCCCCAAACGTTCTTGAAAAAAAATATCCCATTCTTTTTTCACGTAACGAATTTAGTTTGGAGTAGTGGGTATACATAGGTTCACCCTCTATGTCCAATATCTGTAGTATGCTATTTTTTCAAGGTACTTAGTTCAAATCATGATATTCAGATCATGTATCACTTTCTAGACCCAGTTACGTTCTCAAGTTTCAGCTTATGTATATTTAGTAATTAAGCTAAGGATTAGCCCAAGGTAATCGCTTTTCTTAAGCTTATTCAGTTTCATGTTCAGATTTCTGTTACAAATGTGGTATTCAGTTCCATTCTCAGTTGTCATTTCAAACCTGGTATCTTTACCCTTACATGTTCAGATGCATGTTCATGAGTCGGTTCAGTCATGTATTCACACATCAGATATGCGTGATCTGCTTATCTGTAATCCCATTCTTGCAGTTATGCATCAGGTCAGTCATAAAATCATGCATTAGATTTGCATGCTCAGTATGAATCTCATTAATGTTATTCAAGTAGTCATGTTTCATTTGTTCATGTTTAGAATGTACTTCAGCTTATTGTTTCTCCCATCTCAGTTAGTCTCATTCGAATATGAATTTTCCCAAGGGGGAGATATTATAATACCCCGTACTTCTATCTAGCTTAACTTCATCCCAAAAATATTAACACTTATTTCAAAGATGAATCCATTTTTATACATATGGTATTTTTAAAATTTTTAGCTCAATTCATGTATGATTCCTTTGTTTCAGATCCCAGATGTTCAGTCCCGATTTAGTTCGTAGGTGCTCTGTAAATTGTCCCAGTTTCCCTCAGTACCACATTCAAGTCATTATTATTCTATTGACATAGTGTCCCAAGGGGGAGATACACTATGAACCCCCAAATATTCATGAAAAAAAACATCCCATTCTTTCTTCACATAATAAATCCAGGTTGGAGTAGTGGGTACCCATAGGTTGACCTTTTAGCTCCAATCTGGAATGTATGTCATGTGTTCAAGGTACTCAGTTCAGATCACGATATTTAACTCATGTATAATGTTCCATACCCAGTTACGTTCTCATGGTTCCGATTATACACATTTAGTAATTAAGCTCAGGCTTAGCCCAAGGTAATAAACTTTGTTATGCTTATCTAGTTTCATGTTTTGATTTCAGTTACAAATATGGTATTCGGTTCCATGCTCAGTTCTCATTTCAATTATTGTATTTTTTCCCGTACATGTTCAGTCATGTAGTCATGTTTCAGTTGTTCATGTTCAGAATGTAATTCAGCTAATCATTTCTCCCCTCTTAGTCAGTCTCATTCGAGGACAAATGTTCTCAAGGGGGAGATATTGTAGTACCCCATACATCTACCACTATTAAATTTATCCCAAAAATATTAAAAACTTGTTTCTAAGATGAATCCACTTTTATACATGTAGTATTTTAAAGATTTTTAGATCAGTTAATGTATTCAGCCTTAGTTTCAGATTCAAAATGTTCAGTCACAATTCAGTTCATAGGTGCCCTGTGCATCGTCCTAGTTTTCCTCAGTACCACAGTCAAGGCAGTATTCTTCTACGGACATAGTGTCCCAAGCGGGAGATACACATAAACCCCCAAATGTTCATGATAAAAAAATTTCCCATTCTTTCTTCACGTAATGAATCCTGTTTGGATTTATGGGTACCCATTGGTTGACCCTTTATCTACATTCTCGATCGTATACTATTTGTTCAAGGTACCCAGTTCAGATCATGATATTCAACTCATGTATCATGTTCCTAACCCTGTTACGTTCTCATGTTATTGCTTATGAATATTTAGTAAATAAGATCAGGCTTAGCCCAATGTAATCGTTTTTCTTAAACTTAACCAGTTTCATGTTCAAATTTCAGTTATAAATATGGTATTCGGTTCCATGATCAGTTCTTATTTCAAGACTGGTATCTTTACCCTTACATGTTCAGACGTATGTTCATGAGTTGGTTCAGTCATGTATTCACGCAACAAATATGCGTGATGAGCTTATCTGTAATCGTAGTCATGCAATCATGCATCAACTCAGTCATAAAATCATGCATAAAATATTCATGCTCTGTATGAATCTCAGTAATGTCAGTCATGTAGTCCTGTTTCAGTTGTTAATGTTAAGAATGAACTTCAGCTTATCATTTATCCCATCTCAGTCACTCTCATTCGAGGATGAATGTTCCCAAAGGGGAGATATTTTAATACCCTATACTTCTATCTAGCTTAAATTCATCCCAAAAATATTAAATACTTGTTTCAAAGATGAATGCACTTTTATACATGTGGTATTTTCTAGATTTTTAGCTTAGTTCATGTATTATGCCTTAGTTTCATATGCGAGATGTTCAATCACGATTCAGTTCATAGGTGCCCTGTGCATCGTCATAGTTTTCCTCAGTATCGCAGTCAAGTCAGTATTTTTCTATAGACATAGAGTCCCAAGGGGGAGATACACTACGAACCCCCAAACATTAATGACCAAAAAATATCCCATTCTTTCTTCACGTAACGAATCCAGTTTGGAGTAATGGGTTCCCATAGGGTGGACCTTTATCTCCAATCTCGGTCGTATGCCATGTGTTCAAGGTACTAAGTTTAGATCACGATATTTAGTTCATGTATCACGTTAAAGACCCATTTACGTTCTTATGTTTTCGCTTATGCATATTTAATAATTAAGCTCAGGCTTAGCCCGAGGTCATAGCTTTTCGAAATCTTATTTAGTTTAATGTTTAGATTTCAGTTACAAATTTGGTATTTGGTTCCATGCTTAGTTCTCATTTCAAATATGGTATCTTTACCCTTACATATTCAGTCGCATGTTTATGAGTGGGTTCTGTCACATATTCACGCATCACATATGTGTGATTAGCCTATATATAATCCTAGTCATGCAGTCATACATCAGCTCAGTCATAAAATCATGCATCATATATGCTTGCTCAGTATGAATATCAGTAATGTCAGCCATGTAGTCTTGTTTCATTTGTTCATGTTCAGAAAGTACTTTATCTTATCATTTCTCCTATCTTAGTCAGTCTCATTTACGGACGAATGTTCCCAAGAGGGAGATATTGTAGTACCCCGTACTTCGATCTAGCTTAAATTCATACCAAAAATAATAAATACTTGTTTCAAAGATGAATTCACTTTTATACATGTCATATTTTAAATTTTTTTTAGCTTAGTTCATGTATTAAGCCTAGTTTCAGATCCCAAATGTTCAGTCACGATTTAGTTCGTAGGTTCCCTGTGCATTGTCCCAGTTTTCCTTAGCACCAAAGTCAAGTCGGTATTCCTCTATGGACATAGTTTCCCAAGGGGGAGATACACAATGAATCCCCAAACATTCATGACAAAAAACATCTTATTATTTCTTCACTTAACTAATCCAGTTTAGAGTAGTGGGTACCCATAGGTTGACCTTCTATTTCCAATCTCGGTCGTATGCCATATGTTCAACGTACTAAGTTCAGATCATGATTTTCAGATCATGTATCATTTTCCAGACCCAGTTACATTCTAATGTTTCCGCTAATGCATATTTAGTAATTAAGCTCAGTCTTAGCCCAAGGTAATAGCTTTTCTTAAACTTATCCAGTTTCATGTTCAGATTTCAGTTACAAATGTGGTATTCGGTTCCATGTTTAGTTCTCATATAAAACATGGTATCTTTACCCTTACATGTTCAATCGCATGTTCATGAGTCAGTTCAGTCATGTATTTACATATCAAATATGCGTGATCAGCTTATTTGTAACCCTAGTCATGCAGTCATGTATCATCTCAGTGATAAAATCATACATCAGATATGCATGCTCAGTATGAATCTCAGTAATATCAGTCACATAGTCATGTTTCATTTTTCATGTTCAGATTGTACTTTAACTTTTCATTTCTCCCAACTCAGTCAGTCTCATTCAAGGATGAATGTTCCCAAGGGGGAGATATTGTAATACCCCATACTTCAACCTAGCTTAAATTCATCCCAAAAATATTAAAGACTTATATCAAAGATGAATCCACGTTTATACAAGTGGTATTTTCAAAGTTTTCCTCTCAGTTCATGTATTATGCCTTAGTTTCAGATCCCAGATGTTCAGTCACGATTCAATTCATAGTTACTCTGTGTATCATCCTAGTTTTTCTCAGTACCACAGTCAAGTCCTTATTTTTCCATGGACATAGTATCCCAAAGGGGAGATACACTATGAACCCCCAAACATTCATGACAAAAAAATATCTCATTCTTTCTTCAGTAATAAATCTAGTTTGGAGTAGTGGGTACCCATAGTTCCACACTCTATCTCCAATCTCAATTGTATTGCATGTGTTCAAGGTTCTTAGTTTAAATCACGATATTCAGCTCATGTATCACGTTCTAGACCCAGTTACGTCCTCATGTTTTCGCTTATACATATTTAGTAATTAAGCTCAGGTTAGCCCAAGGTAATATCTTTTTTTAATCTTATCCAGCTTCATATTCATATTTTAGTTACTAATGTGGTATTAGGTTCCATGCTCTGTTCTCATTTCTAATCTGGTATCTTTACCCTTACATTTTTAGTCACATGTACATGAGTCGGTTTAATCATGTATTCATGCTTCAGATATGCATGATAAGCTTATTTGTAATCCTAGTCATGCAGTCATGCATAGACTCAATCATAAAATCATGCATTAGATATGCATGCTCAGTATGAATCGAAGTAATATCAGTCATGTAGTCTTGGTTCAGTTGTTCATGTTCATAATGTACTTCAGTTCATAGTTTTTCCTATCTCAGTCAGTCTCATTCGAGGATGAGTATTCTCAAGGTGGAGATAGTATAATACCCCGTACTTCTACCTAGCTCAAATTCGTCCCAAAAATATTAAAGACTTGTTTCAAAGATGAATCCATTTTTATACATGTGGTATTTTCAATATTTTTAACTTAGTTCACTTATTATGCCTTTGTTTTAGATCCCAAATGTTCTGTCACTAATCTGTTTATAGGTGCTCTGTGCGTCGTCATAATTTTCCTCAGTACCGCAGTCAAGTCAGTATTCTTCTATCGACAAAGTGTCCCAAGAGAGAAATATACTATGAACCCCCAAACATTCATGACAAAAAAATATCCCATTCTTTCTGTCATGTAACGAATCCAGTTTGGAGTAGTGGGTACCCATAGGTTGACCCTTTGGGTCCAATCTCGATCGTATTCCATGTGTTCAAGGTACCCAATTCAGATCATGATATTAAGCTCATGTATCATGTTCCAGACCCATTTACGTTCTCATGTTTCCTCTTATGCATATTTAGTAATTAAGCTCAGGCTTAGCCCAAGGTAATAGCTTTTCTTAAGCTTATCCAATTTTATGTTCAGATTTCAGTTACAAATGTGGTATTTGATTCCATGCTCAGTTCTTATTTCAATAATTGTATTTTTACCCATACATGATTAGTCATGTAGTTATGTTTCAGTTGTTCATGTTCATAATGTACTTCAGCTTATCGTTTCTCTTATTTTAGTCAGTCTCATTCGAGGATGAATATTCCCAAGGGGGAGATATTGTAATACCCCATACTTCTACCAAGCTTAAATTCATCCTGAAAATATTAAAGACTTGTTTCTAAGATGAATCCACTTTTATACATGTGGTATTTTAAAGATTTTTAGCTCAGTTCATGTATTATACCTTAGTTTCACATTCCAGATGTTCAGTAACGATTCAATTCATAGGTGCCCTTTGCATCGTTTTAGTTTTCCTCAGTACCACAGTCAAGTCAGTATTCTTCCATGGAAATAGTGTCCCAAGGGGGAGATACACATGAACCCCCAAACGTTCATGATAAAAAAATATCCCATTCTTTCTTACCATAACGAATCAAGTTTGAAGTAGTGGGTACCCATAGGTTGACCCTCTATCTCCATTATTGGTCGTATGCCATTTGTTCAAGGTTCTCTGTTCAGATTATGATATTCAATGCAAGTACGATGTTCTAGAACCAGTTACATTCTCATGTCTCTGCTTATGCATATTTAGTAAATAAGCTCAGGATTAGCCTAATGTAATCATTTTTCTTAAGCTTATCCAGTTTCATGTTTAGATTTTAGTTACAAATGGGGTATTTGGTTCCAGGATCAGTTCTGATTTCAAGCCTGGTATCTTTACCCTTACAAGTTCAGTCGCATGCTCACGAGTTAGTTCAGTCATGTATTCATGCATCAGATATGCGTGATCAGGTTAATGATAAAATTATACATCAGATATGCATGCTCAGTATGAATCTCCGTAATATCAGTCATGTAGACATGTTTCAGTTGTTCATGTTTAGATTTTACTTCAGCTTTTCATTTCACCCAACTCCGTCATTCTCATTCGAGGATGAATGTTCCTAAGGGGGAGATATTGTAATACCCCATACTTCTACCTAGCTTAAATTCATCCCAAAATATTAAAGACTTATTTCAAATATGAATCCACATTTATACAAGCGGTATTTTAAAATTTTCCACTCAGTTCATGTATTATGCCTTAGTTTCAGATGCCAGATATTTAGTCACGATTCAGTTAATAGGTGCTCTGTGTATCATCCTAGTTTTTCTCAGTACCACAGTCAAGTCAGTATTTTTCTATGGACATAGTATCCCAAGGGGAAGATACACTATGAACCCCCAAACGTTCATGAAAAAAGCCACCTCATTCTTTCTTCAGTAATGAATCTAGTTTGGAGTAGTGGGTACCCATAAGTCCACCCTCTATCTCTAATCTCAATTGTATGCCATGATTTCAAGGTACTCAGTTCAAATCACGATATTCAGCTCATGTATCACGCTTTAGACCTTGTTACGTCCTCATGTTTCCTCTTATTCATATTTAGGAATTTAGCTCAGGTTAGCCCAAGGTAATAGCTTTTCTTAAGATTATCCTGCTTCATCTTTAGATTTCAGTTACTAATGTGGTATTCTATTCCATGCTCAGTTCTTATTTCTAATCTGGTATCTTTACCCTTACATTTTTAGTCGCATGTACATGAGTCGGTTTAATCATGTATTCATGCTTCAGATATGCATGATAATCTTATTTGTAATCCTAGTCATGCAGTCATGCATAGACTCAATCATAAAATCATGCATTAGATATGCATGCTCAGTATGAATCGAAGTAATATCAGTCATGTAGTCTTGGTTCAGTTGTTCATGTTCATAATGTACTTCAGTTCATAGTTTTTCCTATCTCAGTCAGTCTCATTCGAGGATGAGTATTCTCAAGGTGGAGATAGTATAATACCCCGTACTTCTACCTAGCTCAAATTCGTCCCAAAAATATTAAAGACTTGTTTCAAAGATGAATCCATTTTTATACATGTGGTATTTTCAATATTTTTAACTTAGTTCACTTATTATGCCTTTGTTTTAGATCCCAAATGTTCTGTCACTAATCTGTTTATAGGTGCTCTGTGCGTCGTCATAATTTTCCTCAGTACCGCAGTCAAGTCAGTATTCTTCTATCGACAAAGTGTCCCAAGAGAGAAATATACTATGAACCCCCAAACATTCATGACAAAAAAAATCCCATTCTTTCTGTCATGTAACGAATCCAGTTTGGAGTAGTGGGTACCCATAGGTTGACCCTTTGGCTCCAATCTCGATCGTATTCCATGTGTTCAAGGTACCCAATTCAGATCATGATATTAAGCTCATGTATCATGTTCCAGACCCATTTACGTTCTCATGTTTCCTCTTATGCATATTTAGTAATTAAGCTCAGGCTTAGCCCAAGGTAATAGCTTTTCTTAAGCTTATCCAATTTTATGTTCAGATTTCAGTTACAAATGTGGTATTTGATTCCATGCTCAGTTCTTATTTCAATAATTGTATTTTTACCCATACATGATTAGTCATGTAGTTATGTTTCAGTTGTTCATGTTCATAATGTACTTCAGCTTATCGTTTCTCTTATTTTAGTCAGTCTCATTCGAGGATGAATATTCCCAAGGGGGAGATATTGTAATACCCCATACTTCTACCAAGCTTAAATTCATCCTAAAAATATTAAAGACTTGTTTCTAAGATGAATCCACTTTTATACATGTGGTATTTTAAAGATTTTCAGCTCAGTTCATGTATTATACCTTAGTTTCACATCCCAGATGTTCAGTAACGATTCAATTCATAGGTGCCCTTTGCATCGTTTTAGTTTTCCTCAGTACCACAGTCAAGTCAGTATTCTTCCATGGAAATAGTGTCCCAAGGGGGAGATACACATGAACCCCCAAACGTTCATGATAAAAAAATATCCCATTCTTTCTTACCATAACGAATCAAGTTTGAAGTAGTGGGTACCCATAGGTTGACCCTCTATCTCCATTATTGGTCATATGCCATTTGTTCAAGGTTCTCTGTTCAGATTATGATATTCAATGCAAGTACGATGTTCTAGACCCAGTTACATTCTCATGTCTCTGCTTATGCATATTTAGTAAATAAGCTCAGGATTAGCCTAATGTAATCATTTTTCTTAAGCTTATCCAGTTTCATTTTTAGATTTTAGTTACAAATGGGGTATTTGGTTCCAGGCTCAGTTCTGATTTCAAGCCTGGTATCTTTACCCTTACAAGTTCAGTCGCATGTTCACGAGTTAGTTCAGTCATGTATTCATGCATCAGATATGCGTGATCAGGTTAATGATAAAATTATACATCAGATATGCATGCTCAGTATGAATCTCCGTAATATCAGTCATGTAGACATGTTTCAGTTGTTCATGTTTAGATTTTACTTCAACTTTTCATTTCACCCAACTCCGTCATTCTCATTCGAGGATGAATGTTCCTAAGGGGGAGATATTGTAATACCCCATACTTCTACCTAGCTTAAATTCATCCCAAAATATTAAAGACTTATTTCAAATATGAATCCACATTTATACAAGCGGTATTTTCAAAATTTTCCACTCAGTTCATGTATTATGCCTTAGTTTCAGATGCCAGATATTTAGTCACGATTCAGTTAATAGGTGCTCTGTGTATCATCCTAGTTTTTCTCAGTACCACAGTCAAGTCAGTATTTTTCTATGGACATAGTATCCCAAAGTGGAGATACACTATGAACCCCCAAACGTTCATGACAAAAAACCACCTCATTCTTTCTTCAGTAATGAATCTAGTTTGGAGTAGTGGGTACCCATAAGTCCACCCTCTATCTCTAATCTCAATTGTATGCCATGATTTCAAGGTACTCAGTTCAAATCACGATATTCAGCTCATGTATCATGCTTTAGACCTTGTTACGTCCTCATGTTTCCTCTTATTCATATTTAGGAATTTAGCTCAGGTTAGCCCAAGGTAATAGCTTTTCTTAAGATTATCCTGCTTCATCTTTAGATTTCAGTTACTAATGTGGTATTCTATTCCATGCTCAGTTCTTATTTCTAATCTGGTATCTTTACCCTTACATTTTTAGTCGTATGTACATGAGTCGGTTTAATCATGTATTCATGCTTCAGATATGCATGATAAGCTTATTTGTAATCCTAGTCATGCAGTCATGCATAGACTCAATCATAAAATCATGCATTAGATATGCATGCTCAGTATGAATCGAAGTAATATCAGTCATGTAGTCTTGGTTCAGTTGTTCATGTTCATAATGTACTTCAGTTCATAGTTTTTCCTATCTCAGTCAGTCTCATTCGAGGATGAGTATTCTCAAGGTGGAGATAGTATAATACCCCGTACTTCTACCTAGCTCAAATTCGTCCCAAAAATATTAAAGACTTGTTTCAAAGATGAATCCATTTTTATACATGTGGTATTTTCAATATTTTTAACTTAGTTCACTTATTATGCCTTTGTTTTAGATCCCAAATGTTCTGTCACTAATCTGTTTATTGGTGCTCTGTGCGTCGTCATAATTTTCCTCAGTACCGCAGTCAAGTCAGTATTCTTCTATCGACAAAGTGTCCCAAGAGAGAAATATACTATGAACCCCCAAACATTCATGACAAAAAAATATCCCATTCTTTCTGTCATGTAACGAATCCAGTTTGGAGTAGTGGGTACCCATAGGTTGACCCTTTGGGTCCAATCTCGATCGTATTCCATGTGTTCAAGGTACCCAATTCAGATCATGATATTAAGCTCATGTATCATGTTCCAGACCCATTTACGTTCTCATGTTTCCTCTTATGCATATTTAGTAATTAAGCTCAGGCTTAGCCCAAGGTAATAGCTTTTCTTAAGCTTATCCAATTTTATGTTCAGATTTCAGTTACAAATGTGGTATTTGATTCCATGCTCAGTTCTTATTTCAATAATTGTACTTTTACCCATACATGATTAGTCATGTAGTTATGTTTCAGTTGTTCATGTTCATAATGTACTTCAGCTTATCGTTTCTCTTATTTTAGTCAGTCTCATTCGAGGATGAATATTCCCAAGGGGGAGATATTGTAATACCCCATACTTCTACCAAGCTTAAATTCATCCTAAAAATATTAAAGACTTGTTTCTAAGATGAATCCACTTTTATACATGTGGTATTTTAAAGATTTTCAGCTCAGTTCATGTATTATACCTTAGTTTCACATTCCAGATGTTCAGTAACGATTCAATTCATAGGTGCCCTTTGCATCGTTTTAGTTTTCCTCAGTACCACAGTCAAGTCAGTATTCTTCCATGGAAATAGTGTCCCAAGGGGGAGATACACATGAACCCCCAAACGTTCATGATAAAAAAATATCCCATTCTTTCTTACCATAACGAATCAAGTTTGAAGTAGTGGGTACCCATAGGTTGACCCTCTATCTCCATTATTGGTCGTATGCCATTTGTTCAAGGTTCTCTGTTCAGATTATGATATTCAATGCAAGTACGATGTTCTAGACCCAGTTACATTCTCATGTCTCTGCTTATGCATATTTAGTAAATAAGCTCAAGATTAGCCTAATGTAATCATTTTTCTTAAGCTTATCCAGTTTCATGTTTAGATTTTAGTTACAAATGGGGTATTTGGTTCCAGGCTCAGTTCTGATTTCAAGCCTGGTATCTTTACCCTTACAAGTTCAGTCGCATGTTCACGAGTTAGTTCAGTCATGTATTCATGCATCAGATATGCGTGATCAGGTTAATGATAAAATTATACATCAGATATGCATGCTCAGTATGAATCTCCGTAATATCAGTCATGTAGACATGTTTCAGTTGTTCATGTTTAGATTTAACTTCAGCTTTTCATTTCACCCAACTCCGTCATTCTCATTCGAGGATGAATGTTCCTAAGGGGGAGATATTGTAATACCCCATACTTCTACCTAGCTTAAATTCATCCCAAAATATTAAAGACTTATTTCAAATATGAATCCACATTTATACAAGCGGTATTTTCAAAATTTTCCACTCAGTTCATGTATTATGCCTTAGTTTCAGATGCCAGATATTTAGTCACGATTTAGTTAATAGGTGCTCTGTGTATCATCCTAGTTTTTCTCAGTACCACAGTCAAGTCAGTATTTTTCTATGGACATAGTATCCCAAGGGGGAGATACACTATGAACCCCCAAACGTTCATGACAAAAAACCACCTCATTCTTTCTTCAGTAATGAATCTAGTTTGGAGTAGTGGGTACCCATAAGTCCACCCTCTATCTCTAATCTCAATTGTATGCCATGATTTCAAGGTACTCAGTTCAAATCACGATATTCAGCTCATGTATCACGCTTTAGACCTTGTTACGTCCTCATGTTTCCTCTTATTCATATTTAGGAATTTAGCTCAGGTTAGCCCATGGTAATAGCTTTTCTTAAGATTATCCTGCTTCATCTTTAGATTTCAGTTACTAATGTGGTATTCTATTCCATGCTCAGTTCTTATTTCTAATCTGGTATCTTTACCCTTACATTTTTAGTCGCATATACATGAGTCGGTTTAATCATGTATTCATGCTTCAAATATGCATGATCAGCTTATTTGTAATACTAGTCATGCAGTCATGCATCGGCTCAGTCATAAAATCATGCATTAGATATGCATGCTCAGTATGAATCTTAGTAATGTTAGTCATGTTGTCTTATTTTAGTTGTTCATGTTCAGAATGTCCTTCAGTTGATCGTTTCTCCAATCTCAGTCAGTCTCATTTGAGGATGATTATTCTCAAGGTTGAGATATTATAATACTTCGTACTTCAACCTAGCTCAAATTTGTCCCAAAAATATTAAAGACTTGTTTCCAAGATGAATCCACTTTTATACATGTAGTATTTTTAAAATTTTTATCTTAGTTCACGTATTATGCCTTTGTTTCAGATCCAAGATGTTCGGTCACTATTCTATTTGTAGGTGCTCTGTGCATCGTCCCAGGTTTCCTTAGTACCGCAGTCAAGTCGGTATTCTTCTATCGACAAAGTGTCCCATGCGAGAAATATACTATGATCCCCCAAACATTCATGACAAAAAAACATCTCATTCTTACTTCACGTAACGAATCCAGTTTGGAGTAGTGGGTACCTATAGGTTGACCCTATAGCTAAAATCTCGATTGTATTCCATTTGTTCAAGGTACTCAGTTCAGATCATGATATCCAGCTCATGTATCACATTCCATACCCAGTTACGTTCTCATGTTTCCTCCTAAGCGTATTTATTTATTTAGCTTAGGCTTAGCCCAAGGTAATAGCTTTTCTTAATCTTATCCAGTTTGATGTTTAGATTTCAGTTACAAATGTGGTATTCGATTCCATACTCAGTTCTCATTTAAAAAAATGTATTTTTACCCGTACATGTTCAGTCATGTAGTCATGTTTCAGTTGTTCATGTTCAGAATGTCCTTCCGCTTATCGTTTCTCCCATCTTAGTCAGTCTCATTCGAGGACATATGTTCCCAAGGGGGAGATATTGTAATACACCATACCTATACAAAGCTTAAATTCATCCCTAAAATATTAAAGACTTGTTTCTAAGATGAATCCACTTTTATACATGTGGTATTTTAATGATTTTCAGCTCAGTTCATGTATAATGCCTTTGATTTGGATTCAAGATGTTCAGTAATGATACAGTTCGTAGGTGCCTTGTGAATTGTCCTAGTTTACTGAGTACCGCAGTCAAGTCAGTATTCTTCCAAGGACATAGTTTCCCAAGGGGGAGATACTCATGAACCCCCAAACGTTCATGATAAAAAAATATTCCATTCTTTCTTCACATAACGAATCCAGTTTAGAGTAGTGCGTACCCATAGGTTGACCCTCTATCTCCATTATTAGTCATATGCTATTTTTTCAAGGTACTCTGTTCAGATCATGATATTCAACGCATGTATTGTGTTCCAGATCCAGTTATATTCTCATGTTTCTGCGTATGCATATTTAGTAAATAAGCTCAGGATTAGCCAAATGTAATCGTTTTTCTTAAGCTTATCCAGTTTCATGTTCAGATTTCAGTTACAAATGGGGTATTTGGTTCCATGCTCAGTTCTTATTTCAAGCCTGGTATCTTTACCCTTATATGTTCAGTCTCATATTTATGAGATGGTTCAGTCATGTATTCACGCATCAAATATGCGTGTTCAGCTTAGTGATAAAATCATACATCAGATATGCTTGCTCAGTATGAATCTCAATAATATCAGTCATGTAGTCATGTTTCAGTTGTTCATGTTTAGATTGTACTTTAGCTTTTCATTTCTCCCAACTCAGTTAGTCTCATTCGAGGATGAATGTTCCCAAGGGGGAGATATTGTAATACCCCGTACTTCTACCTAGCTTTAATTTATCCAAAAAATATTAAAGACTTATTTTAAAGATGAATCGACCTTTATACACTTGGTATTTTCAAAATTTTCAACTCAGTTCATGTATTATACGTTAGTTTTTGATCCAAGATGTTCAGTAAAGCTCCAGTTCATAGGTGATCTGTGTATTATCCCAGTTTTTATCAGTACCACAGTCCAGTCAGAATTCTTCTATGTACATAGTATCCCAAGAGAAAGATACACTATGAACCCCCAAACGTTCATGACAAAAAACATCCCATTCTTTCTTTAGTAATGAATCCAGTTAGGAGTAGTGGGCACCCATAGGTCCACCTTCTATCTCCAATCTCGGTTGTATTCCATGTGTCCAAGGTGCTTAGTTCAGATCACGATATTTAGATCATGTACCACGTTCTAGACCAGTTACGTCCTCATGTTTCCGCTTATACATATTTAATAATTAAGCTCAGGGTCAGCCCAAGGTAATAGGTTTTCTTAAGCTTATCCAGCTTCATCTTCAGATTTCAGTTACAAATGTGGTATTCGGTTCCATGCTCAGTTCTTATTTCTCATCTCGTATCTTTACCCTTACATGTTTAGTCGCATATACATAAGTTGGTTCAATCATGTATTCATTCATCAGATATGCATTATCAACTTATTTGTAATCCTAGTAATGCAGTCCTGCAATGGCTCAGTCATAAAATTCTGAATTAGATATGCATGCTCAGTATGAATCTTAGCAATGCCAGTCATGTAGTCATGATTCAGTTGTTCATGTTCAGAATGTACTTCAGTTGATCATTTCTCCCATCTCAGTCATTCTCATTCGAGGATGAATATTCCCAAGGGGGAGATATTATAATACCCCATACTTTTACCTAACTTAAATTCGTCCCAAAAATATTAAAGACTTGTTTCAAAGATGAATCCACTTTTATACATATGGTATTTTCAATATTTTTAGCTTAGTTCACATATTATGACTTTGTTTTAGATCCCAGTTGTTCGGTCACGATTCAGTTCGTAGGTGCTCTCGGTATCATCCCAATTTTCCTCAGTACCGCAGTCAAGTCAGTATTCTTCTATCGACAAAGTGTGCCGGGCAGTAGATATACTATGTACCCCAAAACATTCATGACAAAAAAACATCCTATTCTTTCTTCACGTAACTAATCCAGTTTGGAGTAGTGGGTACCCATAGGTTGACCCTTTAGCTCTAATTTCAATCGAATTCCATGTGTTCAAGGTACTTAGTTCAGATCACGAGATTCAGCTCATGTATCACGTTCCAGACCCAGTTACGTTCTCATGTTTCCACTTATGCATATTTAGTAATTAAGCTCAGGCATAGCCCAAGGTAATAGCTTTTCTTAAGCTTATCTAGTTTCATATTAAGATTTCAGTTACAAATGTGTTATTCCATTCCATGCTCAGTTCTCATTTCAAACATTGTATTTTTACCCATACATGTTCAGTCATGTAGTCATGTTTCAGTTGTTCATGTTCAGAATGTACATCAGCTAATCATTTCTCCTATCTTAGTCAGTTTTATTTGAGGATGAATATTCCCAAGGGGGAGATATTGTAATACCCCATACTTCTACACAGCTTAAATTCATCCCAAAAATATTAAAGACTTGTTTCTAAGATGAAGCCACTTTTATACATATGGTATTTTAAAGATTTTCAGCTCAGTTCATGTATTATGCCTTAGATTCAGATTCCAAATGCTCAGTAACGATTCAGTTAGTAGGTTCCCTGTGCATCATCCTAGTTTTCCTAAGTACCGCAGTTAAGTCAGTATTCTTCCATGGACATAGTGTCACAAAGGGGATATAAACACGAACCCCTAAACGTTCATGATAAAAAAATATCCCATTCTTTCTTCACATAACAAATCCAGTTTGGAGTAGTGGGTACCCATAGGTTGACTCTCTATCTCCATTATTTGTCGTATGCCAATTGTTCAAGGTACTCTATTCAGATCATGATATTCAATACATGTATCATGTTTCATACCCAGTTACATTCTCATGTTTCTGCATATGCATATTTAGTAAATAAGCTCAGGATTAGCCTAATGTTATCATTTTTCTTAAGCTTATCCAGTGTCACGTTCAGATTTTAGTTACAAATGGGGTAATTGGTTTCAGGCCCAGTTCTTATTTCAAGCCTGGTATCATTACCCTTACTTGTTCAGTCGCATGTTCATGAGTTGGTTCAATTATGTATTCACGCATTAAATATGCGTGATCAGTTTAGTGATAAAATCGTACATCAGATATGCATGCTCAGTATGAATCTCAGTAATATCAGTTATGTAGTTATGTTTCAGCTGTTCACGTTTAGATTTTACTCCATCTTTTCATTTCTCCCAACTCAGTAAGTCTCATTCGAGGATGAATGTTCCCAAGGGGGAGATATTGTAATACCCCATATTTCTACCTAGCTTAAATTCATCCAAAAAATATTAAAGACTTATTTCAAAGATTAATACACCTTTATAAAAGTGGTATTTTCAAAAAATTTAGCTCAGTTCATGTATTATGCCTTAGTTTCAGATTCTAGATGTTCAGTCACGATTCAGTTCATAGGTGATCTGTGTATTATCCATGTTTTTCTTAGTACCACAGACAAGTCAGTATTCTTCTATGGACATAGTATCCCAAGAGGGAGATTCACAATGAACCCCCAAACGTTCATGACAAAAAATATCCCATTCTTTCTTTAGTAATGAATCCAGTTTGGAGTAGTGGGCACCCATAGGTTCACCCTCTATCTCCAATATCGGTTGTATGCCATGTGTCCAAGGTACTTAGTTTAGATCACGATATATAGCTCATGTATCATGTTCTAGACCAGTTACGTCCTCATGTTTCCGCTTATACATATTTAGTAATTAAGTTCAGGGTTAGCCCAAGGTAATAGTGTTTCTTAAGATTATCCATCTTCATCTTCATCTTTCGGTTACAAATGTGGTATTCGGTTCCATGCTCAGGTCTTATTTTTAATCTCGTACCTTTACCCTTACATGTTCAGTCGCAAATACATGAGTCGGTTCAATCATGTATTCATCCATCAGATATGCATGATCAACTTTTTTTAATCCTAGTCATGCAGTCCTACATCGGCTCAATCATAAAATCCTGCATTAGATATGCATGCTCAGTATGAATCTTAGTAATGTCAGTCATGTAGTCATGTTTCAGTAGTTCATGTTCAGAATGTACTTCAGTTGATCATTTCTCCCATCTCAGTTAGTCTTATTCGAGGACGAATATTCCCAAGGGGGAGATATTATAATATCCCGTACTTCTACCTATCTTAAATTAATCCCAAAAATATTAAATATGAATCCACTTTTATACATGTGGTATTTTCAATATCTTTATCTTATTTCACATATTATTTCTTTGTTTAAGATCCCAGATGTTCGGTCACGATTCAGTTCGTAGGTACTCTATGCATCTTCCTAATTTTCCTCAGTACTGCAGTGGGGTCAGTATTCTTTTATCAACAAAGTGTCCCCGGCGGGAGATATACTATGTACCCCAAAACATTCATGACAAAAAAACATCCCATTCTTTCATCACGTAACAAATCTAGTTTGGAGTAGTGGGTACCCATAGATTGATGCTTTAGCTCCAATCTCAATCGAATGCCATGTGTTCAAGGTACTCAATTCAGATAACGATATTCATCTCATGTATCATGTTCCAGAACCAGTTACGTTCTCATGTTTCCACTTATGCATATTTAGTAATTAAGCTCAGGCTTAGCCCAAGGTAATAGCTTTTATTAAACTTATCCAGTTTCATGTTCAGATTTCAGTTACAAATGTGGTATTCGGTTCCATGCTTAGTTCTCATTTCAAATATTGTATTTTTACGCGTACATATTCAGTCATGTAGTCATGTTTTAGTTGTTCATATTCATAATCTACTTCAGCTTATCGTTTCTCCCATCTTAGTCAGTCTCATTCGTGGACGAATGTTCCTAAGAGGGAGATATTGTAATACCCAATACTTCTACAAAGCTTTAATTCATCCCAAAAATATTAAAGACTTGTTTCTAAGAAGAATCCACTTTGATACATGTGGTATTTTAAAGATTTTCAGCTCAGTTCATGTATTATGCCTTAGTTTAAGATTCTAGATGTTCAGTCAGGATTTAGCTCTTAGGTTCCCTATGCATTGCCCCAGTTTTCCTCTGTACCGCAGTCAAGTTAGTATTCTTATATGGACATAGTATCCGAAGGGGGAGATACACATGAACCCCCAAACATTCTTGATATAAAAATATCCCATTTTTTCTTCACATAACAAATCCAGTTTGAAGTAGTGGGTACCCATAGGTTGACCCTCTATCTCCAATCTCGATCGTATGCCATTTGTTCATGGTACTCTGTTCAGATCATTATATTCAACTCATGTATCGTGTTCCAGACCCAGTTACATTCTCATGTTTCTGCTAATGCATATTTTGTAAACAAGGTTAAGCTTAGCCTAATGTAATCGCTTTTCTTAAGCTTATCTAGTTTCATGTTCATATTTCAGTTACAATTGTGGTATTCAGTTCCAGGGTTAGTTCTTATTTCAAGCCTTATATCTTTACCCTTACACGTTCAGTCGTATGATTATGAGTTGGTTCAGTTATGTATTCATACATCAGATATGCATGATCAGCTTATCTCTAATCCTAGTCATGCAGTCATGCATTAGCTTAGTCATAAAATAATCCATCAAATATGCTTGCTTAGTATGAATCTCAGTAATGTCAGTCATGTAGTCGTATTTAAGTTGTTCATGCTCAGAATGAACTTCAACTTATCGTTTTTCCCATCCCATTCACTCTCATTCGAGGACGAATATTCCCAAGGGGGAGATATTGTAATACCCCATACTTCTAGCTAGCTTAAATTCATCCCAAAAATATTAAGGACTTGTTTCAAAGATGAATCCACTTTTATACATGTGGTATTTTCTAGATTTGTAGCTTAGTTCATGAATTATGCCTTAGTATCATATCCAAGTTGTTCAGTCACGATTCAGTTCATAGGTGCCCTGTGCATCATTCCAATTTTCCTTAGTACCACAGTCAAGTCAGTATTCTTCTACGGACATAGAGTCCCAAGGGGGAGATACACTATGAACCCCCAAACATTCATGATAAAAATATATGCCATTCTTTCTTCATGTAATGAATCCAGTTTGGAGTAGTGGGTTCCCATAGGTTATCCCTCTATATCCAATCTTGATAAAATTCCACGTGTTAAAGGTACTCAGTTCAGATCACGATATTCAACTCATGTATCATGTTCTTGACCCAGATACGTTCTCATGTTTTCGCTTATTCATATTTAATAATTAAGTTCAGGCTTAGCCCAAGGTAATAGCTATTCTTAAGCCTATCTAGTTTCATGTTCAGATTTCAGTTAAAAGTATGGTATTTGATTCCATGCTTAGTTCTCATTTCAAATATGGTATTTTTACCCTTATGTGTTCAGTCGCATGTTCATGAGTCGGTTCTATCACATATTCACGCATTAGATATGCGTGATCAACCTATCTATAATCCTAGTCATGCAGTCATACATCAGCTCAGTCATAAAATCATGCATCATATATGCTTGCTGAGTATGAATCTCAGTAATGTCAGTCATGTAGTCATGTTTCAGTTGTTCATGTTTAGAATATACTTCATCTTATCATTTCTCCCATCTTAGGTAGTCTAATTCAATGATGAATTTTCCCAAGGGGGATATAATATAATACCCCATACCTCTACCTAGCTTAAATTCATCCCAAAATTATTAACTTCTTGTTTAAAAGATGAATTAACTTTTATACATGTGGTATCTTAAATATTTTTAGCTCAGCTCATGTATTATACCTAATTTCAGAACCCAGATGTTCAGTCACGATTTAGTTCCTAGGTGCCCTGGGCATCATCCAAGTTTTCCTTAATACCATAGTAGAGTCAGTATTCTTCTATGGACATAGTGTCCCAAGGGGGAGATACACTATGAACCCCCAAACATTCATGACAAAAAAACATTACATTCTTTCTTCACATAACTAATCTTTTTTGGAGTAGTGGGTACCCATAGATTGACCCTCTGTCTCCAATCTCGATCTTATACCATATGTTCAATGTACTCACTTCAGATCATGATATGCAGATCATGTATCATGTTCTAGAACTAGTTACATTCTCATGTTTCCGCTTATGCATATTTACTTATTAAGCTCAGGATTAGCCCAAGGTAATAGCTTTTCTTAAAATATATTGTTTCATGTTCAGATTTCAGTTACAAATATGGTATTCAGTTCCATGCTTAGTTCTCACTTCAAACATGGTATCTTTACCCTTACATGTTTAATCGCATGTTCATGAGTAAGTTCAGTCATGTATTTAGTCATCAGATATGTTTTGTGCTCTGTCCCAAGGGGGAGATACACTATGAACTCCTAAACGTTCATGACAAAAAAATAGATTTTTTTATTAACTAAACAAATTTGGAGTAGTCGGTACCTAATACGCCCAAATTACAACTCTCGTTGGAAAGTGTAAGAGGTCGCTGTCAAATATAGAACCCAACTAGGTTGGGTGTCGAATCCCACAGGGAATACTCTGGTCACTAAGTGTTGTAATTATTAGTAGACTGTTGGTCGAAAATTCCAAGGAAAAAGGGGGGTTTGGTTTAGGCGTGAACTAATATTATCAAAGTAACAATGGAACGATTTGCGTAGTAAGATTTAATCACAGAGATTGATAAGTTAGGGTTATGTCCACCTTATAAGTTCAACTTCTCTATTAACTATGAGTAACGTAGAATTTAGACATGCATGCACTTATAGAGAATCGTATTCTAATTCTAAATCCAAGTGTTTCCCGACCATCAAGGATTTGTTTCACTTTAGCTCTCCCGAGCCTAAAATGTATAACAAATGGTACAAATTCTCCAAGAAGTTAATCCGGTTAAGGAATTAACGTGTAAATAGAGGTTGGAAACCCTATTTCCTTGTCACACTCTCTTTTCCAAACATGCAACTTTTATCTCAAACAAGTTAATGCTATAATGGCGTATTCTCTATGTTTGCAACCATAAGAATTCAATCAAAACAAAGAGAGTAATGATATAAGTAGCATAACACATCAAGAATTGACAAACTCATAGTAATAGATAGTATCTTACAAGGTTTCCATAACCCTAACAGAGAAGTTTAGCTACTCATGAGTACTACGTAAATCAAAGAAGACATCACCATCATACCAAAGTTATAATAATCTCACGATGGGGATGAAGTTGGTGTCAAACAAGAGGTTGACGTTTTTCTTCCCTTTAGCCGTTCGTGTAGCCTTAGTATTTTTCTCCGTCTTAAACTTACAAAATCTGTAAACTAAAAAAAATGAAAAGTGCTGAATAATAATGATCGAATGAATGCTGAAAAATTCAGCAAATATGGTTTTTATAACATCCTTGTCCTACTAAGTTACTGCTGCACCCCTAAGTATTTAGAAATACTGATTTTGCCCGGGACAAGTTCTCCATGCATCACATTCAGTCCACAAGCTTCCAAAAGCTGCCTTCCCTCTTATGTGAAGTTTCCCTTTGCTGCCCAAAGGTCCACAAAGTGCTGAAATCTTCATCATTAATACCTGAAAAACATGCTAATCACATAGGTTAGCTCACTTAAAGGAAAATGGACTAAAAGTGCAGGAATTATATATTTTATCATCCAAACTTAGCTAAAATATTGATAAATTATAGTTCTTATGGGTATAAATACGCCCAACATCACCACCCCACACTTAAAGCTTTGTTTGTCCTCGAACAAAATATTACGTCCATGCAAACACCTAACTAGAATTTCACAATAGCAACACAAAATGTTCAACAAGACATGCACGACAATTATTAACAGAGAGTAGGTTTCTTGATCACTACTAGAAACAATTCAACCTCCAATATAGACTCGTGAGGATAGTTAATTCGTATCCATAAGTTAAGCCACAAAGAATCATATAACACTACCCAAAAATCATCAACCATGTGTGTCTCACACAAGATATTACCCATGATCACTCACAATTTTGCAATTTTCGAAACATGGGTATAAGACTCTCCTTGCTCTCACTTCTCACAAAGAATTCTTATGTTGCAACTGATGACCATAGGCTTGTCCTTAGTGTAATGCTCTACTAATATCGGAATGCTAAGCTTAGGATCAAATAGGTCTTTACAGGTTGCAATGTAGGCTAAGGGACAGGTAGGACTATTTTGGCCAGAAATAGTGACTATGTTCCCTAAGCGCTTTAATACACTACGTTATGTCATTAACACTCTCTTTTAAACAACCCCTATACTTTTCTTTCATCTACCACCCCTTTTTCACCTATTTTGTTATTCAATTATAAACACAACTATCTTTTTATTTTTCTATTTCTTTTTCTTTTTTTTTTCTTTTTTTTTCTCTTTTTTTTTATAAAACACCTCTATGATAGCCACTCTTTTTCACAACAATTTTAAGTACCAATACACTCTGAGGCATCACTCTCACCCAATTTACTCTTATTTTGTCACATGACTCTACAATTTAAAGCGCTTAGGAATTTGGATCAAATTATGGTCTTGAAAAAAAAATGGATTAGGCTGCATATGAGGCTGTCAAAGAAAATAGCTAAAGTCTCAAAGGGGGTTAACTAGGATAATGTACAAAGGTAGTTAAAAAGAAGGTAAACAATTATAGGCTGCCAAAGAAATGCCTAAATCATCTCCTAAACTCACACTCTTTATTTCGCTTTACACACACACCAGGCAAGTTCTAGCATCAGTCACAACACAGAATATACTATAACCTCAAACACACAAGGCACATGGTCAACTTTATTGGGAGCAGTATAGACTCTTGACACAATAGATGAATGAATTAAACCACACAATTATCACACAGTGAGTCACACTTAAAGCCTAAATGTCTCAATAGTAATGAATTAGCACAAACTCTTGTTATAATACCATGCCGTCTATCAGAACAATTTCATGCAAAATATAAAAAAAATTGAAAATTTAACTAACTAATTGTGACTAATTAGCAAAAACAAGAATAAATGTAGGCAAAGAAGTACCATACAGCATACAAATACCAGATCCCCACACTTAGACTAGACACATTGCCCTCAGTGAAAAATAAATAAGGAGAACCTGATTAGTTGAACTCTTCCTCTATGTCTGGGGTCATACCCCCTGCGTCGGAATCATCATCAGAGTCGTCGTCATCATAGTTGTCCTCCACGTCTGAGTATGGCAGTCGGTGATTATCATTAGTCGGCACGTCATCATCGAGAGGTTCCTCAAAATGTACCCCTACTCCACACATAGCCCGCGCATGCTCATTCATCAGGTAGTCATAATCCAACTGCTGAAGCTCTGCATCAGTCGGAACCCGACCCCTACTCATCATGGTAAACCGAGTCATGCCATCTAGATGGCGAAAGAAACTTTCATCCCGAGCATGTCTTTCTGCAGTGGTAAGTTTGATGCCATGACCAGTTTCAGGCTCTTTAACTTTCGTAAGATCAACCTTATTCGGGTTGTGTGGAAGTTTATGATCTGCAGGTTCCTCTTCAATGTGCTCCTTCCTTAAGATCGCAGTCAACAAATTGCCAAAGATGAAATGGGACCTTTTTTGCAGCCTAGCCTTACGCATTGACGATAGTATAACCGCACCAATGTTGATGGGAATATTAGTCATCAGAGCGTACACCAAGCATACTCTATCACGTGTGATCTTTGTGTACTGTGTCCCAAGAATCAGGAAAGAGTTGACTATCCTCAACCATATACGAGCTTCTCTGTTCAAGGAAGCATACGGGAAAGTATTGTGCCGACCGTTATCCTTGTGACGAATCCACCGGGCCATGGACCTTATTCCGCACAGTGTGTGTCTGATTGCCCTGTAGGGCGGTCTGTGATAAATCTCCTTGAGCGGTGATGGATCCACAGATGGAAGGCCCATAAAAGAGTTGAAGAACTCCGCATTCAGTTAAAAGACTTGGCCCCGAATCTTTACTTCACTTCCGGTAGTCTTTGGGGACCAATTGGCATAAAACTCTCGCGTTAGATCAAGATTGCATTCCCCCATATCTCGGAAAATGAAATCTAGATTTAGTGCCATGATTTTAGCAAAAATGTGGGGCTCTCTCTTTTCTAGACTCTCCTTCTGCATAAAATCCACGTGAACATATTTTTTTACTTTGTTGTTCTTGTACCACTCTTTTTCTTCCTCCTCTAGGACCCATTTTATCCTGAAAGTGCATCGAGGCACTTGCAAAGAGCAGGACTCAGCTTGCTCTTTTCTTGATCGTTTCTGACCTTTCTGTGAGGTGGACACTTTTTCTTTTCCTTGTCGTCCTTTTGGAGCCATTCTACCTGAGATCAAAATAGAGTCATGTTAGTTTCATCTCGGAAGATTCACTATAATCGAACAACAACCAGTGATGGCACCACCCCACACTTAATTTGTTGGCACAAACTAATTAAGCGAGTGATACCAATTACTCAGACTTCGTCGACATACAATTAGGCGATATGTTCCAACAACATGTTTAGCACAGTCATATTTTCATGTAATCTTGACTATCCTTTCCAACTTTATTTCAATGGATTTATGCACTTTCTGAACAAGACTACCACATAGAGTTCTTATCAGGTTATTGCATAGAAATAATCACACCATCGTATACTTATGGTCAGTCATAATCCATACCTCGATGAATGAGTCATTAAAACATTCAAGCTTACAACGTTCAAGATTACGCATTAACTTCACAATTTCAACTCCATAAAAATATGACAGTGTATAACAATCAAGTACAAGTCGGAACAAAGTCAAGAATGCCCACACGTATTCTTTCACTCAATCTAGATGTATCATAACAAACCAATCATATTCTTATCACCAAACACCACTCAAAAATCTAAAATACCATTATAAGCTTAGTATCGAAACAACTACGGGATATAAAAGAATAACTTACTTGGCGATTGTTTGGGAAGATGATCTTGCAAGATTAGATGAGAAAAAAGAAAAATTTTAAGAGATTTGGGAATCTTAGGCGGTGCCTAGGTTGAGAAAACAAGTGCATTTTGTTCTAAGATTGAAGATCTATTTATAGACTAAGCCATGGGTCGGGTTTGATCCATGTAAAATTGGGTTAGGATACAAAAAGGCATAAGTAGGCGGCGCCTAATTCTTTGCCTATGCTTAGCATAGGCGGCGCCTTTGTCAATGCCTAGTTGGACATAGGCAGCGCCTTTGTCAATGCCTTGTTGGGCATAGGTGGCGCCTTTTCCAATGCCTTGTTGAAACAGTGAGCATAGGCAATGGCATAGGCGACGCCTATGGTATTGCCTAGATTTACATAGGCGGCGCCTATGGTATTGCCTAGATTTGCATAGGCAATGCCTTGTCCGTTGCCTATGTGAGGCAGTAAGCCTAGGCAATGGTATAGGCCTTGCCTTGTCCATTGCCTAGATTTGCATAGGCCTTGCCTTGTCCATTGCCTAGATTAGTATAGGCATTGCCTTGTCTATTTCCTAGATTAGCATAGGCAATGTCTAGCTGATAGCATTTGCTCCATCATTCCTACTTTACCACCTTTAGCATGGATCACTTTCAACTCAAAATTTAGGACCAATCTCCTCCTTTATACATCTTTCACCTACACTTAATCAAAAACAACAAAAAATGATTAGACGGATGGGTTGCCTCCCACCAAGCGCCTTAGTTTTGGTCGTGGCTCGACTCTTCTTTTTGGATTTTTATTTAACAAAAAAAAACTCCTAGTAAAACAAAACTATTAAAAACGATGGGTTGCCTCCTATGTAGCACTTGATTTATTGTCATGGCACGACATAGTTATCTCAATTACTTTAGACTTCATCGAGATAGATGGTGGCTATACATTTTATCGAGTCAAGTGGACCGATATATGGCTTCACTCATTGGCCATTCACCTTAAAGACACCACCATCATTGTTTTCTAACTCTACTACTCCAGACGAGTAGACTTGGCTAATTTTAAATGGACCAGACCATCTAGACTTCAACTTACCTGGAAATAGCTTCAGTCTAGAGTTGAAAAGAAGTACCAAATCACCCTTCTGTAAGTTTCATTAGATAATCCTCCGATAATGGAACTTTGTCATCCATTCCTTGTAGAAGTCTGCTCTTTCATATGCGTGTAGACGAAATTCATCCATCTCATTCAGCTTTTCCAATCTCAAATTAATAGCATCATCCCAATTCAGGTTAAGCTGCTTCAACGCCCACAACGCTTTATGTTCGATCTCGATTGGCAAGTGACAAGCCTTCCCATAAACTAGTTGGTAAGGCGACATACCAATTGGTGTCTTGAACGTAGTCCTATAAGCCCATAAGGCATCATCCAGCTTTCGGGACCAATCCTTCCTACTAGCATTTTACAGTCTTAGCAAGGATCAGCTTGATCTCCCGATTAGAAACCTCTACCTACCCACTAAGTTGTGGGTGGTAAGGTGTAGCTACCTTATGTTGCTTGACCCCATATTTCACCAACACGGCTCTGAACAGCTTGTTGCAAAAGTGTGATCCTCCATCACTTATGATGGTACGTGGTACCCCAAAACGAGAGAAAATATTTCTCTTTAAGAAAATACTACAACACGCTTACCTTCATTATCAGCCAGCGCTACCGATTTGACCCATTTGGATACATAATCCACAGCAACTAAGATATATTTCATCCCAAACGAATTCACAAATGGGCCCATAAAATCAATACCACATACATCAAATAGCTCCACTTCAAGAATTTTAGACATGGGCTTCTCATGGTGCTTTGAAATCGCGCCTTGCCTCTGACACTGATCACATCTTCTCACAAAATCATAGGCATCCTTGAATAATGAAGGCCAATAATAGCCACTTTGCAATACCTTCCTGGTTGTCTGATCACCTGCATGGTGACCCCCAACTTGGGAAGCAAGACTTGCTTCCAAGATGCTAGTCACCTCCACATCAGAGATGCATTGCCTAATAACACCATCAGCCTATCATAGAAAAAGATACGGTTCATCCCAGAAGTAGTGTTTCACATCATGCATGAACTTTCTCTTTTGATGAAAAGAGAGATTCTCAGGCATCACTTTACTTACCACGTAGTTCGCAAAGTCTGCATACCACGGTAAGTCTTCCATCATAGTGGCTAGGATCTCTTCGTTGGGAAATGCATCATCAATCTCAAGGTCGGGTTGCGCTATGTGCTCACTCTCAAGTCTAGATAGATGATCAGCTACTTGGTTTTCGCAACCTTTTCTATCCTTTACCTCGAAATCAAATTCTTAAAGCAATAACACCCACCGAATTAGCCTTTTCTTAGCATCCTTCTTTGACATTAAATATCTCAGAGACGCATGATCTTTATGAATCACCACTTTGGTTCCCAACAAGTAAGCACGGAAATTTTCAAAAGCATAAACAACTGCTAGAAGCTCTTGTTCCGTGACGGTATAGTTCTTCTGGGCTCCATTCAAGGCCTTGATCGCATAGTATATTAGATGAAATAGCCTTTCTCTTTTCTGACCAAGTACAGCACCCAAAGCTACCCCACTTGCATCACACATCACTTCAAACGGTAGAGACCAATCGGGTGCTACAATAATAGGAGCTTCAACTAGATTACCTTTGAGGCATTCAAATGCCTTCAAGCAATCTTCACCAAAGTCAAACTTTGCATCCTTCTCCAAAAGTTTGCATAATGGACTAGCAATCTTGGAGAAGTCTTTAATAAACTTCCGATATAAACCTGCATGACCGAGGAAGCTACGAACTCCCTTTACAAAATTTGGAGGTGGTAGTTTCTCGATAACTTCAATCTTGGCTCGATCCACCTCAATTCCTCTTTCAGAGACTTTATGCCCAAGAAAAATGCCTTCTTTCACCATAAAAAGGCACTTCTCTCAGTTTAGCACCAAGTTGAATTCAACACATCTCTGCAACGCCATACTCAGATTTGCCAAGCATGATTCAAACGACTCACCTACTACTATAAAATCATCCATGAACACCTCCAAGGTGTCTTCAACCATATCAGAAAAAATGGACATCATATAACGCTGAAAAGTGGCAGGTGTGTTACATAACCCAAATGGTATACGTTTGAAAGCAAACGTACCATACGGGCATGTAAAAGTTGTCTTATCTTGATCTTCAAGAGCAATGCAGATCCGATTATAGCTGGAATAACCATCTAAGAAACAAAACCACCCCTTCCCTGCCAATCGATTAAGCATTTGGTCCATGAATGGCATTGGGAAGTGATCCTTTAGCGTCCATGAATTCAGCTTCCGGTAGTCCATGCACACTCTCCACCCTGTGACAGGTTTGAGTGGAATTAGCTTATTTTTTTGTTTGCGACTACCGTCATGCCCCCTTTCTTGGGCACACATTGTACCGGACTCACCCATTTACTGTCGGAGATTGGAAACACCACCCCAGCATCTAACCACTTAATAATTTCTTTCTTCACCACCTCTTGCATAGGTGGATTCAAACGACGTTGATGCTCAATTGTGGGCACGCAATTTTCTTCGAGCTGAATCTTGTGCAAACATATTCCAGGAGGGATACCAATGATATCAGCAATAGTCCAACCAATGTCTCTCTTGTATTTTTTTAGAACAGAGATGAGAGTCGCTACTTGCTGTTCACCAAAATCAGCCGCAACAATAACCGGAAGTGTATCACCACTTCCCAAAAATGCATACTTCAGGTGGCAGGGCAGCTCTTTCAATTTTATCACTGGTGGTTCTTCAATGGATGGCTTTGCTGGTGGTGAAGGTCGATTCTTAAGATCAAGGTCCAGCTTCTTAGGAGCATGATAATATGACCTTATTCCTGTTATAGAACAAATAGTTTCTTCATACTCTTCAACATCCTCACGCTCAAAATTTATAAGCACAGCAGCCAATGGATCAACAATAAGCTGCTTCTCTACAGATAATTCTTTCTCATCTTCATAATAACATCAGCTACAGAGAACACATTCATATCTTTGGGCTGCTTCATTGATTTGCATACATCAAAACGGACCACTTCGTCATTCATCTGAAATAAAAGCTCATTAGCTCTTAAATCAATAAGCATACTTCCTTTTGCAAGGAAAGGATGCCCCAAGATTATGGGAAATTCAAAATCCACCTCACAATCCAAAATAACAAAGTCTGAAGGAAAAATAAAGGTGTAAACCTTCACCAATACATCATATAAGATACCAATAGGTCATTTTACCGACCTATCTGCCATCACGAGACGCATATTGGTTGGTGTAGAATCACCCAACCCCAACTTTCTGTAAATAGATAGTGGCATCAAATTGATGCTAGCTCCCAAATCGCACAATGCCTAGGAAAAATCCAAAGATCCAACCGTGCAAGGAATAGTGAAAGCACCAGGATTTGCCTTTTTCTGAACTAACGATCTTGTAGCGATTGCACTACAATGATGAACAGTATCTGCCAGCTCATAGCTTGCTGCCAGCTTCTTTGTCAAAAGGTCCTTTATGAATTTAGCGTACCCAGGCATCTGTTCCAGCGCCTCCACCAAAGGAACATTAATAGTCAGCTGCTTCAACATAGTCATGAATTTATTGAACCTGGTGTCATCAGCTTTCTTCTTCAGTCTCTGAGGAAAAGGTGGTGGTGGAAGGGGAATAGTTTTCTCCACCACTTCCTTTTTATCTTGCTTCAGATTATCAATCTTTTCAGGCTGGTGACGTCTAAGTGTAGTGTCATGAACATTCTGACTTTCAGCTTCTACAGAATCATCACAATCTACTTCAATCATATTCTCTTCTGTATTATCAACCACCTTCTTGCCTTTGGATGGATTTTCCAACACCTTACCACTCCTGGTAGTAATAGCCATACATGATCCATCATTCCATGGATTTTTCATGGTGTCGCTAGGTAGGGTGCCATCTTTTCTTTTATTGAGTGCCGCTGATAGTTGACTCAATTATTGTTCCAACTATTTTATTGAAGTGGAATACAAATCAACCAATTGATTTATTGAGGACAAATCCTTTTTTACCTCCGTTACTCCCGTGTTGGTTGCCTCCACTCCATTCAACATCTTAGCCATCATATCTTCCATGGACATCTTCCCAGAGCCAGCTGCCGCGGCCTCAGGATTTCCAGGAGGAACATACAAACCACTCCTGTCAGTCTTATTCTTGTATCCGGATTTATCATAATAGTTCCGACCTTGGTTTCCTTGGGCATTGCCTCGGAAACCCCTCTGATTATTCAAATAATTTGCTTTCTCCTCAGAATCGGATTCATCTCTTCCTTGTGATACAACGGCCTTAACCTTTTCGGTCTTCTCTGATAATAAATGCTTGGTAAGAAGATCCATCTGCGTTTTCATGTGAGCCATATCCTGGTCACGTTCCTCTTCTCTTCGCCTTTGTTCTGTTGTCAAGCCAATAGATACAGTAGAGCTTGCTACCTCAGAATCCCTGGTATGCCAAACTCTACTCTGCTTTGTCATATGATCTAGCATATCACTTGCCTCAATAAAAGTAAGGTCCATGAATGACCCACCTGCAGCATTATCAACCACTGGCTTAGTCACCGAATTCAAAGACCTGTATAATATCTCCATCAAGTGGATATTGGTCATCTGATGGTTTGGGAACCTCATAAGCTTCTTCTTGAACCTCTCCCATGTTTCGTGGAGAGCTTCAGTTGGAAGCTGTCGAAAATTGCTGATCTCATCTCATAATTATGCTCTCTTGGATGGCGGAAAGAATCTTTCTAGGAAAACATCTTTCAGTTACCTCCAATTAGTGATAGAGTCAGGAGTTAGCTCATTCAACCATAGAGTTGCCTCTCCAGATAGAGACAATGGAAATAAGTGCAGTCGAATTGCATTCTGTCCAACTCTTGGATTGTCAAATGACTTGCATGTTGAGATAAAGTTGATCAGATGCATATTCGGATCATCGCCTACAAGTCCCCAAATAACCCCTTAAGTTGCAATAGATGAATCATGGTGCTAGTGATATTGAACTTGGCTCTGGGTGCCAAGGGCGGAGGAATAATAGCCCCTGTGGCACCAGCCCCATCCAGATCGTCATCATCATCATCAAAAGGAGCCTGTACAGCTCGGCGTTTAGGTCTCAATCTATCTTGATGATCTCTTCTGTTCATAGGTGTTGCCACCTCATATGCACGCCGTGGATTAAGTAACTTATCATCACCCAGGTCCTCATCATCAGGATTTGTTGCCCGACCTGGGTTATCAATATTCTGTTGATGCACTTGAGCAGCTGCCAACGCAGCTAACCTAGCCTGCTTCTGTTGAGCAGCCCTTCTTTCAATGTCACGTTGGGCATTCATTCTACCCATAAGTTGTGGTTCAGGATTTATGGGTAATAATGGCTGACCAGATCTTCATGTATTTGGCATGCACTCTACCAAACCTGAACAAAACAAAAACAACAAAAAAAATGTAAAATTTGAGAATCTTTGACCAAAGGGTCGAGTAACTATCACAAACTTAGTTGACAACCGTATTCCCCGACAACGGCGCCAAAATTTGATACACCCAAATTACAACTCTCGTTGGAAAGTGTAAGCGGTCGCTGTCAAATATAGAACCCAACTGGGTTGGGTGTCGAATCCCACAATGAATACTCTGGTCACTAAGTGTTGCAATTATTAGTAGACTGTTGGTCGAAAATTCCAAGGAAAAAGGGGGGTTTGGTTTAGGCGTGAACTAATATTATCAAAGTAACAATGGAATGATTTGTGTAGTAAGATTTAATCACAGAGATTGATAAGTTAGGGTTATGTCCACCTTATAAGTTCTACTTCTCTATTAACTATGAGTAACGCGGAATTTAGACATGCATGCACTTATAGAGAATCAAATTCTAATTCTAAATACAAGTGTTTCCCAACCATCAAGGATTTGTTTCACTTTAGCTCTCCTGAGCCTAAAGTGTATATCAAATGGTACAAATTCTCCAAGAAGTTAATCCGGTTAAGGCATTAACATGTAAATAGAGGTTGGAAACCTTATTTCCTTGTCACACTCTCTTTTCCAAATATGTAACTTTTCTCTCGAACAAGTTAATGCTATAATGGCGTATTCTGTTTGTTTGCAACCATAAGAATTTAATCAAAACGAAGAGAGTAATGATATAAGTAGCATAACACATCAAGAATTCACAAACTCATAGTAATAGATAGTATCTTACAAGGTTTCCATAACCCTAACAGAGAAGTTTAGCGACTCATGAGTACAACAGAAATCAAAGAAGACATCACTATCATACCAAAGTTAGAATAATCTCACGATGGGGATGAAGTTGGCGTCAAACAAGAGGTTGACGTTTTTCTTCCCTTTAGCCGTTCCTGTAGCCTAAGTGTTTTTCTCCGTCTTAAACTTACAGAATCTGTAAATTAAAAAAAATAAAAAGTGCTGAATAATAATGATCGAATGAATGCTGAAAAATTCAGAAAATAAGGTTTTTATAACATCCTTGTCCTACTAAGTTACTGCTGCACCCCTAAGTATTTAGAAATACTGATTTTGCCCGGGATAAGTTCTCCATTCATCACATTCAGTCCACAAGCTTCCAAAAGCTGCCTTCCCTCTTATGTGATGTTTCCCTTTGCTTCCCAAAGGTCCACAAAGTGCTGAAATCTTCATCATTAATACCTGAAAAACATGCTAATCACATAGGTTAGCTCACTTAAAGGAAAATTGACTAAAAGTGCAGGAATTATATATTTTATCCTCCAAACTTAGCTAAAATATGGGTAAATTATGGTTCTTAGGGGTATAAATACACCCAACATCAGTACCCATAGGTTCACCGTCTAGCTCCAATCTCGGTTGTATGCCATGTGTTCAGGGTAATCAGTTTAGATCACGATATTCAACTCATGTATGACGTTCTAGACCAGTTATGTTCAAACTTTTCTTCTTATACATATTTAGTAATTAAGCTAAGGCTTAGCCTAAGGTATTAGCTTTTCTTAAGCTTATCCAGGTTCATGTTCTGATTTTAGTTACAAATGTAGTATTCGGTTCCATCCTCAGTTCTTATTTCTAACCTGGTATCTTTACCCTTACATGTTCCATTGCATGTTGATGAGTTGGTTCTTTCAGGTATTAACAAATCAGATATGTGTTATCAACTTATTTATAATCTTAGTCATGTTGTCATGAATCAGCTCAGTTATAAAATCATGCATCAGATATGCATGCTTACTATGAATCTAAGTAATGTCAGTCTTGTAGTTATGTTTAAGTTGTTTATGTTCTGAATGTACTTCAGCTTAAAATTTATCCCATCTCAGTTAGTCTCAATCGAGGATGAATGTTTCCAACGGGGAGATATTATAATAACATGAACTTCTTCCTAACTTAAATTTGTCCCAAAAGTAATAAAGACTTGTTTTAAAGAAGAATCAACTTTTATACATGTGGTATTTTCGAGATTTTTAGCTCAGTTCATGTATTATGTCTTAGTTCCAGATCACAGATGTTCAGTCATGATTCAGTTCATAGGTGCTCTGTGTATTATTCTTGTTTTCCTCAGTACCGCAGTCAAGTCATTATTCTTCTATGGAAATTGTGTCCCAAGGGGGAGATACACTATTAACCCCTAAATGTTCATGACCAAAAAACATCCCATTCTTTCTTCACATAACGAATCCAGTTTGGAGTAGTGTGTATCCATAGGTTGTCCCTCGAGCTCTAATCTCGGTCGTATGCTATGTGTTCAGAGTACTCAGTTCAGATCATGATATTCAGCACATGTATCATGTTCCATACCCAGTTGCATTCTCATCATTCCTCTTATGCATATTTAGTAATTAAGATCAGGCTTAGCCCAAGGTAATAGCTTTTCTTAAGCTTATCAAGTTTCATGTTCAGATTTCAGTTACAAATGTGGTATTCGGTTCCATGCTCAGTTCTCATTTCAAGCATGGTAGCTTTACCCTTATATGTTTAGTTGCATGTTCATGAGTCATTTCAGTCATGTATTCATGCATAAGACATGTGTGATCAACTTATCTCTAATCCTAGTCATGCAGTTATCTATCAGCTCAGTCATAAAATCATGCATCAGATATGCATGCTAAGTAGGAATCTCAGTAATGTCAGTCATGTAGTCATGTTTTAGTTTTTCATGTTTAGAATATACTTTAGCTTATCGTTTCTCCCATCTTAGTCATTCTCATTTGAGGATGAATATACCTAAGGGGGAGATATTGTAATACCCCGTACTTCTACCTAGCTTAAATTCATCCCAAAAATAATAAAGTCTTGTTACACAGATGAATCCACTTTTATACATGTGGTATTTTCAAGATTTTCAGCTCATTTCATGTATTATGCCTTAGTTTTAGATCCCAGATGTTCAGTCACGATTCAGTTCGTAGGTTCTCTGTGCATCATCCTAGTTTTCCTCAGTACCGTAGTCAATTCAGTATTTTTTTATCGACATAGTGTCCCAAGGGGAGATACACTATGAATCCCTAAGCATTCACGACAAAAAAACATTCTATTCTTTCTTCAGTAACTAATCCAGTTTGTAGCAGTGGGTACCCATAGGTTCACCCTCTAACACCAATCTCGGTCGTATACCATGTGATCGAGCTACTCAATTTAGATCATCATATTCAGCTTATGTATCACGTTCCAGACCTAGTTATGTTCTCATGTTTTCGCTTATACTTATTTATTAATAAAGCTCAGGCTTAGCCCAAGGTAATAAATTTTCATAAACTTATCCAGATTCATGTTCAGGTTTTAGTTACAAATGTGGTATTCGGTTCCATGCTCAGTTCTTATTTCTAACCTGGTATCTTTACCCTTATATGCTCAGTCACATGTTTATGAGTTGGTTCAATTATGTATTAATGCAACAGATATGAGTGATCAACTTATCTGTAATCCTAGACATGCTGTCATGCATCAGCTCAGTAAAAAAATCATACATCAGATATGCATGCCCAGTATGAATCTAAGTGATTTAAGTCATGTAGTCCTGTTTCTGTTGTTCATGTTCTGAATGTACTTTAGCTTATCATTTTTCCCATCTCAGTAAGTCTCAATCGAAGATGAATTTTCCCAAGGGGGAAATATTATAATACCACATACTTCTTCCTAGCTAAAATCCATCCCAAAAATATTAACGACTTGTTTCAAAGATGAATCCACTTTTATACATGCGGTGTTTTCAAGTTTTTTGGTTCAGTTCATGTATTATACCTTAGTTTCAGATCTCAAATGTTCAGTCATGATTCAGTTCATAGGTGCTTTGTGTTTCATCCCAGTTTTCCTCTGTACCGCAGTCAAGTCAGTATTCTTCTATGGATATAGTGTCCTAAGGGGGAGATACACTAAGAACCTCTAAATGTTCATGACAAAAAAACATCCCATTATTTCTTCCTGTAACGAATCCAGTTTAGAGTATTGGGTACCCATAGGTTGACCCTTTAGCTCCAATCTCGGTTGTATTCCATGTATTCAAGGTACTCAGTTCAGATTATGATATTCAGATAATGTATCATGTTCCAGACCCAGTTACATTCCCTTGTTTCTGCTTATGCATATTTAGTAATTAAGCTCAGGATTAGCCTAAGGTAATAGCTTTTCTTAAGCTTATCATTTTTCATGTTCAGATTTCAGTAACAAATGTGGTATTTGGTTCCACACTCAGTTCTCATTTCAAACCTTGTATCTTTACCCTTACATGTTCAGTCACATGTTCATTAGTTGGTTCAGTCATGTATTCACGCATCAGATATGATTGATCAGATTAGCTGTAATCCTAGTGTTGTAGTCATGCATCAGCTCAGTCTTAAAATCATGAATCAAATATGCCAGCTCAGTTAGAATCTCAGTAAACTGAGTCATGTAGTCATGTTTCATTGGTCATGTTCATAATGTACTTCAGCTTATCATTTCTCCCATCTCAGTCTATCTCATTCGAGGACGAATGTCTCTAAGGAGGAGTTATTGTAATACCTTGTACTTCTACCTATCTTAAATTCGTCCCATAAATTTTTAAAACTTGTTTCAAAGAAGAATCCACTTTTATACATGTGGTGTTTTCATGATTTTCAGCTCAGTTCAAGTATTATGCCTTAGTTTCAGATCCCGAATGTTCAGTCACGATTCATTTCGCAGGTGCTCTGTGTATCATCCCTGTGTTCCTCAGTACCACAGTCAAGTCAGTATTCTTCTATCGACATGGATTCCTAAGGGAGAGATACACTATGAACCCCTAAATATTTATGACCAAAAAATATCCCATTATTTCTTCAGTAACGAATCCAGTTTGTAGTAAAGGGGACCTATAGGTTCACCCTCTAGCTCCAATCTCGGTCGTATGCTATGTGTTGAAGGTACTCAGTTCAGATTATGATATTTAGCCCATGTATCACGTTCCAAACCCAGTTACGTTAGTATGTTTCCTCTTATAAAAATTTAGTAATTAAGCTCAGGCTTAGCCCAAGTTAATAGCTTTTCTTAAGCTTATCATTATTCATGATCAGATTTCAGTAACAAATGTGGTATTTAGTTCCACACTCAGTTCTCATTTCAAACCTTGTATCTTTACCCTTACATGTTCAGTCACATGTTCATTAGTTGGTTCAGTCATGTATTCATGCATCATATATGAGTTATCAGCTTAGCTGTAATCCTAGTCTTGTAGTCATGCATCAGCTAAGTCTTAAAATCATGCATCAGATATGCCATCTAAGTATGAATCTCAGTAATATTTGTCATGTAGTCATATTTCAGTGGTCATGTTTATAATGTACTTCAGCTTATCGTTTCTCCCATCTCAGTCAGTCTCATTCGAGGACGAATATGTAACACCCCGTATTCAAGTACATGTATTGGCGTATTCAAGTACGTGTATTGGTCTTATTTATATGGAATTAATTTATTTTATTTTATTTATACCGGAATTTGCCCGTCGATGGTTCCATTCGAAGGTTATTGAATAAGATTTCCAACAATATAAAGATTTCCAAAAATGGATAAGTTTCGGATATAATCGAGCACGTTCGAAACTATAAAACGGTGGCCGGGATATGGTGAATAGTAAATGTGCAGGAAAATTTCCTGCACACAAACTACTGAGGCCTGCCAGTTTTTTGGGTCAACTTTGAACGATCATAACTCCCTTAATATAATGAACTGGGAGAGATACGACCAATCAGAAGAAAGATCTTTGAGTCTTCTTTCCAATGCAATTGGTTTAATCCAAATCCAACGCTGAGTAAGGAGTTCTACTCGTTTTACTTTAGCCTCTCAAAACAGATTTTTAGGGTCAACTTCAAACGATCATAACTCCTTGTACAGGACAAATTGAGTGACCTACTTCATATTAAATGAAAACCCTTTGAATTATATTTCCAACGATACCAATTTTTCCCAAATCCGATATCGGAGAAAAGAGTTATGGTCGATCTACTTTAGCGTGTCGAAACAGTCCACCATGGACAGATTCGGATTTATTTAAAATTTGAAGGGCAATATGGTCATTTTCCATCACCTCATGAACGAAAATTGGTCATTATATACATATACTTAGCCTCATATCCATTATTTATCATCCATTATTGAAGAATAAGAAACCCTAGCAAAATTTCAACTCCAATTATCTTGTGATTCAACCGTAGAAAATCCAAATTGATTCCGTAGTTGTGTTCACCGTCTCGAGGGCTTCGAGAAGCACCCCTTATTTGTGCCAACAGGACTTCGAAATCAAAAGGGTAATTTTATGGTAAGGATGTAAATTATGTTGGTGTTATTTATATGGATATGTATATATATGCATGTAAGCATAAGAAGTGTGTTATTTGATTGTTGTTGAAAGATGATTGGAAATGATGTTGGATTATTCTTGTGCATGGTTGGATTATGTTGAATTGTGAAGGGATTTGGTGTGATGATGTGGTATTGAAATGATGATTATATATATATATATATATATACACACATAAACCTATTGTTCAAGTTGGTTTTTGGAATGCTATGCAAATATTGGTTGTATGGAATTATGGAAGAGAATTGTGGTGTTGGGTTGCTAATACTAGATGCCATACATTTCATTGTAGATAAGTGATTTGTAAAGGCGGGAAGTTGTGTTGAATTGGTATCCGAATCTACGATGAGGTACGTAAAGCATACTCTAACAATGTTCATTGGCATGAAAAGACCAATGTTCCATCAAGTAAGATTCCGAGGTTGTCCAAATACATGTATTGTTCTACGTTACCAACGAAGTTGTTTCCATCCTATAAGGTGTCAAAATGCTTCATTGATATACCAAAAGGCTCCTATTTCATTGTTGTGATATTGATGATTCTGAAACACATTGTTGATGTACCAATGAGTCTTTATTACATCGTTATTGTATAGAAGGTCTATTACTTGGTTCCTATTGATATATCATTGTTTCAAAGTATCAAAAATGTGGTGGCGACCGAAATAACAATCTCAAATATTAATTGAACTAAGTAATGGAAGTTCTCTCTTATCGGGTGGTATCCCAGGGGCATAAGCCTAGCATGGGTCGATCCCACTTTATGTGTTTATGGGTGGTATCCCAGGGGCATAAGCCTAGCATGGGTCGATCCCAGTTGATATGTACTGGGGGCATCCTAATGGTCACAGTACAGTACAATAATGATTTCAAAGACGATAAGAACGAAGGTAAAGTGATTGAATTAATACAATGTATAGGTTGTCACATGTTCTAGTAAGTGTGGTCCAATCCTATTACGATTTATTCACTTGTTTCTGATTTCTATTGAGATCCTATATCATGTGTGATTATCTATTGCTTTACATAATCAGTACATATTTCGTACTGACGTCCCCCACGGGGACCTGCATTTCATGCTGCAGGCACAGGTACCTCAGCTCATACACCGCACAAGTAGGAGCCAGGTTATACAACTATTGTTGGTGAGCTCCAGGTTGCTTCAGAGCTTTCCGAGTCGGTTCCTTATGTTTTGTTATTGTACAGGAGTCATGTGTGGGCGAGGGTTTGTCCCGTCCCTAGTTATGTCATGTATATCCTAGAGGCTTTGTAGACATAAGGAAGGGTAAAGTCATGGAAGTTTATATAGTGATGTTATATTTGTATATGTGGTGGCCCCGATGGACAAGTATTATATATATATATATTTGTGTGTGTTGTGCTAATACAGGTAATTAGACCCTTATATATGCAACGAAGTGCTGTCCAAATTTTTGGTGACATATAAGTGAAAGTACAGGTATTTGAACGGGTTCTCCCGGGCCTTCTCGGTTTCGGGTTCAGTCTAGCCCGATGGGACTTTTGGGGCGTGACAATAGTGGTATCAGAGCGCGATTCGTCCTATTGAGTCTACAAAGCCGTGTCTATGTAGAGTCTTATTTATCGGTGTGTTGTGCACCGCATCTATAAACAGGAGGCTATGGACATTTAGGAATTGTTTCTTTTCTTCATGTCTTAGATCGTGCGACAGAACTTATATTGTATATAAAGTCATAGTTGACCACTGAATCAGTTTGTTTCTCTTATTATAGTAATGATGCAGGTTACCAGAAGCAAAAATACCGGTAAGAAACTAGATGTGGCTGCCGAAGAGGGGACTAGTAAGTCACCCACTATACCAGCTAATCTAAGTGAGGCTTCAGCTGAGCATGCATCAGAAACTTCCCCCAGTCTGGAAGAAATAAAAGGGAAGAGAACTATATCCCCAGAGCCACCTATTAATGCTTTTGATCAAGATCTTAGAAATGCAGTGCAACTTTTGACTCGTATAGTTGCTGGGCAAGCTCAAGGGCAAACCATTCCTACTGCAGGTCCTAGTGGTATAGATAGGGCGGCTCGCCTTCGAACACAGGGTTTTCTTAAGATGGATCCTTCTACTTTTACTGGATCAGATCTTAACGAGGACCCACAAGACTTTATTGATCAGATCCAAAGGGCCCTAGAGGTGATGCATGTATCGGGCAGAGAGACAGTGGAGTTAGCCGCGTATAGATTCAAAGGTGAGGCTATATATTGGTATGAAGACTGGAAACGGTCAAGGGGCAATGATGCACCCCCAGCTACTTGGAAAAAGTTCAAAGAGGCATTTATTGATCATTATCTTCCATATGAGACTCGTCAGGCCCGTGCGGATCAGTTCTTAAATCATCGACAGGGTAATACAAGTGTGAGGGAGTATAGTCTTCGATTTAATTCTTTGTCCAGATATGCTCCTAATGTTATAGCTACTATGGATGACAGAGTTTATCGGTATGTGGTTGGATTGGATCCGTATTTGGTTAGGGATTGTACTATTGTTGCACTGAATAAAGACATGGATATAGCTAGGATCCAAGCATTTGCACAGAAAATGGAAGATCAGAGGCAAAGAAGAAGAACACAGGAATTTAAAAGCGGATCTTCTAAGAGGGCCAGATATGCAGGGCAGTTTATGGCGCCACAGGGAGGTTTTAGACCTCAATTTTTTGCTAGACCACCTAGGCCATTATTTTCTTATTCTGCAGCTAGTGCTCCACCACAGCATCAGGGGTTCAGAGGCAGTCAAATTGGGCAAAGAAGTGAGGGTCATAGTTTGTGATCAGTCGGTTACCAAGGGCAAGGGAATATGAGCCAATCGAGACCTCCTTGAGAGCCATGCAATAAATGTGGAAGGTATCATTTGGGCGCATGTCGGCTGGGGACCAATGTTTTCTTTTGGTACGGTATGTCGGGGCATATGATGAGGGAATGCCCACAAAGGGACATAAGGGGTATGGCATGACCTACGGGGTCATTTGTTGCATTATCATCATCGATGCCTTATTCATAAAGGAGTGCACAGCCAATGGGTCGTGTTAGAGGTGATAGATGAGCCACGAGTTCTAGCGGGGCTCAAAATCGTACATATGCTCTAGAGGATCGACATAATTTAGAGGCTTCCCCAGATGTGGTTACGGGTACGTTGTCTATATTTTCATTCGATTTATATGCGTTAATTGATCCCGGTTCTACATTATCTTATGTTACTCCATTGGTTGCTGGAAAGTTCAAAAGAATACCCGAACTGTTAGTTAATACATTTGAAGTGTCCACACAGATCGGGGAATCTATTATAGCTAGAAGGGTTTATCGAAATTGTATAGTAACTGTTTGTGGTCGTGATACGATGGCTGATCTTGTGGAGTTAGAAATGGTAGATTTTGATGTTATAATGGGTATGGACTGGTTGGCGTCTTGTTATGCCATAATTGATTATTGCACGAAAAAGGTATATTTCTATTTTCCAAATGAATCAGTCCTTGAATGGAAAGGTGAAATTAGCGCGCCAAGAGGTAGATTTATTTCTTATTTTAAGGAAAGAAGAATGATTTCCAAGGGATATATATATCATTTAGTTAGAGTAAGGGATACAGAAGCGGAGCCACCAACTCTTCACGTTGTTCCGGTGGTAAATGAATTTTCTGATGTATTTCCTGAAGATCTTCCAGGTTTTCCTCCTGAACGAGAAGTAGAGTTTGGTATTGATTTAATACCAGGCACCCAACCAATCTCCATTCCTCTGTATAGAATGGCCCCAGCAGAATTACCAGAATAGAAAGAGCAATTGAAAGATTTGCTAGAAAAGGGGTTCATTAGGCCTAGTATTTCCCCTTGGGGAGCACCAGTGTTATTTGTACGCAAAAAGGATGGCTCGCTGAGGATGTGTATTTATTATCGGTAATTGAATAAGGTGACTATTAAGAATAAATATCCTCTCCCAAGAATTGATGATTTATTTGATCAGTTACAGGGCGCCAAGTGCTTTTCTAAGATTGATTTGAGGTCAAGTTACCACCAAGTGAGGGTCAAAGAAAAAGATATACCCTAAACAGCTTTCCGAAAAAGGTATGGTCATTATGAGTTTCTAGTTATGTCATTTGGGCTAACAAATGCACCCGCAGCTTTTATGGATTTGATGAATAGGGTTTTTAAGTCATTCCTGGATGTATTTTTGATAGTTTTTATAGATGATATTCTAGTTTATTCTAGATCAGAAGAGGACCATGCCAATCACTTACGACAGGCATTGCAGACTCTTCGTGATTGTAAGCTTTATGCAAAGTTCTTTAAATGTGAGTTTTGGTTAAAGTCGGTGGCATTTTTGCGTCATATTGTATCTAGTGAAGGGATAAAGGTTGATGCTCAAAAGATAGAAGCTGTGAAGAACTGGCCAAGGCCCACAACGCCTACGGAGATTCGTAGTTTTCTCGTGTTGGCCGGTTATTATAAAAGGTTTTTTAAAGGCTTTTCTTCCATTTCAGCACCCTTAACCAAGCTAACCCATAAAACATCCAAATTCCAATGGAATGATGCCTGTGAGAAGAGTTTTCAAGATTTAAAGAACAAGTTGATTTCTACACCCGTGTTGGTACTTGCAGAAGGTACCGAAAGGTATACAGTGTATTGTGATGCTTCCAGAATTGGTTTAGGATGTGTATTGATGTAGCATGGTAAGGTAATAGCATATGCTTCTAGACAATTGCGGTCAGATGAGAAAAATTATCCTACACACAATCTTGAGTTGGCAGCAGTTATTTTTGCTTTAAAGATATGGCACCACTACTTATATGGGGTTCATGTTGATATATATACTGACCATAAGAGCTTGCAATATATTTTTAATCAGAAGGATCTAAATTTAAGGCAGCAGAGATGGCTTGAACTATTAAAGGACTACGATGTTGATATCTTGTACCATCCAGGGAAAGCAAATGTGGTAGCTGATGCATTAAGTCGTAAGGCTATGATGGCACCTATAGAAAGGCAAGAGATGGTTAAGGATCTTCACTAGTTAGCTAGTTTTGGATTTCTCCTTCTTGAAACTCCGAATAAAGAGCTTATCGTACATAATACTGCGAAATCTTCATTAGTAGCTGAAGTGAAAGAGAAGCAATATGCAGACCCTATTTTATTACAGCTTAAGGAGAACGTTCAGAGTAGTGCGACCAAGGTATTTGAGCTTACGCGAGAAGGAGTACTTCAGTGCCAAAACCGATTGTGTGTGCCGGATATAGATGGGCTAAGAAAGAAGATTATGACAGAGGCACATTTTTCAAGGTATTCCATTCATCCAGGATCAACCAAAATGTATCAAGATTTGAAAGATATGTATTGGTGGAATGACATGAAGAAGAGCATTGCAGAATTTGTATCTGAATGTCCAAATTGTCAGAGAGTTAAAGTTGAGCACCAAAAACCCGGAGGCTATATGCAATGCATAGATCTTCCAATTTGGAAGTGGGACATGATCAACATGGATTTTGTTACAGGTTTGCCTCGTACAACTCGGAAATTTGATTCTATATGGGTGATTGTGGATAGGCTTACTAAATCCGCACATTTCTTACTCGTTAAGACCACTTACTTAGTTGAAGAATATTCGAAGTTGTATGTTAAGGAAATAGTCCGATTACATGGAGTGCCAACTTCTATTATATCGGATCGGGGAACTCAATTTACCGCAAACTTTTGGATGTCTTTCCAATGGAGTTTGGGAACACAAGTGAATCTGAGTACAACTTTTCACCCTCAGATGGATGGACAAGCAGAGCGCACCATTCAAACACTTGAAGATATGCTACGAGCATGTGTTATAGATTTTAAAGGCAGCTGGGATGATCATTTACCTCTGATTGAGTTTGCCTACAATAATAGCTATCATTCAAGTATCAAAATGGCACCATATGATGCTTTATATGGGAGGAAGTTTAAATCACCAATAGGATGGTTCGAAGCGGGTGAAACTCTTATGTTCGGACCGGATCTTGTGTATCAATCCATAGAAAAAGTCAAGGTGATTCAGCAACGGTTGAAAACAGCCCAAAGTCGACACAAGTCATATGCAGATAGTAGAAGAAGAGGGCTAGAATTTTCGTTAGGCGATTGGGTATTTTTGAAGGTATCGCCAATGAAAGGGGTGATGAGATTTGGCAAGAAAGGAAAGTTGAGTCCACGATATATAGGCCCGTATAAGATTATTCGAAGATGTGGGCAAGTTGCTTATGAATTAGAGCTACCCCAGGAACTCTCATCTGTGCATCCAGTATTTCATGTATCGATGCTTTGAAAGTGCATCGGAGATCCGTCCTTTATTACTTCTACTGAAGATGTGCAAGTAACAGAAGATCTTACCTATGAGGAGATGCCTATTGCTATATTAGATCGTCAAGTTAAGAAGATGAGAAATAAAGAAGTAAAATCGATGAAAGAACTTTGGAGAAATCAACAAAGGGAAGAGATTACATGGGAAGCTGAGGAAGCAATGAAATCTAAGTACCCTCATTTGTTCAAAGATGAAGAGGAAGTTCAAGAAATGGAGTTAGAACATTAACAAGTAAGTTTTTGTTTATATATGCATAGTATTTATGTGATGATGTGAATGTTAATGGTGGACTTGAACTTGTTTTGGTTGAATAACTACGCTAACATTCGAGGACGAATGTCCTAAAGGGGGGAAGGATTTAACACCCCGTATTCAAGTACATGTATTGGCGTATTCAAGTACGTGTATTGGTCTTATTTATATGGAATTAATTTTTTTATTCTATTTATACCGGAATTTGCCCGTCGATGGTTCCATACGAAGTTTATTGAATAATCTTTCCAACGATATAAAGATTTCCAAAAACGGATAAGTTTTGGATATAATAGAGCACATTCAAAACTATAAAACGGTGGCCGGGATATGGTAAATAGTAAATGTGCAGGAAAATTTCCTGCACACAAACTACTGAGGCCTGCAAGTTTTTTGGGTCAACTTTGAACGATCACAACTTCCTTAATATAATGAAATGGGAGAGATAATACCTATCAAAAGAAATATCTTTGAGTCTTCTTTCCAATGCAATTAGTTTCATCCAAATCCAACGCTGAGTAAGGAGTTATACTCGTTTTACTTTAGCCTCTCAAAACAGATTTTTAGGGTCAACTTCAAACGATCATAACTCCTTGTACAGGACGAACTGGGTGGGATACTTTATATGAAATGAAATACCTTTGAATTATCTTTCCAAATATACAAATTTTTCCCAAATCCGATATCGGAGCAAAGAGTTATGGTCGATCTACTTTAGCGTGTCGAAACAGTCCACCATGGACAGATTCGGATTTACTTAAAATTTTAAGGGCAATATGGTCATTTTCCATCACCTCATGAACGAAAATTGGTCATTTTATACATATACTTAGCCTCATATCCATTATTTATCATCCATTATTGAAGAATAAGAAACCCTAGCCAAATTTCAACTCCAATTATCTTGTGATTCAACCGTAGAAAATCCAAATTGATTCCATAGTTGTGTTCACCGTCTCGAGGGCTTTGAGAAGCACCCCTTATTTGTGCCAACAGGACTTCGAAATCAAATGGGTCATTTTATGGTAAGGATGTAAATTATGTTTGTGTTATTTATATGGATATGTATATATATGCATGTAAGCATAAGAAGTGTGTTATTTGATTGTTGTTGAAAGATGATTGGAAATGATGTTGGATCATTCTTGTGCATGGTTGGATTATGTTGAATTGTGAAGGGATTTGGTGTGATGATGTGGTATTGAAATGATGATTATATATATATATATATACACATAAACCTATTGTTCAAGTTGGTTTTTGGAATGCTATGCAAATATTGGTTGTATGGAATTATGGAAGAGAATTGTGGTGTTGGGTTCCTAATACTAGGTGCCAAAAATTTCATTGTAGATAAGTGATTTGTAAAGGAGGGAAGTTGTGTTGAATTGGTATCCGAATCTACGACGAGGTATGTAAAGCATACTCTAACAATGTTCTTTGGCATGAAAAGACCAATGTTCCATCAAGTAAGATTCCGAGGTTGTCCAAAAACATGTATTGTTCTACGTTACCAACGAAGTTGTTTCCATCCTATAAAGTGTCTAAATGTTTCATTGATATACCAAAAGGCTCTTATTTCATTGTTATGATATTGATGATTCTGAAACACATTGTTGATGTACCAATGAGTCTTTATTACATCGTTATTGTATAGAAGGTCTATTACTTGGTTCCTATTGATGTATCATTGTTTCAAAGTATCAAAAATGTGGTGGCGACCGAAATATCAATCTCAAAGATTAATTGAACTAAGTGATGAAAGTTCTCTCTTATCGGGTGGTATCCCAGGGGCATAAGCCTAGCATGGGTCGATCCCTATTTATGTGTTTATGGGTGGTATCCCAGGGGCATAAGCCTAGAATGGGTCGATCCCAGTTGATATGTACTGGAGGCAGCCTAATGGTCACAGTACAGTACAGTAATGATTACAAAGACGATAAGAACGAAGGTAAAGTGATTGAATAAATACAATGTACAGGTTGTCACAAGTTCTAGTAAGTGTGGTCCACTCCTATTACGATTTATTCACTTGTTTCTGATTTCTATTGAGCTCCTATATCATATGTGATTATCTACAACTTTACATAATCAGTACATATTTCATACTGACGTCCCCACGGGGACCTGCATTTCATGCTGCAGGCACAGGTACCTCAGCTCATACACCGCACAAGTAGGAGCCAGGTCATACAACTATTGTTGGTGAGCTCCAGTTTGCTTCGGAGTTTTCCGAGTCGGTTCCTTATGTTTTGTTATTGTACAGGACTCATGTGTGGGCGAGGGTTTGTCCCGACCCTAGTTATGTCATGTATATCCTAGAGGCTTTGTAGACATAAGGAAGGGTAAAGTCATGGATGTTTATATAATGATGTTATATTTGTATATGTGGTGTCCTCGACGGCCAAGTATTATATATATATATATATTTGTGTGTGTTGTGCTAATACAGGTAATTAGACTCTTCTATATGCAACGAAGTGCTGTCCAAATTTTTGGTGACATATAAGTGATAGTACAGGTAATTGAAAGGGTTCTCCCGGGCCTTCTCGGCTTCGGGTGCCAGTCTGGCCCAATGGGATTTTTGGGGACTTAGAGAATATTTCTAAGGGGTAGATGTTGTAATACCCTGTACTTCTACCTATCTCAAATTCGTCACTTAAATTTTAAAGACTTGTTTCAAAGAAGTATCCACTTTTATACATGTGGTGTTTTCATGATTTTCAGCTCAGTTCAAGTATTATGCCTTAGTTGCAGATCCCAAATATTGAGTCATGATTTAATTCGCAGGTGATCTGTGCATCATCCCAGTTTTCCTCAGTACCACAGTCAATTTAGTATTCTTCTATCAATATGGTGTCCCAAGGGAGAGATACACTATGAACCCCCAAATATTTATGACCAAAAAATATCCCATTATTTCCTCAGTAACGGATCCAGTTTGTAGTAGTGGGTACCCATAGTTTCACCCTCTAGCTCTAATCTCGGTCGTATGCTATGTGTTGAAGGTACTCAGTTCAGATTATGATATTTAGAGCATGTATCACGTTCCAAACCCAGTTACGTTCTCATGATTCCTCTTATACAAATTTATTAATTAAGCTCAGACTTAGCCTAAGGTAATAGCTTTTTTTAAGCTTATCCAGTTTCATGTTCAGATTTCAGTTACAAATGTGGTATTCAGTTCTATGCTCAGTTTTTATTTCTAACCTGGTATATTTACACTTACATATTCTGCCGCATGTTCATGTGTTGGTTCAGTCATGTATTTATGCATCAGATAAGCATGATCAGCTTGTCTGTAATCCTAGTCATGCTGTCATGCATTAGCTCAGTCATAAAATCATGCATCAGATATGTATGCTCAGTATGAATATCAGTTATGTCAGTTATGTAGTCATGTTTCAGTTGTTCATGTTCAAAATATACTTTAGCTTATCATTTCTCCCATCTCAGTCAGTCTCATTCGAGGATGAATATTCCCAAGGGAGAGATATTAGAATGCCCCTTACTTCGACCTATCATAAATTCATCCCAAAAATAATAAAGACTTTTTTTAAAGATGAATCCACTTTTGTACTTGTGGTATTTTAAAGATTTTCAGCATAGTTCATGTATTATGCCTTAGTTGAAGATCCCAAATGTTCAATCACGATTCAGTTCGTAGGTGGTCTGTGCACTATCCTAGTTTTTCTCAGTACCGCAGTCAAGTTAGTATTCTTTAATCGATATAGTGTTCCAGGGGAGAGATACACTATGAACCCCCAATCGTTCATGCCAAAAAAACATCCCATTCTTTATTCAGTAACGAATATAGTTTGGAGTTGTGGGTACTCATAAGTTCACCCCTAGCTCTAATCTCGGTAGTATGCCATGTTTTAAAGGTACTCAGTTCAGAATACGATATTCAGCTTATGTATAACGTTCTAGACCCTATTACGTTCTAATGTTTCCTCTTATACATATTTAGTAATTAAGATAAGGTTTAGCCCAAGGTATTAGCTTTTCTTAAGTTTATCCAGTTTCATGTATAGATTTAAGTTACAAATTGTGTATTCGGTTCCATCCTCAGTTATTATTTCTAACCTAGTATCTTTACCCTTACATGTTTATTCGTATGTTCATGAGACAGTTCAGTCATGTATTCACACATCATATATGTATGATCCGTTTATCTGTAATCCTAGTCATGCTTTCATGCATTAGATCAGTCTTGGTATTTTCAAGATTTTCAGCTAAGTTCATGTATTATTCCTTAGTTTAAGTTCCCAGATGTTAAGTTAAAATTCAGTTCATAGGTGGTCTGTGCATCATCCCAGTTTTCCTCAGTACCGAAGTCAAGTCAGTATTCTTCTATAAACATAGTGTCCTAAGGGGAAGATACACTATGAATCGCCAAACGTTCATGGAAAAAAACATCCCATTTTTTCTTCACGTAACAAATCTAGTTTGGAGTAGTGGGTACCCATAGGTTGACCCTTAATCTATAATCTCTGTCATATGCCATGTGTTGAAGGTACTCATTTCATATCACCATATTCAGCTTATGTATCACATTCCATACCCAGTTACATTCTCATGTTTCTGCTTATGTATATTTAGTAATTAAGCTAAAGCTTAGCCCAAGGTAATAGCTTTTCTTAAGCTTATCCAGTTTAATTTTCAGATTTCAATTACAAATGTGGTGTTCGGTTTCAAGCTCATTTATTATTTGAAATCTGCTATCTTTACCCTTACATGTTCATTAGCATTTTCATGAGTCAGTTTAGTCATGTATTCACGTATCTGATATGCATGATCAGCTTATCTGTAATCCTTGTTATGTTGTCATGCATCAGCTCAGTTATAAAATCATGCATCAGATATGCAAGTTCAGTATGAATATCAGTTATATTAGTCATGTAGTCATGTTTCAGTTGTTCATGTTTTGAATGTACTTCAGCTTATCATTTCTCCCATCTCAGTCAGTCTCATTCGAGAATGAATGTTCCCAAGGGGGAGATATGATAAAACCCCTTACTTCTACCTATATTAAATTCATCCCAAAAATATTAAAGACTTGTTTCAAAGATGAATCCACTTTTATACATGTGGTATTTTCAAGATTTTAATCTCAGTTCATGTATTATGCCTTAGTTTTAGATCCCAGATGTTCAGTCACGATTCTGTGCGTAGGTGCTCTATGCATCATCTCTGTTTTCCTCAGTACCGCAGTCAAGTTAGTATTCTTCTATGGACATAGTGTCCCAAGGGGGAGATACACTATGAACCCCAAAACGTTTATGAAAAAACATTATCCCATTCTTTCTTCACGTAACCAATCCAGTTTGGAGTAGTGGGTACCCATAGGTTGACCCTCGAGCTCTAATCTCGGTCGTTTGCCATGTGTTCAAGGTACTCAATTCAGATCACGATATTCAGCTCATGTATCACATTCCATACCCAGTTACATTCTCATATTTCCTCTTATGTATATTTAGTAGTTAAGCTCAGGCTTAGCCTAAGGTATTAACTTTTCTTAAGCTTATCCAGTTTTACGTTCAGATTTCAGTTACAAATGTGGTATCCAGTACCATACCCAGTCCTTATTTTAAACTTGGTATCTTTACCTTTACATGTTCAGTCACATTTTCATGAGTCAGTTCAGTCATATATTTATGCATCATATATGTGTGATCAGCTTGTCTCTAATCCTAGTCATGCAGTCATGCATCAGCTAAGTCATAAAATCATGCATCAGATATGCAAGCTAAGTATGAATCTCATTTATGTCAGTCATGTAGTCATGTTTCAGTTGTTCATGTTCAGAATGTACTATAGCTTATCATTTCTCCCATCTCAGTGAGTCTCATTCGAGGATGAATGTTCCCAAAGGGGAGATATTATAATACCTCTTACTTCTACCTAGCGTAAATTTTTCCCAAAAATATTAAAGGCTTGTTTCAAAGATGAATCTACTTTTATACAGGTGGTATTTTTAAAATTTCATCTCAGTTCATGTATTATGCCTTAGTTTTAGGTCCCAGATATTCAGTCACGATTTAGTTTGTAGGTTCTATGTGTATCATCCCTATTTTTCTCAATACCGCAGTCAAGTCAGTATTCTTCTATGGACATAGTGTCCCAAGGGGGTGATTGTAACACCCCAATTTTTCTAAACCGAAATGCTACATGGTGCTCATGACCCAAAAGGACCACAAGCTAACCCATGACTGATATCTGTACCTGTTACTGCATAATATTCATATAAAATGCGTAAACATGAACAAAGAGGGCGCAAGGTTAAACTTGAATAATAAGATATCTGAAATAAGGTGGTATCATAGTACCAAAACAAAACTGAAAATACTAAAGTCTAAATCTGAAAACACTATAATCGTCTGAAAGCCTCTAAACTGTCTGAATAAGGTGTTGAAGGAACATGTCTCCATCTAACTCCCTAAACTGAGAATAAACTGAAATACTGGAATAATAAATGTAATGATCATGTCCTTGAAAGATGAGGACTCACATCTTACTGAACTTTCACTACTGATCTGGAATCTGCACCTAAGAACCAATGGTGTAACATAAAAAAAGAAAGCACCATAGCACGAATGCGTCAGTAAAACTAAAGTACTGAGTATATGTGGTGCTAGGATGAATGCATGGGGTTTGTATACATGAACATGATGACTAATATGAATGTGAGAATACATACATACAAACATATGTAACTACTATAGAACTCGTGGAGGTACTGACTACATGAGTTTGAACTCTGACAACGTGAGTTTTTTGATACTGAGATACTGAATGACTGATGACATGGATGATTGTACCTAACAATCCTAATTCTGAGAAAAACTATCTGAGTTCCAAACTGTAGTTAAACATCTAAGTCTGAGATCAGTTCTAGCTGACGAGTGATCTCTGAAATGGATAATGAGAATACTGAAATGAATCTGAGATTGAGATCAAGACTGTCTGCCGGGTGAACTATAGATATAATAATAAGCATCTGAATATGGGACCAAGCCTATCTGACGGAATAGTCCAGGAATCAATGGAACTATCTGAGTTCCTTACTGAGATCGATGACTGTATCTGACAGTCCTGATTCCTGATTTCTACTCTGAGGACTGATACTAAAACTGTAACTGTAACGTGACTATGGGAGGTAGTAACCTAAATGACATGCCCCGCTACTGTACTGGTGGGGTCCAATCTTTGCCCTTATTGGAAGGGTGTCAATTCCATGCCACGGGTAGAGACCTCTGCTATGGTCAAGCCTCTCTAACGTGTGACCCTGAACAGGAAATCAAGCCTAAGTCAATATAATAATCAAGTTTAGCCTTAATCTGACGGGTGACTCCTTTCCTGCGCTGGCTACGCAGTTCTGGAGTATAGGTAATGCTGATAACGGCTCTGCCTTTATAACGGGAAAACCGCTATCCCTGTACTCGCTCGGTGCTAGTCCCTACTCCCAACTAAAAGACTCTGAAAAGATTAACTGCGCTGAATTTACTAACTGAACTGAACTGATTCTGAGTTTACTGAGTTCCTTGGACTGATGGAACACTAATAACATCTGATATCTAGTTAAGTCATGAGATTGCCGATCTTACTGAGTACGGAGTGTTCATGAGATTTCTGAGTCTTTCTTGAGTCACATGACTAACTGCAATCTATGGAACATAGCTTGACTGGGGATGTCTTGAAACATTACACTAGCTCTAGGCACACAACTATAGTTTTCAGGTACAAGTACCCCCAGGACTCGATGGAGGGAAACTGACACACATGACTGACTTGATCACAAGATTTGAGTCCACAATTCACAATATCATAAGTAAGGATTTCATAATAAGAATGATTCTCAACAAACTATCACATGATCGGGAATGCACAAAACATCTATATACTTGCATGGCTTTAATAACATGGTCATTCCATATCACAATAATATCATGAGCATCTCATACAACTTCTTCAATTCAAGACAATAGCATGGGAATCACATTGAACATAAACTTAGAACATGGAATAGTCACTTTGGACTTATTATGTCATAAAAGCATGATTTCTATTCCCTTAGGTATTTTCACAAACACCTTACATGCACATCTTAGGCATAGGTGGATTCATCAAGATTTCAAACATTCAACCACCAATTTCACATGTTTATACGTTAAATACCACCATATCCTTACATAAAACATACAAAGACCCCATCTTAGGCATCATAAAACTCCAACCACATGAACATCAACCACCAAAAACATAAACATCATAATACATAATTTAGAAGATGGTTCTTGATCTTCATGGACAAAAGGAGTTTATGAATCAAATCACACATACCTTAGAAGGAAGATTCTTGATGATTGACGGAGGAATTTTCTTGAAATCTGATCTTCAAGCTTAGTTATGCAACCCTACTTGTTTTTCTATTTTAGTGATCTTGGATGATGAGATTTGAGGTGATAATAGGTTTGTAATATGTTTAGAAGCTATATATTTCATAGGGATAAGTTTAGGGACATGTAAGGAGCGTTAAAAGACTTAATTACCTTTAAAATAACTCAAAACGGAGTGTTTTTGGCACCTGGAAATGACTTAGGCGGCGCCCAAGTGATTGCCTAATCTAGGTTGGGCAGCGCCTATCCAATCTCCTATGCTTGGGTTGGGCGGAGCCTAACCAATCGCCTATCCTTACTATCTCTCATGAAAATAGGCATAACTTTTCGCTCGGATATTGGATTAAGGAGAAATTGGTATCGTTGGAAAGCTAATTAAATTATATACAATTTGGTCGGTCTAAATCAGCCAAATTACCATATTAACATCGAGTTATACTCGTTCAAAGATGACCCTTGCAAAATCGAACACTAAAACTTGATGGATTCAAAAACTCTTAGCTTGTATTACCTTAAGTGACTCATATGAACATGCTTAATGCATGATAAACTATCCTATAACTAGGATATTCATTGTAAGTCATATACTCTAGTATGAATCATAGGATAGGAGATTTCATACGTAAGAATACTTATTCACTTCCTAGCTTAGAAACATGCGGGGTATTACAGAGATACACTATGAACCCCCAAACGTTCATGACTAAAAAACATCCCATTATTTCTTCATATAACGAATCTAGTTTGGAGTAGTGGGTACCCATAGGTTGACCCTCGAGCTCTAATCTCGGTCACATGCCATGTGTTCAAGGTACTCAGTTCAGATCACAATATTCAGCTCTTGTATCATATTCCAGAGCCAGTTACGTTCTTATGTTTTTGCTTAAACATATTTAGTAATTAATTTAAGGCTTAGCCCAAGGTATTATATTTTCTTAAGCTTATCCAGTTTTATGTTCATATTTCAGTTACAAATATGGTATTTGGTTCCATCCTCAGTTCTTATTTCTAACCAGGTATCTTTACCCTCATGTTTTATCACATGTTCATTAGTCAGTTCAGTCATGTATTCACAAATCAGATATGCATAATCATCTTATCTATAATCCAAGTCATGCTGTCATGCATCAACTCAGTCATAAAATCATACATCAGATATGCATGCTCAGTATGAATCTCAGTTATGTTAGTCATGCAGTCTTGTTTCAGTTGTTCATGTTCAGAATGTACTTCAGCTTATCTTTCTCCCATCTCAGTTAGTCTCATTCTAGGACGAATGTTCTCAAGGGGGATATATTATAATACCCCGTACTTCCACCTAGCTTAAATTTGTCCCAAAAATATTAAAGACTTATTTCAAAGATGAATTCACTTTTATACATATGGTATTTTCAATATTTTTAGCTCAGTTCATGTATTATGCCTTAGTTTCAGATCCCAAATATTCAGACATGATTAAGTTCATAGGTGCCCTGTGCATCATCCCTGTTTTCTGTAATACCGCAGTCAACTCAGTATTCTTCTATGGACATAGTGTCCAAATGGGGAGATACACAATGAACCCCCAAATGTTCATGAGAAAAAACCATCCCATGCTTTCTTCATATAACGAATCTAGTTTGGAGTAGTGGGTACCCATAGGTTGACCCTCGAGTTCTAATCTCGGTCGTATGATATGTGTTCAAGGTACTCACTTCAGATCACGATATTCAAATCATGTATCACGTTACGTACCTAGTTATATTCTCATGTTACCTCTTAGGAATATTTAGTAATTAACCTTAGTCTTAGCCCAAGGTAATAACTTTTCTTAAGCTTATCCAATTTCATGTTCAGATTTTAGTTACAAATATGGTATTCGGTTCCATGCTCAGTTCACATTTAAAACATGGTATCTTTACCCTTACATGTTCAATCGCATATTCATGAGTCATTTCAATCATGTATTCACGCATCAGATATATGTGATCAGCTTATCTCTAATCCTAATCATCCTGTCATACATCAGCTCAGTTATAAAATCATACCTCAGATATGCATACTCAACATAAATATCAGAAATGTTAGTCATATTGTTATGTTTTAGTTGTTTATGTTTAGAATGTACTTCAGCTTATCGTTTCTCCCATCTCAGTCAGTCTCATTCTAAGATGAATGTTCCCAAGGAGGAGATATTGTAATATCCCTTACTTCTACCTAGCTTAAATTCATCCCAAAAATATTAAAGACTTGTTTCAAAGATGAATCCACTTTTATTAATGTGGTATTTTTAAGATTTTCATCTCACTTCATGTATTATGTCTTAGTTTCTGATCCCAGATATGCAGTCACGATTCAGTTCCTAGGTGTTTTGTGCATCATCCCAGTTTTCCTCAGTACTGCAGTTAAGTCAGTATTCTTCTATGGACATAGTGTCCCAAGTGGGAGATACACTATGAACCCCCAAACATTGATGAGAAGAAAACATCCCATTCTTTTTTCACGTAGCGAATCCAGTTTGGAGTAGGTGGTACCCATAGGTTGACCCTCGATCTCCAATCTCAGTCTTATGTTATGTGTTCAAGGTACACAGTTCAGATCACGATATTCATCTCATATATCATATTTGAGACCCAGTTACCTTCTCATTTTTTTGCTTAAACATATTTATTAATTAAGCTCAGGCTTATACTAAGGTAATATCTTTCTTAAGCTTATCCACTTTCATGTTCAAATTTCAGTTACAAATTTGGTATTCGGTTCCATGCTCAATTAAATTCAAACCTGGTATCTTTACCCTTACATATTCAGTCTCATGTTCATGAGTTAGTTCAGTCATGTATTCATGCATGAGATATGCGTAATCAACTTATCTCAAATCCTAGTCATGCAGTCTTGTATAAGCTTACTTATAAAATCATGCATCAAGTATGCATGCTCATCATGAATATCTATAATTTCAGTCTTGTAGTTATTCTTAAGTTGATCATGTTCAGAATATACTCTAGCTTATCATTTTTCCCATCTCAGTCAATCTCATTATAGGATGAATGTTCCTAAGGGGGAGATATTGTAATACCCCATACTTCTTCCTAGCTTAAATTCATCCCAAAAATATTCAAGACTTGTTTCAAAGATGAATCCACTTTTATACATGTGTTATTTTCAAGATTTTTAGCTCAGTTAATGTATTATGCCTTAGTTTCAGATCCCAGATATTCAGTCACGATTCAGTTCGTAGGTGCTCTGTATTTCATCCCAGTTTTCCTTAGTACCACAGTCAAGTTAGTATTCTACTATGGATATAGTATCCCAAAGAGGATAAAGACTATGAACCCCCTAATGTTCATGGTAAAAGAACATCCCATTCTTTCTTCATGTAACGAATCCAGTTAGGAGTAGTGGGTACCCATAGTTTGACCCTCAATCTCAAATCTCGGTCGAATGCCATGTGCTCAAGGTAATTAGTTCAGATAATAATATTCAGCTCATGTAACCTATTACAGACCGAGTTACGTTCTCATGTTTCCACTTATGAATATTTAGTAATAAAGCTTAGGCTTAGACCAAGGTAAGAGTTTTTCTTAAGCTTATCCAGTTTCATGTTTAGATTTCAGTTACAAATCTGGTATTTGGTTCCATGGTCAGTTCTCATTTCAAACCTTGTATCTTTACCATTACATGTTCAGTAGCATGTTTATGAGTATGTTTAGTCATGTATTTACGCATCAGATATGCATGATCAGCTTATCTATAATCCTACTCATCCAGTCATGCATCCGCTCAATCATAAAATCATGCATCAAATATGCATTCTCAATATGAATCTCAGTAATGTCAGTTATGTAGTAATGTTTCAGTTGTTCATGTTCAGAATGTACTTTAGCTTATCATTTTTCCCATCTCAGGCTGTCTCATTGGAGTATGAATATTCCCAAGGGGGAGATATTGTAATACCCCGTACTTCTACCTAGCTTAAATTCATCCCAAAAATATTAAAGACTTATTTTAAAGATGAATCCATTTTTATACATGTGGTATTTACAAGATTTTCTGCTCAGTTCATGTATTATGCCTTAGTTTCAGATCTCGGATATTCATTCACGATTCAGTTCATAGGTGCTTTGTGCATCTTCCTAGTTTTCCTTAGTACCACAGTCAAGTCAGTATTTTTTGATAGACATTGTGTCCCAAGGGGGACATAAACTATGAACCCTAAAACTTTCATGATAAAAAACATCCCATTCTTTCTTCACTTAATGAATCCAGTTTGGAGTAGTGGGTAACCATAGATTGACCCTCTAGCTCCAATATCGGTCGTATGCCATGTATTCAAGGTACTCAGGTCAGATCGTGATATTCAGCTCATGTATCACGTTCCCAACCCAATTACGTTCTCATGTTTCCACTTATGCATATTTAGTAATTAAGCTCATGCTTATCCAAAGGTAATAGCTTTTCTTAATCTTATACAGTTTCTTGTTCAGATTTAAGTTACAAATGTGGTATTTTGTTCCATGCTCAATTATCATTTCAAACCTGGTATCTTTACCATTATATATTCAGTCGCATGTTCATGAGTTCGTTCAGTCATGTATTCACGCATTAGATATGCGTGATCAGCTTATCTGCAATCCTAGTCATGCTATCATGCATCAGCTCGGTCATAAAATCATGCATCAATTATGCATGCTCTATATGAATCTCAGTAATGTCAGTCATGTAGTCATGTTTTAGTTGTTCATGTTCAGAATGTACTTCAACTTATCATTTCTCCCATCTCAGTTAGTCTCATTCGAGTGCGAATGTGTCTAAAGGGGAGATATTGTGATACCTCATATTTTTACCTAGCTTAAATTTATCCCAAAAATATTAAAGACTTGTTTCAAAGATGAATCCACTTTTATACATGTGGTATTTTAAAGATTTTATGCTCAGTTCATGTATTATGCCTTAGTTTTAGATCGCAGATATTCAGTCACGATTTAGTTTGTAGGTGCTCTTTGCATCATCCCAGTTTTCCTTAGTACCGCGGTCAAGTCAGTATTCTTCTATGGACATAGTGTCCAAAGGAAGAGATAAACTATGAACCCCCAAATGTTTATGACAAAAAAATGCCATTCTTTCTTCATGTAATGAATCTAGTTTGGTGTAGAAGGTAACCATAGGTTGACCTTCTAGCTTTAATCTCGATCGTATGCCGTGTGTTCAAGGTACTCAGTTCAGATCATGATATTCAGCTCATGTACCATGTTCCTGACTCAGATACATTCTTATCTTTCCGCTTATACATATTTAGTAATTAAGCTCAGGCTTAGCCCTAGGTAATAGCTTTTATTAAGGTTATCTAGTTTTACGTTCAGATTTTAGTTACAAATGTGGTATTCGGTTCCATGCTCAGTTCTTATTTCAAACATGGTATCTTTACCCTTACATGTTCAGTTGCATGTTAATGAGTAGGTTCAGTCATGTATTTATGCATTAGATATGCGTGATCAACTTATTAGTAAGCCTAATCTTCCAGTCATGCATCAACTCTGTCATGAAATCATGCATCAGTTATCCATGCTCAGTATGAATCTCAGTAATGCCAGTCATGTAGTCATGTTTCTATTTTTAATGCTCATAATGTACTATCGCTAATTGTTTCTCCCATCTCAGTCAGTCTTATTCGAGGACTAATGTTCCCAAGGGGGAGATATTGTAATACCCCGTATGTCTACGTAGCTTAAATTCATCCCAAAAATATTAATTGTTTATTTCAAAGATTAATCAATTTTTATAGATGTGATATTTTCAAGATTTTCAGCTAGTTCATGTATTATGCCTCAGTTTTAGATCCCAGATGTTCAGTCATGATTCCGTTCGTAGGTGCTCTGTGCAATATCCCAGTTTTCCTCAGTACCACAGTCAAGTTAGTATTCTTCTATAGACATAATGTCCCAAGGGGGAGATACACTATGAACCACCAAACATTCATGAAAAAAAACATCCTATTCTTTCTTCACGTATCAAATCCAGTTTGGAGTAGTGGGTACCCATAGGTTTATCCTCTAGCTCCAATCTTGGTTGTATGCCATGTGTTCAAGGTACTCATTTTAGATCATGATATTCAGCTCATGTATCACGTTCCAGACCCAGGTTCATTCTTATGTATCCGCTTATTCATATTTAGTAATTAAGCTCAGGCTTATCCAAAGGTAATAAATTTTCTTAAGTTTATCCAGTTTCATTTTTAAATTTCAGTTACAAATATGGTATTTGGTTTCATGCTCAGTTGTTATTTCTAACATGGTATCTTTACCCTTACATGTTTAGTCGTATGTTCATGAGTCGGTCCAATCTTGTATTCATGCATCAGATATACATGATCAGCTTATCTATAATCCTAGTCATGCAGTTATGCATCAGCTAAGTCATAAAACAATGCATCAGATATGCATGCTCAGTAAGAATCTCAGTAATGTCAATCATATAGTCTTGTTTCAGTTGTTCATGTTCAGATTGTACTTCAGATTATTGTTTATCCCATCTCAGTCAGTTTCATTTGAGGATGAATACTCCCAAGGGGGAGATATTGTAATACCTCGTACTTCTACCTAGCTTAAATTCATCAAAAATATATTAACGACTTGTTTCAAATATGAATCCACTTTTATACATGTGGTATTTTTACGATTTTCAGTTCAGTTCATGTATTATACCTTAGTTTCAGATCCCAGATGTTTAGTCACGATTTAGTTCATTGGTGCTCTGTGCATCGTCCTAGTTTTCCGTAGTACCACAACCAAGTTAGTATTCTTGTCCGAATGGAAAAATACACTATGAACCCTTAAACGTTCATTAAAAAAAAACATCCCATTCTTTCTTCACGTAACCAATCTAGTTTAGAGTAGTGGGTACCCATAGGTTGACCCTCTTTCTTCAATCTCAGTCGTATGCCATGTGTTCAAGGTACTCATTTCAAATCATGATATTCAGCTCATGTATCATGTTTCAGTCCCAGTTACGTTCTCATATTTCCACTAATGTATATTTAGTAATTAAGCTCAGGCTTAGTCTAAGGTAATAGCTTTTCTTAAGCTTATCTAATTTCATGTTCAGATTTCAGTTACAAATGTGGTATTCAGTTGCATGCTCAGTTCTTTTTTCAAACCTGGTATCTTTACCCTTACATGTTCAGTCGCATGTTCATGAGTCGGTTCAGTCATGTATTCACCCATCATATATGCATGATCAGCTTATCTGTAATCCTAGTCATGCTGTCATGGATCAGTTCAGTCATACAATCATACATCAGATATGCATGCTCAGTATGAATCTCAGTAATGTAAGTCTTGTAGTCATGTTTCAGTTGATCATGTTCAGAATTTACTTCGACATATCGTTTCTCCAAAAATATTAAAGACTTGTTTCAAAGATGAATCCACTATTATATATGTGGTATTTTCAAGATTTTCAGCTCAGTTCATGTATTATACCTTAGTTTCAAATCCCATATGTTTAGTCACGATTCAGTTCGTAGATGCTCTGTGCATCATCCCAGTTTTCCTCAGTACCACAGTCAAGTTAGTATTCTTCTGTGGACATAGTGTCCCAAGGGGGAGATACACTATGAATTTCTAAATGTTCATGATAAAAAAACATCCCATTCTTTCTTCACGTAACGAATCTAGTTTGGAGTAATGGGTACACATAGGTTGACCCTCTAGCTCCAGTCTCGGTCGTATGCCATGTGTTCAAGATACTCAGTTCATATCACAATTTTTAGCTCATGTATCATGTTCCATACCCAGTTACGTTCTCATGTTTCCTCTTAACAATATTTTGTAATTAAGCTTACGCTTAGCCCAAGGTAATAACTTTTCTTAGGCTTATCAAGTTTCGTGTTCAGATTTTAGTTACAAATGTGGTATTCGGTTCCATGCTCAGTTCTCATTTCTAACCTGGTATCTTTACCATTACATATTTAGTTGCACGTTTATGAGTTCGTTCAGTCATGTATTCACTCATCAGATATGCATGATTAGCTTATTTGTAATTCTAGTCATGCAGTAATGCATCAGCTCAATCATAAAATCATGCATCAAATATGCATGCTCAGTATGAATCTCAGTAATGTCAGTCAGGTATTCATGTTTCAGTTGTTCACGTTTAGTATGTACTGCAGCTTATCATTTCTCCCATCTCAGTCAGCCTAATTCGAGTACAAATATTCCCAAGGGGGAGATATTGGTATGCCCCGTACTTTTACCTAGATTAAATTCATCCCAAAAATATTAAAGACTTGTTTCAGAGATGATTACACTTTTATACATGTGGTATTTTCAAGATTTTCTACGCAGTTCATGTATTATGCCTTAGTTTCAGATCCTAGATATTAAGTCACGATTCAGTTTGTAGGTACACTGTGTATCATCTAACTTTTCCTTAGTATCGCAGTCAAGTCAGTATTCCCTTATGGAAAAAGTGTCCTAAGGGGGATATAAACTATGAACCCTCAAATGTCATAACAAAAAAACTCCCATTATTTCATCATGTAATGAATCCAATTTGGAATAGTGGGTAACCGTAGGTTAACCCTATTTCTCCAGTCTCGATCGTATGCCAAGTGTTCAAGGTACTCAATTCACATTATGATATTCAGTTAATGTATCACGTTCCCGATCCAGTTACGTTCTCCTATTTCCGCTTATGCATATTTAGTGAGCTCTGGCTTAGCCCAAAGTAATAGCTTTTATTACGATTATCCAGTTTTATGTTTAGATTTCCATTACAAATGTGGTATTCAGTTCCATGCTCAGTTCTAAATTCAAACCTTATATCTTTAACCTTACATGTTCAGTTGCATGTTCATGAGTCGATTAAGTCATGTATTCATGCATCAGATATGCGTGATCAGCTTACCTGTAATTCTAGTAATGCAGTCATGCATCAGCTCTGTCATAAAATCATGCATCAAATATGTATGCTTAGTATAAATCACAGTAATGTCATTCATGTAGTCATGTTTCAGTTGTTCATGTTCAAAATATACTTTAGCTTATCGTTTCTTCCATCTTAGTCTATCTCATTCGAGGATGAATGTTCCTAAGGAGGAGATATTGTAGTACCCCGTACTTCTACCTAGCTTAAATTTTTCCCAAAAATATTAAATATTTGTTTGAAAGATGAATCCATTTTTATATATGTGGTATTTTAATTATTTTCAGCTGTGCGCATGTATTATTCATTAGTTTTAAATCACAGATGTTCAGTCATAATTCAGTTCGTAGGTGCTCTGTGCATCATTTCAGTTTTCCTCTGTACCACAGTCAAGTCAGTATTATTCTATGAACATAGTGTCCCAAGGGTAGACACACTATGAACCCCCAAACATTCATGACAAAATAACATCCCATTCTTTCTTCATGCAACCAATCCAGCTTGGAGTAGTGGGTACCCATAGGCTGACCCTCTAGTTCAATCTTGTTCATAGTCCATGTGTTTAAGGTAGTCATTTCAAATCATGATATTCAGCTCTTGTATTACGTTCCAGACCCAGTTACGTTCTGATGTTTCCGCTTATGATATTTAGTAATTAAGCTCAGGCTTAGCCCAAGGTAATAGCATTTCTTAAGCTTATCCAGTTTCATTTTCAGATTTCAGTTACATATGTGGTATTCGGTTCCATGCTTAGTTCTCATTAGAAACATGGTACCTTTACCCTTACATGTTTAGTCGCATGTTCATGAGTCGGTTATGTCATGTATTCACGCATCAGATATGTGTGATCATCATACCTTTAATCCTAGTCATGCAGTCATGCATCAACTCAGTCAAAATTTTTTGCATCAGATATGCAGATTCAGTATGAATCTCAGAAATGTCCGTCATGTAGTCATGTTTAAGTTGTTCATATTTCAAACTATACTTCAGCTTATCGTTTCTCCCATCTCAGTCAGTCTCATTTGAGGATGAATGTTCCTAAGGGGGAGATATTATAGTACCCCGTACTTCTACCTAGCTTAATTTCATCCCCAAAATATTAAAGACTTGTTTCAAAGATGAATACAATTTTACACATGTGGCATTTTCAAGATTTTCAGCTCAGTTCATGTATAATGCCTTAGTTTAAGATCCCAAATGATCAGTCACGATTTAGTTCCTAGGTGCTCTATGCATTATCCAGTCTTCCTCAGCACCGTAGTCAAATCAGTATTTTTCTATGAAGATAGTGTCCCAAGGGGGAGTTACACTATGAACCCCCAAATGTTTATGACAAAAAAATCCAATTCTTTCTTCACGTAACAAATACAGTTAGGAGTAGTGGGTACCCATAGGTTGACCCTCTTGCTCCAATCTAGGTTGTATGCCATATGTTAAAGGTACTCAGTTCAGATCACGATATTCAACTCATGTTTCACGTTACAGACCTAGTTAAGTTCTCATGTTTCTGCCTAGGCATATTTAGCAATTAAGCTCTGGCTTAGCCTAAGGTAATATATTTTCTTAAGCTTACACAGTTTCATGTTCAGATTTTAGTTTAAAATGTCGTACTCGGTTCCATACTCAGTTGTTATTTCAAACCTGGTATCTTTATAGTTACATGTTCAGTTTCCTATTCATGAGTCAGTTCAGTCATGTATTCACGCAACAGATATACATGATCAGCTTATCTGTAATCCTAGTCATGCAATCATGCCTCAGCTCAGTCATAGAATCATTCATCAAATATGCAGCTCATTATGAATCTCAGTAATGTCAGTCATCTAGTCATGTTTCAGTTGTTCATGTTCAGAATGTACTTTAGGTTATCGTTTCTCCCATCTTAGTCAGTCTCATTCGAGGACGAATGTTCCTAAGGGGGAGATATTATAATACCCCGTACTTCTACCTAGCTTAAATTCATCCCAAAAATATTAAATAATTATTTCAAAGATGAATCCACTTTTAAACATGTGGTATTTTCAAGATTTTCAACTCAGTTCTTGTATTATGCCTTAGTTTCCGATACGAGATGTTCAGTCACGATTCAGTTTGTAGGTGCTTTTTGCAACGTCCCAATATTCTTCAGTTCCGTTGTCAAGTCAGTATTCTTTTATGGGAATAGAGTCCCAAGGGGGAGATACACTATGAACCCCCAAACATACATGACAAAAAAACATCTCATACTTTCTTCACATAACGAATCCAGTTTGGAGTAAGGGTACCCATAGGTTGACACTCTAGCTCTAATCTCGGTCGTATGCCATGTATTCAAGGTACTCAGTTCAGATCGCGATATTCAACTTATGTATCACATTCCAGATCCAGTTATATTATCATATTTCCGCTTATGCATATTTAGTAATTAAGCTCAGGCTTTTCCCACGGTTATAGCTTTTCATAATCCTATCCAGTTTCATGTTCAGATTACAGTTACAAATGTGGTATTCGGTTCCATGCTCAGTTGTATTTCAAACCTGGTATCATTACCCTTACATGTTCAGTCAAATGTTTATGATTTGGTTCAGTCATGTACTCACGCATCAAATATATGTGATCAGCTTATCTATAATCTTAGTCATGCAGTCATGCATCAGCACAGTCATTAAATCATGCATTAGATATGCATGCTGAGTATGAATCTCAGTAATGTAAGTCATGTAGCCATGTTTCAATTGTTCAAGTTCAGAATATACTTCAGCTTATCGTTTCTCCCATCTTAGTCAGTCTCATTCGAGGACAAATATTTCTAAAGAGGAGATATTGTAAAACCCCATACGTCTACCTAACTTAAGTTCATTCCAAAAATATTAATAACTTGTTTCAAAGATGAATCTACTTTTATACATGTGGTATTTTAAAGATTTTCAGCTAAGTTCATGTATTATGCCTTTATTTCAAATCCCAAATATTCAGTCACGATTTAGTCCATAGGTGCTCTTTGCATCATCCCAGTTTTCCTCAGTACCATTGTCAAGTCAGTATTCTTCTATGGACATAGTGTTCCAAGGGGGAGATACACTATGAACCCCTAAATATTCATGACAAAAAAACATCCCCTTCTTTCTTTACATAACGAATCTAGTTTGTAGTAGTGGGTACCCAAAGGTTGACCCTCTATCTTGAATCTTGGTCGTTTGCCATGTGTTAAAGGTACTCAGTTTAGATGATGATATTCAGCTCATCTATCATGTTCAAGACCCAGTTACGTTCTCATGTTTCCACTTATGCATATTTAGTAATTATGATCAGCATTAGCCCAAGGTAATAGCTTTTCTTAAGCTTATCCAGTTTCATGTTTAGGTTTCAGTTACAAATGTGGTATTCAGTTCCATGAGTCGCATGTTCATGAGTAGGTTCACTCATGTATTCACGCATCAGATATGCGTGATCAGTTTATCTATAATCCTAGTCTTGCAGTCATGCATCTACTCGTTCATAAAATCATGCATCAGATATGCATGCTCAGTATGAATCTCAGTAATGTCAGTCATGTAGTCATGTTTTAGATGATCATGTTGAGAATGTACTTCAGTTTATCATTTCTCCCATCTCAGACAGTATCATTCAAGGACAAATATTCCCATGGGTGAGATATCGTAATGACCCGTACTTCTACCTTGCGTAAATTCATCCCAAAAATATTAAAGACTGGTTTCAAAGATGAATCCATTTTTATACATGTGGTATTTTAGAGATTTTCATCTCAGTTCATGTACTATGCCTTAGTTTCAGATCCTATATGCTTAGTCACTATTCATTTCGAAGGTGCTCCGTGCATCATCCAAGTTTTCCTCAATACCGCACTCAAGTCAGTATTCTTCTATGGACATAGTATCCCAAAGGGGAGATACACTATCAACCCCCAAACGTTCATGACAAAAAAATATCCTATTTTTTCTTCACGTAATAAATACAGTTTGTAGTAATGGGTGCCCATAGGTTAACCCTCTAGTTCAAATCTTGGTCGTATGCCAAGTGGTAAAGTCACTCAGTTCAGATAACTATATTCAACTCATGTATCACACTCCAGACCCAGTTAGGTTCACATGTTTCCGCTTATGCATATTTAGTAATTAAGCTCAGGCTTATCCAAGGGTAAAAGCTTTTCTTAAGATTATCCAGTTTCATATTCATATTTCATTACAAATGTGGTATTCGGTTACATTCTAAGTTCTTATTTCAAACCTAGTATATTTACCCTTACATGTTCAGTCGCATGTTCATGAGTCAGTTATGTCATGTATTCACGCATCAGATATGTGTGATCAGCTTACCTTTAATACTAGTCATGCAGTCATGCATCAACTCAGACAAAATTTTTTGCATCAAATATGCATGTTCAGTATGAATCTCATAAATGTCCGTCATGTAGTCATGTTTTAGTTGTTCATATTTCAAACTATTCTTCAGATTATCATTTCTCCCATCTCAGTCAGTCTCATTTGAGGATGAATATTTCTATGGGGGAGATATTGTAGTACCCCGTACCTCTACCTAGCTTAATTTCATCCCAAAAATATTAAAGACTTGTTTCAAAGATGAATATAATTTTATACATGTGGCATTTTCAAGATTTTCAGCTCAGTTCATGTATAATGCCTTAGTTTAAGATCCCAAATGTTCAGTCACGATTTAGTTTGTAGGTGCTCTGTGCATTAACCAAGTCTTCCTTAGTACCGTAGTCAAGTTAGTATTTTTCTTACATAGTGTCCCAAGGGGGAGTTACACTATGAACCCCCAAATGATTATGACAAAAAACATCCAATTCTTTCTCCACGTAACAAATACAGTTAGGAGTAATGGGTACCCATAGGTTGACCCTCTTTCTCCAATCTAGGTTGTATGCCACGTGTTCAAGGTACTCAGTTCAGATTACGATATTCAGCTCATGTTACACGTTCCTGACCTTGTTAAGTTCTAATGTTTCTGCCTAGGCATATTTAGAAATTAAGCTCTGGCTTAGCCTAAGGTAATATATTTTCTTAAGCTTACACAGTTTCATGTTCAGATTTTAGTTTAAAATGTCGTACTCGGTTCCATGCTCAGTTGTCATTTCAAACCCTGTATATTTATACTTACATGCTCAGTTTCTTGTTCATGAGTTAGTTCATTTATGTATTCACGCATCATATATGTGTGATCAGCTTATCTGTAATCCTAGTCATGCAGCCATGCCTCAGCTCAGTCATAAAATCATGCATCAAATATGCATGCTCTGTATGAATCTCAGTAATGTCAGTCATCTAGTCATGTTTCAGTTGTTCATGTTCAGAATGTACTTTAGCTTATCTTTTCTCCCATTTCAGTAAGTCTCATTCGAGTACGAATATTCCTAAGGGGGAGATATTATAATACCCCATATTTCTACCTAGCTTAAATTCAGCCCAAAAATATTAAAGAATTGTTTCAAAGATGAATCCACTTTTAAACATGTGGTATTTTCATGATTTTCAGCTCAGTTCTTATATTATGCCTTAGTTTTTGATACGAGATATTCAGTCATGATTTAGTTTGTAGGTGCTTTGTGTATCGTCCCAATTTTCTTTAGTTCTGTTGTCAAGTCAGTATTCTTTTATGGGAATAGAGTCCCTAGGGGGAGATACACTATGAACCCCCAAACATACATGACAAAAAAACATCTCATACTTTCTTCACGTACCGAATCCAGTTTGGAGTAGGGGTACCCATAGGTGGACACTCTAGCTCTAATCTCGGTCGTATGCCATGTGTTCTAGGTACTCAGTTCAGATCGCGATATTCAACTTACGTATCACGTTCCATACCCAGTTATATTCTCATATTTCCGCTTATGCATATTTAGAAATTAAGCTAAGGCTTTGCCTAAGGTTATAGCTTTTGTTAATCCTATCCAGTTTCATGTTTAGATTATAGTTACAAATGTGGTATTCGGTTTCATGCTCAGTTTTCATTTCAAACCTGGTATCATTACTCTTACATATTCAGTCACATCTTCATGAGTTGGTTAGTCATGTACTCACGCATCAGGTATGCGTGATCAGCTTATCTATAATCTTAGTCATGCAGTCATGCATCAGCAAAGTCATTAAATCATGCATTAGATATGCATGCTGAGTATCAATCTCAGTAATGTCAGTCATGTAGCCATGTTTCTGTTGTTCGGGTTCAGAATGTACTTCAGCTTATCGTTTCTCCCATCTCAGTCAGTCTCATTCATGGACAAATATTTCTAAAGGGGAGATATTGTAATACACCATACGTCTACCTAACTTAAGTTCATCCCAATAATATTAATGACTTGTTTCAAAGATGAATCTACTTTTATACATGTGGTATTTTAAAGATTTTCAGCTAAGTTCATGTATTATGCCTTTATTTCAAATCCCAAATGTTCAGTCACGATTGAGTTCATAGGTCCTCTTTGCATTGTCCCAATTTTCCTCAGTACCGTTGTCAAGTCAGTATTCATCTATGGATATAGTGTCCCAAGGGGGAGATACACTATGAACCCCCAAATATTCATGACAAAAAAACATCCCCTTTTTTCTTTACGTAACGAATCCAGTTTGTAGTAGTGGATACCCATAGGTTGACCCTCTATCTTGAACCTTGGTCGTATGCCATGTGTTCAAGGTACTCAGTTTAGATGACGATATTCAGCTTATGTATCACGTTCAAGACCCAGTTACGTTCTTATGTTTCTGCTTATGCATAAGTAGTAATTATGCTCAGCATTAGCCCAAGGTAATAGCTTTTCTTAAGCTTATCCAGTTTCATGTCAGATTTCAGTTACAAATGTGGTATTCATTTCCATGAGTCGCATGTTTATGAGTAGGTTCACTCATGTATTAACGCATCATATATGCGTGATCATCTTATCTGTAATCCTAGTCTTACAGTCATGCATCTGCTCGTTCATAAAATCATGCATCGGATATGCATGCACAATATGAATCTCAGTAATGTTAGTCATGTAGTCATGTTTTAGATGATCATGTTCATAATGTACTTCAGTTTATCATTTCTCCCATCTCAGACGGTATCATTCAAGGACAAATGTTCCCATGGGGGAGATATCATAATGCCCCGTACTTCTACCTAGCTTAAATTCCTCCTAAAAATATTAAATACTTGTTTCAAAGATGAATCCACTTTTATACATGTGGTATTTTAGAGATTTTCATCTCAGTTCATGTACTATGCCTTAGTTTCAGATCCCAGATGCTTAGTCACTATTCAGTTCGAAGGTGCTCCTTGCATTATTCCAATTTTCCTCAATACCGCACTCAAGTCAGTATTCTTCTATGGACATAGTATCCCAAAGGGGAGATACACTATCAACCCCCAAACATTCATGACAAAAAAATATCCCATTCTTTCTTCACGTAATAAATCCAGTTTGTAGTAGTGGGTGCCCATAGGTTAACCCTCGAGTTCAAATCATGGTCGTATGACAAGTGTTCAAGGCACTCAGTTCAGATAACTTTATTCAACTCATGTATCACACTCCAGACCCAGTTAGGTTCACATGTTTCCATTTATGCATATTTAGTAACTAAGCTCAGGCTTAGCCCAAGGTTATAACTTTTCTTAAGCTTATCCAGTTTTATGTTCAAATTTTAGTTACAAATGTGGTATTCAGTTCCATGCTCAGTTCTCATTTCAAACCAAGTATATTTACCCTTATATGTTCAGTCCACGTTCATGATTCAGTTTAGTTATTTATTCACACATAAGATTCGGTGATCAGCTTATCTGTAATCCTAGTCATTCAATCATGCATAAGCTTAGTCATAATATCATGCATCAGATATTCATGCTCAGTTGGAATTTCAGTAATGTCAGTCATGTAGTCATGTTTCAATTGTTCATTTTCTGAATGTACTTCAGCTTATCGTTTCTCCCATCTCAGTTAGTCTCATTCGAGGACAAATGTTCCTAAAGGGGAGATATTGTATATTGTAATACCCCGTACTTCTACCTAGTTTAAATTCATCCCAAAAATATTAAAGACTTGTTTCAAAGATGAATCCACTTTTATACATGTGGTATTTTCAAGATTTTCAGCACAGTTCATGTATTGTATCTTAGTTTCAAATCACAGATATTCTGTCATGATTCAGTTCTTAGGTACTCTGTGCATCGTCCCAATTTTCCTCTGTACCGCAATCAAGTCAGTATTCTTCTATGGACATAGTGTCCCAAAGGGGAGATACACTATGAACCCCCAAACATTCATGAAAATAAAATATCCTATTTTTTCATCACGTAACGAATCTAGTTTACAGTAGTGGGTACCCATAGGTTGACCCTCAAGCTCCAATCTCGGTCATAAATCATGTGTTCAAGGTACTTAGTTCAGATCATGATATTCAGCTCATGTATCACGTTCCAGACCTAGTTATGTTCTCATGTTTTCTTTTATGCATATTTAGTAATTAAGCTCAGGCGAAGCCCAAATTAATAGCTTTTCCTAAGCTTATCCAGTTTTATGTTCAGATTTCAGTTAAAAATGTGGTATTTGGTTCAATTCTCAGTTCTGTTTTGAAATGTGGTATCTTTACCCTTACATGTTTATTTGCATTTTAATGAGTCGGTTCAGTCATGTATTTACGTTTCAGATATGCGTGATCAGCTTATCTGTAAATCATGTAATGCAATCATGCATTAGCTCAGTCATAAAATCATGCATCAGAAATGCATGCTCAGTTTGAATCTCAGTAATGTCAGTCATGTAGTCATGTTTTAGTTGTCAATGTTCAAAATGTACTTTATCTTATCATTTCTCCCATCTCAGTCAGTCTCATTCGAGGACAAATGTTCCCAAGGGGAAAATATTGTAATACCCCGTACTTCTACCTCACTTAAATTCACCCCAAAAATTTAAAAGACTTGTTTCAAATATTAATCCACTTTTATACATGTGGTAATTTCAAGATTTTCAGCTCAGTTCATGTATTATGCCTTAGTTTCAGATTCTAGATATTCAGTCACGATTTAGTTCGTAGGTGCTCTGTGCGTCGTCCCAGTTTTTCTCAGTACCATAGTAAAGTCAGTATTCTTCTACGGACATAGTGTCCTGATACGCCCAAATTACAACTCTCATAAGAAAGTGTAAGTGGTCGCTGTCAAATATAGAACCCAATTAGGTTGGGTGTCGAATCCCACAGGGAATACTATGCTCACTAAGTATTGTAATTGTTACTGGACTGTTGATAAGAGGTTACTGAATATGAGGGGTTTGGATTAGTAACTTGTAAAGTAATTAATTATAACAAGAGTATTCCAACCAATGATTCTCTTTGTAATTAGTAATTTAATGAGATTAAACAAACCAGGGCATTGGTTACCAAAATGCTAGAACAACTAGGTTTGTGAATCACTTAAGAGTTCCAATTAACAAATTCAATTGCAAGAAGGGTTGAATCCTATTCTTTATCTCTTAGTTTCATTACCTAAGTGGATAGATTATCCTCTAATTCTCTCTAACTCAAAGGATACATTGTTCTTTCAACCATTTTCTCATGTAAGCTAATCCTGTTAAGGCATTTGCAATTAATCCCAATGTTAAAGCCCTTAGAATTCATGTAAACACTTCTTTTTTTCCAACAAACACTTTCCTTTCAGACAACTGATGTTCTTGGGCTCACTTCTAAAGTTTCAACCAAGAAAAGTCATTATATTGAAGAAAGGTTTATACAATATCAGTTTTTCATGGAACTTAATTAGATTCACAACCCATGGATGCTTTTCACATTAAGGATCCCATAACCCTAGTTATGGGAACTTAGCCACAAAATTCCATAAACGAAGAAGAAATAATTCTTGTATTATTCATAAATAGATTTAGAATTCACTTACAAAAATTTCAAGAATCAGTTCTTGAATATTCAATAAAAGATTGAATGATTAACTTTCCCAAAGATATGCTTCAATCCCCAAAGTACTATGTTACAGAGAATTTCTATAGATATAAAACTTGTAAAATATAAAAATCCCTACTCCTAACCCTCAAATTTAGTATTTATATATTCCCAGGTAAAAAGGAATTTAAAATTTAAAATTAGAAAAACCGCGTGCAAGTCGATGGCCAAAGTGGTGGTCTGTCCAAAGTCTGTCGGTCCACCATTTGGTCCGTCACTGAGTCCTTCAGAAGAGTGGGTTCTGGAAGAGGCCTGACGGTCCAACTGGTGGTCATTCGCAAGACTGACGGTCCACCATTTGGTCTGTCACTGAGTCCTTCAGAAGGGTTATTTCTTAATAAGGCCTTACGGTCCAACTGGTGGTCCTTCGCAATACTGACGGTCCACCATTTGGTCTGTCACTGAGTCCTTTGGGAGGCCATGTTCTGATTATGCCTGACGATCCACTTGGTAGTCCATCGCAAGTTTCTTCTGTGGTTCACTCCTTTCCCTGAAACACTAAAAAGACTAATTAAATACCACTTTGGTTGCTTGAAAACATACAATATTCCCAAGAAGATCATGCTAAATGTTTCATCAAAAGCCGGAACATCAATTTCCACAACTTAAGATAATTGCTTGTGCTCAAGCAACTCAGTACCTAATTGCCAACGTGAACAATGCAATGACCTACAACCAGCCACTGAAACATTTTGATGAATCTATTCACTCACATGAACACATCAGGGTCTACACCTAGCATTGATCACAATTTAGCACACAAACATGGATGTTGCATCCCATAGAGAACAACAAAACTCAGTGAAAATCCAGTTGCCCTCACAAAAATGAAATTCACCATTCATCACATGATGTGGACCCAATCTAAACTCTCACACTCATCAATAAAGTTACAAGTATATTCCAAAATACCCAAAGGCTTTCCCTAGCCATACGACATCTCCTCAAGGTCGACTCGCTAGGATCAAATAGGTCTTTTCAAGGCTTGTAATAAGGCTTTAGGATAGGTAAGGGTATGATTTTGGATAAAGTGACTCACTAAAACTTAACTCTCCTTGCCTTGGCATTTCTGTATCCCAGATTAGCTCATTACTACTTCCAATAACAGGCTCTTCTTCAGACGAACCATTTTTTTTAGATGGAAGAAGACAAACATCAGCCACCCTCAACATATGTTGATGCATTCAGTTAAGGTGAGCAATATCTTTGACTTGATCAGGGCCAAAAGCTTTTAGATTAAAATTTATACTCACTTTCTATTTGGCATTTGCACCTTGACAAAAGTCAGCCTCAACTTAGGTATTTTGGCTAAGTTAAAGTGCACAATACCCAATTATTAGGCCAAGGTTAGAGTAGGATGCTAACGCCCTAGGAAGAGTAAATGAAAGTTATTGGAATTCAAAAAAAATCCTGAAGGCAGAAGACGGTTTCAAATGAGATAAAAATCCTTTTGGTGGGGGGTATTTATTTAAGCTAAGTGGGCTAAAAGTACAAGGCATCCTGTTATCCTATCCGACTGAGTCCACTAGAAGACCATATCAATGACTAAGGCAAGTTTTAGGCATTTGACTTTGCAAGAACTGAAGGTAAATCCTCACACCCACAAGCAACTGAGCTAAACATCTTCTGCAACTCTTAGAATATTCATCACATGATTCATGCACTTCTTACAGAATAATGCCAAATGCAAATTCACTGAAGTTTATGTACAAATGTTTGAATAAATAAAGTAAATAATTACATACACATTCTCATAGTCTTATGACAACATCATTCATTATCCATATTTACAACGAAGTATTGAAATAGACACATTTTATAAATAATCATTAAACACAGATATTTACATCACAAGCTGTAGAATTTGAAATGCAATAATAAAAACACCCTAAAAACACCTTGAAATACAATAATAAAAACACCCTAGACATGCCGCTTTTACTAGATAGCACATGATTGGATTATGAATATCGGCAACAATATCCAACCATGATGTAAATACACCCACCCCCACTCAAAAAGATATGCATTGTCGTCATAGCAATAAAATACCGTACATGGTTGGATTGGGATATTTACTTCACCTCCTATTTCTCTGAGGTATCTATCAGGTGGGGTAATGTCCTTACATCCTACCCCGGTGCAATGTTCGCCCCTATGGTCGTAGGACCACTCATAACTTCACCCTCCACAATTTGAGGGATCGTCTCCCAAACTGAACCTGCACTTTGCCCCCTGCTGGGGAAGCAAAAGTCAAGACTCCTTCCACTTCATTTTCTACTTCTCTTTTCTTACTATGATCTTTTTTCTTTGACTTCTTTGTATCTCTTTTCAGGTTATGTTGGTCTAACTCCTCAGGTGAGATTGCTTCTCTCTTTCTCCTTTTGTTTTCTTTTTTTGTTGCTTTTTCATCCATTTGCTGCTTGGATTTGTCCTTCACGGGTCTGCCCATCAGATCCAAATTTCCCTCATCATTATCACTTACTGCTAATGACAAGTCTAATGTAGGCGACTGTGATTGTTTCCCCTTTAACTCTACCATGTCAGCCTTTGCCTGCTTGAACTCTTTCTATAAGCTTGGTAAGATCAGAGAGAGACAGTGACTCTAGACTTTTGTTTATGTGGGCTTCCATGTTATCCATCCTGACTTGAATAGTTTTAAATGGCCTGACACCTTTAGTTACAATTTCATCCATAAAAGGTTTGAAATCTCTATCCCACCTTAACAAAGTTTTCTGGGTTGAACCTGTGTTTCGCAAACTCTACTCTACCAATAAATTGTGTAGAACCTGACCCTGCAGACGTACCCTGGGTCATATAATTAGGTGGTACATACATGGTTATGGGTAAAGGGATACCTTTGGGCATTTCCGTGGCCTCGAGAGGTGGTGTAGACTGAGACTGGTAAGTTAAAGGCTTGGTCACACAAATTTCGAACTTCGATTAATCTTTCAAATTCTCAATGTCTTTCCTATGTATAGTTTGTACTTCATTCTCAACCCCATAGATTAGTGGCACACCGAATCTTTTGCATAACTCAGTGATCAAACAAGGGAAGTTTACAGAAGTAGTCACTTTATGTTCCTGCACGAACATCTCATCTACAATTATCTGGCAAAAATCAATTGTTATCCATGAAACCAAACTGGCTACTACTACTTCTCTGTGATGATACAGGTTCCCATCTCCTTTTGTTGGCATTAACTTTAACCGAACAATAGCCCACCAGAACATAACTTTAAAGATAAGAGTGAACTTTCCAATGCGTTCTTTGGAATTATTCAACCAGGAAGGATTTCCATCATTAGTCAGTAAAGAAGCTTCCCAACGTCTCTAACTGGGAGCATTTCTTATTCTATACTCAAAATTTGGGACAACGGGTAGAGCCTCATATCCTGGCCCGAATAGAATCTTATTAATTATTCGTGCTGAGATATCAACTGTGACCCCTCGGACTGGGTCAAACTCCCTATTTGGTCTATTTGAGATTGGAGTCCCATTTGGGCATTCTGATTTCACCAAACATAATAATTTTCAAAGAATTCCCTTACCCACTTTGGTTGGTACTCTCCTGTTGGTCTTCTCACCAATGACAATCCATATTCGATGAATTAGCGCTCTAACTCAGGATATTCATGAAGTTCTGTTGTCATAATCTAATGTTTTTCTATGAGTGATCTTCTGATCCCTCGAGCTGTGGGTGTCAACCCGTCATAGAACTCTTTTTATGCTCCTTCAATATGCCACCTGATAGCCTCTCGAATCTGTAGATCCTTCCTCCTGATAACATTATCACTCTCTGGTTCAGCTACAGTATCAGGAACTTCCATGCGATCCTTTACATTTATAGTTTCAGTATAACCCTCTACAGGCAATGGTTGAGTTGCAGCAACAGTTACCTTATCGGAGCTTGAACTTATACTACTTGAGGTACTCTCACTCTCTTCCTCAGACTGGGAGAGTATGAGAGATTCTCATTTATTTTGTCTGGTGTTGTTAGTCGGTGCGGACTCATTCCTACCTCTTTGAGATCTTCCTCCTCTGGTTTGTGGAAGTTTAGGGGCCATAACACCTGAAAAAAAAGTAATAAATTAGTTCAAAATTCAAAAACAGTCACATCATATAATTTTGCCTTGTGATGGTCAAGTGGGCGGTCCATAAGAAAGTTGATGGTCTACTAATTCAACCATCACTGCGTATCCGGAATGTACCATCTCAAAGTTCTTTGCGACAGTCAAGTTGTCGGTCCATCATAAAGTTGATGGTCCACCAATTCAACCGTCGCTGCTTATCAAGAATGTACCATCTCAAAGTTCTTTGTGATGGTCAAGTTGGCGGCCCGTCATAAAGTTGACGATCTACCAATTCAACCGCCACACTTTCATCTTCAGCCAAAATTCTGGGTTCGACCCTTTTGTTGAGCAATTGTATATCAAATCAATTTCTAGCTATAATCACGACACTAAATTCATATTTTAAGCACATTCTTCGAATTTTTCAACTTATGCTACTCAGATTTTATACAAATTTGCACTTTGAAGTCCAACTCAAATCATTCAAACTCAACATAATAGGAAAAAACTAAGAAAACAAATCATTCTCTTACACTTAATATGGAGAACCAAAAGAGTAGGGTAACCACATACCTAGATTTTCTAGGTGCGCTACATGCTTGAAACTTTAGAGACAAAACTAACTTACATATTTTATCTCTTATGTTACTCTTTATTTTTGATGAATACAGGGAAAGAGTGATCTAGTTTAAATAAGATAAAAATATAAGAGATAGGGAGTCTTAGATGGGATAACTCCCTTCAGGTTCTTTGAATCTTAAGGAAGTGGAACAACTAAAGGTCATGGAACGGTTAGAGTGAATAGACCCGCTCAATTTTGTCATTAAAATCTCACTTTGGGTCAAATACAGAGTACTTATAAAGAGTACTGATTTAACCCGACCTGATTTAGAATTAGGGCTAAAGTAACGGTGGTCTTGATGCTACATCGTAAGTATGGTGAACCACCACTTTGAACATCACTCATCACCAAAGTTTGGCTATTTCTGTTTATATGTGACAGTCATTGGGATGGTCCACCAAGAATGTGACGGTCCACCAATCTGACCATCAATTCTTACCAGAATGTAGATCACTGATCTTACTTTTGACGGCTTTTATAACTTGAAAAAAGGTTTGTGAAGGTCCGCCGCTTTGGCCAGCATTTCTTATCAAGTGAACAAACTTTCTTGCCATTTATTAACGGGTTAAAGTGGTGGTTCGTCAGGGGACTGGTGCTCCACCAATTCGTCCGTCACTTTTTTCCAGTAGCTCACTTGTATCCCTCTTTTCCCTTTTCATAGAATTTCAAGTCCTGCAAACTTCAGAAACACATCAAAATTGCACAAAAACGTGACTTGGACTCTAACTATGGTTACAACAATATATTGTGGGTTTCCTCCCACTAGCGCCTAATTTATCGTCGCGGCATGACAAAGTTATTTTGATTACTCAGACTTAATCGAGATAAAAGATATCAACACTTCTTATCGAGTATTTTGGACTTATATAAAGTTTAATTTTTTTTCCATTCAACCTAGTTCAAAGTGAATGGACAACAAAGTGTAAGAAACTGAACGGATAACAATGTGTAAGAACAGACTTATATAAAGTTTAATTTGTTGTCCGTTAACTTTTACGCCTAAATTACAATTCTCGTAAGTAAGTGAAAGCGGTCGCTGTCAAATATAAAATCCAAAAAGGTTGGGTATCGAATCCCATAGGGAATACTGTGCTCACTAAGTATTGTAATCGTTACCGGACTGTTGATCAAAGGTTCCTGAATATAGGGGGTTTTGATTTGTAACTTATAAAGTAATTAATTATAACAAGAGTTTTCCAATGAATGATTCTCTTTGCAATTAGTAATTTAATGAGATTATAAAAACCAGGTCTATGGTTACCAAAATGCTAGAACAACTATGGTTGTGAATCACTTAAGAGTTACAATTACAAAATTCAATTGCAAGAAGGGTTGAATCCCATTATTTATCCCTTAGTTTCTCAACCTAAGTGGATAGATTATCCTCTAATTCTCTCGAACTCAAAGGATACATTATTCATTCAACCATTTTCTCATGTAAGCTAATCCTGTTATGGTATTTTCCAGTAATCCAAAGGTTAAAGCCCTTAGAATTCATGTAAACACTTTTTTTCCAAAAAACACTTTCCTTTCAGACAAGTGATGTTCTTGGGCTCACTTCGCAAGTTTGCAACCAAGAAAAGTCATTAAGTTGAATAAATATTTATACAATATTAGTTATTCATGGAACTCAATTAGATTCATAACCCATAGATGTTTTTCACATTAAGGATCCCATAACCCTAGTTATGGGAACTTAGCCACAAAATTCCATAAACGAAGAAGAAATAATTCTTGTATTATTCATAAATAGATTTAGAATTCACTTACAAAAATCTAAAGAATCAGTTCCTGAATCTTCAATAAAAGATTGAATGATTAACTTCCCCAGAGAAATGCTTCAATCCGTAAAGTATTAGGTTACAAATAATTTCTATAGATGTAAAACTTGTATGAGATAAAAAGTCCTCCTCCTAACCCTAAAATTTAGTATTTATATATTCCCAGGTAAAAAGGAATTTAAAATTTAAAATCAGAAAAACCGTATCCAAGTGGATGGCCAAAGTGTTAGTCAGTCGAAAGTCTGATGGTCCACCATTTGGTTCATCACTGGGTCTTTCAGAAGAGTGGTTTCTGGATGAGGACTGACGGTCTAACTGGTGGTCCATCGTAAGACTGACGGTCCACTATTTGGTCCGTCACTGAGTCCTTCGGAAGTGTGCTTTCTAGATATGGCCTGATGGTCCAATTGGTGGTCCATCGCAATACTGATAGTCCACCATTTGGTCCGTCATTGAGTCCCTTGGGAGGCCATGTTGTGATTAAGCCTGACAATCCACCTGGTTGTCCATCGCAAGATTGACGGTCCACCATTTTGACCATCAAATTCCCTTTTTTGCTACATTTTTCAAGTTTCTTCCATGGTTCACTCCTTTCCCTGAAACACTAAAAAGACTCATTAAATTCCATTTTGGTTTCTTGAAAATATACAATTTTCCTAAGAAGATGATGCTAAATGTTCCGTCAAAACTCGGAACATCATGTCCCAAGGGGGAGATACACTATAAACCCCCAAAGGTTCATGACCAAAAAACATCCCATTCTTTCTACATGTAATGAATCGAGTTTGGAGTAGTGGGTACTCATAGGTTGACCCTCTACCTCCAATCTCGGTCGTATGCCAGGTGTTCAAGGTTCTCAGTTCAGATCATGATATTCAGCTTATATATCACGTTCCAAACCCAGTTACATTCTCATGTTTTCGCTTATACATATTTAATAATTAATCTCAGGCTTAGGCCAAGGTAATAACTTTGCTTAAGCTTATCCAGTTTCATGTTTAGATTTCAGTTACAAATGTAGTATTCGTTTCCATGCTCAATCTCATTTCAAACCTGGTATCTTTACCCTTACTTGTTCAGTCGCATGTTCATTAGTTGGTTCAGTCATGTATTCACGCATCAGATATATGTTATCAGGTTATTTGTAATACTAGTCATGCAGTCATGCATCAGTTTAGTCATAAAATCATTCATCAGGTATGCATGCTCAATATGAATCTCAGTAAGGTCAGTCATGTAGCAATGTTTCAATTGTTCATGTTCAGAATGTACTTCAGCATATCGTTTCTCCCATCTCAGTCTGTCTCATTCGAGGATAAATGTTCCAAAGGGGGAGATATTGTAATACCACGTACTTTTACCTAGCTAAAATTCATCCCAACAATAATAAAGACTTGTTTCAAAGATGAATCCACTTTTATACATGTGGTATTTGCAAGATTTTCACCTAGTTATTGTATTATGCCTTAGTTTCAGATCCTAGATGTTCAGTCATGATTCAGTTCATAGGTGCTCTGTGCATCGTCCCAGTTTTCCTCAATACCACAGTCAAGTCAGTATTCTTCTATGGATATATTTTCCCAAAGGGGATATACACTATGAACCCCCAAACGTTCTTGACAAAAAAATATCCCATTCTTTTTTTACGTAATGAATCCAGTTTGGAGTAGTTGGTACCCATAGGTTTACCCTATTACTCCAATATCAGTTGTATGCCTTGTATCACGTTCCATACCCAGTTACGTTCTCATATTTTCATTTATACATATTTTGTAATTAAGCTCAGTTTTAGCCCAAGAATAGCTTTTCTTAAGCATATCCAATTTCATGTTCCGATTTCAGTTACAAATATGGTATTTGGCTCCATGATGGGTTCTCATTTAAAACCTTGTATCTTTACCCTTACATGTTCATTCGCATGTTCATGAGTCGGTCAAATCTTGTATACACGCATCTGATAAGCCTTATCAGCTTATCTGTAATCCTAGACATGCTGTCAAGAATCAGCTCAGTCTTTTGAATTATATATAATATATGCATGCTCAGTATGAATCTTAGTAATATAAGTCATGTATTCATATTAAAGTTGTTCATATTCAGATTATATTTTAGATTATCATTTCTCCCATCTTAGTCAGTCTCATTCGAGGATGAATATTCCTAAGGTAGAGATATTATAATACCCCATAATTCTACCTAACTTAAATTCATCCCAAAAATAGTAAAGAATTGTTTCAAAGATGAATCCACTTTTATACATGTGGTATTTTCAATATTTTTAACTAAGTTCATGTATTATGCCTTAGTTTCAAATCCTAGATGTTCAGTCATGATTCTGTATGTAGGTGTTCTATGTATCATCCCAGTTTTCCTCAGTACTAATGTCATGTCAGTATTTTTCTATGGACATAGTGTCCCAATGGGGGTGATACACTTGAACCCCCAAATATTCATAAAAAAAACATGCCATTCTTTCTTCATGTAATGAATCCAGTTTGGAGTAGTGGGTACCCATAGGTTGACCCTTTAGCTCCAATCTCGGTCAGATATCATGTGTTCAAGGTACTCAGTTCAGATCACGATATTTTTCTCATGTATCATGTTTCATACCCAGTTACATTCTCATGTTTCCTCTTATGCATATTTAGTTATTAATCTCAGACTTAGCCAAAGGTAATAACTTTTCTTAAACTTATCCAGTATCATGTTCAAATTTTAATTACAAATGTGGTATTTGGTTCCATGCTCTGTTCTCATTTCAAACATGGTATCTTTACCCTTAGATGTTCATTTGCATGTTCATGAGTTAGTTCAGTCATGTATTCACGCATCAGATATACGTGATCAGCTTATCTCTAATCCTAGTCATACAGTCATACATTATCTTAATCCTAAAATCATGCATCAGATATGCATGCTCAGTATGGATCTCATAATGTCAGTCATGTAGTCATGTTTTAGTTTTTCATGTACAGTATATACTTCAGCTTATCGTTTATCCCATCCCAATCAGCCTTATTCGAGGATGAATATTCCCAAGGGGGAGATATTTTAATACCCCATACTTCTACCTTGCTTAAATTCTTCCCAAAAATGACATGTTTCATTGTTGAATCAAATTTTATACATGTGGTACTTTCAAGGTTTTCAACTCAGCTCATGTATTATGCCATAGTTTCAGATCTCAAATGTTCAATCATAATTCTGTTGGTAGGTACTCTATGCATCATCCTAGTTTTCCTCAATACCGCAGTCATGTAAGAATTCTTCTATGGACATAGTGTCCCAAGCGGGAGATACACTATGAAACCCCAAACGTTCATTAAAAATAACATCACATTCTTTCTTCACGTAATGAATCCAGTTTGGAGTAGTGGGTACCCATAGGTTGACCCTTTAGCTTTGATCTCTGTGGTATGCCTTGTGTTCAAGGTAATCAGTACAGATCATGATATTTAGTTCATGTATAATGTTCCAGACCCAGTTACATTCTCATGTTTTAGCTTATGCATATTTAGTAATTAAGCTCAGGCTTAGACCAAGGTAATAGCTCTTCTTAAGCTTATCCGGTTTGATGTTTAGATTTCAGTTACAAAAGTGGTATTCAGTTCCATTCTCATTTCTCATTTCAAACATCATATCTTTACCCTTACATGTTCAGTCTCATGTTCATGAGTCGGTTTAGTCATGTAATCATGCATCAGATATACGTGATCTGCTTATCTGTAATCCTAGTCATGAAGTTATGTATCAGTTCAGTCATAAAATCATGCATTAGATATGTATGCTCAGTATGAATTTCAGTAATGTCAGTCATGTGGTCATGTTTTGGGTCGTTCATGTTCAGAATGTACTTCAGTTTATCATATCTCCCATCTCAGTTAGTCTCTTGTGAGAACAAATGTTCCCAACAGGGAGATATTGTAATACCCCATACTTTTATCTAGCTTAAATTCATCCCAAAAATATTAAAGAATTGTTTCAAAGATGAATCCACTTTTCTAAATGTGTATTTTCAAGATTTTCAGCTCAGTTCATGTATTGTGCCTTAGTTTCAAATCCCAGATGTTCAGTCACGATTCAGTTCATAGGTGCTCTGTGCATCATCCCAATTTTCCTCAGTAATGAAGTCAAGTCAGTATTCTTCAATGGACATGGTGTCCCAAGGGGGAGATACACTATGAACCCCTAAACATTCATGACCAAAAAATATCCTATTCTATTTTCACGTAACAAATCCAGTTTGGAGTAGTGAGTACCCATAGGTTTACTCTGTAGCTCCAATCTCGGTTGTATGCCATGTGTTAAAGGTACTCAGTTCAGATCATGATATTCGACTCATGTATCATGTTCCAGACCCAGTTACATTCTCATGTTTCCTCTTATGCATATTTAGAAATTAAGCTCAGGCTTATCCTAAGGTAATATCTTTTCTTAAGCTTATCCAGTGTCATGTTCAGATTTCAGTTACAAATGTGGTATTCGGTTCCATGTTCAGTTCTTATTTCCAACCTGGTATCTTTACACTTACATGTTAAGTCGCATGTTCATGAGTCAGTTCAGTTATGTACTCACTCATCAGATATGCCTGATCAGCTTATCTACGATCCTAGTCATGCAGTCATGTATCAGCTCAGTCATAAAATCATGTATCAGATATGCATGCTCAGTATGAATCTCAGTAATGTCAATCATGTAGTCATGTTTCAGTTGTTCATGTTCAGAATGTACTTCAGCTTATCATTTCTCCCATCTTAGTCAGTCTCATTCGAGGACGAATATTCCCAAGGGTAAGATATTGTAATACCCCTTACTTTTACCTAGCTTAAATTCATCCCAAAAATATTAAAAAATTGTTTCAAAGATGAATCCACTTTTATTCATGTGGTATTTTCAAGATTTTCATCGATACCAAATTTTCCCAAATCCAACACCTGGGTGACGAATTAGAGCCATTTTAGTAAGATAATGTCCCACCTGAGCCATCAGCGCATCGCGGAGCAGGTAAAAATAACAATCATCTAAATCCAGTTAGCCTCCACGATTATGGTGCGTCGCTCCAGGTCTCAAATTTACAATGGTCCATTTTTCCAGTGTCTCAGCGTGATACCACCACATTGCGGTGAACTTTGTGGTCATAAACAAAGTGGAAACGCGATAGCTAGGCGGCGCACCCCCATTCAATTTCCCATTTATCACTTTCCAGTGACTTGGTGCGACGGTGGCGCGACGCGCCAAGGATGAAAGTTGAGAAATTTTCACATAATTAAAATACGCATCCAAGGGTTAAAAGGGTCAATCTCCCACCCCTATATAAACCTAATAACGTGTGATTCAGCTATATTTCACCTAAAATATATTGTTTCTTGCAAGTTACTCTCAAGAATAAGCTAGGGTTTTCAGTTGACGATTCAAATCCAAGACCCAAAATCAAGAATCTCTCCATCAATCTTTGTAGAATCAAGAACTAAGGTATGCATAGTGTTGATTCATGGAATTCTGTTTTCCATGAAGCTCAAGAAACCTTTTTAAAACTACATGTCATGATGTTCTTGTTTTGAATTGATTATGTTCATGTTGTAATTGTTGTATGATTTCCAAGATTCCATCCTTATCATGATTTCATTAAACTATGTTTGTATAAGGTTGAAATTCATGCAATTGAGTTAAATTGTGGAACCATGTTGTATTAAATTGATAATCGTACCTATGCCCTAAATGTGTATACAAGGTGTCTAATAATATGCCCCAATGAATGAATGATGATCAAGTACTTAGTTTCCATGTTTCAAGATCATGTCATGCCTCTTAAGTTATGCTATACCTACTTAATTAAGATGATTCCCATGTAACCTATGCATTGTGATTGCTTGATGAGATGTTCATAAGATTAGAAGTATGAAATTATTCCATGTTTATATGCATTACTATCAATGTACAACATTATGATGACCATGTGCTTCATGAAATCCCCAACTATGAAATTATGAATTGTTGATGTTTGTCATGTGTTTAAGAATTGTCAGGTCCTATCAGTTTCATGCTATCAAGTCCTAGGGGTACTTGTACCCAAAAATTTAGTTATGTGCCTAGAGACAGTGTCATTATTTCACAATACTCTCAGTCAAGCCATGATCAGTAGAATTCAGTCAGTCATGTGACTCAACAAAACTCAGCAAACTCAGTATCAGTCCAGTCTCACTCAGTAATCTCAGTAATCTTAATAGTCCAATAATTTCAGTGATCTCAGTACTCATTAATCTCGGTAACCTAAATATTCCTAGAAATCCCAGTAACTTCAGTACTCTCCATCAGTCCTCAGATCTCAGTACTAATCCGTCAGTCAATGAAACTCAGTGAAATCAGTTTAGATCTGCTAAACAATACCAGTAGTATCAGTTCAGTTCAGTTAATCAGTTCAATGTTTATTCAGTTGGAAGTAGGATTCAGCACTGAGTGAACCCAAGGATAGGGACTAACCTATTATTCAGTAGAGGGTTAGATCTTTAGAAGAAATCCTTGTGTTCCAGAACTACGTAGCCAGCGTAGGTTGAGATGTACCCTACGCTTTGGGATTTATACATCTTGTTTAGGTTACCTACCAGAAGGGGTTGATGGAAGAGCTCCCTGTCAGAGAGGTTACACTCACAGCTTGTCTTTACCCGTGGCACGATACTAACACCCTTCCAGCTGGGGTAACAGGTTGAACCCCACGAATCAGTTCTGGGGAATATCAATTAGATGATTACCTCTCACAGTCTTAGTCTTAGATCTAGTCTCAGTAATAGAACTCAATTCTGTTCGACGGAAATCTAGAACTGTCAGATACAGTTAACTTAGTACAGTGCGAAACTCACCTAGTTTCATTAGTATCATGACTGTCAGATACAGTCACTCATGTCATCAGTATTCAGACTCAGTAATCATGTTATCACAAACCCAGTTAATAGTATATTAATTTATACAAAATTTGTGTTATCAGTATTCAGTTTCATGACTGTCATATACAGTCAATCAGACCGATTTTTTATAATAAGAATTATCAAAAATAGTCATTCCTTTATCAGTAATATAACATCACTTCCTTAGTACTCTATAGACTTAGTTATTCAGTATCATAGTATTAGTACTCAGATATCAATAAATCCTTGTTATTAGAATTCATGAGTCAGTGTTATCACGATCTAAGTTACAGTCACGTAGCCATGCATGTATTTTTGCGTTCAAGTTAGTCAGTCAGTAATATTGTTCATGCATATGAACTCCTTGCATTAAACCTACCTCACGTGCATACTAGTACATTGCAACGTACTGACGCATTTGTGCTATGGTGTTTTACTTTATGCCATAGGTTCAGAAGCACACGCTCTATAGCATCAGTAGCTTTTTAGATTCTAGCAGCAGTAGATTTGTAGTGAGTCCTCATCATTCGGGGATGATATAATTAATTTATTAATATTTATTATCCTAGTTCAATATCAGTAGATCGAGTTAGTTGGAGACATATTCCTTCAACTCCTTATTTAGTTCAGTTTAGAGGCTTTCAGACTATAGTATGCCAGATAGTTTCTTCAGATTTGTTTTTGTATTTGTTACATCATTTTTGGACATTGTTTTATCATATGTTTATTCAGTTTTGAACCTTGTGGCCTTACAACTTTTACATATTCTGCATAATTTCATTAGATGATTTAGTGCTCAATTACAGATATCAGTCATGGGTTAGATTGTGGTCCATCAGGGTCATGAGCACCGTGTGGTATTTTGACTACCAGATTCAAGGCATTATAGTAGCTTATGAGTTAGAATTGCTGTAGATTTGGCATCAGTACTTTTGAAGTTTCATGTATCTTTGCCAAAAAATGTATTGGTGACTCAACTTCTACTATACCTATAGAGAGTGTGGATATGAAAGATAGTACTTCTTACGAAGAAGTCTTTATTGAGGTCTTTGTCCATTAGTTTCATTGGTTGAAGAATAATGAAGTTCCCTTGGTTAATGTGCGATGGAAAAATCAGTCTGTTGAGGGAGATTACTTGGGAAACAGAAGCAGATATACGAGTCAAGTATCTTTATCTTTTATCTATAAATTTGGATTTAGCTTGAGGTAATGGTTTATCTAGAATTTTTATCTAATTTTCTATCTCAGTTATCCAGCCATCCTCATGTCAATGAATGCATTCATGACTTTAGTTTAGTCTATGTATCATGTTTCTGGTTTAGTTATCAAACCATGATTCAACTCAAAATTATTTTGTATACGATCTCAATTTTCACAGTATCTCAGCTTAACCTATTTCAGTCGGGGATAAATGACACCAAGGGAGAGATATTATAATATCCCACAAGATTGTAGACATATTTCAAGCTTCTAGATCCATGTTTATAGGGGTTCAATGCATTAATTTTACACTAAGTACAAATGACTAGGCCATTTTTGAGACCTCAAGATTTTGAGGATTTTATTTTTGGACTTCTTGAGATTGAAACGCTAATTTATGAGTTGAAATATATTTAGGGATGTCAAAAGGATCATTCGAGAGAGTTTTGGCATTTTTGAAATTATTTTGGGGTATTTTTGGACATACAAGGTAGAATACCTCCGCATTTTATATGTGTCACAGAGGATGGAACTCTGCAACAGCCTCTGTAGAGTTTAGTCTCTGTTATAATCTCTGCGCCATGGAGGATAACCCCCATGATAGCTTTCTTGCCATAGAGGTTGTATTTTGCAGCATTATTAATATGGGGTCCAAGGGGAATTTTAGTCTTTCCCCCTCACCCCCAACAACCATTTGACGAATTAAAACCCTAAGAGGGACATCAATTGCCCCATTCTCTATCAGTTATCAAACGTAGACTCATCCCCCTTCTCCCAGAACACAATATTCAAGTTTGTCTTCACAGATTCAAGAATACAAGTTCTAATTCTAAGATTATTCTTTAAGAATTCATGTAATTAGCACATGTGCGGGATTCATAAATGAGTTCTTTCCACCCATTGAGTCCTCAAACCTCTTTTTGTTTATGTGTGAATTTTTTATCCTCTTTTATGAAAATATCAATGTTAAACAAGAATTTATCTATCTTTCCTTAGTAGTTGTCAATTCAAGCGATGCCAATATGTTTCCCCATGTGAATTATGCACTTTATGATTTAAATTCCAATCACCCACATTATCTGTAGCTGAAACCATGTTAACTTACTATTTATGAATTAAACTATGTGATAATGTTATCCTCCCAAGTTTAACATATCCCTATACTATAAAGATCATGGCTTCCGTAAGTTTAGTGGAATGTGGTATGTTTGGGTCACTGAATCATGACTTCCTAATAGTGTTTCAAACAATGTTATTGTATTTAATATCTCATTTAGTGCTGGTGGGTTATGAACACCCGATCCCTATATGTTTTTACATCTTTTTATATTCATGTAAAAAGGCAGTGAGACTATATTTTATTATCATATTCAGATTATCATGTTCATGCTGAGCACTTACTATTACAGTACCATGTCATTTAAGGAAATAATAATACCAATGTCATTCAATTGAAAGAAACACATAGAACCGAGCGAGTGTAGGGGTGATACCTCCCCCATCAGTTAGGCATGAGTCATTAGTAATAGTCCCTAAGTTCCAGACCTATGGAACCACAGTAGATTATGAGGGGTCCCCCGTTAGTTAGTCATGATACCCTCATCCTTTGGGGCATCATCCTTGTGGATCCACTTCGTTAGTCATGTACTGGTACCCTTGGCAAGGTACTAGCGCCATTTCTACTAGGGTTATAGATTAAACCCTGATAGCTCATATTGGGGCATGTTACTTATAGTTAGCTCCTATAATCTCAGTTTAGTATTTAGACTAGATTAGATCAGGTTTGAATGACCAAGTGTATAGTTATCAGACATTCAGTTATTTATGTTATACAGATTATCTCAGTTCGTAATTTACTTGGTCTTGCATTCTTTTTACATGTTCATTCATCCATGTTTTGTGTCTGCATATATTTTAGTTATCCCCTAACTCACGTACCAGTACATTCAAAGTACTAACAATATTTTCTTTTTTGTGCTATATTGATTTCACAATATAGGTTAGAATTCTCAGTTACCAGATCGCCATTATCCAGCTCAGACCCATTCAACAGCAATAGTGGTGAGTCCTCATCCATCAAGGACAGGTTATATTCTGTTATTTTTAGTATTCTTTCATTTCAATCTTTGAGAGTTAGTTTGGGGTTTGTACCATCAACTCCACATCTTAGAGGCTTTCAAACTAGATTTTTTAGATATTAAGGTTTTTAGATATTTAGATTTATTTTTAGTAACTTCTATTAGAAATTTAGGTATATTGATATTTGTTTCATTATCCCACCTTGACAATAAATATATCAGTTCAGCTTCCGCATATGATACTATCTCATTATTTTATTTAATAGTCATAGCAGGTACCAGATCATGGGTTAGCTTGGGTTACTCGTGTCCTTAAGCACCATATTTCTACAAGGGGTAGCCTCAGGTCATGAAATTGCTTTCAAATTGACCAGCAATGTCAGGTAGTTTCTCAACATAGAGACTTTAGTAATTAAGGTTCAGTGGAGCAACCACCCAGTAGAGGAGGCTACTTAGGAGATCGAGAGTGATATGCAACCCCAGTATCTTCATATGTTTTATGATTTAGGTACCTTTTAATTGTTTACTTTCAGGGATGAAAGTTTTTTTTGTAGTGGCTATTGTAATGACCCTCCAGGTCATTTTCTATATTTTCACTCTTTTTTACTATTTAAATCTATCCAAAAGCTTCCCCAAATCATTTATGACTTACTGGAACTAACAGTTCGATTACCAGGCAGTTCATTTGGTTTATAGCAAATTCCTGATTTTAAAGTCTTCATTCGTTCAAATTGGATACTGGGTAAAAGCTCTAATTAAACGACCTTGTATTCCAATTGTAATAGTTCCAATAGACGTAGAACAATGATTTATGTTAGGAGGACCATTTGTTCAAGACTCGAGGCTCCCAAACTCATATCAGGATATTGGTTAGAAGTTAAAAATTATGGAAATTAGGTGTGGGACCCATTTTTCATTAAAATAACCCTTCTTGGAAATTTTTATTATGTTATTTAATTTGGAATGTAAAATTTTATAGGGTAGCTTTATTCATTTATATATATGGGATTCCAAATAAATCCTGAGCGGTTGGAGGAAACTAGTTCCAAGTCTCAACTGATACTGGTGCATCATTGAAGCTCTCATAAGGTCGCTTGAGCGAATGCTGCTAAAGTGACTTGGTGGTTGCTTAAGCTGCTTGGCATCATCCAACAGACATCTCTTAAGCGATACCTTTGATGCTTAAGAGGCCAAAGGTCTCTTAAGAGGTATTTGGGCTAACACCAGATGTTGCTAAAGAGACACTGTAATTTGTGACAGTTTAATTGGCTTAGTGTTAGCTTAAGTTACACTTGTTGAACTGGGAAGGGTATAAAGACCCCACTTAGCCCGATTGTCACAACTTCTAATCTATTATCTAGAATATTTTATCCTAAAAAGTGGGAAAACATGAGAGAATCATTTGTGGGTTATTTTGGATCTTTGGTAAAGTTAATTTACGCGTTTCTTCTTCAAATTTATGGTAAGCTTTCATTATTTTCAGAGTTAATTTCTCCATCATTTTCTTAAATACCTAGAATCATGGTGGCTTGGTTATAGCATCGTTGGATCTTAAAATTTATCCATTTTTTAGAGGGTAAATGTTCCTTGATCATAGAGGGATGTTGTGTTGGTTCTGAAAGTGTAATTCCATAAATGGGCCCCGCATGCGATTTTTACATAAGTTTGGACTCGAAGAACAATAGCGCAATATGGATATCATTGTTATCATTTTGATGTGTAGGTTATGATTTTGATAGCATGACATCTTTCAAAAGAAAAGAAAAATAGGTTTTAAGCAAATTCTTTAGGCTGTTATACAGTTTCCAGGTAGGCTAGATTTACCCTCTTCATAGAATGGGCTATTTCATAGCATGATTATGATATTAATCTAGACATGGGGTGGGTTTAGGTATTGGAGGTATGATTGAAAATATTTGGGCTAGTTGGACTTTTTAGTGTATCGTGAAACCATAATTTAGGTGTAATTGACTTAGTTTCACATGTTTTAGGGAGAATTGCAATCTTATGGCTAATTATGGCATATTTCACATCTAGAATGGAATTTTGATATCTTAACCTTTTTTGGGTAGAATTTGCCTAAAATGGATTTTGGGGATTAGAAGTCGAACCCTCCGGTGCACTTTATGCCAAGATATATGCTAGATTTTGTAGCATAAATTAAAAATTATATACATTTATTAATGCTTATTTTGGGATCTTGAAGAGATTAGATGCTTATTGATTATGATTGTCCGGTAGTTTAGAGTTAGTGCTAATTTCAAGTAAGTTCCAATGGATAATTATTTTGATTTAGTGATATGGCTTATGATTGTTGTTTATTTACATGTTCTATTTATATGGTCTAATCACAAATGAGTCCCTGTCTGAGTTTGGAAATCGATGATGATAAAGATATATGAATTCTAATTTGATTCTGACAATTGATGATAATAATAATAATATTTGAGTCCCACATTATGTTTCGCATTTGATGCTGATGCTGATAATTTTAGTCCCGATTCAAGTCCCACAAATGATAGTATTGATGATGATACTATTGACGTTGGTTCAAGTCTAGTAGTTGGAGTTTTCTATGATATGATATGGTTTGAATAAATTGGCGTGCTAATTAGTAATTTATAATTATTTCTTATTTAATTAACTTCTTTATACCCTCCAAGCTTATGGGGACCTTCGTTGGGTTGTTTACTTTTCCACACTCATTAACTTCTGGGGTCTAATTTAGTAGTTATTATCACATTATATTTATGTTACTTTTGCTTATTCATTTACTTACATATGCACGATAGTATTGGAACATATTTCCAAGTCCACCTATTTCTCCTTGACTTAGCTTATTTTATCTTGTATTTTTTAATAGTTATATCATGATTTGTCTTAGTCGGCTGATGATACCTACTGAGTACCCATAGTTTTAGTACTCATACTTCACTTTTGTACCTTTTTGGTGTGGATTCAAGTATTAGTTACCGCCATTGATGTGATGCTTGCACAAGGTTGATTTTGGAAATTAGGAGAGCTCTTAGAGTCATAGTTATCCTTTTTCCTTCTACTTATCTATGTCTAGTATTTAATTTTTGAGACAGATTGTATTTGAATATTCAGTACTTATGGTTCATTTGTAGTAGCTCTTGTACTGACATTATTGAGTCTTGGGATAGTAGTTGACCCTTTATCTATCTATTAGACTGTTATGACAACCTTACTATTTTTTTAACTCTTTCAATGTTGATTTCTGAGTTTTAAAGGATTTTCCACCAAGTTAGCCCATTATGTCTAGCTTAGGGCTACGGTTTAGCTTACCTACTGGCGGGATAAAGTAGGCTATATCATGACTTTTAAAATGAGTCTTGACAAATGTTCTTTACTAATATTTATTTATTAGTTCTTCTAAGGATTGTTGGGGAATATGCCTAATTTCTGATAGTAAAGTCGATTTGGGTATTTAGCTGTAATTCAAACTTGTTGGTTCTTGTTTTTAAATCTTGACTCTTTTGAGTGGCAGAAGGCTAAGATAGATTTTTGAATTTGGATACTTAGCCATCAACATAATTGTCTAGGTAGTTGTGAATGAGTAGTTCAACCTTGGTGTTTAAATTTTAGCTATGATTTGTACAACTTTATTGCTTCCCTATTTTCTTGATTTTTTTTTATTAGACATTCATTTATGGGCTGGCTAAGCCTGCTCCATATCCACCTGTTTGGTCTTCTTTAGTTCAAATAGATTATGGTTGATAATTGTTTGAACGATTGCTCGTTAGAACTTGATGTGGTTTTTGCTCCTCTTGAACTTGATTTTCAATTGTCATTAGAATTTGGGATTGTCTTCATAGAGAAGTATGCTCAAATTGGACTTAGCATAGTTTTATCCTCAGTTGGTGGGATATTTTTTAGCATATCATTTAGTTTTGAAAGATTGAGGTTTGGAATCCTAAGTGATAGTTTTGACGGTCATGTAGATTATGTAGCATCAATAGGAGATCAAAGGCTTTGACCATCTCCATTTGTGTGTTTCGGTAGATCCTGATGGGCTTATTCTTATGCTTGACATAATGGATCTTTAGTGGATCATCTTTAGCTGATTTAGGATAATATGCTAGGATTATGTGAACATGACTAGGATGATACTTTTCATAGTTTAGAGTAGATAACAGGTTTAGAAAGGCAAAAGAAGGTTAAATTTGGATATTGACATTATTTTTATAATTCATGCCTTGGATTTCCTTTCGCTTAGTCATGTTTTATATTAGTGTGATAGTAGTGTGATGTATTTTGTATTTTCATTCATGAACAATTCTCCATTCATTTGGAGTATATTTGGTTGTTGTAGTTGAGTTTTGTTTATTTGTAAAGTAAAGTAAAGAAGTTGGCAGAAAAAGAGATACCTACACCAAAATCCCTTAGAAACATCATCTCTTGGTAGAGGTTATCTAGCAATTTATTCTTGGGCCATATGAGGCTAGTACATCATTCTTATAAGCTTTTAGGCTCTTTCTATCCATTGACTTTAGCATATGAAAGTCCTTTTATATAACGACCTAATAATTTGATGAATTACGTGAAATATTTGTTTCTTTATGAAATAAATATTTTACCCCTCCCCATTCTTGTATTATGATATTTCTATGGTATGGGGGTAATTTTTATGATTTTCGATGCTTCTTTTGTGCCTTTGATGCAATGTTTTGTTTCTGGTGGCTTCGACAGCCTTATTATAGACCTATGTGGTTATCTTTTGATCTGTGTGATGGATATTTGAATGAACTGCATCGACAAATCTATAATGTCAATTGAAGGGTGGTAACATGTTTGGTCTGGTTTTAAAAGTTTTCAATCTCATTTTGACTATCGGTTTAGAAATCATGATTTTGGGTTTCGGGGGTCAACTTTATGAAAACTCCATCTTTTTAAAAATCCAAATTTTCCAACATATCAGAAACATCAAATTTAGTGAGGTTAAATAGTTCATTTACGTAAATCAGACTCTAAATGAAAGTCGAGTCCTTGGAGGAAACTTGGACAAGTTTCAACTATTATCTGGTGTCGGAGAGGATAGTTTGATCACACAAAGGGTGATTGCGATTGCAATACCTTCTCTTGAGTTCAGATAGTGCGATTTCATACCTAGGAGAGCGATAGCACTATTTAAATACCTGGTATGGGTATAAATTAACCCTTTAGGTTGCGATTTTGGGCATTTTCCACCTTGCCTCTTAAGAGATAAATTGTAAAATAAAGTAAGAGCTTAAAAGTGAAGCTCATGGGTGTTTCGGAAGCTATATTAATGTCTATTTCTATATTCTATAATTGATTTAAGGCGAGATTTCATCCGTTTTGCGAGATTTCATCCTTTTCTTATTCTAATTCTTGATTCATTGTTTAAAACCCCAAAACCTTATTACTTCATTTATCCCTAAATTTTACTTCTTTTCACTTGTATAATGTTTCTAGATTACTATAATTACTAGATTTTCTTTAATTTAAACTTTAAATCACCTTTCCTTAATTTAATTTTCACAACACCTTTGATTCTTTGATTTATAATGGATTTAAAAGGTTTTATTCAGTAAAGGTTAAAAATAGTTTTTCTTCGATTTGAACCGCAATTTTAACTCAATTTGACTTGGGTTTTCAGCTATAGATTCCTAAAGGTATGGAAAATATGTTTTTAAAGTAAAGTTCTGATTTTTCCCTTTCTTTCCAAAAACCCATTTCGTTGCACCATTTTGACCTTAAACGAAAAATAGGAAATATCGGTATCATTGGCTTTGCTTTGATGCATAGATTCTGTATTTATTGGTTGTAGTTGGTTTTAGGATTATTCTTACGAAGTAAGGTCATGGGTTCAATGTGTAATGGATTGGTTTCAGCGTTCGAGGTAAGTTATGGCTTAATTCTTTTCACATTGGGTTAGGTAGTGAATTTGTAAACAAAATTCATGTTAATAGTGAGAACTAATCATGAAAAATAGCTATCTATGTGTTGTGCCAGATTGCAGGCTTATGTGTTGTATAATCATTGGGTTTTTGAGATATTAAGTGATATGTATGATCGAGTGGGGTCCAGGTGACATTGATAGCCTGAAATACATGTGGATAATTATATTGTGTTGATGAAATAGCTATTGTGGTACCACTGGAGTATTATGTTATATTCATACTTATGTGAGATTTTATGGATGGCGATAATAAGTAGATTTGGCTCGCATGGTTGTCGAAATATATCATTTTGGTTTGTTGTGGAAATATATCATATGGTTTATTGTGGAAATATATCATATGGTTGGTTATGGAAATGCTAATCATGATTGTTTGAAATTCTTGTATCGTTATCCTCATGGCATCACATGCATAATTTCACTTGTTTGATGTATGCTTTAAATATTTATACCTGTTGTTGAATGTGTACTTGATTTATGCCTTATGATATGTATGTGCTCTGGAAATAATAGAATTACTAGAAATATTAGAAATATTTGAAATATTGAAATTACTAGAACACTGAAAATATTGGAAACATCAAATTTTATGGACCTTCTCACAGGGTTATGTCGGGGAAGAGTCATGGATATTGGTTGTATACGGGTAGACAAACAATCCATGGGCCCTAAATTGGGAAGCATTAGCTCTGTAGGTGTATGTGGGGTGGTATAAATGATGACGAACCCTCCATGGGTCCCACATTGGTAAGTATTGCCTCCATGGGGTTATACTAAGGTTGTGCAACAACCTCATATATCATCATAATCATCATGGTTATTATGTTATCTTTATTACGATTATGATGTGATTTTTTTTCTGTTTGAAATATTACCTATCTAATTGATCTATCTCCTTATACTTGCACTTGATGATCTTGCAGGTATATTGTCCTTCCTTTTCCTACCAGTATGTTACATTGTATACTTGTGGTCATTTCTATGTTTTTTGTTATCTATGTGATATAGTAGAATTACTAGTCCAAGAGGTATAGGCTACCATTATGGGACATTTTCTAATTGCAGGTGACGTTCCCTTAGTGTGTATTTTGTATGTCTTATTTTCTACTTTTCTTGGTCATCCTAGGTTACCTACTGAGTATAAGTAGATAGAACACACTTACTTTACCTTTCTAGTGAAGATCCTGGTTCGGGTATGCCCCATATTGACTGATTCGAATGACTATTAGAGTTTTGAAGGTAGTGGATGATTTTCAGGCACCCGGATATCTTCTACTATCTTCTCTATTATTAGAAAATGTATTTAGTAGTTATCAGAGACAAAGTTGTATATATTGGATGTCTTATTTATAATTATTAGATTCGAGATGTACTAGATACGTTCTTATACTGTTGACATTAAGTTTTGGGAGTTATAGTTGTGTTGTTAATTGTATTTTTTAACGCCCCAATTATCTGAACTAGAACGCTACACGGTACTCATAACCCTGAAGGACCACAAGCTAATCCATGACTGATATCTGTACTTGTACACTGCATAATATATAAATATAAATGTGGAAACATGAACTGAAGGCCATAAGGTTCAATACTGAATATAATCTGAGTAATAAAATGTTTGAATAAAGAGGTATCACAATACCAAAACAAAACTGAAATACTGAAGTCATAATCTAGTCTGTAATCTAGTCTGCGTCTAGTCTGAAAGTCTCTACTGTTGGAATAATCTGAATAAGGAGCTGATGGGACATGTCCCCAACTAACTCTGACTAATGAACTAATTAATGAGAAGATAGAGAAATAATCATTCCTTGAAGGATGAGGACTCACTTCTAACTCTGACTGCTGAAATTTGCAATGTTACAGCTGCTCTGGAACTTGTGCCTCTAAACCTATGGTGTAAAATAAAACACCATAGCGTAAATGCGTCAGTATGTCTGAATATACTGAGTATACAAGTGAGGTAGGCTAAATGCAAAGGGTTTATATGCATGAACAATGCTGACTGATATGAACGTGAGAATACATACATGCATAAGTAACTATAACTGAACTCGTGGTGATACTAACTACTGAGTCAGAATACTTACAACATGAGTTTACTAATACTGAGATACTGATAGATGAATGACTATTTCCGACAGTTCAAATTATGAAGAACTAGTCTGATTGACTGTGTCTAACAGTCTTGAAACTGAATACTGATAACGTAAGCTATGACGACTGATCTAACTGATATAACTGTGATGATCAGCCTAACCGATGTAACTGATACTGAGCGACTGTATCTAACAGTCTAAATCTTCTAATAATGATTAAGAGTGACTAAGCTTGAGATCAGGCCTAACTAACGGGTGATCTCTGGAACTGCTATTGAGAATATTCAACTAAATCTGAGACTGAGATTAAGTCTATCTGATGGGTGACCTCTGTAAGTACTGATACTGAATAAATTTATATTAGACAAAGCCTACCTAGCAGGTGGTCTATGAATCTTTTGAACTATCTGAGTTCCTTACTGAGATTAATGATTGTATCTGACAGTCCTGATTTCTGAGTTCAACTCTTAAAACTGATACTAAAACTATAACTGTGGGAGTTCTTACTTAACCGACATGCCCCGAGTCTGAACTAGTGGGGTCCAACCTGTAACCTTAGCTGGAAGAGTGTCAATACCGTGCCACGGGTAAAGACCTCTCTATTCAAGCCTATCTGATGGGTGACCCTCATAGGAAGTCTATCCTAAGGAAATATAATAGTCAAGCCTCTCTGACTGATGACAAGCCTTTTTCTGACAGGTGACTCGTACATCCTGTACTGCCTACATAGTTCTAAAGTTCAGAAATTTCTCCTAACAACTCTGCCTCTCTGACGGGAAGCTGTCATCCCTGCACTCGCTCGGTGCTAGCTCCTACTCCCAACTGAAAGACTCTGAACTGATTCTTAGAACTTGTACTTGAACTGAACAAAAGTTGTTACTTAGTTTCTTACTTGACTGAGCTGACTGAGTTCACTTGGTTCAGTTATCTAATGGAATACTACTGAATCTATTCTCTGATTGAATGATACTAAGTTCTGAATTGATTTCTTGAATGCTACTGAGATCTGAGCTGAGTACTGAACTGAAGCTGGTATGATAATGATACTAAGATTACTAAGATTTCTTAAGTTCTCTAACTGTCTGAGAGTTCTGAATTCTGTAATTGACTGAGTTCTACTGATCATAGCTCGACTGAGATTATCTTGAGACTGACTCGGCTCTAGGCACACAACTTTATTTTTTGGGTACAAGTACCCCCAAGACTCAATGGAAGGAAACTGACACACATGATACTTCTTGATCATAGGAATAGAATCCACAATTCGTACTACCATACATAGAGGATTTCATACTACACATGGTTCTCCAACATCTTATACATGAAAGGGAAAACATATAACATGGGTATACTTGCATACTTCAATATCATGGAAATTCCATATCACAACAACAACTCATAACATCAACACATATCAATAACATGGAATTCATATGGAAACATAAGGAATAGATCATGGACTTGTCATTTAAGCATAGTTAAGTCATAAAAACATGGATTCTATCATTCTTGGCATTTTATCAAACACCTTAGATGCACAACTTTGGTCATAGGTGTACTTATCAATTTGACAATCTTAATTCATCCAAAATTCATGGGTTTCAACTATCCTACTCACATGCTTCATGAAAAACACATCAAGATACAACCTTGAATCCAAACAACAATCATCAACATGAATATAGTCATAACACAACAAGGAAATCACAATTTATAATTTAAAACATGATTCTTGAGCTGCATGGATGAAAGGGATCCATGGATGATTACTACGCATACCTTAGTGATTAAATCTTGAACCAGATCTAATATTTCTTGAAGGTTATTGAATAAATCCTTAAGCTTGCTCTTGATTTTTTTCATGACTAGTGTTTAACCCCTTTGGGAGAGAATCTTCTTGTTCTTAAAGAGATGATCTTGAGAGGAAACCCTAATTTTGTGGTTGAGAGTGTATGAGAGAATTTTTGAGATGTTTAACTGAATAAAAATAGGAAAAAGTTAAGTCCCTTGAGGGTTTTAAGTCGTGGGAAGTTGAGGAAAAAGACCAAAATACCCTTACTAAACAGCTTCCCAATTGCTGAAAATCTAAGGCTGACGACATTTGTGATAAGCCGTCAGACTTGTGATAAGTCATCACAAATGTCATCACTAGGGGCTAGAATTGATGGATTGCTGCCTAAGGCAGATGACATTTGTGATAAGTCATCACACTTTTGATAACTTATCTCAAAATATCATCACTGGGGGTGGATTTTTGCCTAAGGCTGACGACATTTGTGATAAGTCGTTATACTTGTGATAACTTATCACAAAATGTCGTCAGTTAGTTTTCCAGGATGACATGCTAGAGTAAAATGGGCATAACTCTTTTCTCCGATATTTGCTTTTAGCTAAATTGGTATCGTTAAAAAGATAACTCATAGATCTTTTATTTTATATATAGTATATCCTCTAACTTGATATATACAAGGATTTATGGTTGATCGAAGTTGACCTAAGTTTTGACGCTCACTAAAACATGAACGATAGGAAAGCTTTCAACTTGTCCTTGAGTTAGAGTACCTCTATGATCTAAATTCATACTCAAATAGATTTCCACAATACATAATTGATTATCACACTAAATTTACATAGGATTCAAGGCTTTTGGAACATCTACGCATATGAATGACGGATTTTCAATCTAGTACGAAATGGGGTGTTACATATTTTTATGCATTTATTATACTTTTAAGGTTAGGCTTTGGTTTATAACCCTTACCCATGGGGTATTTCTATCTTTCTCCCTTTTCCATATCATTTTGGGTGATACAATTACTCGCCAAAGATCGCCGCAACGAATGCCATCATGGCCCATGGTTTTTGGGTCATGACATTTTAGTAATGGATATTGAAATGACCCTATGGGTCATTTTCTGCATTTTTGTGTAGTTCTGAGGCTTTGAGCCTTCCTATAATGGTTACAGGTTATTTATTACCTACCAGAATTGTTAGTTCACCTATCAAGAAGTTTGTTTGGGTTTTAGGCTCATTTTCTATTTTTGAGCGATCGTTGTTGAGGAATCGGTCTCGAATCAAAACACCTAGAAAACAATAACAATTATGAATTTTGGCAGTGCCATCAACTTTGAAATTTTGATTTTAGGCTGGGGAACCCTACGTTCAAGTCCGAAGGCTTCCAAACATATTTTAGGCTATTGCATAGAATTAAGTAAAACAATAACTATGGGTGCGGGCCCTATATTAAATCAAAATAACCTTTTATGAATGTTTTGATGGTTTTTTTGAGTCTTGAATGCCAAATTTTGTATTGTAGCATATATCATTTGAGTACATGTGGTTCTAAACGAATTCTAGCGCTCGATCAGAGTCCATTTGGACTTAGCAAAATCTAATGTCTGGCATGATCTAGCGCAAGCGCTTAATTTGACCTTCAGTCAGTTTAGCGATTAGCCTTGTACCTTGCCTAGTAGCTTAAGTGAAGGCCTATTCTCTTAAGAAAATATTGCTTAAGAGACACTCGACCACTTAAGTCAAGCTCAAATTTTTATAGAGGATCGCTTAAGAGATTATTTGACAGCTTAACCGATTATTTGACCGCTTTATCAGGGATCGCTTAATTGAAATACCTCGAAATTTTACCCTTGTAAAAAATTCCTGAATCTTGAATCCTTTGATTATTATACGACTCACACCCTTGACTCGTATTGTGTGGGTATGGGTCTAGGACCCTAGTCATATGTTGGTCAGTGCTACATTGGCCAACTTCTGTTCTTGACTTGAGAAGACTCTATACGAGTCTTATGTACATGATACAAGACATATAGTGCAAAACCGTATGTATTCTAGTGTCTAGCCTTGATGTATTTGCTTAGGGTATGACTTGAAGGGTACTAGTCATATGGTTTGGGTAAGAGTTAGGCTAAGAAGTTGTATGTTGGACAAAATGTGATGTCCAACTTTCAGATCAAGGTAAAAGTAGAAGGTACCACTCATATGATGTGGGTACGAGTGGAGGGGTCTAACCGTACCGTTAATCGAGTCATCTAAAAAATTTAAGCTAAGGGTGTTTTAAATATTTCCCACCTCAAGCACTTAAAAACCCACGTCCTATAATCCTATTTGGTCCCTCGTTCCTCATTTTAGAGAATCAAAACACTCTATGAACCTCTCAAGAAGATTTGCTAGGGTTTCATCAAGGTGGTCATATAGAGGCTTAATGATCAAAATCTCTCCGTGAATCTTCGTAAGCCAGACATGTGACTCTTTCTCTATTTTTAGTTCATAAGAATAACATATAAAATAGATAGGTCCTCAAGAAAAAAAGGAGATTGTAGCTTATTTAAACAATTTTGATAAGGAACTCAATTTTTTTTAAAAAGAGTTGGATGTCACAAAACTGTGACTATGAGCCTTCATAATACTATTTAGATTTATTTTTGTATCATCAAGATCTTCATGAAGATAGTCAATTTGAATTTGACATGCTTCGATTTCTATTTTATGACTTCTTTATTCCTCCTTATGTTTTTGTTTAAATCAGACCTCATAACTTTTCTTTTCTTGAGCAAGCTTGTTATATTCATCTACAACCATTTGAAGCTCGTCAGTTATCAAATCTAAGTTAGATTCATGAATATTATAGATGTGAAAATCATGTATTCTTACATCGCTAGATTCACCTATTGCCATAAAGCATATATTGGCGGATTCTACTACCTTTTTAGTGTCATCTTCATCACTCCAGGGTCTAAAGATTTTATTTTTTTGGACAATTTTCTCCTTAACTCAGGACAATTTTGATTAAAGTGACTAGGTTTTCCATAGTAATAGCAATGATCATTGTTTCAGGTGGAATCATTATTCTTGGCACCTTGGGATCTCTGTTGTCTCTGTCTTATGATTTTCCTTGTTACATAGTTTATGAGAGCTATTCCTCCACTATTAGCCTCTTCATGAATGTCCACTTCTTTGGTTGAATAAACATTAAAGGCTATTGGTTTCTTCTTTTACTCCTTATGGTATCTATTAATATAATTTTTCTCATATTCAATAAGATTACCTCGTAGTCCATCGTATGCCATGTCGTGAAGATCTTCATCTTCCATAATGGCATCTTGGTTTCCCAAATTTTTGGTAGACTTTAGACAAGCTTCTGGACTTATAGGTTGTGTGGATAGATCATCCCCATTGATTTTAGTTTGCACATGATCTTATTGAATCTGGAAAACATTAGTTCAATATTCTCATTCTCTTTCATTTCAAACAACTTATATTTATTGAACAGGGTAGTAACCTTTGACTACTTGAATTTGAAGGTTCCTTTATAGGTTACCTCTAATTTGTCACATATTTCCTTTGCGGTATCACAAGTGGATATAATGTCATATACTTCCTCGCTAACTACACAAAAAAGTAAACTTATATAGCATATAAATTAGTTTGAATTACCTGTTGATGTTCTTTGGTGGTCTCAAAGTATTCTAGGTCTTCTATATCGGAACTACTAGATTCTTTGACTTTGTACTTGGCTTCTTCTTGAGTCCTGAAATTTTCTTTGGACCTTTCTTGATGACAACCCAGGCTTGAAAGTCATTTTATTAGACAAAGATTCTTAACTTGATCTTCTAGTAAAAGTAATGTTTACCATTAAAGTATGGTGGTCTTGTGGAGGAAAGACTAATCTGAAGAAGAGCACTGGGAATTTGTAATTGGCTATTTAGTCTTTGCTCACTTGCGGTTAAGAAATACTCTTGGTGAGACCCATTGTGATACCAATTGAAATTCAAGATGGGGTGAATTAAAAATTTTTGTGAGTCGACTACTGACTCTTTTCAGTCAACTCGCCTTCATATCAGTGCACTTCACAAAACAAATTAGATTTAACATAATTAAGAAAATAAATAGTTAAACACAAAGTAAAAACACAGAGATTTATCCTGGTATGGAACACCAATGTGGTTCCTACTTCCACTCCCCTTGGGTTTCAAAGTTTTCTTAGATCGTTCAGGGTCGGGATTGAGTACAATGAAAGGAAAAAAGTTCTGAAGACATATTTTAGCTTCTTAGATCTTATGACACAACTTTAGTTGATGTTACAAAGCTGACTCAATCCTACTCTTTATATAACAATTGTAAACAAAAGTTACAAAGCCTTTTGAAAATAAAATTGAGACATTTTGATTATTCTTATTGAAGTGTTATAACCCATGTCCATCTTTAATCTTCTTCTATTATAGTCTTCTACTACCATTTTTCACAAGGAAACACAAGAGATTTCTCCCCAATCAATGATCCGAATTGATTTCTTAATTGAAGGATGGCACTATATTGTATGTCTATATCGTATATGTTCATATGTGGTGTAATTTCAACAATTGCACATGTCCATTTTACATATGTCCATGTAATGGTTGTGGATTTTCTTTCTTTTGCTTTATGTCCTGATTAATTTGTTCTACCGTAATTTTGGGATTGTGATCCTTCTTTTATTTCTAAGATATTTGATGGATTTGCTTGCCATAATTTTTTAAATGTCATGATCCTCCTTTTCATGATTAATGTTCTTCCATTTTTAGTGCTAGTTCCCTTGCTTGCTTCAATGCTGAGTTAATCTTTTTTATCCTTCATGTTTTTGGGTGAGATACCCTTTAATCTTCCAATATCCTTTTTCTTCCTTTACACAATCTTAGTGATTGATCTGATTATCCTTTATTTTTGGGCCGAAGATTCTCATTCCATTTTGTCGTATTATGACTGATTTACTTGGATTCCGTGGATTGTAAAGTGATGTCCTTCTAACATTAGCAGTCCTTAATTTCTTACAAATATACACTTCTTAGTTTGACATTAGAGAAACATAGATTTAGAAGTCTAACAATCTCTAGAAAAGGTACACTTTATTTAGTAATTATTAACACATAAACTTAGGAGGCTAATGATATGTTAGCTAATGCTAACACATTTGAAGCTTTTAAATAAGAATAATTTCGAAGTCTTAAGCAAATTTTGCCATTTTTGATTGGTTTATGTTTGATTTTTCTATTTTAGATGATATGATAGAGAACCAACAAGAATGGAAGCAAAGAAGTTGAAATCTGAATAAATATGAAGACAAATATGGCTGATGACATTTGTGATAAGTCGTCATCCCTGTGATAAGTTATCAATGTCATCATCAGGAGTAAACAGAGAATTGGCCTAAGTTTAAAGATGTGATGAAATTTTGTGATAAGTATTCAAGGGTCTAATAAGATGTCAAGAATGTCGTCATCCTGAGGCAGCACAGGAGAACTGAAGCAGAGCTTTGACGACATTTTGTGATAGGCCGTCACGAAGCTGATAAGTTGTCAAGTTTGTCATCAGCCTTAAATAGGAATAGCCAAAGCTGAAGAAAGAGCTGATCAAATTTGTGATAAGTCATCATCCTCATGATATGCTATCACAAATATTGTCACCTAATTCGAGGGATTTTTGAATTCTATTATTTTTTTCCATAATTAGGGTGAACTATTTAAAGCTTTGTTTTAGAGTTTTCTAAGGAGATCTGCACATTGAGTATTGACAATAGTTTTTCATATTTTTCTCTCTCTAATTTCTTCGCTTGAAAAAGAAAATACTCTGAAGAGATTATTAGCATTATTCGGGGATTTTCCTTTGTGATCTAATCTGCAATTCACTAGTTATTATTCTTCTTGTAGTAAGTTTAACCTTTCAAGCATGAATACAATTTGTTGTTTTGATTTTAGCATTATGAGTGGATAAATTCCTTTAACCTGAATTATGGGATCTAGGGTTAAGTCTTGATAAGGTGCTAAGTGTTCAATATTCAAAAGGTGGTAGGACTTCTTGATAATTCTGAGGTTTTAATTAACGTTTGTTGGTGGAAAACAATAGATAACACCTGCTTTCGTTTTCTTGACAAAGAAATCAAATATAGTGGGAAGTTAGTTATTGACAGGGACTTGGAAATACTCTATTTAATAATCAGTATTGTAATAAGGTTGGTTAACCTGAGGTAAAATCTGGGCAGTGAATATAAATTCCCAGAGTCCGAGAGGATTAGGTAATTAAATACATAAGTAGGTCGAGAGACATTTAAGCATAACGTCAATAAAGATAACTTGTTCTCCTACCTACCGTGAGAATCTTGAACCACCGTTATCATCTGTCAAGTACTAGAATCCCTAGTGAACATAATTCTGGTTTTTTAGAAACTCTTGATTACGAACACTGATTAAAGCGACCGATTATTAGTTGTTAAACTTAAAACCCCCCATTTCTGGGAACATCCAACTATCAGTTGATTGATTTGCAAATGACTTACGTTCATACCATATTCCATGTGGGATTCAACCCCAACCTAGTTGGGTTTTATATTGACAACGATCACTTATATTCTTATTAAGAGATATAGTTTGAGCGTTATTAAAAATGGCGCCATTGCCAGGGAATACGGTTATAAACTGAAGTTTGTGTGCGCAAATTGATTGTTGGTTAAGTTTCCTATATTTACATTTATTTGTTGTTTTTGTTTATTTGAAGTATCTTTATAGTGTATGCCAAGAACCAAAAGTTCCGGTGAACCATTATTACCACCTAATCCAGAACCTCAACGAATTGGAAAAATGGCAGAATAGCAAGAGGCTGACAAACTGACAGCATTAGCTAGAACTCAAGTGAATGTGCAAAATGTTAGAAACAAGCACAACATCTAAATCCTGAGGACAAAGATTTGGGAGACGAGGAGTTGTTGATTCTTGGTAACCCAAGGCGTGCAGAGCAGATAGCTGCACCAGTATGGCGTAATGTTAACTAAAACCGTCTGTTCTGAGAAACACAAGAGTACTAGCCAGTCCAGTATGATCCCAATGATGATGATGATATCATAGAAAGGGCAGGTGCAATGGGTGAAATGATTCCTCCACCGTTAGCACGGGGGGCCAAGTTCAACATTACGAGTACTATGATCCAACTCCTCAATCTGAAGAGGTTGTTTGGTGGCCTCCATGGGGATGATCCAAACCTGCATCTGGCAAATTTTATAACCGTCTGCAAATCTTTTGATAACCCTGGAGTGGGGTAGAATGCTATCCGATTAATATTATTTCTATTATCTCTGTCTGGAGAGGACACATTGTGATTAAATAAGCTGACACCCGATTCTATAACCAACTGGAGGCAGTTGAAAGGAACTTTCCTAGAAAGGTTCTTTCCGCCTTCCGGGAGGGTACAGTTGAGGGATGAGATCAGAATCTTTAGGCATCTCCCGACTGAAGCCTTGTATGAAACGTGGGAAAGAATCAAGAAAAAGCTGACACAGTGTCCGAACCACAATATGACAGATATATACTTGATGGAGACTTTGTACAGGTCTCTTAAATCTGTTACGATGCTTATTGTAGATAATTTTATTGGAGGTTCATTTGTTGATCTTACATTCCCAGAGGCTTCAGAGATGCTGGACAGAATGGTGAAACAGAGTCGGGCATGGCATACTATAGACTCTGTAGTATCTAGTCCCACTGCTTACGTCGGTATTACTATGAAATAACACAGAAAAGAAGAAGAGTATGACCAAGACATGGCTCACCTTAAAACGCAGATAGACTTGCTGAACAAGAACTTGCTATTAGGCAAGGTTGAAAAGGTAGATGTTGTGGGATCTCAGGATAGAAGTGATGTTGATGCAGATGAAGAGGTGAACTATGCTAATAATCAGGGGGATTTCCAAGGAAATAGCCAAGGGATTCAAGGTTGGAACATTTATGATAACCCTGGTTATAAAGATAGGGACCAAGGAAATTTGAGGAATAACAATGATAGGAGCGGGCTATATGTTCCTCCTGGAAATCGTGAGGCTGCTTCAACAAGTTCTAAAAAGATGTCCATATAGTACATGATGTCTAAGTTGTTAAAGGGAGTGGAGGAAACCAACTTTGTTATGACCATCATAAAGACCGATCTGACATCCATCAGTCACTTGGCGCACTCACACTCCGCCGCAATCAAACAGTTGGAGCAGGAGATGAGCCAACTTTACAGAGCATTCAACTAGAGAAAGAATGGAACGTTATCGAGTGATACGGTCCAGAATCTATGGAATGATGGATCATGCATGGCTATTACCACTAGGAGTGGTAAGATGTTACCTGAACCTTCTGTGGGTAAATATATAGTTGATGAGGTAGTTGTAGATGAACCAAAAAAAAGTGATCTAGTGGAGTTTGAAAAGATGGACAATTCTGATGATGCTCTGGAGAAAGATAAAGAGAAGGAGAAGGAGGTAGTGCTGAAAACTATCCCAAGACCACCACCTCCTTTTCCTCAATGATTGAAGAAGAAAATGGATGAGGCAAAATTCAGCCAATTCATGGTAATGCTCAAGCAATTGACAATAAATGTGACTTTGGTTGAGGCACTTGAGGAAATGCCAGGATATGTGAAGTTCATGAAAGACCTTATGACTAAGAAACGGAAGTTTATCCATGAACCGAAGGAAAATCTCCTTCATTATGGTGCTATCTCTACAAGGTCTTTAGTGCAGAAAAAGGCAGATCCGGGAGTATTTACCATCTCGTGCACTATTGGTTCCCTGAATTTCACAAAAGCACTAGGCGATTTGGGAGCCAGTATAAACCTAATGCCACTTTATATGTACAAGAAACTGAGTTTGGAGGATCCTACTCCGACAAACATGCGGTTAATGATGTAGAAAGGTCTGTGAAGCATCTCGTGGGAATATTACATGATGTCTTGGTTAAGGTGGCCGATTTCATTCTGCCTGCTAATTTTGTATTCCTGGATTGCATAGTGGACTTTAAAGTTCCCATCATCTTAGGTAGACCATTCCTTGCAACTAGGCGAGTGATAGTAGACATAGAGATGAATCAACTAAAGTTTAGGCTCAATGACAAAGAAGCATGCTTCGAAATACACTCATCTATGACTTAGCAAAAAGAGATGAGTGTTTTCTCAATAGTTGATGTATTCTATGAAGATGGTCAAGGGGTATCAATAGGTTATCTTGACGAAGTCTGAGTAGTCAAGATAACCAAGTCATACCGCAACATTAAATCAGGCGCTATTGGGTCGCAACCCAAAATTTTTATACTCCAGTAAATTGTTTATTTTTGTAGTAGGTTATAGCTCAAAGAAGGTGGAATTGATGTATTCAAAAAAGTGCCCCAAACAACATTTTTTACGGGCTATCACGATTGTCATAAGCTGTTAGATTTGTCGTCAGAGACCTCAACTCTGAAGAAGGGTCTGTCAAGGATGATGACATTTGTGTTAAGCTATCACAATTGTGATAGATTATTAGAAATGTCATCACAAAAAAGCCCAAAATTAGCTAAAACTGTGGGCCTAATTAAAATGACCCAAGCCGACCCACAGCTCGGCCTTTCCACCTTCCCACTTAGTTTTTAATTCCTTTAAGTTATTTTTCTTCCATACTTAGAATATTTTCTTCCCTTCTTTGAACTCCTTCTAAGTAAAACAAGAAGAAATTTCCTTATGTGTGTGGGTTTACAATTAAAATCAAGAACTTCTTCTTGCTTCCTCTTCCTTGTGTAATCACATTGAAGGCTCCCATCAGGTATGCTCAAAATTTAACTTTTCTTTTCTAATGGTAAGTAATAGATTTATGACAATCCAAGTTATCGAGAAGCTTAAACCAAGTTCAACTTGTAAAAAGGGCTAAAAATCAGAACTAGGGTTTGTTGTGCAAGCCTAAGGCTTATAAGCTCAGCTCAAAAATGAAACTCGAATGGATTTAAAGGAAAAATGGGATAAAAAATTGAGTTAAAGTCAAAGTGATGTTCTGATAAGAGCAGACGACTTTCATGATGAGCTATCACAACTGTGATAGCTAATCAAAAATGTCGTCAAAGGCTACTAAGAATGAAGTAGCTTTTGTTTAGACGTGATGACATTTATGATTGGATATCACATTTATGACAGCTTATTAGAAATGTCATTAGATATTGATAAAATCTTATGAGTTCTGTTTAGAGATGATGACATTTATGATGGGCTATCACTTTTGTGACGGCTTATCAAGAAATGTCGTCACACCTATGACCTGAAGCATTACTAAACACTTTCAAGGGGTGTGGAATTTCAATAATTAATGTTTTTGTGTTTGTACTCTTGAGGGTCCACTAATGTTTCTTCTCTTGCTATAGGTCTTGAAATGGCAACCAAAGTAAAGAACTCAAAATCCACAAAGAAAGTGACCAAAGGAAGTGCATCTCAGAGACTCTTCAATGAAGAGTCTGATTATGAAGAGGAAGAGCCTCTACTTAGGAAGCAAAAGAAGAAGCAAAACTCTAAAAAGACTCCACCACCCTCACCAGTTGAGGTGGAGAAGAGTGAAGGAAGTTACACTGAGACAACAACATCCAAGCATACAACTTCTGAACAGTCAGCGTCTGAGCCATAAGAGTTTGAACATTCTACATCTAAAGAGCATAAATCAGATCAACCTGAGTCTGAGGAACATGAGTCTGGGCAACCTGAATCCGAGGGACAATCAACTGAGTCCCCTTCTGCTGAGCCACAAGATGACAAAGACTCTCTGATTCAGAGAACTATGGCCAAATGCAAGATGTTAAAGTCTGAGATAGGACTAGATGGAAGATTCCTAAAGCTCAGAAAATCTTCTTTGATGTGCTTCGTAGAACCAACAGGAGAGTAGTAAAGAGGACAATCTTTGAGGAGAAGAGAATTATCACTAAGGGGTTGAGCAGGTACCTGGAAGTGGAGTAGAAATTTCATGGTTATGATTTGGGATAGACTACACGAGGAGAAAATTCATTTTTCCCTACACTAGTTAGGGAGTTCTATTCAAACTACAAAGCTCGCTTGGAAAACATGTGTAGAGAAGGAGAGAAAGAAGATGACCAACCCTTGGTGGATATTTCTGAAGCAACAATCTATAGGTTCCTTCATGGCATAAACTTCACTCCTCATGCCACTTCGCCTACTTTATATGCCCAGTTGAAGCTTTGGGAAAATCAGCAGAATTGATTAGCGACACTCATAGCCGATGGAGAACCGGAATGGCTAACAAATTTGAGTGAAAGGATCTTCAAGGCCTCCCTGAATTCAGAGACAAGATTTTGGTGGGTTATTTTCCGTACGTGGTTGATGCCCACATATGATGATAATATTCTTGGGGATGATAGAGAAATATTAGTCGCAAGTTTTATGGCTAACCTTAATTTGAATTTTAGAGAGATTATTGATGAAGAGATAAAAATTTGTGTCTCGAGGTCTCATACAACATATTCCTTCCCTTGTTTAATTTACAAGGTTGTGTCGGGAAGAAAATATGCCAAAGATTGTAGGGTTAGAAGAAGAACTCCTTGCCACGAACACCCACAATCCTATCAGAAATGAGAAAAATCAACCAAGGCTAGTGTTTGATAGTGGCGCAGAGATTCCCACTAATCCACTGGTTACAGGTACTAATTCGGTGCCTAATGCAGAGATGCCAGATTTTGAAGCTGAACCTCCAACATCTACAATAATGAAACAATTATCAGTTCCCAGAACTAAGATAAATCTGCCAGCTACGATGTCTATAACAGAATTTGCCTTCACTTCGATGAATTTCAAGAGAGTAGCAAAGCAGTCCAAGTGGTGCAAGGCTCAGCTGAAACTCTTTGCCAAGAAATTCGCAGTTACAGTTGAAAAAAGATTTAAGGTTGCACTTGAGCCTTACAAGGACTTGTCAGGCAGAATTAATGAATTAGAGAACCGCTTCAATGCACGGTTGAAGGAAAGGTCAGACCCAGAGATAGCATTGCTTAGGTAAGAACTGGCTAAGATGAAGGCAGAGGTTGGAAAGTTATAGCAACACTAATTTATGGTGTCATTGGAGCCAGTAAAGTATGAGTATAAGGGATAAATACCATTGTTTGATCTCATAGAGGAGCCAGTGAACAAAAAAATGAAAGTTAAAAAGAAAGGCAAAGGAAAGAGAGAGAGGCCCGACAGTGATGAAAAAAGAAAAACAGAAAAAAAGGAAAGAAAGAAGTATAAAAAAAGGAGATAAAGAAGGAAAGGATTGAGTCCTTAAAAGACAATAAGATATGGAAGGCAGCCATCCGAGCAAGAGAAGTAGGTGCCTCCACCAGTAGACCTTTAGAGACTGATAGACCCGCTGCATCAGAATAGTTCGAGGCTCCTGATGGAGATGCAGCAGCAGGGTCAGGAACCCATGACCCCTGGGATTGATCCATTCCAGGTATACTCTAACCCTTTGTTCAGATTTTCTTTGTTTTTAAGTTTAGAGTGAAGAGTAAATTATTATTGTAAAATTTTGTAGCCGATTAGGAGAAATACTTATACTTAAGGCAGTTGAATTGTTTTGTGATTTCTGTACTCCTTTCCAAGTGGTCTACTCCTTTAACTATGTGATTTCCATTCAAGTGTGACCACTGTGCATCTTTGTATGGCATTAGTTCTAGTAATATATTAAATATTGCTAAACATCAGCATAAACTGAATGAGTTGTAGCTTGTGATATACATGTGTTCCATATGTGTGTGAGCAACTACTTAGTTCCCTTTGTATTCTGAAGCTAGAACTTGCCCGGTTAGTCTTACCTAGGTTTAAGGATAGGGGTTAGGAAAATATCATAGGCCACTTTGATTTAAGCTCACTTTAAGCCTAAATGACCTTCCCGATGTGTATAATATCCCTTGAGCCCTATTTTGAGCCTAATTAGCTTATTTCTTTGTTTAAAACCTGTCACTTTCCTATTTAAATCACAATGAACCTATTTTGGCCCTGCTCCTCCTTAGACACTTTGTACCTTGACTTAGGCAAATGGCCTAAGTTGAGGGTGGCAATCATAGGGGTGCGTGATATAGAATGAGAATGAAGAAATGTAGCATAAAAGAAAAGAATAAAAAGATGGAAGCAGAGGAAAGAAGCAAGAAAAAGAAAAATTGTGAAAAAGATTAAGTAATTGAGAAAAGACTACACCCATCATAACTAAGTGTGATCAAGAAAAGAGAATAGCGCAAATGACTAATAAGTGAAACCCTAAAAAGCTATTGTAGTGTCAAGAAGGCTTAGTCACTTTAAATACCATCGAGTATCATACCAGTCTCTAGCCTATATTACAAGCCCAAAAGAAGTCCTATAGTGATCCTAGATGACCTATCTGAAGATCTGGGTAATGAATATAAGGGAAAGCCTATGGTACTTCGCATACACTGATTGGAACTTCATTCTGAGAGTGAGTGTTTGATCATCCCCATGGTTACATAAATCACTCCTAATATGAGATAAGGGGGATGTCTTTACTGTGAGGGCACACTGGTTACATTCTAGTTACTGACATGTTTGGGTAGTGTAATAATGGTCTATGCATGGTTCCAATAACTGAATTGATGTCGTATCTTGATTCATGTATGTTGCAATGGTGTTATTCATTTTTCTTGAATTGATTGACCTTGGAGATGGTGAAAGTGTATTGAGATAATATGGATGATTGACTGCCAAATGTGCCTTGTATTCTCTTAGTTGTGTTGAGTTACTTGAGGACAAGTGATTGTTTTAAGTTGAGGGTGTTGATGTGTGAGCTAATGATAACATATTTGAATCTTTTAACTAAGAATAATTATGAAGTCTTAAGTAACTTTTGTTGTTTTTGATTGGTTTATGTTTGATTTTTCAGTTTAAGCAGATATGATAGAGAACCAACAAGAATAGAAGCAAAGAAGTTGAAATCTGAAGAAATCTGAGGTCATGTGTGGCTGATGACATTTGTGATAAGTTGTCAGCCCTGTGATAAGTTATCAAAGTCGTCGTTAGCAGTAAACAGAGAATTGGCCTAAGTTGAAATATGTGATGACATTTTATGATAAGTCATCAAGGGTCTGATAAGCTGTCAAGAATATCGTCAGCCTGAGGCAGCAAAGGAGAACTGAAGCAGATCTTTGATGAAATCTTATGATAGGCCATCATGAAGCTGATAAGTTGTCAAGTTTGTTGCCAGCCTTAAGCAGGAAGAGCCAAAGCTGAAAAAGGAGCTGACGAAATTTGTGATAAGTCGTCAGCCTCCAGATAGGCTATCACAAATGTCGTTACCTAATCTGATGGATTTCTATATTCTATTATTTTGTTTCCATAATTAGGGTGAACTATTTAAAACTTTATTTCAGGGTTTTCTAAGGAGATCCGCACATTGATTTTTGACAATACTTTTTGATATATTTCTCTCCTTAATTTCTTGGCATGAAAAAAAAATACTTTGAAAAGATTATTATCATTATTCTAGGATTTTCCTTTGTGATCTAATCTGCGATTCACTAGTTATTCTTCTTCTTGTAGTAAGTTTAACCTTCCAAGAATGAATACAAGTTGTTGTTTTGATTTTAGCATTATTAGTGGCTAAATTTCTCTAACCTAAATTATGGTATCTAGGGTTAGGTCTTGATAAGGTTCTAAGTGTTCAAGATTCAAAAGGTGGTAAGATTTCTTGATAATTCTGAGGTTTTAATTAACGTTTATTGGTTGCAAATAATAGATAACACCTACTTTGGTTTTCTTGAGAAAGAAATCAAATACAGTGGGAGGTGAGTTATCGACTGGGACTTGGAAATACTCCATTTAATAATCAACTTTGTAACAGGGTTGGTTAACCTGAGGTAAAATTAGGACAGTGAATATTAATTCCCTACATTCAAGACGATTAGCTAATTAAATACTTAAGTAGGTCGAGAGACATTTAAGCATAACGTTGATAAAGATAACTTGTTGTCCTACCTACCATGACAATCTTGAACCACCGTTAGCATCTGTCAAGTACCGGAAGCCCTAGTTAACATTATTCTAGTTTTTTAAAAACTCTTGATTACGAACACTGATTAAAGTGATCAACTATTACTTGTTAAACTAAAAGCCCTCCATTTCTGGGAACATCCAACAATCAGTTGATTGATTTGCAAATGACTTATGTTCACACCATATTCCCTGTGGGATTTGACCCCTACCTATTTGGGTTTTATATTGACAATGATCGCCTACATTCTCATTGAGAGGTGTAGCTTGAGAGTTATCATCTAACAAGAGAGTCTATGAGACATTTAGGTATGATTATCTTTTTTGATATCTTATTTTGTTACTATAGAGTCTAAGGTCTTTGATTCTTCTGATTTTTTTTTTCTTGTCTTTTAGATCATCCCTTCGAGAAGATCTAATGTTCATCCAAAATCTTTTGTCTCTACTATGGATAATTTGGATGGATCTTCTCCAACTTCTATGGTCCAGACCCGATCAAGGGTCGCTATATTTGACTGTCCACATGGGTTTCCATCTATCCCTACTAATCTTACTCCTGAAGGTGACACTCATACTCAGTCTCCTCTTGAGGAGATTACTAATCTTGAGTTCCACCATTCTATTAACATGCTGACTCTGTTGGTGACATCTCAGTCACAATAGTCGGGTTCTGTTGGTGTTCCTATGGTTTTATCTGAGGTTACTAGAGTTGTCCAATTTATGAGGTTGCAACCTTCGATGTTTACTGGTACAAAGGTTGAGGATTATAAAACTCTTAGAATTAGACTCTTTAAAAATTTCTCAAGTCTTGGACCATTTTTATTTTGTATGAATCAAGGGTACCATACCCATGAATACGACTTGTAGGATGTGTTGGGGGTTCACTCGTACACTAGGCATTATGGTTGGCTTAGCTACAGCCCAAGATATGACTCACTACGGTATGAATCATATAGGAGCATATGAGTGGTGTATGCTAAGTCATACGGTACATAATTATCATAGTCTTGTGTAGTCTTCCCTAGGTACGACTGGTGGTTATGATTAGAGGTGTCACTTGTATCCTTATGTATGAGGTAAAGAGGTTGAGTCATATAGAAACTAGTAGGTAAGGTTATGGCAAAGTTTGGGTAGGAGTTGGGGTACCACTCATACCCTATGGCACTGGTAAAAAGAGAAGTCATACCCCTGGATGTGACCATTTTTAATTCTTAGGAAAAGATTAGTTTGGACATTTCCTACTCCTAAAACCTCATGTCCTAACATAATATAACCTTTCTTATCTATCCATAACACTTATTAATGTATGGAAATACTTCAAATAGTCTTTCAAACACTGTCTTAAAGATTGGAAGCTAGGGTTACTTTATGTCTTCTTCAAAGGGCCGAAAGGTCGATATTTCTTTAGTAAATCTTCTTGTATAAGGAATGTTCTCCTTCCCATATTTTTAGTTCCAACTAAAGTCCTATGTATTGTGTTTTAAACAATGATTTATGGATCAATAATGGTGGTTTTTGAAATATATGTTGAGGTTCTTGATGCATATGGTTTGTTATTGGATTAAACTATATTTTTAAATATTTTTGGTAATGGTTTGCATATTTGGTTATTGGTTGGTTATGTTTTAGCCAATTGGTCTTGAGTAACCCTAATTATGGTTGTTTATGATTTGGTTTTGGTTTTGGTAAAGGTATGCCCTCAACATGTTTGATATATTGCCTCAAAGAATGTTTTTACTTTATTGTTGAACGTTCATTAGAATTCTTGCATGGTTTGGTTTTGTAATAGAACCTCAAAAGGATTCTGATAGCTTTGTATGGTCTAAATGATATAAATGCTTTAAATGTTTGGCATGGTAAAAAATTCTTTGGAAATAGTTTTAAATAGTGTACATGGTTTGAAAGGATTAAATGGTAAAGCATTGGTGACAATGAAAATTGTTATTCTTGTGGGGTACATAGAATCCCCCAAGTGGTTTGCTATGGTAAATGTAAGGTCACTTGGAAGTCTCGTTAAACCAATATATGGTTGTTTATGAATAGTACTTACAAGTATGGTCAGTATGAGAATACCACCACTAAGCGGTCTCATGGTTGTTTGGCAATGGTTATAATTAGGCAATAATGGTGGGATATGTAGAAAATCCTTAGAAGCTAGAGATCTAGAGGGGGGGGACCAAAATTGGAAACTCATATTTGTCAATATGAGTTTGGTCTTGGTGATCGTGTGCATGATGTCATACTATATTTTGGAGGATGTACTAGTCATCCTAGGGTTACCTCCCTGGTCGTGCATCTACATGCACTGAGGCCCTTTCAGTAGGGGGAGCTGTATCTATATAGATCATGGGTATTTTAGGATGATAGAGCTACACAACCCAAGTAAAGGTTTAAAAGGAATTCTAACCCTGGTTTCCTTTCCTGGCATGGTTATATATATATGTATGGTTGTATGCATATGGATGGTTTTACTTGGTTTTATAAATGAAATTATCTTATCCTTATCTTGAGTGCATGTCTGTGTTCACCCACTAACCCATCTACTGGCGGTCGTATACCCATGTTATGCAGGAACCAACCATTCTACTTCTTTTTCTTAGTAATCATATTTGGGGACTATCGATGTTGGATTGAAGTGGTGAGCTTCTATTGTTCGAAAGTCATCTATTTCATGTCATGGTTTACTTTACTTATCTCTTATCTTTCATAGATTTTGGGTTTTGGCTATGGTTGGGGGCATGTCCCGGCTAGGTACTCTTTGGTTGGTCTAGAGGCTTTTTATGGAAAACTATTTACTTGGTCATGGTATGGACTATTATGTTTCATCTCTATATATATACACATAGGATTATTATAATTGGTTTTGGTTTATGGGTTTCAGCATTGGTTTGGTTGGTGATTGGGTGGTTGGACTTAGTTGCGTTGGTCTTGCATATAGACTTATCCCAGAGTCACCACATGGTTGGATTCGCAACCTTGTTCTATGTTCGGTCTTTAGTCGACTCAAGGCTTGCATTTGGTGGTTGGGTTGGGTAATGGGGGCGATTCTGTATTCTAGTTAAGCTTATGATTTCCCATTATGACAAGGCCCTGGTTCAGGTCATGTCAAGTTGGTATGATAGATTTAGGTTTTGGTGTCATGGGTTTTCCATTAAGATGTGTCGAATAGAGTCTTGCTTATGGTTCTGTCATGCACTATACATATAATCAGGAGGCTACGATGCCTTTAGGAATGATTTACTTTCTTGGTTATTTTATTTTTAGGCTATGAAGTCTAAGGTCTTGAACTCTTCTCTTAATCTTCCTTGGTTTACTCTTCGATTCATGTATTCTCAATGATTTAAAGTTTGTGGAAACTTACATGTTCTACTAAAAAATAAAATGGATAGATCTAGTCTAACTCATAGGGCATAAACTCGGTCAGGGGTTGCAGCTTCTGGTTTTTCCAGTAGATCTCAATCCTCATCATTCTATTTTCTTTATAAATTTTATGGTTCTTCATACCATTGTAGTTGCAAGGGAAGAAGGAATCAGTATTTTGGTTAGGGTCAATTGGGTCTAGTGTGATAGGAATATTCCATAAGGTTTGTCGTTTGGGAAAATAGAGTATTGGCTACTACCTCTGGCTCCGGCAGTGGTTAAGATTGTCTTAATGTTCTTACTATTTCTCAGGAGTTCGAGGCATCTTCTGATGTTAACACTGGTATGTTAAGAACTCCTTTCTTTGTGGAGTGCATGGTTTACTTGGTTCTGGGTCCTCTATCTGTTGTGGCCCCATTTATGGTGGTGTATTAAAGATATGGTCTCAAGGTTATTTTGGACTCTTTTTGTACTCCAGTTTCTACCTCGACAGGTGCTTCTTTGGTTACCAACAGAATGTGTGTGGGTGTGGTATCTTTTGGTAGAAAAAGGGTCTTGGTGGATTTGTGTCACTCGAATATGGTGGATTTCATTATCAATGGGGGGAATGGAATGGTTGCACTCATGGTATCTATCATTATATTGTTAGATCCATAAAGTCTGTCTTTAGGCTCCATGGTAGGTTCGTTATAGAATAGAAGGGTAGTTTCATTCCCTATCTATTAAGGGAAATAGTTGTATCATATCTTAGAACTAGGAAGTTTGTTTCAAAAAGGACATCTTTGTTATTTAGCCTGGGTTAAAGATTCTAACCCAAATGATCTTTCTTTGCATTCGATTTTGGTGATGCATGAACTTCTTGGGGTCCTTTCTGATATCCCTCATGGTGTCTTTTTAATAGGGAGGTTAGTTTGGGGTTAGTCTTATTTTTGAAATTTGTCCAAATTTCTATTCGTTCTTTATAGAATAGTTCTAGTGGAGTTAAAGTATATTAAGGATAAATTAAGGGATCTCTTAGATGAAGGTCTCATCAGTATTAATGTTCCCCTGTGGTGTGTTTTGTTTTTACATACATAAGGGGAATGGTTTTCCCTAGAAATGGATAGTTTATCCGTGGGTGACTATGAAATTTGGAGTTTCCTCTTTGTGGGGTAGACTATTCATATGTACATTATATAAGGGTACTTTGCTAGTAGTACATGGTGGTTGGTAGATCCTAGGCTTGAATCTAGATGCTTGATTTTGATAAAAGGGAGTATGATAAGCTAAAGCTCAAAAATAGCAATGCGGAAGTTGTGGAGATAAACTAGTAGGTTAGTGAGGTTGATAATTTAGGAGATACAATAGTGAGAGAGTTGTACCATATAGTACGGGAATTTAGATTAAACAGAGAAACTGGAAATCTAGTCATTCGACAGGTTAGATCATGGAGCTTGCATGTATCCTTGACCCTATACTTTTACCTTATTATTGGCATGAAATTGATTATTAAATTTATGGTTTTGAAATTGGGTTTTGGCATAATTGAGCTGTTCAACATAATTACTCATTTAAGTAATTTTCCATGGGTTATGATGAATTATTCGTGCTTTATTTATGTTTATGAACATTATGGGATGAATGGGAATGTTAAATGGATTTTGGGGTACTATGGATTCCCCAATTACTTGATTTTCGTTATGGAAATTTTATACCCTCAAAATATTTGTGAAATTGCCATTGGATATAATTTTGTCATATAATTTAGAAATTCTTGAATTCTTGCATCGCATAGATGGTTAAGGACACATGGATTAGGTTTCAATTGGATTAAATTTTTTGAAAGGCCTTTGTGGCCATGGTTTGAATTCAAATGGTTCTGATGTAAATTGGAATCCTCAGAGTCAATTTTGTCTAATAGTGTTTTCATGTGTATCTTGGGCTCTAGGTAGCATTGGGATGAATAAGATTTTGGGAATTGGAGAACCAAGCACCCCTGGTGTACGTCTTTGGTGATACCCATTAGAGTGAAGAATTATGTTTTTTGGTGTAATGGAATAGTGGTTGGTGGTTAATCTAGAATTCTCTTTTAGTGATGGACTTCAAGGGAAGGTCGGGGTTTCATATTCTGATAATAATTTTCTATCCCAATTAAGAGAGTACTCTACTAGTGTTGCATGCATTTTGATAGCACTTATGCCTAAGGTTTGCATTTTGTATTCACCTTGTTCCATGGTTCCCTGGATATGAGTCTTTACCTTGTGTTAAGTTACTCATGGTATGTGTGGTTGTATTTATTTCAGTGTCCAGTCTAAAGACTTCTTTCATGGTATGGTTTGGTCAGGATGATTCTCTATTATAGTCTAGGTGGTTTTTGAGAAGTGCTTTGTGACTATAGTGTCGTGTCTTTTCTCTAGGCTCTGGGATTTTTGCTTAGAAGGGATGGCTAACTCTTGTAATTTGGTTTCTTAAATGAATCTTCTTGTGCTAGGGTGGTAGTGGTTTGGGAACTATGGTGATGTATTGAAATGGGGAATGTAGAAGTCCCTAAGTGGGGGAGAGTCTATGGTAACTACTAAAAGTTATGCTTTTGGAAATTAAGGTAAGGTTGTAGTCATGGGAATTGGTTAGGAAAGGAATAGGTGGTGAAAATATTGTGAAGGTTGTAAAGAGTGCTAGATCTTTTGATGAATAAATCATATGGCGGTTATATAAGTCGTAGGCTTGAATGTTGTGATTTGTAGATCTACCAATAGTTGTGTTGGGTACTTGAGAAATTGTAAGGGGTTTCAATTGTAGTTGTTGGATATGGTTTTTCCATGTCTGTTACTCACGGTTCCCATATTATAATGTTGACAAAAGTGGAGTACTGTTTCGAGATAGCGGTTAGGAGTAAAGCCCGTTGGCCTAAGTTAGCTCTTTCTGATTTTGATAAGCTTGAACATGGAGTCGGTGATGAATCGCTAGACCCAATCTTTCGTGGTGGTATGTCTTGGAAAATTCTAAATTGAATTTGACTTACCCTTTAGCATGAGTCCATTCATGCAATAATTTATGTGTTTTTTTGTGTGAGGTCTAGATGGTCCTAGGTTGGTTATTTCCTTTGGGTGGTATTGGTATCTCTGGTTCTTTGTTCTTTTGGGGAAGTCCCGATGAGTATCCATTATTGGTAAGTTCGCTAGTTGTGAAAAAATAAGGTATGTCTTCGCTAAATGTTCCATGGTAGAACTAAAGGTCAGAGAAAGTCATTTGGGATGCAGAGGAGGACATGGAGTCCAATTATTTGCATTGGTTCTTCATTCTGAAAACTCATGCATAGGGTATGTGTTCCCTATCGTATCTCTTTTTCTATGTTGGTTAAAGGCGGGAATGTTTCCTCTTGCATATTTGTTTTCTAACCTAGTTAGAGGTCAAAATAAAAGTATTGGGGTGTAAATCATGCTTGGGATATGTGATGATCTTCACATCTTGGTTTGTGTTATTGTCCTTTATTTTTGTTGGAGGAAAGCTTGAGGTATGCTAATGTGTTATTTCGTGCTTGTTCTTACCTTTACCCATCATTCGAGGATGAATTATCCTGGTGGGGGAGACTATCACCCTGAGAATTTGACCCTTGCAAAAATTTCTAAAGCTTTGGACCTTTTTGACAAGGTACGGCTCAAGGGTACCAATCATACCCTTGAAAATGACTCTTAGGCTGTCTTGAGGGTTAAATCATACCCAAGGTAGTATGGTTGGAGTAGCTACTGCCCAAAATATGACTCACTAGGGTAAGAATCATATTGGAGCATACGAGTGGTATAGGGAATGTCGTATGGTGCATGATTGTCTTGGTTTGTGGAGTCTTCTTTTGGTACAACTGGTAGATACAATTGGGGCTGTCACTCGTACCCTTAGGTACAAGTTTGGGAGCTAGAGTCATACAAAATCCAGTAGGTAAGGTCATGGCAAGGTTTGGGTATGAGTTGGGGTACCACTTGTACCCTAGGGTACAAGTGATAAGGGGGAGTAGTACCCCTGGATGTGACTGGTTTTAAATTTTAAGCAAGGTTAGTTTGGACATTTCCTATACTTAAACCCCCATGTCCTCATGTAATATAATCTTTGGTAGCTTCCATAACACTTATTAAAGGATGGAAATACTTCAAATACTTTGTCAAACACTTTCTTGAAGATTAGAGGATAGGGTTTCTTCATGTGTTCTACAAAGGGCTCAAAGGTCAAAATTTCTTTCATGAATCTTCTAGTATAAGGTATGTATTCATTCCCTCATTCTAATTTCCAACTAAAGAAATGTTTATTTTGTTGTAAACATTGATTAATTGATCATGAATGGTGGTTTTGAAATATATATTGAGGGTCTTGATTCATATGGTTTGGGATTGGTTTAAACTATGTTTTTTCATGTTTTTGGTAATGGCTTGCATATGTGGTTATTGGTTGTTTATGAATTAACAAATGGGTCTTGAGTAACCCTAATTATGGTTGTTTATACATTAGTTTTTGTTTTGGTAAAGGTATGCCCTCTACATGTCTAATAAATTACCTCAAAGAATGTTTTCAATATATTGTTGAACATATATTAGAACTCTTGCATAATTTGGTTTGATAATGGAACCCTAAATAGATTTGGATGGTTTAAATGTTATAAATTCTTTAGATGTTTGGCATGGTCTAAAATGCTTTGGAAATGGATTTAAATGGTATACATGGTTTGGAAGGATTAAATAGTAAAGCCTTGGAAGCTATTAAAATGGTTATACTTGTGGGGAATATGGAATCTCCCAAGTGGTTTAACATGGTAAATGGAAGGGCACTTAAAAGTCCCTTTAAACTAATATATGGTTGGCTATGGATAGTATTTGCAAGTATGGTTGGTATGACAATACCACCACTAAATGGCCTTTGTTAATAAATGGTAAATAAATTGATTGGTTGCTTGGCAATGGTTTTAATTTGGTAATAATGTCGGGATGTGTAGCAAAGCCGAGGAAGGTGGAGGTCCCGAAAGACCAAAATTGGACAGTAATATTTACCGATATGTGGTTGGTCTTGGTGACTATGTGAATGATGCCACACTATATTTTAGGGGGTGTACTAGTTATCCTAGGGTTACTTCCTTGGTTGTGCATCTTGACGAACTAGGGAACTTTCGGCAGGGGAACTGAACCCATATTACCCATGGGTGGTTTCGGACAGCAGACCTACTCAGCCCAGGTAAATATTTTAAAGGCATGTAAAACTCGGTTACCTTTCCCACCATGGTTATATATATATGTATGGTTATATGAATATGGTTGGTTTTAATTGGTTTTATAAATGGTATTATCTTCTCCTTATCCTGAGTGCATGCTAGTTTTCAACCACTAACCCTTCTACTAGCAGGTGTATACCAATGCTATACTGGATCTGGTCATTCTACTTCTCCTTCATAGTGATCGAATTTCAGGACGATTGATGTTGGATTGAAGCGGTGAGCTTCCATAGTTTGGAAGGAATCTTTTTCATGTCATGGTTTACTTTACATATCTCTTATATTTTATAGACTTTAAGTTTTGGCTATAGTAGGGGGCATATCGCAGCTAGATACTCTTTGGTTGGTCTATAGGCTTTATATGGACAACTCTGGACTTGGGCATGGTATGGAGTGGTTATGTTTGATCTCTCTCCCCCCTCTCTCTCTATATATATACGAAATAGATTATTATAATTTGTTTTTGTTTATTGGTTTTGTTATTTATTTTGTTAGTCATTTGGTAGTCGAACTTTGTTGGGCTGGTCTCAGATATAGACTTATCTAATAGTGACCACATTGTTGGATATGCTACCTTGTTATATGTTTGGACTTCAGCATACTCAAGGTTTGTATTTGCTTATTGGGTTGGGTAATGGTGGCGGTTCCCGGTCCTGGTTAGGCTTGGGATTGCCTATTATTAGAAGGCCCTAGTTTGGGTCATGTCAAGGAAGATACTTAAAGTTTTAGTGATGAGATGTAGATGATCTTCTGGGATAAGCATACTTCAGAGGTCAAAGATGTAGATTTTTCTCTCTATCTATTGCAAGATGTGGCTTACAAGTGGTATGAATAGTGAGAATAGTCAAGAGGTGTGTATGCTTATTCTGCCATGCGGGATGATATCTCTAGTGAATTTTATGACCGCTTCTTTCCTTAGGAATTGAGGTAAGCTAAAACAGAAAAAGTTGTTAACTTGAAGAAAGAAAGGATGACGGTAAAAGAATATACTTTGAAATTCCATTAGTAATCCTGGTATGCTCTTGAATAGGTATCTAATATGAGGTCCCAAATGAGAAATTTCTCTTGAGTATTGTCTCATGAGTTTATCCTTGAAAGTAAGGCTGCTTCGGTGATCAAGGACACGGACATATCAGGATTCATTATGTATATTCAACAGATGAAAAAGAAGAAGAAAATAGGCTGATATTGGTGAGAGGCAAAGTAAGAGATCTCAATTTTTAGAACAGAATAAGGGCCAACAGCAGAGTGTGAAGTGGCCAAAGAGGAAAACCTGGGGGGCCCTAACTCCTATTATACAACTAGATCCCCCAACTCGAATCCATCCGAAGATAAATATTTTTAGGGAAGTAATGCTTCTAAGTCATCGGGTGCCTAATCTTAGTCTAGTGGGGCCCAATTAGCACCGTTTTACCCTCCTTGCAAATTCTTTGATCAGTATCATCATGGTCAGTGTAAGAATGGGAGGAACCGATGTTTTATGTGTGGTCAGATTGGTGATTATATAGTGGAATTGTCCCTCTAGAGTTACTTCTGGTCAAATAAGTTTTCTTCAACCACTTCTTCAACTCCTGCACCAAAGGGTCCTACTTTTGGCTCTGGCACTTGTCGGAACCATGTTTATGGTCTCACTAGTCTTCAGGAGTCTGAAGCATCTCTAGATGTTGTTACTTATATGTTGAAACCCTTTTTCAGTGATGTGTACTACATACTTGATCTGGGGTCCTCTCTCTTATGTGATCCATTAATGGTTGTGCATTTTGGTTTTGATCCCAAATGTCTGTTGAACCCTTTTTCTATTTCTACCCCGGTAGAAGACTCTGTGATTGTCAAAAGTGTCTATAGAGGGTGTGTGGTATTTTTTGAAAGTACAGAAACTCCGAGGGATTAGATAGAGTCAGACATGGTTGATTTTACTTTTATTTTGGAGATGGATTGGTTGCACTTATGGAATGCTTTCTTAGATTGTCATACTTTTAAATTCGTGTTTAAATTTGCTAATGAGCCAATTGTTGAGTGGGAGGGTGGTTCCCTAGCTCCCAAGAAAAGGTTTATATCATATCTTAGAGCTCAAATATTAATATCTAATGGGTGTCTCTACCGTTGGTTTGGGTTAAAGATTCTAACTTGAAAGGTCCTTCTTTACATTCCATTCCTATAGTAAATAAGTTTCCCGAGGTCTTACCTGATGACCTTCCCAATGTCCTTCCCTATAGGGAGATTGATTTTAGTATTGATCTTGTTCCAGACGCTCGTCCAATTTCTATTCTTCTGTATAGAATGGCTCCATCTGAGTTGAAGGAGCTTAAGGAGAAATTGAAGGATGTTTTAGACAAAAGTTTCATCTGTTATAGTGTGTCCCTGTGGGGTGCACTGGTCTTCATACGAAAGAAAGATAGTTTCCTTCGGATGTGTATTGATTACCGAAATTGAACAAGGTAAAGATAATGAATAAGTATTCCCTACCGAGGATAGATAACCTCTTTAATTAGCTTCAGGGTGCCAAATTTTTTTCTTAGATTGATCTTTGGTCCGGGTATCACTAGTTAAAGATTAGGGAGGTGGATTTCCCTAAAATAACTTTATGTACTCAGTATGGGAATTTTGAGATCTTGGTGATGTCATTTAGCTTGACTAATGCCCTTACGGAATTCATGAAATTTATTAATAGGGTCTTCTGTAAGTTTATGGATTTGTTCGTCATCATCTACATTGATGACATGTTTGTACTCTAAGAGTGAGGTGGATCATGCCAACTACCTCTTCATTATGTTACAGACCTTGAAGGATAAGAAGTTGAATGCTAAGTTCTCCACATATTAAGTCTTGTTGAATGTCTTAACTTTTCAGGGTCATGTCGTGTATAGTGAGGGGATTTTGGTAGATCCTCATAAAGTTGTTGTAGTTAAGAAGTGGCCTAGTCAGACGACTCCAATAGATAATAAGAGATTCTTGGGTTTAACTTGGTATTATAGAAGGTTCATTGATAGTTTTCTTCTATTGCTGCTCCCTTGACCAAATTGACTCCGAAGAAAGTAAAGTTCTTATGGTCTGATGCTTGTAAAGGTAGTTTTGAGAAGCTAAAAGAGAAGTTGACTTCTGCTCTAGTCTTTACTCTACCTTAGGGTACCGAGGGTTTTATGGTTTATTATGATGCATCTCAGGTTGGTTTGGGTTGTGTGTTGATGCAGTATGTTAAGGTTGTTGCCTATGCCTCTAGATAGTTTAAGGTTCATGCGAGGAACAATCCGACTAATGACTTTGAATAGTTAGCTATGGTGTTCGAATTGAAAATCTAGCATCACTATCAGTATGGGGTCTATGTTATATATTTTCTGATCATAAGAGCCTGCAGTATGTGTTCACTCAAAAAGAGCTTAATCTCAGGCAAAGAAGGTAGCTTGAGTTGCTGAAGTACTATGATATAAGTCTTCACTACCATCCAGGTAAAGCTAATGTAGTTGTTGACTCTCTTAGTACGTTGTCCATGAGAAGCTTATCGCAAAGGATAAGTGGGAATTTTTGAAGGATATCCACTATTTGGATAACCTTGGAGTTCGTCTCTTGGACTCTGAAAGTGGTGGTGTGTTTCTGGAATAGGTGACATAATCATCTCTTGGTTCGAAAATAAAGGAGCTGCAGATGTTAGATCCTATTATGATGAGGATCATGGATGATGTGGGTAAACAAAAGGTCATGGACTTTAAGGTTGGTAGTGGTGGTATCTTGAGGTACTCAGGGAGGTTATGTTTTTCCAACATGGATGGATTGCGAGCAAAAATTTTAGCTGAGGCTTATGAGTCGTGGTATATGTCTCATCTCGGTTCAACAAAGATCAGCCATTATCTTAAGAAAATGTACTGGAAGAATAATATGAAATAGGATGTAGCCAAATTTTTGGCTTACTATATGGTATGTCAGCAAGTAAAGGTGGAGCACCTAAGGATCGGTGGGCTACTTTATGAGAATGAACTGTTGGTGTGAAAATGGGAGATAATTAATATGGATTTTGTTAGTGGACTTCCATTGCTGAGGAATCAATGAAACTCCATTTGGGTCATCATGGATAGGATGACTAAGTCTGCTCACTTCATGCTAGTTAGGATGACTTACTCTTCCGAGGATTATGAAAAGTTGTTTCTTTAGGAAGTTTTGAAGTTGCATGGTGCGCCTATCTTTATTATTTCAGATCATGGTCCCCAATTCTCATCACATTTCTAGCATTCATTTCATCATGGTTTTGGACTTAAGTGAGTCTTTTTTACGACTTTTAACCTGCAGTCAGATCGGCAAGCAGAAAGGACTATTAAAACTTTGGAAGATACGTTGCGAGATTGTGTTATTGATTGTGGTGGTAGTTAGTTAGACCATTTTCCTTTAATTGAATTTTCTTATAACAATGGTTACTATTCTAGAATTTGTATGGCACCGTTTGAGGCATTATATTGTAGGAGGTATAGGCCTCCTATTGGGTGTTTTGAGGTATGTGAAGCGGAAATGTTTTGCCCAAATTTGGTTCAACAAGATATGGAAAAGGTGAAGGTAATTCGGGATAGACTCAAGACCGCCCAAAGTTTCCAAAAGTCCTATGCTGATGTGAGGCTAAGGGACTTGGAGTTTGAGTTTGGAGATTTGGTAATATTGGAAGTGTCTCCCATGAAGGGAGTGATGCGGTTTGGGAAGAAGGGGAATATTAGTCCCTAGTATTTTGTCCCATATGTGGTTTTGAGAAGGGTTGGTAGTGTTGCATATGAGTTGGACTTTCCTCTAACCTGAGTTCCATTCATACAATATTCCATATGTTTATGTTACGGAAATGTGTGGGTGATCATTCATTGCCTATTCCCATGGAGGAAATTGGTATTTCAGATTTTTTGTCCTTTGAGGAGGTCCCTATAAGGATCTTAGATTAGCAAGTTTTTCAGTTGCGAACTAAGGACGTGGCTTCGGTGAAGGGTCTATGGAAGAACCAAAAGTCTGAGGAAGCTATTCGGGAGCCCGAGGAGGACATGAAGTCCACGTATCCGTTCTTATTCTCAATTCCAGAAAATCGTGCTTGAGGTATGTGTTGTTCTTAACATCCTTTTCTTATTTCTTTGTTAAAGGTAGAATGTGAATTCTTTGATACTTTTTTTTCTAAATTAGTTAAAGGTAAGAGTAGAGGCGTGTGGAGTCTAAATCCTTCTTGTATTGCCTCGTCCAATCATTTGAGGACAAATGATCCTAAGGGGGGAGAATAAAACATACCTGAACTTTGATCCTTGCAAAAATTTTCTGAATCTTGAATCCTCTGATCATCATACGACTCACACCCTTTAATCCAATGGTATGGGTACGTTTCTAGGACCCTAGACGCATGTTGGTCAATGTCACATTGACCAAGTTTTTTCTCTTGATATGAGAAGACTCCATACGAGTCATATGTATATGATACGAGAAGTATAGTGCAAAATTGTATGTTGTCAAGTGTCTAGAATAGATTTTTCTGCTTAGGGTACGACTTAAAGGGTACTAGTTTTATGGTTAGGGTACGAGTTAGGCTATGGAGTCATATGCTTGATAGAAAGTGATGTCAAACTTTCTGATCAAGGTAAGAAAAGAAGGAACCACTCGTATGATATGGGTATGAGTGGAGGGGTCCAACTGTACCATCCTGTGAGTCGTTTACAACTTTTAAGATGAGGGTGTTTTATTTATTTCCCACCCCAATCAGTTAATACACCACGTCCAATAACACTATTTGGTCCCTCACACCTAACTTTAGAAGATCAAAACACTCTCAAAACTTTCAAAAAAACCTCTCAAAAAGATTGGGCTAGTGTTTCATCTAGGTGGCCATCTAGAAGATTAAGGATAAAAATCTCTTTGTGAATCTTCATAAGAAAGGAATGTTACTCTTCCTCCATTGTTATTTCATCAAAATCATGTGTTTTAAACATTGTTCTTGAATAATAAATAGAGGTTTTGAAATTCATAGTTGAGGGTTTGAATGTATAATGTTGAGTAATTTTTTCTCATGATTTTACTAGTGTTCTTACATGTTTTAGATAATGGTTTTTCACATGTGGATGCATGGGAAATGTGGTTTAATGAATGAGCCATAGTTAACACTAACTTTAAAGCTTTTGACTTGAATAATGGTTCTATAATGGTATGCCCTCAACTTGTTTGTGAAAATGCCTATCAGAAGAATCTTGTCACATGATGAATTGTATTTAAAACTAATTTTTCGTATAATAATGTTAATAAAGGATGAATGGTTTCATAAAAGTCTTGATGGTAATAAAATGAATTGAATTGTGATTTGAACTAAGGCATTGTCTAATAATGTAAATGGTTGGTTAATGGTTTCGTGAAGGCCTTGTTGGCCATAAGTTATTTGAATCCTAACCTTGGTGGTTTAAATAGTTAAATGGGTTCAAGTCCCTAAATGTTGAATTTAATTGATGTCTTTGTATAAACAATGGGTTTTTGTCCCAATGTTGAGTGATAATGGTTATGGCATGTTGTATGCTTGAAAATGGGGTTAGTGTGACGTTAACAATGGGATGCCTTTTGGAATTAGTTGGACAAATGGATGTGTGTATGTGTAAAGAATGTTTTAAATGGTCTTTAAAGAAGGATTCATAGTCGGGCCGTGAAAGTGGAGTCAAAAGGACTAACACTGGAAATTGTGCTAGCCGGTGTGGGTGTTTATATGACTGGGAGGTTCGAGTCATCCAAATGAGTATATGAATGGGAGGTTCGAGTCCCCCATATTGTATCCATTTATGCTAAGTCACCTTGATTATGTCTGGAGGTTCGAGTCCCCCATAAAGGCATATATACAGTTATGGATATTATCTGGTTTATACAGTTACACGTACTCAGGCCCTTTCAGCTAGAGAAGAGCTGGACCGATATAGCCTGTGGTGCCTTGTTATATAACAGTTATTATACATAGCCCAGGTTAATGTTTTAAAATTGCATACTAAGCCTTGTCCCTTATCCTTGCACAATATATACATATATATGTATATATATATATATTTGTATACTTGTTTTTTCATATGATGATTTTACTTGGTTTTAATTATGTCATGATTTTATTCCTCTATCCCTGAGTTACATGCTAGCACTCCAACCGCTAACCATCTCCGGACGTTGTATCCCTACGCGATACAGGGACCAAAACTTATTCTTTGTTTCCTGTGCAGTGACCAGCTGTTCGAGTGGTTCATGAGTTGACCTTGAAGTGGTGAGCTTCCATACTTCAGAAGGCTTCAGTTCATAGTCCTAACATACTATGTTTCAGACTTTGTTTAGACCTTGTTTTAGCTATTGTTGGGGGCATGTCCCGACACTTTATTGACTTCAGATTGTAGAGGCTTTGTGGATAATTGTTGACATGGGTGTGTTGGTTTAGTGTGATGCTTGGTGTATTGGCCAAGACATTTCATGAGCTATCATTAGTCTTATTTTGCTCTATCATAGTATATGTTCGGAATTCATTTTGCATTTGTATTTGATATTCGTTATAGGTTAGATGGAGTGGGTGATCTCCGGTACATGTGGGACTTGAAATGCCCGTCACAGCCAGGCCCTTGTTCGGGTCGTGACATTAAGCCATCATTTGACCGCTTAAACGATAATCGCTGGTATTATATCCCTTTTTTCACCGAGTTTTACCATCATTTTCATAACTCTTTTTCTCCATTTTTGTAAGAATAGGACAAGGGAAAAAGTGGACAATCATCCATTGAATCTAAGAAAAAGTGCCATACCAATTATGACAAATTCCATCCTTTTAATTTGGTAAAATCTTAGATTTTTGGTCTTAAAATCTTTATACTTTAGGGGCTGATTTGGGTCCCAATTTATGCACCATTTTTGCTCAACTGTTGAGCATACGTTCCTTGTCCTTTGAGGGACCTTGTGATGGATCAAATTTTTGATTTTTTTATGGGCCTCGCAGGCTCTTTCTTGACCTAAATTTTAACCCAAATACTTTTATAGTAATATGAGTCTCATTTTACTCCTTTTGACATGAAGATTATTATTTTTATAGTGTGATTGTGTTTTGGTATCGTGGAGGGGAGACAAAGGATTTGTGGATGATTCTAGACATGCAGTTTTGGCATATAGATTGGCTTCAGTCTACATTTCTCCACCAGATAGTGTATGCGTAGATTGCATGTTAGGTGGGGATTATAATTTGTGATTATGACAAGTACATCATGACCTTTCCCATTTGGGACTTTGTAGTAAAGACTTGACCCGAACCTTAGTATATATGTCACGACCCAAACCAAGTCCTAGTCGTAACAAGTGACTCAAGCCCACAGTGAGTCAGAGACCACCATATTAGCCTAACATCTAGAACATAATAAAATAATACAACCTATGCTAACCAAACACAGTGATAAGATGAATAGATAGACCAAATGAAAACTAAGAGTCAAAAATAAACCAATAACCCACACTTGTCCAGAAAAGCCTCTAAAATAAGAATATCAACTAAGTCGAGACATGTCCCCGATTATTACCAAAACGAATCCAAATTTGCATACTAAGAGACTAAATAAAATAGATAAATAATAGGGCCTTCAAAAGTATGGAGGCTCACCACTTCACAGAAGTTCAACAGATGTAACGTACCACCTAATCCTACACAAGAGCAATAGAACACCCTACGGACCCTATATCATGAAATAATGTAGCGTCCAGGGATGATTAGTGGGATAAGAACTGCCATGTAACCCAGTAAAAGTTATGAAATAATGCCAATGCCATAAAACCAGTCAAAAACCACATGCACACATTCATATCCACATATAGGATGTCGGGATATGGACAAGGGTCATGAATATAAGAGTTTAAACTATTAACATGAACTGTGTATCTCTCTCGGTTCTAAAGGCATCCACGGGCTATATGGGTTAAGATACCCTGCTGAAAGAGCCCCAGTACATGTTATCCACTCGAATTAAGGAATCCCAAGGAAGGGTAATGACACTAATACTCTAGCCATTCCAAAATATAATGTGTGAACCAAGCACACGGTCATATAAACCCCCAAACCGACAAATGTGGTTTCTACTATTAGTCCCTCATATGTGTAAAGCCCCAAGATCCCATCCCAAGATGACACACAGTGCTTAAGGCCACATGCGGCCTCAAGCTAACTCTCTGAGCCTATCATCACTTCTATCACTCACTATGACAATAATCAAGTTGTAATAAGGAAGAATAATCATGTCATCAACATACTGGAATACGAAGAAATACTATCCAATACAATCAAAATACCAAAGTTCTGTACATACTGGTACTCTAGTATGACAAAGCCTCTACTACATAAGGTTGAGGAGCCATTGGGACAGATCCCCAACTGACTCGTACTGAACTGGAAATAAACCACCATCTACTATCAAGACCAAAATCAGGGACATAGGTCCTCTAACCATGAGGACTCACCAACTGTATAAATGTAGATAGAGGTACTCGAAGATCACTGTCGCTGTTGAGACTGAGTACCTGAACCTACATCACGAGAAAATGTAGAACACAGAAGAGTATAGAAATCAGTACTTGGGAATGTACTAAGTATGTGAAGGTGCAGGCAACATTTAAATAATATCATAAATGTATAAGAAAATCATGCATGCTGATAATAATGACTCTCATTGCTTGAGTTACCTGAAAAATATTTTCCATAAATCATTAATAATAACACATGCTTCATAAATATCATAAACCATTGGAGTCAACTCAACCTCTTTGACTCATGACTTAGAGTGACTTAGTAACTCATGAAACTTGGACTATTATGGACTTGGTAGTTTCTTATAACCGACATAAACCTTGTGAGCTTACATGGTGTCCAACGTCTTTCCCACATTAGGGTGAGCTATTCTATCCTTTCCATCGAAGTAGAACCTTAACTTTAGTGATCACTTTCTTATCCTTTAGCCCTTAATCTTAATCCTATAGTGGCACGTAGTTCTGGGGAAGTAGGATGTGTTGTCCCCACACTTCCTGTTCGGTGCAAAATACTACCTCTAGACTAAAGCTCAAAACGCGTTAGGAAATCCACCTTAATCAACTCAAGGGTCTATCATGAGGACCAAAATATAAATATATATCTCATTTGTAAATCATAATCAACTTTTGGATTCCTAACTCGACTCAATCTAAAAATAATCTTTCTCATCATCAAGTACACTTGCTTATCAAATCATATCAAGTATCAAAATCTTCAAGAAAACATCATAGAAATTGTTCTTGACTCTCAATCTCAATATTAATATATGTTCAATAGAAAAACTTCTCATACAAAAACATAAATCATGACACTTATCATAAATCACTTAGAAATCATCATTTCATGATAACAATATAAAACTCATGGCATAAATTCTTAATTTAAGAAATGAGACAATGAAATAGTCATATATGTCAATCTTATATAGCTCAAATCTCATAAATCCTTGATAAATTAATTTGGGTGTAAACCCACTTTGCAAAAATCATGAAATTCAATAGAAATTAAATCTTTGGACACAAGAATGAAAGAAGTGTTCTTGTTCAAAACCCTACATACCTTAATCGTTGAAATTGGATGAACTTTAGTGCTTGAAACTTTATCCACACTTGAAATAAATAATTCTTGTATCCCACACTATGAGGAACTTGGTTCTTGAAGAAATTTTGAAGATTTATGGATGATTCTTGGAAGATTAATGTTCTTGATAAAACCATAGATATATTATCTCAAGAGAATTGGAAGAGAGAATGATGGAATTAGGGTTCGGATGAGGATTCTCATATATATATAGAGTCCTCCAAGAAATGGGAAAAGACCAAAATGTCCTTGCAAAAACGTCTCTAAATTGCTGAAAAAAAATAGTTGACGACATCCGTAACAAGCCGTCATGCCAGTGATAGGCCATCATGAATTGTCGTCACAAAAGGCGTGGATTTTGTGACGTTCTGCCTTAAGGTGTCGACATTTTGTGACGGGCCGTCGGGCTTGTGTCTAGTCTTCACAAAAGGTCTACACTGATTTTCCAGGCTGACACGGTGGAGTAAAATAAGCATAAATATTTGCTCCAATATCGGATTTTGATTAAATAGGTATGGTTGGAAAGATAATTAAATTATTTATCTTTTGGTAGGTCATGGGATCAATAATTCGTAGTTCAACGGGAGATATGATGATTTGAATTTGACTATGTCAAAATACTTCTCAAGAATTCAATCAGTAAAGAATGTTTTGATTCGCCCAATCGTTAGGACATCTTTAAAGCCTTAATATACATCACCCGTGACCAGAAAACAACCAAAACACTATAATTTATTTCTTATGATCTTAATTCATGGTTGCACTATTGGTTAGATTCTCGGGGTATTACAATATCTCCCCCTTCAAAACATTCGTCCTCGAATGTTGCTAGATAGGCCGAGAACAAGAGAAAATAAGGACGTATAGCTAGAACGATTGACTAAATGGGGCTTATTTCACTATAAACTTTCAAGTACTTCACAAAATTCATGAATCATAGAGAGAATAACCATATAGCTGAATACACTGGATTAGAAGGACACTGAATTAGGGAAGAATAGTACCTTCGGTTTGATTTGAACTCACAGAGAAGAGATAAGGGTATCTAGCCCGCATATCTGCTTCTTCTTCCCAAGTAGCACCCTCGACTGATTGATTTCTCCATAGAACTTTAACCAATGGAACTTCCTTACTTCTTAGTCTATGAACCTGATAATCTAGTATTTCAACCGAAACTTCATCATACGAAAGGCTATCCTGAACATCAAAATTTTCTGACGGATCAACAACAACAGAATAACCAATGTGCTTTTTGAGCATAGAAATGTTAAATAAAGTATGGACAGCTGACAACTCGGTAGGCAACTCAATCTCATAAGCTTTTTTCCCAACACGATTCAAAACTCTACATGGGCCAACATATCGGGGACTAAGCTTCCCTTTCTTACAAAATTTTTTCACCCCCTTCATGGGTGAAATATTTAGGAAAACCAAATTGTTAACCTCAAACTCAAGATCTCTTCTTCTCACATCTACATACGACTTTTGACGACTCTAAGCTGTCTTAAATTTCTCCATAGCCTCAAACACAGCATCAGGTCCACTCACAGCGCCTTCACCGACTTCAAACCAACCTATGGGTGATCTACATCACCTTTCGTATAAAGCCTCAAATGGAGCCATTTCAATGCTAGAATGAAAACTGTTGTTGTAAGCAAATTCAATCAATGGCAAATGTTCATCCCAACTTCCTTTGAAATCAAGAACACATGCCCTCAACATACCCTCCAAGGTCTGGATGGTCCTCTCAGTTTGACCATCGGTCTGCGGATGAAAAGCAAAGATAAAATGAACTTGGGTACCAAGACCCTTCTAAAAAGCCCTCCAAAAAAAAGAAGTAAATTGAGTACCCCTGTCAGAGATAATAGACAAAGGAACTCCATGTAACCTGACTAATTCTCGAATGTACAGCTTAGCATAGTCCTCAGTGGTGAAAGATGTATGCACTGGCAAAAAAATGCGTGCACTTAGTCAACCTGTCTACAACGACCCAAATCGAATTATGATGACATCGAGAAAGAGGTAAACGAGTCACAAAATCCATATTCACTTCCTCCCACTTTCAAGTAGGAATACTGAATTCTTGCATCATTCCACCGGGTCTTTGGTGTTCAATATTAACCCGTGGGAAAGTTGTACACTTCTCTACGAATTTCTCTATATCCTTTTTCATACCATTCCACCAATAGATTTCTCACAAATCGTGGTACATTAGCACCGGGATGAATAGAATATCGCACGCCATGCGCTTCAGCCATAATTCTCTGCCTCAAATCTTCAACATCAGGCACACATAATCTATTCTGAAATCTCAATACACCATCTTCACCTTGGGAGAAAACCTCCACCTTTTGGTCTTTAACTGACTCCTTCAGTCTGACCAAACTAGGATACATATTTTGCATCTCCTTTACTTCCAAAACTAGAGAATACTTGGAACTACTCTGGAACCAAACATTACCCTCAGCTAAATCAAGCAATCTAACTCCCAACCTAGACATAAGATGCACCTCACGAGCTATCCCCTTCCTATCTTCTTCAACTTGTGCTACACTACCCATGGACGACCTGCTAAGGGCATCTGCTACTACATCCCGGGTGATACAGCCCATTCATATCATAGTCCTTTACAAATTCTAACCATCGTCTCTGATGGAGATTCAACTCTCTATGAGTAAACAGATACTGTAAACTCTTGTGATCCATAAAAACATGAACATGAACACCGTACAAATAGTGTCTCTAGATTTTCAAGGAAAAGACCACTGCAGCTAACTCGAGGTCATGGGCCAGGTAGTTCTTCTCATGCGGTTTCAACTGTCTGGAGGCATAGGCTATAACCTTACCTTTCTGCATCAACACGCAACCCAAACCAACTCTAGAAGCATCGCAGTACACCATAAAATCATCTACACTATTTGGAAGGGTCAACATAGGGGTCGAAGTGAGTCGAGTCTTCAACTCCTGAAAACACTTCTCGCAAGAATCAGACCACAGGAATTTAAATTTCTTTTGGTTCAACTGAGTCAAAGGAGATGTAATGGAAGAGAAACCCTCAACAAAATGATGGTAGTAACCAGCTAGACCCAAGAAACTCCTAATATCAGATGGGGAAATAGGTCTAGACTAATTTTTCACAACTTCTATCTTTTGAGGATCAACTCGAATACCTTCAGAAGAAATAATATGACCTAGAAAAGCAACTGACCTTAGCCAAAATTCGCACTTGCTAAATTTGGCAAATAGTTGATGATCTCTAAGGGTTTGCAAGACTATTCAGAGATGATGTGCATGGTCGTTCTCACTTCAGGAGTATACAAGAATATCATCTATGAACACAATAACAAACATATCCAGGTACTGTCTGAACACCCAATTGATGACATCCATAAAAGCTTCTGAGGCATGTTTTAGCCCAAAGGACATGACAGGAACTTAAAATGACCATATCGGGTGCAAAAAGATGTCTTTGGAATATCACACTCCCTAACTTTAAGGTGGTTATAACCATATCTCAAATCTATTTTTGATAAATAGTTGGCACCTTGCATCTGATCAAACAGGTCATCAATTCTATGTAGATGATACTTGTTCTTAACTGTGACCTTGTTAAGCTGATGATAGTCAATGCATATCCGCAATAAAACATCCTTTTTTCGAACAAACAAAACGGGTGAACCCCAAGGAGAAACACTAGGCCTTATTAAAACCTTTTCTAGAAGATCTTTGACTTGCTCTTTCAACTCCTTAAGTTCTTCGGGGTCCATACAATATGGAGAAAGAGAAATAGGCTGCGTATCAGGGAAAAGATCAATCCCAAATTCTATCTCTATATCAGTAGGTACCCCTGGGATATCTTCTGAAAAAAAATCACAAAACTCATTAACAATGCTAATCGACTGAATGGTCGGAGTCTCGAACTTAGTATCTTTAACTCAAACCAAATGATAGATGCAACCCTTGGATATCAATTTGTTAGCTTTAAGATAGGATATGAAATGACTCTTAGGGGATACAAAATTTCTGAACCGCTAAAAGGCTGGCTCATTAGGAAACTAAAACTTGACTACACGGATACGACAGTCTATAGACGCATAACAAGAGTGAAGCCAATCCATACCCAAAATAATGTCAAAATCAACCATGTCTAGCTCAATCAAATCTGCAAACATGAATCTATGAACGACAGTGATATGACACTTCTTACATACTTTCTTAGCAACAACAGGTTTACCTACCAAAGTAGAAACTAGAAAAGGCTAGGAATCTTTTCAGCATTGATCTAAAAATTCACAGCCACTAACGGAGTCACATAAGGAAGACTTGACCCAGGGTACATCAACACATACACATCAAAATAAAATACACGGAGCGTACCAGTAACAACATCTGGTGAATCCTCCTGCTCCTAGAGGGTTGGTATAGCATAAAAGAAAATCTGGTGCTGGCCACCGGCATTATTAGATGAGGCACCCTGAGGAAGAGTAGGATGAACTTAAGGGGCTAGATCACTAATATCCTGACTCTGGGAACGAACAACACGGCTCCCCTGTCTAGCATATGAATAATTTCTGAGTCTGTGTCCCAACATGCCACAACCAAAACAACCTCTCTGCTCAGTCGTACACTCTCCGGGATGCATCCTACCATACCTAGCACACGGGGGATAGTTAGGTCTATTACTCACACTGTCCTGAGACCTGGATACAGTAGGTCTATTTCCCTGCTCATGCCTGACTCTGGATGAGGGAGAACTAGCTGATGACGGTGCTGGCATAAAATAACGGCTCTAAAACTAAGGGTGGATCCCTCCAGAAAATCTACTCTGACTATACTATACCTTTGCTGCTCTGATGTAACTCTCTTATTCTCTCTCACTCTCTCTCTCTCTTTCAACTTGTCTACTTTAATTTGCTGAGCATGTATCATTAATCTAGAAAGATCCAAGTCCCTATTGAGCATAGCGGACCTACAATCTTTCACAACATAACTCGATACTCCAGTCAAAAACTTACTCATACTGGTCCTAGAATCAACCATTATACCGAGAGCATACTTAGACAACTGGTTGAATTTAATACAATACTTCTTAACTGTCATGGAGCCTTGTATCAAGTTCATATATTCTTCTAGTTTTGCTTCCCTCAGCTCTGGGGTAAAGAATCGGTCTAAGAACGCGTCTTAAAAAAACTACCAAGTCATGGAGCAGCATTCTCCCCTCTACTCTTCCTCTAAATCTCCACCCAATCATAAACAACATCTTTCAAGCAATAGGAAGCTAGATCCACACTCTCTTCATCTGTCACATGCATAATTTAGGTAATCTTTTTCACCTCCTCAAGATACATCTATGGATCCTCACCTGCCCTTGACCCATAAAACACTGGCGGATTCATCCGCATAAAATCACGAACCCGAGTTTCCGCTGAATTACCTTCTTGCGGAGGTAGGACTACGTGCTAAACATTGGCCAGAGCATTGGCGGTAACTACCTGGGCTAGCGTCTGAATAGCTGCCCAAAATTTGGCATGAGTCACCGTCTCATTTATAGGATCAACGGGTTGAGGTCATTCATTGTTTTTGTTAGCTCTACGAGGAGGCATTTTCTATCATAGGATAGCACTAATTAATAACAGAGAGAAATTGTTGTAGGTACGATAGACTTTTAAAAGAAAGAAATGGCTTTTCCTAAAACGTCCCCTAGCCTCTTGCTCATAGATGTGGCGCAATACACACTGATGATCAAGACTCTACGTAACGTCGCTTGTCAGACTCCGTAGGACTCTTTAAAACTTAGGCTCTGATACCAAGCTTGTAACGCCCTAATATCCCATCCCAAGACGTCACACGGTGCTTAAGGCCATACGTGTCCTCAAGCTAACCCTCTGAGCCTATCATCACTTCTATAACTCACTATGACAATAATCAAGCTGTAATAAGGAGGAATAATGATGTCATAAACATATTGGAATACGAAGAAATACTATCCTGTACAATCAAAATACCGAAGTTCTGTACATAATGGTACTCTAGTATGACAAATCCTCAACTACATAAGAAAAAAGAGCCATTGAGACAGATCCCCAACTGACTCGTACTGAACTGGAAATAAACCACCATCTACTATCAAGACAAAAATTAGGGACATAGGTCCTCGAACCATGAGGACTCACCAACTGTACGAATATTGATGGAGGTACTCGAAGATCACAGTCACTGCTGAGACTGACCACCTGAACCTACATCATTAGAAAATATAGAACACAGAAGAGTATGGGAATCAGTACTTGGGAATGTACTGAGTATGTGGGGGTGCAGGCAATATTTAAATAATATCATAAATGTACAAGAAAATCATGTATGCTTATAATAATGACTTTCATCGCTTGAGTTACCTGAGACATATTTTCCATTAATCATTAATAATAACATATACTTCATAAATCTCATAAGCCATTGGACTCAACTCAAACTCTTTGACTCATGAATTGGAGTGACTTAGCAACTCATGGAACTTGGACTATTATGGACTTGGGAGTTTCTTATAACCGACATAAACCATGTGAGCTTACATGGAGTCCAACGTCTTGCCCACGTTGGGGAGAGCTGTTCTATCCTTTCCATCGGAGTAGAACCTTAACTTTAGTGATCACTGTCTTGGCCTTTGGCCCTTAATCTTAATACTATGGTGCACGTAGTTCTAGGGAAATAGGATGCGCTGAACCCATACTTCCCGATCGGTGCTAAATACAACTCCCAGACTTAAGCTCAGAACGCGTTAGGAAATCCACCTTAATCAACTCAAGGGTCTATCATGAGGACCAAAATATAAATATATATCTCATTTGAAAATCACAATCAACTTGTGGATTCCTAACTCGACTCAATCTCAAAATAATATTTAATCTCAAAATAATCTTTCTCATCATCAAGTACACTTTCTTATCAAATCATATCAAGTATCAAAATCTTCAAGAAAACATCATAGAAATCGTTCTTGAATCTCAAGCTCAATATCAATATATGTTCAATAGACAAACTTCTCATACAAAAACATAAATCATGACACTTATCATAAATCACTTAGAAATCATCGTTTCATGAAAATAATATACAACTCATGGCATAAATTCTTAATTTAAGAAATAAGACAATGAAGTATTCATATATGTCAATCTTGTATAGCTCAAATCTCATAAATCCTTGATAAATTAATTTGGGTGTAAACCCACTTTGCAAAAATCATGAAATTCAATAGAAATTAAATCTTTGGACACAAGAACGAAAGAAGTGTTCTTGTTCAAAACCCCACATACCTTAATCATTGAAATTGGATGAACTTTAGTTCTTGAAACTTTATCCACATTTGAAATAAATAATTCTTGAAGCCCACACTATGAGGAACTTGGTTGTTGAAGAAATTTTGAAGATTTATGGATGATACTTGGAAGATTTATGTTCTTGATAAAACCCTAGATATATTATCTCAAGAGAATTGGAAGAGAGAATAATTGAATTAGGGTTTGGATGAGGATTCTCATATACATAGAGGCCTCTAAAAGATGGGAAAAGACCAAAATACCCTAGTAAAAACGTCTCTAAATTGCTGAAAAAAAATAGTTGACGACATCCGTGACAAGCCGTCAGGCCCGTGAAAAGCCTTCACGAATTGTCATCACAAAAGGGGTGGATTTTGTGACTTTCTACCTTAAGGTGACGTCATTTTGTGATGGGCCGTCAGGCTTGTGACGAGTTGTCACAAACGGTCGTCACGAATTTTCCAGGCTGACATGCTGGAGTAAAATAAGCATAACTCTTTTCTCCGATATCGAATTTTGACGAAATGGATATCGTTGGAAAGATAATTCAATTATCTATCTTTTGGTAGGTCATGAGATCAATAAATCATAGTAAAACGGGAGATATGATCATTTGAAGTTGACTATGCCAAAATGCTTCTCAAGAATTCAATCGGTAAAGAATGTTTTGATTCACGCGATCGTCAGGACATCTTTAAAGCCTTAATACACATCATCCTTGACAAGAAAACAACCAAAACACTATAATTTATTTCTCATGAGATTGATTCATGGTTTCACTATTGGTTAGAGTCTAGGGGTATTACACCATGACTACACCTTTACGGTGTGCTACACAATTTCCTTTTAGCCCAATTTAAAATAAGCTGCACCTAAACCCAACCATTAACCCATGACTCTTATATTAAGGAATTTATCAGTTGGTATTTCCATACCAATTATGATTGCATGCTCATATAATCATGACAAACCAATCCATGCATCTGTTTTACTCCCAAGTTCCATTTTGAAATCCAAACCATAGCAAACAAGGGCCTTTAGAATCCATTTTGTTCATTTGTCCATTCATGACATGCAAAGAGGTTCATAAATATGTTGAATTATGAAATTATTCATATTCAAAAAGTAGATTTACAAAGTGGGTTGGGATTAATGCAAATAAGAAGCCAAAAAGTCATCAATTTGGGGAAAGCCATGTTCCCCATTCCAATTCCCATAAGAATGCACCCATTTTGTCCATAAACATAAATTAAAGCATCAACCATCAATTTAAAATATAGGAAAAGTAATTCAAGTACTACCAATTAAAAACCCTCTACCCAATTTCAAACCCATCAATTTAAACGACATGGCTAATGAGTATATAAATGCCACAATGTAATATTAAAGTTATGGAGTGAGATAAATCCCTGAAATAGAAAAGGAATTGAAAACAATTCAAAGTTTGGATCCCGGATGATGAATTCACTGTAAACCATTCAATGTTCTTGGGTTATGAGTTTGAAAGAGAAAGAGAATGATTTTTTATTTGAAAACTAAAGGAAATGGGGTTATTTTACGTTTAAAGGTCATAAAAGGGGTAAAAATACAAAAAATGTCCTAATCCCAAGTGAAAAAAACAAAAACTTGGCAAAATTAAAACATCGGCATGGCACACTATTATCATGGAAGGTGGCCTCCGTACCATACCCTTATCGTGGAGGTTAACTTCCATGGCATGGCAATATCATAGACCCTCACTATATTAGGGTCCCAAAATGACACCGATACTCTTTCAAAAAATTTGAAACTTTACAAATTACCATTCTATCATCCCTAAAAATAATTCAAGTCAAAAATCAAGGCAACGCATACGGGAAGATAAAAAATAAATATGTTGAAATTTTTAGGTGTCGTACATTATCCCCCTCCCCCTCCTAGGATCATTCATCCCTGAATGAGAAGTTAGTACACTTTTAGCACAACGATAGCAAAATACATCTGAACCAAATGATAATTTCGAAAAGGAACAAAATTCATACCACAAACACTTTCGTCTAACACAAGATACAAGAACGGGTACTTGGCCTTCATACCTTCCTTAGCTTCCCATGTAGCTTCTTCCATCTTTTAACTTCTCCAAAGGACCCTTACAAAATCTACGTCCTTAGTCCTCAATCTATGAACTTGCATATTTAGTATCTCAACCTGGACCTCCTCTTAAGTTGAAGAATCCGAAACACCAACATCCTTAATAGGCACTATCAAAGAAGGATCACCCACACACTTTTTCAGCATAAACACATGAAAAAAGGAATGCATAGAAGCGAAAATCGCAAGAAAATCTGACTCATAAGCAACCTTCCTAATTCTTATCACTATATCATATTGACCAACATAACGAGGACTGAGCATCCCCTTCTTCCAAAATCTCATAACTCCTTTCATAGAAGATATTTTCAAGAATACCCAATTGTTGATTTCAAATTCCAACTCCCTTTGCCTCACATCTGCATAAGACTTTTGGTGACTATAAGAAATATTAAGTCTTTCTCTAATCACAATCACCTTCTCCATGACTTGGTGAACTAAGTCAGGACCAAATAACTTAGTCTGACCAATCTCAAACCACCCAATAGAAAACCTACACCTTTTACCCATAGATAGCCTCGAAAGGAGCCATTTGGATGCTATAATGGTAATTGTTATTATATAAAAACTCAATCAGAGGTAAATGGTCAACCCAAATACCTTTAAAGTCAATCACACAAGCCCATAGCATATCCTCTAAAGTTTGAATATTTCATTCTTCTTGTCCATCTATTTGAGGGTGGAAAGCGGTGCTAAGGTTCACCTGAGTACCCAAAACTTTCTAAAATGAATGCCATAAGTTAGAAGAAAATTGTGTACCGCAGTCTGATATAATGGACACTGGCGTCCCATGCAACTTTACAATTTCCTAAATGAACAAATTAGCATAATCCTCTCCTAAGTAGTTAGTCTTCAAAGGTAAAAAGTGAGAAATCTTAATAATTCTATCCACAATGACCCAAATAGAATCATAGTGAATACTAGACCGTAGAAGACCCATAAAAAAAATACATAATCATATTCCATTTCCACATGGGAAACTCTATTTCTTGAGACATGTCGCAAGGCCTCAAATGTTCAACCTTGACTTGCTGACAAATCATACATTTAGCCACAATGTTTGCCATATCTCTCTTCATATTATTCTACCAATAGATTACCTTTAAGTCATGAGAAATCTTAGTCTATCCTGGATGAACTGTATATCAAGACTCATGAGCCTTAGTTAGAATTCATTCTGGTAACCCATCAACATCAGGAACACATAATCTCACTTGATAACTCAAGATCCTATCTCTCCCAATCTCAAAAACAATAACCTTTTGCTGACCCATATCATCCATTATCTGCACACGTATGGCATCCAAATCCTTCTTCTCATTTACATCAAACCAAGAGATGATTTAACCACTTTTTCAATAATCACTCCTCCATCCTCAGTGTCCAAGAGATGAACTCCTAAGTTAGCTAATCGGTGGATATCATTCACCAATACTCTTTTTGCCTCATCAACGTGAGACAAGCTCCCCATACACAACCTGCTATGATCATCAACAACAATATTAGCTTTACCTAGATGGTAGTGAAAACTTATGTCATAATCCTTAAGTAATTCAAGCCACCTCTTTTGCCTAAGATTTAATTTCTTTTATGTAAACAAGTACTGCAAACTCATATCTGAATAAAATCCACAGGCACCCCATACAAATAATGGCGCTAAATCTTCAATGAGAAGATCACTTCCGCCAACTCTAGATCATGAGTTGGGTAATTCTTCTCATGAACTTTAAGATACCTGGATTCATAGGCTACAACATTAGCATGTTGCATCAACGAACAAACTATACCCACACAGGGCGCATCACAATATACAACAAACACATCAGTACTCTTGGGCAGGGTCAAAACTGGCGTAGAAGTCAACTTATCCTTCAACTTCTTAAAACTACCCTCACAAACATTGGACCACAAAAACTTAATGTTTTTCTGAGTAAACCTTGTCGGCGGAGAAACACTAGATGATAAACTATCCATAAAACTCCTATAATACCCAGCCAAGCCAAAGAAACTCCTAATGTCAGTTAGAGTTGTGGTTCTAGGACACTTCTTAACTACCACAACTTTTTGGGGATTCACCTTGATCCCCTCACAAGAAATAACATTCCTAAGAAGGTCACAACTTTCAATCAAAACTCACACTTAAATTTTTCTTACAACCTCTGACCTTAAGAGTCTGCAACATAATTTGGAGGTGATTGGCATGATCCACCGCACTCTCATAATATACCAACATCTCATAAATGAAGACTATAACAAATAAGTCCATGAACTACCTGAACATCCAATTTATAAGATCCATGAAAGTAGACAGATCATTAGTCAACCCAAATAACATAACCAAAAACTCATAATGGCCATATCCAGTACAAATAGTTGTCTTGGGAATATCAATTCCCTAATTTTCAACTGATAATACCCCAAACAAAGATCCATCTTAGATAAACATCTAGCACAATGAATCTGGTAAAAAAGACCACTAATTCTAAGAAGAGGGTATCTATTTTTCATTGTTACCCTATTTACCTGACGATGATCTATACAGATCCAAAGAGACTCGTCTTTCATTCTCACGAAAAGTACAGGAGAACCCCATAAAGAAACACTAGGATAAATAAAACCCTTATTAAAAAAATCCTTTAGTTGGTCTTTTAATTCAATCAGATCCATCGTATGAGGAGGAATGAAAATGGGATGGTTATTTGATATAAGATCAATCCTAAAATCTATTTCCATTTAGGGAGGAATCCTAGGAAGATCATCGAGAAACACTTCAAAAAATTCATTAACCATATGGATAGATTGCAAAGAAAGACTTTCACTATTATTATAATTAACCCAAACTAGATGATACAAACACCCTTTAGAAATCAACTTCCGAGATCTAAGATAGGAAATAAACCTTATTTTAGGTACTAAGGAACTCCTCTCACATTCAATCACCAGTTTATTAGGAAAGTTTAAACTGACTGAAAGTGTAAACTGACCTTTCAGGTCCAACAATCCAGGGAAGCATGGCATCAATGGAGCCAATCCATCCCTAAGATTACATTAAAATTAACCATATCAAGCTCTATCAAATCCACCAATGTCTCCCTATAAAGAATGGACACCATACAACCCTTATTGATTTTTCTAGAAACTATAGAATCACCCATTGTGGTAAACAAAGAAAAGGGATCAGAAATATTTTAAGGACTAATACCAAAGTGTAAAGATACATAAGGAGTCATATAAGATAGGGTAGAACCCAAATAAAGAAAATAATAAACATAATGATATAAGAGTTGTAAGACATCAGTGACAACATCAGGGGATTCCTCAGATTCTTGATGAGTACTAAGTGCATAGATACGATTTTGGCCAATTTCGGTAGCAAAAGTAGCGCCCTTAGGTTTAAGAGCTAAAAAAGTGGCAACCAGAAAATTATTAACTCCAGTGGACACTTTGGCTATAGGATAATATCTCTTGGGATGACCAAGCTGACCACAATTGAATCACAAGTTCCCCCCTCCTTACAATAACCACGGTGAAGTTGTACACAAAAATGACAAGGAGGATAAGGTGGGGCTAACTAAGCTCAACTAACTTGATACTGGGCATCCTGTTCCTTAAGACTATTGGTAGTCTAAAATCAACGATCACTAGAAGACTTTAGTAAGGGATCACTTGTTGTCGAATAAGAATTTCCCTAATTTTTTTGCCTAGTCAACTACCTACCATCTCTCACACTATTCTACTCATAAGAACCTTGCTCTGAATACCTAAACTTTTTGTTTTGACTCTCTCCTATCTTTGATTACTTCTTCTTTTCATCATCTACCAACTGCATATAAACCACAAGCCTGGAGATATCCATATCATAATTCAACATCATAGCCATACACTCTAATCCAATTCATGGGTCAACCCAAAAGCAAACTTCCTTATTTTAATCTTATGTTAGCCACTAACTATAAAGCATAATGGGTGAACTGCTAAAATTTCAAAGCATACTCCTTAACGCTTATCTGACCTTGCTTTAAGTTCACAAACTCTTCATTTTTAGCTTTTCTCAACATCTATGGAAAGAACTAATAAAGAAAGGCCCCTAAAAATTCATCCCACATTGTTGGCTCAGCGTCATCACCTCTCAGCTATTCCTACTCCTGATACCAGCAATAATCTACATCTTTTAACTAATACACAACAAAATTTACACCCTCAGAATTAGTAGCATGCATTTCCCTAATAATCTTCTCCATCTTATTAATAAACCCTTAAAAATCCTCCTCAACCTTAGAGACTATAATGTTTGGGGTATTCAACCTCATAAACTGGCCAACCCAAGTGACCTTAAATAATATGAAACAAAACCAACATGATCAAACTAATGAGATTGTTATGCCACAAGCTAAGTAATCATATAAATAGACTAATGGATTTCTTCATTATGGATATCTCCCAAAGACAGTTGATCATAAGTATTACCAACCCAGAAAGCCCAAGAAGGACTAGTAGGGATAGCTCGAACCACACATGGAGTAGCACAATTAGGATCAGGGACTCTAGACTGATCTCCACTCCATAAATAAGGATAGTTCCCTTCATATGCTCTTTAGGTAGGATAGAGGGCCCATCAAAGTTTCTACGACCATCAGATCTTCAGGAAGGCATGATCTGAAATGAGAGTAATCCAGAAGTTACAAAAGTTTCAAGATAACTAGACTCTATAACCTAAAATAAAACAAAAGAAAGGGAAACATTATTAAATTCCTTCCTTTTATAAGTGTGGCTCGCTACATACCAATAAAAAAGACTCTACTCGACACAGATTTGTGGACACCCAATGACCCTGAACTATGCTTAGATACAAAGATTTTCACAACCAAAACCATGACCTAGTCGTGGCGGGTGTCTCACGCCCACCATGAGCAAGAGACCACCCCTTAACCTATATATAGAAAATAATAAAATAGTACATCGTAAGCTAACCAAACATAATTATATGAATAATAGATAGACCAAATGAAATCTAAGAGTCAAAAATAAACCAATAACCTAGACTTATCCAGTAAAACCTCCCAAACTAGAATACCAACTTAGTCGAGGCATGCCCCGAACTATGACAAAAAAAATCCAAAATGAAATACTAAGAGCATAAAGAAACCAGTGAAATAACAGGTCCTTTAGAAAGATGGAGGGTCACCACTTCACTACAACCCCAAAAATGTACCAAACCACCTAACACTGCACAGGAGCAATAGAACACCCTTCAAACCCTATACCATAAAGTAATGAATTATTCAAGAATGGTCAGTGGGATAAGCATTGGCATGTAACTTAGGAAAAGTCATAAAATAATGCCTATGCCATAAAACTAGTCAAAAACCACATGCACACATTCATATATACATATATAGGATGTCGGGATAGGGACAAGGGTCATGAACATAAGAGTTTAAACTATTAACATAAAGTATGTAGCTTTCTCTATCCTAATGACACCCACAGTCTATATAGGTTTAGCTACCCTACTGAAAGTGCCCAAGTTCATGCTAATAATATGAAACAAGTAATTTGAAGGAAGGGATAAAGAAACCAAGGATCTATCCCTTTCAAAATATAATTCGTGAATCAAACACATGGTCATATAGACCCCCACTCCGACAAACATGGTTTCCAGTGTTAGTCCCACCTGAGACTACACCTTCACAATGTGAAACACAATTCCCTTTAAGACCAATTAAAACAATTTGAACATAAACCCAACCATTAACCTATGTGTCTTGTATTAAGGCATTTACCACTTGGTATCGTTATACTAATTATGTTTGCAAGATCATATAATCATGCCAACCTAATCTATGTATCTGTTTGACTCCCAAGTTCTATTTTAAAATCAAAACCATGGACTTCAAGGGCCTTTTAAATCCATTTTAACCATTTATCCATTAATTCCAAGGAAAGGGGTTCATAAGTTGAAATACGCAACTAACCATGTTCAAAAATAAAATTTACAAAGTGGTTTGGGATTAATGTCATTACCAAACAAAAAAGTCATAAATTTGGGGAAAACTATATTCCCCATTCCAATTCCCATAACAATGCACCCATTTAGTCTAAAACTATAAATTAAAGCATCAAACATCAATTTTAAACATGGGAAAAGTAATTTAAGAAATATCGATCAAAACCCCTCAACCCAATTTCTAACCTATTAATTTAAACCATCTGGATAATGAGTAAATAAATTCCAAAATGTACAATTAAAGTTAGGAAATGAGATAAATGCCTGAAATATACAAAGAGCTGAAAACAATTCAAAGTTTGGAGATCAGATAATGAATTCACTATAAAACCCCAAAATATTCGTGGGTTTTAAGTTTGAGAGATAATGAGAATGATTTGAACTTTAAAATCTGAAGGTAATGGGGTTATTTTATGTATAATGGTCTTACAAGGGGTAAAATATAAAAAGCCCCTAACCCTAAGTGAAAAAAAAAACTGGGCAAAATTAAAACATCAGTGTGGCACGCCGTTATCATAAAGAGTAGCCTCCATGCCACTTTCTTATTTTCCTCAAGGTACCAAAATGACCTCGAACCCCTTCTAAAAATTCTAAAACTTTCCTAAATTACCCTTTTAACATCACTAAACATAATTCAAGTCAAAAATGGACATTACGCATGTGGTAGGGTCAAAAATAAAATGTTTAAAATTTTGAGGGGTATTATAATAAAATACTTATCATGGCCATACAATCCTAGAACCCTAAGTTATAAGAATATAAACCATAGTTTGATGCTAAGGATTCTTTAGTACAAGGTTTACAATTTGTTTTAGTGTATTGGATGATGGTCTTCTGGATTTTAGAATAACTAATATGATAGTTATAAACTACTAGTCCCAAGGTTGTTGTTACAATACCAGTTGGACCTCAGGTGAGTATTCAACTCTTAGAAAGGATGTGATTCTAGTTTATGGATGTTGAGGCACTTATTATTATATTATATTGATATTGGTGATGACATGCATACTTTAGGTGCATTCATACTCACTCAATGGTAAGATTCAAACAAAATCTATTATTTTACTATTATTTTCAAAAAATGGATTCATCCCATTTTTCACTTTTGAAACAGATTCTTTTATAACAAGAATTGTACAACTTATTTAATGAGATATGATATTTTTAAAACTAAAGATAATGTTTTGGGAATAATACTGTGATTTCTTCTGGTTCGTGGATTTATACACTCTTTTACCACTACTATTTACTTCGATCAAGAAAAATTTTGACCCTATTTACTCTACTATGTTGATTTAGTCTCAGAGTTGATCTTGAGCAATATATTTACATTCTTACACTCTTTTAGCCATGATTTGAGTCAATACACATACTATATATACATCTTTATAATACTAAATGGATTAGATTATTAATGATAATTATTTAAAGAATATGATCGAAACCAGGAAGTGTATATAGATATTCTTGAATCTCCTAGGGGCCCCTTCTCTCATGAGATATAGTGCTATATAAAATAGGTCACTATAGGTCCTATTTTTGCGAGTTGTTATGCTGGAGGAGGTGTATACACTTGGTATATTATTACACTCAAATTAGATATGGTACTATGTATTTACATTGCACTAATTTATTTATATGCATTGCCTATCACCAGTATATTATTTGGCTTTTATATCTATTAGCCTTTTTGGGGTTGTATAGGTATAAGCTATGATTTTTATTTGTTTAGTGTTTGATTGAACCTTTTGGGCTTATGGGATCCTAGTTAGACATTGTTTGAATGGACTAGTTGATTACTTTGTTATTGTTATTATGATTAGGTCATAGAAGGTTGATTATGGATTGGTACCCAAGGTTGTAGGTATGTTTTTTTATCCCTTTACCTTACTATAGAAAATTTCATTATTGATTGTTTATTCATGGTGAGACACTTTTGTTAGTTACCCTGATCAATCTAGCATTAACTTTCCTACTTCTTTATGATTTCTCGGAGAGGTTAGGTTCGCTACCATAGGTTATTACCTTTATGTTATTCTTATATACCTATACACGTGTATATATAGATATCATATTACCATATATCCCTATCTTTCCTTATGCAATGATATTGTATATGTATTTCTTGGCCTAGTATATTGCTATATATCCTTCTTCCACTCTTTATTTATATATCAGTTGGTGATATATGGTTTAGTAATTTATTCATTAAATATTGCTAAAATAGGATATTTTATCCTTCTTCTCCATTATTCTTATCATGCTTAGTTCCTGGATAGTTACCTGCAATTATATTCTTCCTTACGTGTTGTTTATACCTATATTACAGTTGGAGCACAGTCGACTGATTTCTATTAAGTTCTATATGTTTGGTACTCAAAATACATATGTATAGCTTGCAGATCATAGTACGAGTTCTCATCATTGGTATGGGCATAGTGTGGATCAACTATGGATCAAAGATTTAGGGTGAGCTCTTGAAGCTTAGAGTATTACTACCCTCCCTATTATGGATTAGAATAATCTTTACATTGTATTGAGAGATGTCTGTACCTTTATTTTTATTCCATACTTTTACTTTGTACTCTAATTGTATTATAAGATGTTGTAGTAACATCACTAGGTCTTGGGGTTGATTTTATATATATATATATATATATATGTATATATATGTCACTTTATTATACTTATTCCTCTACTTTCTTTCATTTCTTTTGATAGTTCATTACTATCTATTCCAAACTATGGGTTGGCTTACCTACTAGTGGGTTATAATAAGTGCCATCATTACTAGAGAAATTAGGTCATAAAATTTTGGTAGATACTTACACATTATTTTTACTTTTACTGTAATTAAGATTTGTTAGCCTATGATGCCTACTATGTACTTGTAGTGTTTGCACTCATACTATACTTCTACATCATTTCCCTTATGTAGATCTGAGTATGAACCACCGCCATTAACAACACCCTCTAGTTATGCTTTTAACCAATGATTGAGTATTTTGAGTTCAAAGTTTATCCTCCTTCTTTTGCTGTTTGATAGTCTTAATTTATATATTCGAAGGCTATGATGTATATTTTTATAGTGTTTAGTAATCTTTTTGTCTTAGTGGCTTTTTAACAGACCTAACTTAGGGGATTTATTTTGGAATTATGTCATCATTGCCTCTTGTATAGTGTTCTTGTATGTGTGTGTATATAGATACATATATATCCATTTCCATTGATTATATTTTAGTTGCATTCTTATTTCCTTATCTTCGGCCTTTTGACCCATTACTTGTCATTTTTGGCTATAGTTTGGCTTGCCTACTGGTAGTTTAAAGTAGGTGGAGTCATGTCTTAAGAAATTTTGTTGTAAAAAAATTATGGTAGAAGATGAACTTTATTTCTTGTTAGTCATATGACTGTTAGTTCTTGTAAGTCTCATTCTCATTAATATGATGTAACCTCTTAGTCATTCATCTACCCAATTTACTACCCCAAATTGGTTCTATTCAATACAAGGAAGAACACCTAGACTATAAATAGTGGTATTTCTTTCTTTCAGTTGGTATAAGAGAAAAAGGATAAGCTTGTAAAAATATTATAGTGTGTAGTAGTGAAAGAGAGAGCTCTGACAAAAAAAATATTCCAAAGTCTTCAATTATATTCACTATATAAAAATGAGTAATTATATGTTTAAGAAAGGTGTTCTTTTGGTGGAAATTTACTCTTCAACTAAAGTTGCTTGAGTCGTAGATCGCGATGGGTTTTTGTATCCCGAAGTGATCAAGTCTAGAGTAATTTTGTTATTTCTTTGTTGATTATTCCATAGTTGTCTTGAATCTCCTAACCGAGTGTGAGATATATGCTCCTCAGCCTGAATAATATTTTTTATTTTTTATTCATTTTTTTCAACTGTAATTATTATAATTTGTGGTATATTACACCAAACACCAACAATTTTAAGGAGGTTCATCTTTATTATAGTTTGAAAATTTGCAGATATGAAGATGGGAGATCTCAAAATCACTCGATCCAATGTCACTATATCTCTTCAAAATATGGCAGAATGGTATAGACAACTGTAACTACCCTCGATGCGATATTTAGCTTTTCCTTTATTTTGACCATTTTTCCCTTGTACATAGTTTTCTTATATTATTTATGAGTTATGGGTATGGTTTGCATGGTATCTAAAGCATTCAGTGATGGTTTCAGTGAGTTTGAAGTTTTGAGTAGCCTTTAAAGTGATATAGTTGACTTTTATCAGTATTTTCTGATTGAAGCATCAAATGGGGATTTTGTCAGATTTATTAGATCTGGAATATCAAAATTAAGTTGGTATCATGGTTAGTTTAAGTTTCAAGGTTTTTAATGTGATTTTAAAAGTTTGGGGGAGAAGTTTGAAATTTATACTAAATATTGACATTGATCAACATCTGTCGATAACGACCTCTATTGAAAATACTAACTACACTATTGAGTCTAAAATGGCTTTCCAAGCTATTAACATATTTGATTTGCATTCGAGAGGTTCCGAATCAGTTTTGGATGAGTTTTTTAATACTTTAGATGCTTTGGCCTTGTTAATATGTAATCCATTAATGAAAGGGTTTGTTATTAGTTTTAAAAATTGATAAATTATTCTGAGACTTCTTAATTATCATGCATAAATTATAGGGCTTATTTTGAAATTTGGGTGATCCTTAAAACTGATAGCCATCAATCATAAGCACAAATACTCAAAACCTAATGATCCTCTCTAGAATGTCCCACTAACAAATAAGCATACAATTCAAAATATTTCCAAAAACACTGAATTAAGGAAAAAAAGCAATAGAAATCACCATTAATTACTAACGACCTATCATTCGAACATCAATCAACTCCAATATACCTGAATCGAAGAAAAACAAATCGGTAAGTAAGAGTACGCTTATCCAGCCTATAGAATAATTCCCAACTAATACAAATCTAGAAATAGAGGATGTAACGAAGCTACGCACCCCAAAACTATAACTTTCACAACATAGCCAAACTACTCGATTGCAACTATCCAAATCAATCATGTAGATTGGCAAACACCTATACTCCAAATTCTAACACAACTTTCAAGTTGTCATTCATAAGATTCAAAGTCCAAAATTAATCCAACTAATCTTATCTAAGGCCAAATACCCAACTGTAATACCCCGCATTTTGGGCTAGAATAAAAATAATAACTCTAATGCGTTGATAATCCTAGAGCCTTAAATCCTATGCCAATTTGTCATGTGTATGTAGTATGTGAATCCATTTGAGCATGAATTTACACCATAGAGGTCCATCAACTCAAGGACGAGTTGAAACTATTTCGATCGATTAAGTTTTAGTGGACGTTGTAATTTGTGTCAGTTTCCATCGATCATAACTCTCTATATATATCGAATTAGAGAGCCTACTATGTGTCAAATGATAGGTATTAGAGTTAAATTTGAAACGATACTAATTTTTCTAAAATCCAACAGATGGGAAAGAAGTTATGGCCTTTCAAAGTAGTATGCGTCGCCTAACCAATCACACATGGCCACTGGAAAGCATATGCGATAGCATATGCGGCGCCAATGTAAATATAGGCGATATCATATGCGGCTCCTATGTAAATATAGGAGATATCATATGCGGAACCTATCTAAATGTATGCGATATCATATGCGGCGCATATCTTATGGTTTCAAGTGACTTAAACACTCTGTTTTTGGGGCAAAATGGTCCTTTTCCCACCCTTATTCAGCCATAAACACGAAATTTAGTCCCCAATTCTCCAAAATACATCCACATTCAACTAAAAATTCTCAATAACACTCCCAAGGGTTTCAAACTAAAAACCCAAATAAATCAAGACTCAACCGTGGGTTTTCAAAATTGATTAGAGATTCGGAATTCTCAATCCACAGGCTTCAAGAAGCACCCATTATTTTCTGAAATAGAGGTATGTGGGGTTTTCCTAAACTCTCATGGGCATATACAAATTATGTTTTAGAATGGGATTTTTGAATCTATGTATATATTCATGTATTAAATGTTTTAACATCATTGTTTTGGTCTTTTGACCTTTCCCAAAGTGATTTGAGAATATGAATGTATGAAACCATGTATTTAAGAATGAATTCTTGTTGAGAGCATGATTTTCAGTGAATTCCCTCTTATTATGAATTTTTCAAATTTCTCATAGCATATGAATTCTTTTGCAATGCATCCTTGAAAAACACTATATGAAATGATTGAACTCTTGTTATGATTTAAAGGTGGTTTTAAATCACTAAAGAGGGAATCTTGAATGATTTTTTAATATTCATAATGCATGTAATGAAAGATTGCATTGATTTTCTAAAGGCGCTAGACCACCATATGTTGATGAAGTTTTTGCATGATTTTGACTTGAGTTTCGAATCACGAAATCTTATATATAAGTTGCATGTATTTGGTGGTCTAAATTATTCTTTAAATTAAAGATTTAGCTTAATGTATTATGGCTTAGAAATCATGACTTGCAAGTCTTGGTATGAAGATACCAATTTAGACCAATGTCATATCAGACTTAGACTAATACACATTTCAGACTATCATAATTTTAGACATTCAAAATATTACATGTGCAAAAAAGGTTAAAAATGGGCATACAGAGATGTTAGGTGGTTCCATGAAGAGTTCTTGAGTTCAAGCAACTCATTGCCTAAAACTGTGGTTTGCCGACCCCGGTATATTATTATATGCTAACTTTAGTGTCATGTGGCGTATCAGATTCAGGATCTCCAACCCTTGCGGCATACTCAAGTTGGAGGTTTCCCTGCTAAGTCAATGGCGGATTCCATATCTCCCGTAGAATATCAATCTTGTAGGGGATACCACCTAACTTATAAGTAATGCGTAGATCAGATTTTGAGATTTACAGACAGGTTACAGGTTTTCAGAAGGTGCCCATGTGGTTTTTTCCGAAATTGTTTTATGCATAATGTTTGATGAACATTTACTCTCACGTATTATATATATATCTCTTCAATTACTCTATTTTGGATTGCTTTATGTGCCAGTACAATTGTGTTGACCCCCCTTCCTCCCAGGTACTGAGGTGTAGTCTAAGGGTCAAGATCCATAGTAGAATCTACAGACAGGTTTGTCTTAGAGTTCAGTTGGTGAGCCTTCTTTTCTTCGGAAGGCCTATTCATTTAGTTATTTATTTCAGTATGGTTATTGTTCTGCTGGGGGCCTTGTCCCAGTTATTCAGATAGTAAGTCAGTAGAGATTTTGCAAACTATTGCAGATGTTTATTAAATATTGTTGGGCATGTTTTCGAGCCTTTAAATATTTTAAATTGTTGACCATGTATCCATATTTTTGTTTCTATTCCATATTAATTTGATCATATGAATTATGTGCATGATTACCATATAGACAGAGGGTATTCCGATCGTTCGGGTTCGAGAATGCTCGTCACGGCCAGGGCCCCGGTTCGGGTCGTGACAAACTTTGTATCAAAGCACGGCTCATGGTCCCAGGGTGTCTGTGAAAATGCATTGGGTAGAGTCTTTTTTATGGGTGTGTAGCGCGCCACACTTATAAGTAAGAGGCTACAAGGCATTTAGGAATGTCTCTCTTTCTTCATGTTCTAGTTCGTGCTATAGAGTCAGAATATTCCTCCTTCATACAATAATTCGTTCTATTGTGTCACGCATATGAAAAGAAAAGTTATCCTAATTTGTTCCTCACTCTGGTGTTTCCAGATATTCTTCGATTATCTAGCAGAAATTTTAGAATTCCCACAAAGAACGGGAGACGAGTTCCCTAGTGTAAAATTATATCCTCGTTCTTATGAGGCATTCAGTTAAGACAAGAGTAAGATGTGTATTCTTGAGTCATTGAATATTTTGTATCAAGCTTCTATCTCTTGTAATCTTGATATTAGTGTGTTATTGAAAATAAAAGTCTAGCGAAGCCGCGTGAGGCCGATTTCGATTCACTAGAAACTTGCTATTTATCTTGTTGTTCTTGTGTTTGTTGGAACTGTATTTCCACCCGAGTAGTAGTATAAGTTCGAGTGTAGGTGTCATGACCTATTGGTAGTGAAATTAGACCAAGAAGTTTATGATATGATGTCATAAGGTTAGAGGTCAGAGTGAGGGTGACTTTTGTGATTAAATATTTATAGTTAAATAACCGTTGATTGAGAATGATTTACCCTTTCGTGGTGGTAGACTAATATGGTGGTACCATTTCTGGATTTTATAGTAGTCCATGGAGAAAGTGTTGACTCCGAATGTTATTTGTTTTCTTCCTTTCAAAATAGAGAAAGAGCCCAGAGTGGATATTTAAGGTGGTTATAGAAACCCCTCATAGTCTATGAATGAAAATGGCTAGATTAGACAGTAGGTTGTAAGTATAGACTCATTTTGATATGGGGTATCTGAAGGTAGTCTAAATTCCCATTGGGGTAAGTAAGTGTGATGTGAGAAAGTCGTATAAGTAGATAAGATTGTATGGTTATAATATAAGCTTAAGGTTGATCATGTTTATTATGTGACCTTACCCCTTAATCTTCTTCTCATTGGTAGTTGTAAACTAATACTACCTGTGAGAAAGTATGTAGTATATTTTTGAAGTATATGGGTAGAATATCCCAATTTGAAGGATTATTATATTTATATTTTGTTGCACTCTTCATTGATTGTAAATGATTGATGCTAGACTATAGGATTGAATTTAAATGGTGTGGTGGTGAATAGTTGCAAGATATTGATGATACATGTTTTGTGGGATTAGATTTGTAAGCTTGATGTGTTGAAATAGTACGTACTGATGGATTATGACAAAGAAAACCGTAAGGTCATGATCTATTATTGTGGTTATGAAGTTCAAGTGTACTAGTGTTTCTTGATGTTTATTTCATAGTTTCTAAGCGAGGATTGTGTGTAAGGTTGGTTATAAATCATGTTTAGAACTAGACATTAAGTTTGAAACAATTGATGGCCATGGAGGTAGATGTGATGATTCCTTGGTTAATGATACTAGTTATATGGAAGTGATCTATAGGCTTGAATAGTGTATGTAAGTGCCTAAGTTTATTTGATTCGTAATGAAGTATGACGTTGTATATGTGATGTACAAGTATGCCCAAGGTGGTATGAAGCTGTAGTATTTTTCTAAGGCCATTACATATTGTGTGTGGCTACTGGTACCGTTGAGTTTCTAGGTGGAAAGAAGCTAGCTAGATGGCATATGGTGTTCTAACTAGCCATGTTAAGGACCTTTGATTGATAGCGTTGAGCCTTTTGATATGAGCTTGATTCTCATGGTAGAGGAAAATAAGTTTGAAGTTGCTATGTTGGTAGACTATGATAGAAATAGAGTGGCTCATTGAAGACTTGGTGATACCCATGTTAGGTGTTATAATCTAAGCTCGAGTCCTTGAAAGTTGTGCTAATAGAAATAAAAGTAGTGGCACTAGAGGGTGTGCACTTCAACTTTGGGGATACTCATGAAGATTCAAAGTTAGTAAGTGTTCAAGTAATAGATGATGACTATTGGGGTTACAGAATGATAGAGTGTGCCTCAGGATGTAGTATTAGCAGTGGGCGTTCCACTCTCATGTGTGGTCTTTTGGGTTAAGTTTTATTAATTTTGCGTATTGTTATATTTCACAACACAGAGTGGAGTGAGTGAAGTTAAGTTTAAAGTCTAGTAAGGTACCTCCCAAAACTTTAGATGATGGATTGAAGCTAAGGGGGAGATGACTAAACGTATAACCAAGTAAGACTCTCAGATTCTTGTAGTGATGTCATGATGATGTAGAACATCAAAAAGTAAGGGTGAATCTCAACCCATTCCTATCTCAGTATTTCTCAGTGTTCCTAATACCTACTCATGCTTTATGATTTAGTTCCATGATCAGTTCACGTTCATACATATGATAGAGAGTCATGTACTCATGCTTTATAATGTACTCCGTTTCCATAACTTATGTTTTACGCAAAATGATTGGCGAGATTCAGATTATAGCTATGAATACCCTAAATTCAGAGCACTTTGGTGAGTCCCTGTTGTTGTTTTGCTATTACTCATGCCTTAGATGAGTGTCAAGCTTCATATAGTATCATTCCATGCCCCAGATCTTATGTTCTACTCTTTTTGTGACTCCTCCTTATGCGATGATAGTGGTGGTGAGTAATTATTCCTTATTGATGGAATATCATAGTATTCTTGTTTAGATAAGGCCATAAGTATGAAGTAAGATTTAGGGCCATGTTTTTATTTATGTGATGGTTAGTGGAATTTTGTATGTGTATGTTCTTGGGGTAGCTCGTGGGAGTGATATTGATAGGGGTTTACAGAATATGTGAAGTATGCCTTTTATGAGTGTTTGCTTTGAAGTTCATATGTGGTTATAAAGATAGGCTTGAATGACATGTTAAGATTGTTGTAAAGAAATGCTATATGCTCTAGCAACTTCATAGTAAGAGTTCAGAATAGTCATTGAAGTGGTAAGGCATGTTATACTTAGGATGTGATCTTTAAAGGAGATATAGAAGATTGCATCATATGGTTTGGAATAATAGCATGGTTTGGTATGTTGTATTTTTGTGACTTAGAGTTAGACTTGATCACGGCGAAGGGATTATGTTATTTCCAACATTAGTAGAAAGATTTGTCAATGCTCATATGAGAATTTTAAGCTGAGTTGAATGAATATGATATTTAAGGAGAATAGTATAGTTAAGTGATATTCGAGAAGTGTGCTAAGCTTGAAAGTAAGAAGTTGTAATGCCAAAATCCTGGTAATTCTATCCTAATTCAGGAGTTATATGCCTATGTTCCAGACTGCAGAGTAGTGTCAATGTGGTGATTCCTCAGTTGGATGTCTTGTGTAATCCATACCCAAGATTCATGGCTCCCTATTACTGCTAGTATTTCTTTAGAGAATTGTGCTAAAGAGATACTCCAGTTAAGTATGAGGGTGTAGTATAATTCAGTCTGTATGGCCAATAAGTCAGTTTAGCAGTCAGATTCACATGACTTATTTTCTCGTCTTTGCACTTATTCATGCTACTCGAAATCTCAGACATGCTACAATTCCAAGATAGAGTATACCAGTAGTTACAGTATAGCCCAGTTCATGCACCATGCATTAAATTCAGATTCCAGATGTTTAGTTATGATTCAATTCGTAGGTGCCCTGTGCATCACCTCAATTTTTCGAGTATCTTAGTGAATTGAGCATTCATAGAGGGACATAGGGTACCAAGGGGGAGATACCCCATTCAGTTGTATGCATAGATTCTTAATACAAGCTTCGCATCAGTTATTATTGCGTATGTAGCCATACGTTCATATGTAAGTTCAGTCAGATATGTATGCATTAGAAATGCATGTTCAATAGAAAAGTTCAGCTTATCAGTGTATTCAGTCTTGCATTCATGAGAACAACTCGGTCACAGATCCATGCATCAGATATGCATGATTCATTATGAGAATTCAGCCTATGAGTAGCTTCAGTTGTGTGTTCCATGCCTCGATTATGCATGTCCGGCATAAGCATTTAAAACATTAGTAGTTCCAATCTTATAGTCATGTTTCCGATAAGTGTATTATTTCTTAGGGAACATATCATGTCCGAGTTATCCCATACCCTTAAGACTTCGACATTCTATTCATCATTCGGGCATGAATGATCCCAAGGGGGAGATAATGTAACACCCCGCATTTCGGGCTAGAAGAAAAACCATGACTCTGATGCATTGATAATCCTAGAGCCTTAAATACTATGCCAATTTTGCATGTTTATGTAGTATGTGAATCCATTTGAGCATGAATTTAGACCATAGAGGTCCTTCAACTCAAGGACGACTTGAAACTATTTCGGTCGATTAAGTTTTAGTGGACGTTGTAATTTGTATTAGTTTCCATCGACCATAACTCTCTATATATGTCGAATTAGAGAGCCTACTATGTGTCAAGTTATAGGTCTTTGAGTTAACTTTCCAACGATAACAATTTTTCTAAAATCTGATACCCGAACAAGAAGTTATGGCCTTTCAAAGTAGTATGTGTCGCCAAACCAATCGCACATGGACACTGGAAAGCATATGCAATAGCATATGCTTGCATATGCGGTGCCTATGTAAATATAGGCGATATCATATGCTGCGCCTATGTAAATATAGGCGATATCATATGTGGCGCCTATGTAAATATATGCGATACCATATGCGGAGTATATCTTATGGTTTCAAGTGACTTAAACACTCCATTTTTGGGGCAAAATGGTCTTTTTCCCACCCTTATTCAGCCATAAACACGAAATTCAGTCCCCAATTCTCCAAAATACATACACATTCATCTAAAAATTCTCAAGAACACTCCCAAGGGTTTCAAACTAAAAACCCAAATAAATCAAAACTCAACCGTGGGTTTTCAAAATTGATTAGAGATTCGAAATCCCCAATCCACAAGCTTCAAGAAGCACCCATTATTGTGCGAAATAGAGGTACGTGGGGTTTTCCTAAATTATCATGGAAATAGAAAAATCATGTTTTAGAATGGGTTTTTTGAATCTATGTATATATTCATGTATTAAATTTTATAACATCATTGTTTTGGTCTTTTGACTTTTCCCAAAGTGATTTGAGAATATGAATGTATGAAACCATGTATTTAAGAATGAATTCTTGTTGATAGCATGATTTTCGGTGAATTCCCCCTTATTATGAATTTTTCAGATTTCTCAGAGGATATGAATTGTTTTGCAATGCATCCTTGAAAAACACTATATGAAATGATTGAACTCTTGTTATGATTTAAAGGTGGTTTTAAATCACTAAAGAGGGAATCTATCATGAATGTTTAATGTTCATAATTCATGTAATGAAAGAGTGCATGGATTTGCTATTGGAACTAGACCACCATATGTTGATGAAGTTTTTGCATGATTTTGACTTGAGTTTCGAAACACGAAATCTTCTATATTTGTTTTATGTTTTTGGTGGTCTAAATTATTCTTTAAATGAATGATTTAGCTTAATGTATTATGGCTCAAAAATCATGACTTGAAAGTCTTGGTATGACGATACCAATTCAGACCAATGCCATATCAAACTCAGACTAATAGACATTTCAGACTATCATGATTTTAGACATTCAGAATGTTGCATGTAGAGAAAAGGTTAAAAATGGGCATACAGAGATGTTAGGTGGTTACCTGAAGAGGGCTTGATTTCAAGCAACTCATTGCCTAAAATAGTGGTTTGCCGACCCAGGTATATTATTATACGCTGACTTAAGTGTCGTGTAGAGTATCAGATTCAGGAACTCCAATCCTTGTGGCATACTCGGGTTGGAGGCTTCCCCGCTGAGTCAATGGAAGATTCCATATCGCCTGTGGAATATCATACTTGTAAGGGATACCTCCTAACTAAGTAGTAATACACAAATTAGAGTTTGAGATTTACAGACAAGTTACATGTTTTTAGAAGGTGCCCATGTGTTTTTTTCAGAAACTATTTTATGCATAATGTTTGATGAACATTTTCTCTCACGTATTATATATATATATATATATATGTTCAATTACTCTATTTTGGATTGCTTCATGTACCAGTATAATTGTTTTGACCCTCCCCTTCCTCCCAGGTAGTGAGTCACCGTCTAGGGGTCCAGATCCTCAGTAGAGTCTACAGACAGGGTTGTCTCAGAGTTCAGTTGATGAGCCTTCTTTGCTTCGGAAGGCCTAGTCATTTAGGTATTTATTTCAGTATGGTTTTTGTTCTGCTGGGGGCCTTGTCCCTATTATTCAGATAGTATGTCAGTAGAGATTTCGCAGCCTATTGCAGATGTTTATTAAATATTGTTGGGCATGTTTTCTGGCCTTTAACTGTTTTAAATTATTGACCATGTTTCCATATTATTGTGTCTATTCCGTATTACTTAGATCATATGAATTATGTGCATGATTACCAAATAGATAGAGGGCGTTCCGGGCCTTCGGGTTCGGGAATGCTCATCACGGACAGGGCCCCGGTTCGGGTTGTGACACCAACCTAACTAGAACTAATCAGTTGTATTCCCCAATGGTCCGTACAGGAACTAAAACTAAAAAGCTATTAAGTAACAAAGCCATGTCTACGAAACTCTACTAGCTAAATTCAAAAGTAGTCTTTTTCATATTAATCAAAGGCATATTGCATCAAGGCATATCCAATACCTCACCATGGCTACAAATAACACTAGTGATGACCAAAACTCGAGCAACTTGGTGAATATAACTTTATTACTAAGAAAAGGCACTCCATGAAGTCATATTAGGCCAAATAAATATTGAAAAGTGAAATTTCTGATTCTGCCCATGTAAAAAATCCTTAGCAAAATTAAACCTTGAATCATACCATAGAGTAATAGTGTACAAATCTCAACACCAATGCCAAGGTCTAGACCACTCCTGAAAACTTAACCAAGCGACTTAACATAGAAAATTCCAATTGGTTAACTAAAGAAGTGGTTATAGAAAAGGATCGATGATATACACAAAATTTAACTTAACTAGACCTAGAATTACACCATGAGAGAGAATAGGGTATCCAACCCCTCACCCATACTATGATAAAAGCTATCATCAATACAAGAACCCAACTACTAGAAAGGCAAACCCTAGACTTTGCAACATCAACATCAAGACTATACTGGGCAATGAAATACCCAAATCAGAATAACAAGTCTCTAATTGATCATACCCAAAAATGAGCTATAAAAAAGGATATCAAAGGCTAAAATCTCAACAAACTAGTTGGTAAGTCTAAGTATCCCAAACTTAGTAATGGTCAATATAACTAAATTTCAAAATATAACTAAATTGCAAACTCTAGAACCATAACAGAACCATAAAAGGAAACCTATATTTACTTTTGTAGGTCGCAGAATGACCCATCTTACCTCACTAATAGAAAAGGAAAATGACCAACTTCACCTCGCTAAAAGAGAGAAAACCATCCAACTAAGCTAGTCTTCTAGACCAACCAACAATAATTGCAAAGAAGGAAATTTTCACTAGATAATATGAGTTTAGTCGTCTAATAACCAAGGAGAGATCAATGTCAAAAAATTACAATAAAAAAGCAATAACAGAAACATTGATATAAGAAGTAGGTGGTACAAAAATGGAAATCAATAATAAGTACCACTCTAGGGCCCCAATAAAGCGAGCATACCACAGTAAATGGGACTCGAACCCACATGCTACACCCCTAGGGAAATATCAATTTTTATCTACCCTTTCCACTACTAAAAGAAATCATTTTTAGAGGTAATCACGTAATCATGAACTCTACACCAAGGCATACAACAACCAAGATAAACCTACTAAGGCACATAATAATTTATGGGTATGAAAACCCGATTCAAGTCAAATTGACTATAAAGACAAGAAATAAAAGGCCCACCTTCATGGGGGAAATCCAAAATCATAAGCCTGATATGCTCAAAGGAATACAAATTTGAATAGGTCCAAACTCGGACTGATCATTAGAATCACCAATCAAGGCACGAAGTGCATTCCCTCTAATTGAAGATTCCACAACACCATGTGACTTATCTCAAGGAGTTGTGTCATGACCTAATTTCTTAGGTCACGATGGAGTATACTATAACCCACCAGTAGGCAAGCCAAACCTGTAGTCTAGAATATCTGGTAATGGATAACTTAGTAGATAAATGAAAGAATGCAGAATATCTAAAATATGAGATAAATTACACAATATACTCCCAAGACCTGGTGGTATTAGTGCAAGAGCTGCTAATATAACAAGAGTAAAATTTGAAGTACCAATGAATACACTGATAACTTTTCTCCAAATACAACATAGAGATAGTACATTCGAGAGAGATAAGTAGTACACCGAAAGTCAGGAGCTCACTCTAATTCTCCAAACCACGGCTCCTCAACATGGCATATATATCAACTGTGATAACTAGTACTATGATCTGCAGGTTGCAGAAGTGTATTATGATTACCAAACACATGGTACTCAATAGGCAACTACCGACTAAGCTCCAAAGTCAAAGCATATATATATATATAACATATAAGAATATTGAAAAACTATATCCAAATGCCCAACAACCATATAAGAAATCCAACGAGATAATAAGGGTAACCTATCCTATTCATATCTAAGAGCCTTAACAAATTACAGATAAGAAGGTAGTAAGATTGCACTTTCTTAAGTCCATCAATGCTTAGGAATCTAAGAACTATATCATATATCACTAGCTAATATACAAAGTAAAAATTAAAGGAAGATATATATAAGTATACAAAGCTAAGAAATGAATATACAGTATAAATCAATAAAATGAAGGGATATATGGTAACACCATAGCTACATATAACTAGGTAAGCATATATATATTTAGATAATTATATAACCAAGGTCTACTTGAAGTACTTCGTAGATCATCAGAATATCTATTTAAGACCTCATAATCATAGCAGGAGCTAGTGCTAGAATACTCAGGGTTCTAATCAATATATCAAGTTAATAGTTGGTCATGCATGGTAATATAATCATAAGATAAAGAGGTTAGAATCTTACCTCAAGTATCAATACCAAACAAATGACCAATCTGTCATAAACTAGCCATAACAATGATCATAGTAGTAATAATAACAATGATAATAAAAATATTAATAATAATGCGAGTAATCGACTTGTCTATATAACCAAATACCTAATTAAGCTTATAATGTGACCCCACCTTCCTAGGCTCAGATGGTTCAATCAACAAACAACACACCTCAAGGCATAGTTATCACCCATATCTATGCAACCCACCCATACGAGCTAATAGATACAGGCACATAATGGTGATAGGCAGTGTGAATAAAAAAGTGAATACAATAGAATTCATAATACAAAAACATCATCATCATCATAACCATCGTCAAACTCATAACCATCATCATAATTATCCTTATCATAATCATCGTCCAGCTTTGCTGAGTAAATGTATATATATGCCATAAATAAGGATAGATGAACTTGAACAGGTAGATGTGCACAAAGGAACATCAATATAATCATCCTTAGGCCTTATTGGGTATCAATGTGTTATCATAATATCCTTCAGCCTCGCTGGGTATCATCTCATTATCATAATATCCTTGAGCCTTGCCGGGTATATCACATCATCATAATATCCTCTGACATTTTCGAGCATTATCACATCATCATAATATCCAAATTAATGTCAATAATAGAGAGCGATCCCCAGGAGGACTAAAGTAAAGTCCAAGCCCCACGAGGGCTAAAGTAAATAAACACACAAAGAGAAGAAAGGTAGAGTATACTTCCATAATTAATTGTTAATCATCAATATCACATTATTAATATGAATATATACATAACATAAATATTATAACTTTTATCAGGTTTTATCTAGAATTTATATTATCAATCCAATATCTTTCTCCATCATTTATCAGAGATATGTGTATCTAGATATGATGGTGCACAAGCTCAAGTCATGGCTAAAAGAGTGTAAATCAATATGTTTGTTTCCCAGAGTGAGCTACAAGACTAAATCATTATGAAAGTATAGAAAGGGTGGGAATCTATCACGATAGGAATAATTAGTAGTATCAAATTGTAGACCAGAAGTTGTACCAATCACATTTTTATAAACATCATTATTAACCTCTATTACATATAAGTTATTCATTAAAACATACATTTATTATTATGAAAAAATCCATTTTAAAGGCAGAAAGTGGGCTTTAACCCTTAGTTAGTGACAATAATAATAAGATTATAGTCTAATTAGTATAGTATCAATCATCGATGCAACAGTCATGAATGTACCGAATCTATGCACGGCATCACCAGTATTTATACAATGGAACCATAACCATTAACATATAAATAAACTACAATCACATCCATTACAATGATAAACACATCATGAATGGTCAACTCGTATCATAACAAGACCTTGGGCTAAATAATATGTTTGGGATAATTATAGCATCATAATCATAGCCTTCAGCCCACATACATATTCGGAACCCATATCAACAATTATATCTATACATCATCTCATATTTATAAGCCATAGCATATTCATGAGGCATAACATTTGTATAAACCATAAGGCATATTTATACTCATCTCACATATAGGAGGCATCTAACATCTATAGGTCATCTAACATCTATAGGTCATGTATTATAACAATGAGAAATATCATCTCTATAGGCCAATTATCATATCTAAGAGGAATAACATCTCTAAAAAGCCCAATATAACATCTATGATGAATATCATCTCTATAGACCAATTGTCATATCTAAGAGAAATAACATCTCTAAAGGCCCAACATCATATCTAAGAGGAATATCATCTCTATAGGACAATTATCATATCTAAGGGAAATAATATCCCTAAAGGACCAATATCACATCTAAGAGGAATATCATCTCTATAATCCATCAATCATAATCTGGGGAAAGTTATCACAATTTACCAATCCACGAAGTAAACATATTCTAAAGGCTCAATAGTCACAACTAGGCCTAACATCTGCAACTATGTCTACAACGGCTAACAAAAGTCTTGGTCGGAGGTGGGACAGAAGACCCCACTTCTAATCCTCAATTTTCATATTTAGGCAATCTATGCCCCCAACAAGGCTAAGGTATATAGTTCACCTTTAAATGTCATGGAATCCATAAACACTCCTAAGATAGGAATCTCACGTAAAAACATGGGCATGTAAGTCAACTCTACCCAATTATGATTTTAAGATCACTAGAATAGCCCGAATAAGGTTAATTATACTAACCATGATTCCAACAATGAAACTACATCCCAAACCTAGCATTATAATATATCCATGCAACAAATTAGTTCAATCTAGGGAGAAGGTAATAGGGTCCTAAAAGTGTAATAAGATTTTCACTTTATAGGTCCAAGGCCCTCCTCTAATCCCCAAACATCAATAGTAAAGACTAATTCAGTCTACACATAATCAATCTTAACATTCATATTCAAATACAATAAATATCACCCATCAACTTACGAAAAAGAGCAGGCAGAAGCCTACCTTAAAGTCAAATTGCAAGTCATTGCATCATTCACCAAACTTTTTTCTTTACTTCACAATCACAAAATACCATGACACTATCAAAAGCATAATCTACTCATCAATACGAGAATAAAGATACCCATATTGCACCATTTTGCTTCAAGTCCAAAAGCGACACCAAAAACCTTAAGCGGGTCCTACTTATGGAAAATACATTTTTGAGGCTAACCCAACATGATATCAAGCTCATGGAATCAAAACCCTTAAGAAATAGGCAAAAACCAAGAAAAATTTTTGCTAAAAAACCCAATGTGATTTGGGGTTTTGGATCGAAAACTAAAAAAATCACTAAGAAATTAATGAAATCTTACCTTAATTCAAATAATAATCACAATAATAGATGTTTATTAAGTTCCTAATTTATCCACAAGACTCAATTTTGAGTAATCACACCTTTTTAGGGTATGTACGTTTCAAAGATGAAGACAAAATGACCAAAACAAGGCCTAAGGAGTCATTTTATACCCATACCAGGTAAGGAGTGTTGTTATCCCAGTCCTAGGGGTTACTATCACAACCCCTAGAATATAAAGGGATATTGAGATTACAATACCCCTTGTGCAACCACAATAGTGAAAACACAATAGGCCTTGTGCAATCGCACATGCATCAGTACCACTAAACTTGGAAAATTTTCTAAGCTTCTACTAAGGGCTCGGGATTCATTCAGAATTTGATTTTAACAAATGGATAATGTTACCCCACTAATTTTAATGTTTTGGAAGTGTTGGAAATATTGGATTTACCATAAAATGTCATTTATACAAAATGTTGGTACCCACACCCATATTTTCTAACTTTTTGACTTTCTGACCAATAGTTTAAAATGAGCTCGGGTGCATCAAGACCCAAAGCAAATGTCTACCTAGCCTAAAATTGATATTCAAGAGCCAATGGTTCAATCAAAAAGTGCATCGAGATTTTCTTACTGAAGTTTTTGCCCAGTGTCCATTTGGAATTAGTAAAGACTTCTAAATTAGGAATTGGCTCTGAAAATCAAACGAACTGCCCGGTAACTGAACTGTCAATCTTAGTAAGATATAAATAACTTGTGGTAGCTATGGAGAAACTCTAAATGTGGTAGTAAGAAGAAACATAAAAATGACTGAAAGGGTCATTACAAGTGGAATGACTGATAATATTATATGGAGAACACTCTCTAGATAAATAACTTGTCTCTTTGCAGTCATAACAAATTACTGAAGTTCTAGCCTAGAGAAAGACATGAGTTGACTGTAACTTTCTAACCAACTAACATCGAGGATGCTCCCTACTGAAATGATCATCCTCTCTATAATCAGACATACCTTAGAAGATATAGGCTGGTAAGGAACATATGTTGACCTTATTTAAACATCTAAATCACATCAAAGGCACACCCTAGACTATTGGAAAATCTCACCACAACTAAAACAAGCTTCCAAAATACTCTGATGAATTGTATTCATTGATCCAAAATGGTCTCCATAGCCTAAATATCCATACCAAATACTTTGCAGGGTCTAACAAGAACTCTGGATGATGTAACCCCCATGACTAATCTGAGATCCACCTATAATCTAGGATGTCATATAGGAAGAACTGATAGGCTACAAAGGAAGATGATCCCCACCAAAGAGGTCTCTACACTCAAACGGAATACCAATATCACTATACTAATGACATGGTATTATACCGCTACCTTCATATGTAGCAATTCATGCTCTGTCTATGGCCTTATATGTCAACAACCCGAGAGAATGAAGATCTAGCTGTTATCAAATGCACTACTTCCAAATAGAGTGGCAAAGAAAATCTTTTATTAAATCAATACACCATCTCCTGATCTAAAAGGTATAACTTAGGAGTTTGTTTGTCCCTCTTAATAAACCCCATCTCATACTCTGTGACGTACAAAGAACATTATAGAACATTGATAAGTCCAACTCTTATCTGAGAATATTTTGATGTACCAATATAATAGTTGGTTGTAAGGAATATGTAAAAACACTCAAAATCCTTAATGTTTAATCCTTACCCCCAATCCTTTGATTGACAATAAATATCTTTGATATTAATCTCTGATTCAATAGTCTAATGATATGCTACAACTCTATAAACACAGGTGAAATCCTCGTCTGCTTCTATCGATAATCTCATATCATTCATCCGGAATACAATAGAGTCAAAGAATATACAGTAGGTACATAGAAATATGAACAAATAAAAGGAGTCAAGAATAGAATTTCCTAAGAATGACATATTGCCTCTCAAAGATAGGATACAAATGTCTTTGTACTAGACTTTAAGACTCTACTAGGCACTTAGCTCTAGTATCAACAAACTGGTAAACCTAGGCTCTAATACCAATTTTTCACAACATAATTTTTTATATCTTAATGGCACCTATTATAACCCACCAATAGGTAAGCCAACCCATGGTCCAGAACTGCTAGTAGTTGAGTATTAATAGAAATATAAGAGAAAATATAAAATAAATATAATAAAGGGTCTAATATATATAATCAAATACCAAAATATAATGAAGTTAGTGCAAGAGCTTCTAATACAATCATAGTACAAATTAAATACTAAATAAATATACATGTACAAGTAACCTCTAAATACAACATAGAGATCAGTCTAATCAATAAGAGGGAGAGTAGTAATGCTCTAAATTTAAGGAGCTCACCCATACTCTCTAATTAATAGCACTCAGGATGATGCACACAACAACTGTAAGAACTCATACTATGATTTGCAGGTTGTATGGGTATCGCATGAGTACAAAATATATGGTACTTAATAGGAAACTATCGATTTAAATCCAAAGATAATGCAAATACAAATAACATGTATAGCTAGAATGTAATCTCCAGGAAACCATTCAGGAAGCTAAACAAAATAAGGATAGTGAGGCAATAAGGATAAACTATCCTGTCCTAATAGTAATCTGGTCAAAATTACAAAATTGTATATCACTAGCTAATATACAAATGAAGAGTGAAAGAATGATATATAGTAGTATAAAAGGCCAAGATATATGTATACAACATGAATGAACAAGGAAGAGAGAGATATACTATTGTACCACATATAAATATACATATAAGCATATAAGACTAACCCAAAGGTACAACCTAAGGTCATCAACCTAACCTTTCTAGGGGATCCTACCTAAGTATGAAGCTTATGTTAGCATAATCAGAAGCCCCAATAATAATTTCTAACCATGACATAACCATCCATAAATTAATTTACAAAAAAATAGGAAAGGGATCAGAATTATACCTCAAGCCTCAGTACTAATCTGTAATCATCCTTCCAAGAACCAACTATAATTATAACAATAAAGTAACCAGCTAGTTTGGGAAAATAATACTTAATTAGGTCCCCATAATCCTAGAAGGCTCAATTAACAGTCAATAAACAACAATCATAGACTATACCTATGCAACCTTCTATAAGGCTGATAAATATAAGCACTAAATCATATACTTGTGATAGGAATGCATATGAATGAATGAATGCAAAGTAAATCCATAGTATCATATCAAATCTAAGTTCCATAATATACCAAGTGTATACACCTCCTCCAGCTTAATAGTTTAAAAGGGAAGTACCTACAATAATCTTTCTTATCTAGCACAATATCTCACGGATGAAGCATCCCCTAGGGGATTCAAAATTCTTTGTCTATCTTATCTAGTCCTGATCTAGGATTTCAAATAACCACCATCATCAATCTACTCAATCCAGTACAAAAAAGATATGTATAAACATATATAAACATATACGTATAAGAAGTACACAAACTTGAAACATTACTAAAGAGTGTACATTTGTAAATCTATTTCCTGAGATCAACTCCAGGACTAAATCAGTATTTTAGATTAAAAAGGTCAAAATCTCTCTCGATTGAAGTAAATAGTAGTTGTAAAATTATGGATAAATACAGGACCAGAATCAATTTTGGTCTAATTTCCAAAACCTCATCTTCAGTTCAAAAATATCCTAAATCATCAATTAAGATGGTATGATTCCCATTATAAAAGAATCCATTTTAAAAGTGGAAAGTGGGAATAAATCTATTTAGAAAATAATAGTAAAATCATAGTTTTTGTTGGAATGATACCACTAAGTGAGCATGAATGTACTAAAATCTATGCATGTCATCACCAGTATCCATATAATGCAATCATAATTATCTAGGAGGATATAGACTAAATCTATATCCTTTATAAGGATAGAATACTCACTTGGAGTCCAAATGATATCATAACTATGGCCTTGGGCCCAATATTATATAACTAACATTATAGTAATGCTAGAATCGAGGAAACCATGATCCAGTTCACTAATTCATATAGTATACTTTAAACCAAAGGGTCCTTAGCATCTATTATGATCATATACTTATATTCTAGGGTGATAGGATTCTATTACTATAACAATCATTTATTAAGGATCAGTTCACCCCTTTTATCCCCCAAACTTTCTAATTAGACTAAATTATGAGATATTAGTCATGATAACACCTAATAATACGTACGTAATATGCAATATACACATACAATATCTCATAAAGAAAAGTAGACCAAATCCTACCTCGATTCCCAAACTTCAAGTCTTGAATCATCCAAAAACTATTTGTTTTTGCTCTACGTTACCAAAATGTTGCAATGCTATCAAAATAATAAACTACATATCAATAGGATTAAAATGAGACCCATATTTCTAGAAAAGAGTTGTGTCAAGAATGAGCCTGTGGGGCCCATAAATAGAATAAAAAATTGAATTTATCATGAGGTTCCTCAAAAAACAAGGAATGTTAGTTAAAAGTGGAGCACAAATGGTGCATAAGTCGGGACCGAATCCTCCTTTGAAGTTTACAGATTTTAAGACCTAATTTCTAAGAATTTATAGTAAAATGGGATGCAATTTGATGGGAAAATAATGAAAAATGACCAAAGAGTGTTAGGCTAACTTACCTTAGCTTCAATGGATTATTACACACACACCATCTCTCTTAACAAGCTCATAAAATTAGTGGAAAATAGTTAAGAAAATGACAGGAAAATTGTGTAAAAAGGGGGAATTTAACTATTCCCAGGTGCCGATAAAGTGGACACTTGTCCGCTTGAGTGGCTACTGATTAAGTGGAATAATTTTGCTAAAGTGATGAGAAAGTAGAATGTGGGCATCGCTAAGGCACTCTCCTGGATGCTAAACCGATGTTTGCTTAAGAAGACCTTGACTATTAATGCAAAACCTCAACCAAATGACCCAGGTCAATAAAGCGACTCAGGGTCGCTAATGCTACTACTACTTAAGCGGCTCATTGATTGATTAAGAAACTCATTGACGGCTTAATAGGTCAAACCAGATATCATGTACTAAATTTCCCTAAGTCCAAAATATACTTCGACTGGGTGTTTGAGATTCGTTCAGAACCCTGTGCGCATAAATGAACTACACTATCACACCAATTGGACATTTCAGACTCAATAGAACCATCACAACTTTCATCTAAGATTATTTCAATAGAATATAAGGCCCATACCGATAGTCTTATTTTTCTTAATACCTATCCAATGGCCCAAAGTAAGTCTGAAAGCCTTAGGACACGAACCAAATGTCCTCTTTGACTAAAATCAATGTATTTGAATCAATAACACTTCTTAGAATTCTCATTTAAGGTCGTTTACTAGGATTTTTTGTCTGAGCCCAATATCCCAAAAAATGAAAATTGCAAAAGACGAAAATGAACTTAAAACTCAAATAAACATCCTATAATTAAACTAATAGTTCCAAGCAGTCATAAATGACCGATATCCATTGAAGAAAACTCGATACACCAAAAATACATAGAATAGAGAAAATCACCTAGAGGGTCATTATATTTGGTGTAATTTTGATAAGTCGAGATCGAGTTTTTATCGTGCAATATGAAAAAAAAATATCAAGAAAAAATAATATATTATTGTTAAAACAAGCATAAAACTGAGTTTTGATTTGATGAGTATATTTGTATCATTATTTAGGAATACAGGAAAAACAGTCGGGGTATGTCACTATCGTCTGAGCAATTTAGAGATTTTTAAAGAGAAATAATTTTGCTAGTGTGAAAAATATAGTGCATAAATAATTGATTAAGATTTTTCAAACAATGTATATAAAGTTTAGACACGATTTATTTGGTATATTTTGCATATTGGGAGTTTTGTAGCTCAAAATTTAATAATTCTAACGGCATTCTTTTTGATTTATCAAGGAAGAAATAATCTAATACTTATGTTGGTATTCTTCCATGATTTCTTTAGTAGATTTTATTTCTTTATTTATGTATTAGTTGGAAAAAAATAGGATTTTTTCAATTGGGATCCAGTTTATGATGAAATTTCATATTTAGAATCCTTATGTTATGGATAAATAGTTTTGGACAAAATTTACAGATTATCATGACCAATATTAGGGTTTGGTCGTGACGGGTGTCTCCATTCCATTGAGGACTAAAGACCACCCCATTTTCCTAGACAAATAAAACCTAATACTCCTAAACATAGATGTATTCCGAACATATAACATGATAGTAATAATAAGTACAAAAACATCTAAGAGTGTCAACATCAATACCCAATCTACAGAAATATCCACCTAGCCTCTATACCAAAAAAACAACCTACGTCGGGACATTCCACCGACCCTAACAATGACAATGATAATAGTTATAGGAATGTGAAGTCTTGAGTTCTAATTATGTATGAAAAACAAATAGAATGATCAAGTCTTCCAGAGAATTAAAGCTCACCACTTCATCGTAAGTGATCAACTCTAAGACCACCTATCACTGCATAGGAAAAGTCAAATGCCTTAGGACACTGCATCACATATGGATATAGTTCCCAGAGACATTTAGTGGGGTAAGAACTAACTTGTAACTCAAGATTAGGATAAAATAATGTCAGTCAAAAGATTAATTTCAAACTCACTTTAAATGTTCACACGCATGAATACATACATATATTAGATTCTGGGGTAAGGAACAAGGTTTAACATGATATTAAAACATTCTCGAGGACTATGTAGCTTAACTATCATAAATAGGCACCCACAGGGTATATAGGTTTAGCTACCTCTGCTGAAAGGGACCTAATGCATGTTAGCCACACAAATCAGAGGTATCAAGGAAGACAAAAGAATGCCCTAACCCCACGTAAATTCCAGAAACAAAATATATCAATAGTGTGAACAATGCACACCTTCAGTAAGACCAACCCTCACGTCAGCAAACATATCTTTCCAGTATAAGTCATTCGATACCCACACCTTCACGGCTTTGCTACATAACCCCTATTAAGCCCAATTATAACAAGTTTCACATAACCCATTCTTTATCCAAGGAAGCATACATTAAGGCACACCACGGTATCGTTATACAATTTAGATTTCAAGCTCATAATTATTCCATTACAATTCCATCAATTAGGGGTAATGCATCGAACCTCTTTTTTTATTAAATAAAAACATAGCCAATAAAGCCTTTAAAATCCATGTTCATTGTTAATCCATGTATCCAATGCAATATTAGAGGTGTGTAAGTAAAACTAAGATACAATTCAATAATTCAAAACCATTTGCAAAAGTGGGTTAAGGAAATACAATAATTCAAAACTAATTCCAAGTCCAAAACATTAATTTGGGGGAATGCCTCGACCCCATTCTAATTGTCGCACTCATTAATTCAAAAATATTCAATTTAAAGCATAAAAAACTCATAAAAACCATGGGAAAATAATTCAAGAATCATCTATTCCAAAAACCTTAACCCATGTCAAAACCCACATTCAAATTCATATAATTAAATAATATAAATGAATGCTTTTCACAAAATAAGATTTAGAAAGAGTAACATGCCTGAAAGTATAAAAATGGTGGAGAGAGACTACTCTTGAGAGCCCTAATTGACCAACAACTTTGAAACCCTAAGTTTTCTTAACATAGGAATTTGAGAGAGTGTAAGAAGTTATTTTTATTTGTTTTAGAGTAATAATGATACCCTATAAGGGTTTTAAGTTGTGGGTCACGATTGGGAAAGAGGGGAAATATTCAAAGTGCCTTTAGTGGAACATTGAAAAATTATTTCCAATTTTCTACGAGCGACCTTACAACTCACATGATCACCTTATGACTCTTGATCTCTAGTCATAGTATGGATAGAATCTATGAGAACCAACATTGGTCTGGCCATGAGTCATACTGAAACACCTTAGTTTCTGGACCTTAGAAAGTTTTCTCGAATTGTGATCTCTGGACCCATAGGACTTGAGGCTACAATTTGTATGTTGGGGTACGGATGGTATGGTCCAGCCGTATACTAACAAATATTGGTTGGTGGGATGGATTTTGGTTACTATAATGGTATAACTTAGAGGTACGAGTCATATTGGTGGTTATGTATCATTTGGATCCTTAACTTAATTTAGACTTAGTTACATAGGTTGGATCTAAGTAAGACTATCTCACCATGAGTTGTAAGCCAGGGTATGAGTCGTGCACAGGACTCGTATGGTGGGCATTGTCTAAATCTTTCTTGGGTTTAAATTTTCCAGTTGTACGGGTGGGAGGTACATATCGTATGCTTTGGATAAAACTTAGTTGGATGAGTCATATACTATATAATTTTTTATCCAAAGGTTGAGGGTTGGTTATAAGTGAAGGGTACTACTCATATTGGAAGGTACGACTCGTGTGGGTCAGTCGTACCCCTATGATGGAATTTTGGTGCAACTTGAGTGGGGATATTTTGGATATTTCCCTACTAATACTAATAAGATTCCATGACTTATAACCTACTTGGGAGGTTATTTAACCTATTATTCCATTCATTAACACTTAGAAAATCTTCAAAACACTCAAAAATTCTCCCAAAAGCTTTTGGGCAAGGAAATCTAAGATTTCAACTAAAGGATTGATTTAGGGCTTGTCTTCGTTATTTCAATCCATTATCGTCTTGGTTTAAGTCATGTTCTTTTTCCTCATTGTTAATTTTATCTAAAGGCATGGTTTTTATGAATGTTTTCAAGATTTCATTGATTGTAAGATTTTTCATTTTCAAATATGAATTGGGGGGTTTTGATATTAAATGGTTGATTATGGTTTCCCATGATTTTAATTATCTTTTTATATACATAAATGAAGGTTTTGGATTATTGGGTTCCATGGGAATAGTTTAATAGTAATTGGAATTGGTTTTGGTCATATTATGCCCCCAATGTGTTTGATAAAATGCTTATAAAGATATGTTCATTGCATTGACTACTTTTAATGGAACTCTTGCTTGTTTTAAAAAATTTTAAAAGAATTATGCATGGTTTAAATGGCTTGTAATATTAAATGGATAATGGTGATGCTTTTGGGGAACATGAAATCCCCCAAGTTGTTTAATGTGGTAAATGGAAGGGCACTTAAATGTCCCCTTAAAACTCTATGTGGTTGGCTATGGTTAATACCTGTATGTAAGGGTTAGTATGAAGATACCAATATCAATGGCCTTCGTTAATAATTGTTTAATGGTTTGGTTATTTGAAATACGATTTTAATTAGGCAATAACGGTGGTATGTGTAGGAAACTAATGTAAGGTGGATGTCCTAAGGGGACCAAAAATAGAAACTCATATTTTTCAATATGAGGTTGGTCCTGGTGACCGTGTACATAATGTCATACTATATTTTGGGGGATATACTAGTCATCCCAAGGTTTCCTTCCCTCATCATGCGGATACATCATTAATGCCCATTCAGTAGAGGAGTTGAGCCCATATAGCCCGTGGGTAGTTTAGGACGACAAAGCTGCATAACCCAGGTAAAGGTTTTAAAGGCATGCTAAACCTGGTCCCCTTTCCCGACATAGTTATATATATGTATGGTTGTGTGTATATGGTTGGTTCTACTTGGTTTTATAAATGGCATTATTTTATCCTTATCCTAAGATCATGCTAGCATTAACCCGTTAACCCATATAATGGTGAATATATACCCACACTATGTAGGAACAAACGGTTCTTCTCCTCCTTCATTATGATTGAATTGGGGATAATATTTGGATTGAAGTGGTGAGCTTCCATCCTTTTGAAAGGATCTATTTCATATTATAGATATTTCTAGACCCTTTGGTTTATTTATGGATGTTGGTTTTGGCAATGGTTGGGGACATATCTCAACCAGATTATATTACTTTTTTAGTTAGAGGCTTTGAGGTACTTCTGTGGGTTGGAATGGATGGGATTGGTATAGTTGTCATTCTTAGCATTGGTATTGGAATTGTGGCTGACATCATTGGACATAATTTCTCACTTTTCTATCATATTTCATTTTGGGATTAATTATATTACATTTTGGGTTTAATTATATTACATATTGGTATGGTTGGATCATTGGTATGGTATCGTCGGACTCGATTGGGTCGATCACGGGGTGATCTTATCCTAGAGTTCTTATGTGAGCTATTGCACTATCTTACTATTACTCAAAATTCAGCATACTCAGGGTAGGTGACTGGAGGTTGGGTTATGTAATGGGGATGATCTCTGGTCTCGATCAGACTTAGGATGCCTATTATGACAAGGTCATTGATCGAATCACATCATATTGGTATTATAGCCTAGGTTTATGGTCAACTTGGAGTCGATAAAGCCTTGGTGAGTAGAGTCTCTTTTAGGGATGTGTATCCCACCACACTCATAATAGAGAGGCTACAAGGAATTTAGGAATGGTTTACTTTCTTTTTATTCTATGCTAAACTTTGGAATCTTAGTCCTTGAATATTCTCTAATCCTTTTTTGTTCATCTATTAGATCATGCCTCATAGATCCTTAACACAAGGAAATTCTTCTATCATATCTGGGGGTAATGTTGAAGGTGTGCATCCTACTTTTGGAGTTCATCTTCAATCTCACAATCCTATCTTTGATAGTTTTGGAGCTCCATCAGTTACTACTCGTCCTCCTCAAGGTAAGGTGACTAATGCAGAATTCCATTAGTCTATTTATATTATTACTCAGATAGTCACTGCTAAGGCTGTGTAGGGTGCAACTAGTGCTTTATTTGTTGAGGACACAAGGATTGGCCAATTTATGAAGATGGGTTCTCCCACTTTTTCTATAGTGAAGGTGGGGGAGGATCCATAGGGTTTCTTGGATGAAATGGAAAAGATATTTTTAGTGACATAAGTTACTAATATTGAAGGGGTAAACTTTGCACCTTATCAACTCAAAGATGTTGCCAATTAGTGGTATAAGGTATGGGATAAGGATAAGGGTGATATTGAAGAATTAGTCTTGTGGGATACTTTTTCGAAGACCTTCTTAGATCGTTTCTTTCCCAAAAAGTTTAGGAAAGCAAAGATGGAAGAGTTTGTGAACCTCAAGAAGGGGAAGATGTCTGTCAAGGAATATGCCTTGAAGTTTCATCAATCATCAAGGTATGCTCCTAATTTAGTTGGTGACATACGGAAAAGAATGAGGAAGTCCGCTTCTGGTTGCATTAATATTTGATTTTTGAGAGCAAGACTGCTATGCTAATTAAGGATATGGACATCTCCAGGTTAACTATTCATATGCAACAAGTGGAGAATGAAATGATAAAGCAGGTAGAGTTTGGGGATAAGAAGGGTAAGAAAAGTAGGTTTTCTGACTAGGGAGGTGCTCAGTCTCAAGATGGTCGAGATGGTGGCAAGTGATAGAAAAAGAAGTGGGGGATTTATGGTTCTTTCTCTTCTGCTAGTGCTCCTTACCAGTCAGGCGATAGGCTTCATCATGGTGGTGAAAATTTTTAGGCAAAGGATGACCAATCTCAGGCAAGCAGAGGTCAGTTAGTTTCTTCCTACTCTCTTTGTCAGTTCTTTGGTCGTTCTTATCGGGGTTATTGTGATGAAGGAAGGGAAAAATGCTTCAAGTGTGTCCAGGCAGGCTATCAACTCAGGGATTATTCGATTAATAGGGTTTCTACTAGGGCGAATAAGATTCTTCTGGCTTCATTTTTTTCTCTTACACCTAGTGGTGTGGCATCTGCTTATGTTACTGCTCCTGGTTCTAGTATTGATTAGAATAGGTTGTATGCTTTGGTATCCCGACAGGAATTCGAGGCATCGCCTATTGTTGTTACTAGTACGTTAAAACTTTTCTCTTATGACATATATTATTTGCTTGATACAGGGTCCACTCTCTCCTGTGTGACTTTTTATGTTGATTTATCCATTGGTTTTGATATAGAAGTTACTTTGGATCCTTTTTCTATTTCTACCTCAGTAGGTAACTCAGTTATTGCTAAAAGAGTCTATGGGGGGATGTGGCATCTATTGGTGGAAGGCAGACCTTGGTGAATCTGTTTGAGTTGGGTATGGTGGATTTTGATATTATTCTGTTAATGGATTAGTTGAACTCTTGTTATACGTCCTTGGATTATCAGACCCCTAGGGTTATCTTTAGGTTCCTTGGTGAACCAATTATATAATCGGAGGGTGGTTCTTTAGCTCCTAGGGGGAGATTTACTTATTATCTTTGAGTTCGGAGGATAATCTCTAAAGGTTGTCTTTATCACTTGGTCTGGGTTAAACATTCTAACTCGGAAGGTCCTTCTTTCCAATCAGTTCCAATGGTTTATGAGTTTCTAGGGGTTTTTTCAAATGATCTTTCTGGTATTCCTCTGGATAGGGAAATAGAGTTTGGTATTGATCTAGTTCCGGACACTCATCCAATTTTTATTCCTCTATTTAGAATGGCTCCAGCTGAGTTAAGAGAAATTAAGGAAAAACTGAAGAATCTTCTGTATAAGGGGTTTATTCATCCTAATGTATCCCTATGGGGTACACCGGTGTTTTTTGTGCGTAAGAAGGATGGTTCCCTTCGGATGTGCATTGACTATAGGTAGCTAAACAAGGTGGTGGTCAAGAACAAGTATCCTCTCCCAAGGATAATTGATTTATTCAACCAATTTCCAAGTTCCAAGTTCTTTTCTAAGATAGTTCTTCAGTATGGGTACCATAAAATAAAGATTAGGGAGGTGTATATCCCTAAGATGAATTTTATACTTGATATAGGCAATTTGCATTTTTGGTGATGTCATTTGGGGTTGACTAATACTCCGACAATATTTATGGATCTGATGAATAGGGTTTATTGATGATATTCTGGTTTATTCGAAGAGTGAGGTGGATCATGCTAATCACCGTTGTGTGGTATTACAGACCTTAAAAGAACAGTTGTATGTCAATTTCTCCAAGTATGAGTTTTGGCTGAACGTTGTAACTTTCTTGGGTCATATTATTTCTAGTGAAGGGATCATACTGGAAAAGGTTGTTGCGGTGAAGAGGTGGCCTAGACCTACGACTCCATCTGACATTTGGAGCTTCTTGGGTTTATCCGAGTATTATAGGAGGTTTGTGGAAAGCTTTTAATCGATAGCTATTAGTTTGACTGAGCTATCTCAGAAGAAGGTTAAGTTTTCTTGGTCGGATGCTTATGATGGGAGTTTTGAGAAGTTGAAGGATAAGTTAACTTTGTCACTAATTTTGACTTTACCAAAATAAAATAATGGGTTCGTGGTTTATTGTGATGCATCTCGTGTAGAGTTTGGTTGTGTATTGATGTAACATAGGAAGGTGATTGCCTATGCTTCTAGGAAGTTGAAGGTACATGAGAGGTATTATCCTACTCATGATTGGGTGCAGTTTGTAGTTGTATTTGCTTTGAAAATATGGTGGCATTATTGGTATGATGTTCACATGGATATCTTTTCTGATCATATAAGTTTATAGTATGTGTTTAGTCAAAGGGAGATTAATCTTAGGAAGAGAGGTGGCTCGAGCTTCTCAAGGACTATGATATGAGTCTTCACTACCACAAAGGTAAAGATAATATAGTTACTGATGCTCTTACCATGTTATCCATTGGGAATTTGGCTCATATGGAGGAAGGAAAGTGGGAATTGGTGAAGCATATTCATCACTCAGCTAATCTTAGAGTTTTCCTCTTGGAATCCATGGATGGTGTATGGTGGTGCAAGAGATGGTTTGTTCATCTCTTGGTGAGATGATTAAGGAGAAACAAGTGCTAGATCCTATCTTTATGAAAACCAAGAGTAACGTTAGTGGGTAAGAAGTTGTGGTGTTTGAGATCGTTAGTGATGGTACTTTACAGTACCAAGAGAGGTTTTGTGTTCCTAATGTCTACAGTTTACAACAAAGGATTTTGGATGAGGCACATGAATTGTGCTATGTTGTTCATCCCTAATCGACTAAGATTTACCATTATCTCAAGGAGATCTATTGGTGGAATCGCATGAAAATGGATGTGACTAATTTTTTGGCCAAGTGTGTGTATGTCAACAGGTTAAGGTTGAGCATATGAGTCTAGGAGGGTTTTATCAAAAAATTGATTTTCCCGAATGAAAGTGGGAAAATGATCAATATGGACTTCTTTACCAGTCTTCCTCCATCTCAGAATTAATATGATTTGATTTTTGTTATCGTGGATAGGATGACTAAGTCTTCGCACTTTCTGCTAGTGCAGACTACCTTCTCGATAGAGTATTATGTGAAGCTGTATCTTCCGTAGATTGTGAATCTATATATGGTACCTATTTCGATTATTTCTAATAATGGCACACAGTTTACATCTTATTTTTGGCAATCATTTTAGAGAGGGTTGGGGACTAAGGTTAGTCTGAGTACTATTTTCCACCCGCATATGGATGGGCAAATGAAAAGAACTATTCAAACACCAAAGGATATGCTTCGGTCGTGTGTGATTTATTATGATGGCAATTGGGTTGATCATTTACCTTTGGTGGAGTTTTCTTACAATAATAGCTATCATTCTAGCATTAGTAGGGTCCCTTTTGAGGCATTAAATGGTAGGAGGTGTAGATCTCCTATTGGTTGGTTCGATCTTGGTGAGGCGGACATATTTGGTCCCGACTTGGTTTACCAGGCTATGAAAAAGGTGAAGGTGATTCGGGAGAGGCTTAAAGCTACCCAAAGTCACCAAGAATCCTATATGGATATTATGCATAGAGACTTGGAGTTTGAGGTGTAGGATAAGGTTTTCCTTAAGGTATATCCCATGAAGGGAGTAGTATAGTTTGGCAAGAAGGGGAAGCTTAGTCCCCGGTCTGTAGGTCCTTATGAGGTTTCGCGGGTAATTGGTAATGTTCCTTATGAGATGGAGTTACCTTCTAGATTGAGATTAGTTCATCCGGTCTTTCATGTTTCCATCTTAAGGAAGCGCTCTGGTGATCCTTCTTCTGTTGTTCCTTTGGAAGGATTGGGTATTTTGGAATCTTTGTCTTATGAGGAGGTCTCACTTGAGATCTTGTATAGGCAGGTTTTTCGGTTCCGGACCAAGCATGTGGCTTCAGATATGGTTTTTTTATGGAACCATAAGTTGGAAGAAGCTACATGGGAAGCGAAGGAGGACATGAAGTCCAAATATCTGCATTTGTTTTTTGCTTCTGGGATTCGTGCGGAAGGTATGTGTCTTCTTCACATCTTTATTTTAAGATTTTAAGGAAAGATTAATATCTTTGCCTCTTTGTTTTCAAAATTTGTTAAAGATTAGAAATATGTTGGATAAGGAAAATGACTCTTACGCGTGGTTATCCCTACCTAGTCCATCATTCGGGAACGAATGTTCTTAGTGGGGGAGACTGAAACACCCTAGTTTCTGGACCTTAGAAAATTTCCTGGAATTCTAATTTCTCGACCTAATATGACTCAAAGGTACGAATCATATGTTGGGGTATAGATTATATGATCCAGTCGTATACTGACTAGTGTTGGCTAGTGGGATGGATTTTGGCTAATGAAATAGGTACAACTTAGGGTATGAGTCGTATTGGTGGTTACGGATCATTTGGTACCTTAACTTAATCTTTGACTTGGTTACTTAGGTTGTATTTGAGTACGAGTGGATAACCATGACTTGTAATCCAGGGTAAAAGTCGTACCTTGGACTCATATGGTGGGTAGTGTCTAAATCTTCCTTGGGTTTAAGTCTGCCAGGGGTACGGGTGAAAGGTACGAAGCGTATGCTTTGTATATGACTTGGTTGGATGATTCATATGATTTATAGTGTTTAAACCAAAGGTTGAGCCTAGGTAAGAGTGAAGGGTATCACTCGTATTAAAAGGGTACAACTCATGTGGGTCAGTCGTACCCCTGTGACAAGATATGGGTGCAACTTAAGTGGGGGGTATTATAGACATTTCCCCACTTATCCTAATAAGGTCCCATAACTTCTAACTTACTTGGGAGGTTATTTACCTTATTATTCCATTCGTTAACACTTAGAAACTCTTCTAAACACTCTAAAATTCTCTCAAATCTTTTGGGCAAGGGAAGTTAGGGTTTTAACTAGAGGATTGATTGGGGCTTGTCTTGGTGACTTCTTTCCATCATTATCTTGGTTTAAGGCATATTCTCTTCCATCGTTGTTGATTTTATCTAAAGGAATGGTTTTTATAAATGTTTTTACAATTTCAGTGATTTTATGATTTTGGTTTTTAAATATGAATTGGGGTTTTTTATATTAAATGGTTGGTTATGGCTTCCCATAGTTTTAGTTATGCTTTTATATGCATTAATGGGGGTTTTGGATGATTGGATTACATGGCAATGGTTAAATGGTAATTGGAATTGGTTTTGGTCATATTATTCCCTCAATGTGTTTGAAAAAAATGCTTATACAGATATGTTCATTGCATTGACTACTTTTAATAGAACTCTTGCTTGTTTTAAAACTTGATAAAGGAATTATGCATGGTTTAAAGGACTGGAATGGGAAATGTGAAATGGCTAATGGTTATGCTTGTGAGGCATATGGAATCCCCTAAGTAGTTTAATGTGGTAAATGGAAGGGCACTTGAAAGTACCCTTAAACCTCTATGTGGTTGGCTATGGTTAATACTTGAAAGTAAGGGTTTGTATGACGATACCAATATCAATAGCCTTGGTTAATGGTTTGGTTGTTCGGAAAATTATTTTAATTTGGCAATAATGGCAAGATATGTAGCAAAGCCGTGGAAAATGGAGGTCCCGGCGGGGACCAAACTTGGAAACTTATATTTTTTTATATCAGTTGGTCTTGGTAACCGTGTGCATGATGTCATACTATATTTTGGGGGATGTACTAGTCATCCCAAGGTTTCTTTCCCTGGTCTTGCGGGTACATGCACTGGGCCTTCTTAGCAGGGGAAGCTGAACCCATATAGCCCATGGGTGGTTTAGGAAGGAAAAGCTACACAACCCAAGTAAAGGTTTTAAAGGCATGCTAAACCCGGTCCTCTTTCCCAGCATGTTTATATATATAGGTATGGTTGTATGCATATGGATGGTTTTACATGGTTTTATAAATGACATTATTTTATGTTTATCATTAGAACATGCTAGCGTTCACCCAGTAACCGGTCTACTGGCAGCTATATACCCATGCTATGCAGGAACCGGTCATTCTACTCCTCCTACAAAGTGATTGACTCGGGGATAACATTTGGACTAAAGTGGTAAGGTTCCATCCTTTCAGAAGGCTCCATTTTATGTTATGGATATTCCTTGACACTTTGGTTTATTTATAGATATTGGTTTTAGCTATGGTTGGGTGCATGTCCCAACCAAATTTTATTACTCTTTTTGTTAGTGGCTTTGTAGTACTTTTATGGGTTGGAATGGGCGATATCGGTATAGATGGCAATTTTAGCATTGGTATTGGTATTGAGGCTGGCATCACTGGACATAATTTCTCACTATTCCAACATATTTCATTTTGGGATTAATTATATTATATTTAGGAACATTTTTGGTTATGGCCTAGTTTATGGACTTTATTTTGGTATGGTTGGATTGTTGGTATGGGATGGTTGGACTCGGTTGGGTCGATCACATTTGTGATCTTATCACAGTCTTTATGTGAGATATTGCACTATTTTGCTACATGCTTGAAATTCAACCAACTCAGGGCAGGCAGTTGGAGGTTGGGTTGGGTAACGCGGGTTGGGTAACACGGGTTGTCTTATATCCTGGTCGAACTTGGGTTGCCCATTATGACAAGTCCTTCGATCGGGTCGCATAAAGTAACACAGGACTCATACTCAGACCCTACAACTAGTTAGGTTCAATCGTAGTCAAGGTAGAATCAATTGGGACCTACACTAGTTTGGCTATATATAACGCCCCAAGTCTGCACCCCGGATGCCACACGGTGCTTACGACCCTGAAGGACCACAAGCTAACCCTTGTCAGAACGGAATAATAATGCATAAGTTAGGCTGAAATGCCATAAGGTTCATAATCTGAATACTATTAAGTATAACATCTGATAATAATATCTGAAACTAAGTACTATCTGAACTGGTCTTATTTAAAGAGCCTCTAACTGAACTGTCTGAGTGTGGAGTTGATGGGACAAACATCAAACTAACTCCGACTAATGAAATACTGAAGCTGCTGAAAATACAAAAATAAAAGCATATCCTCGATAGATGAGGACTCGCTACTAAAATTGTTGCTGCTATCCAAATTTGTCTATGCGCGATCGGGAACCTGAGCATCCAGGCCTATGATAAGAGACATCATAATGCAAAGAGAAAGTATGCATCAGTACTTGGAATGTACTGGTATACAAGCGGAGTAAGGATGAACGCAAGGGTTCATATGCATGAACAGTATCTGACTGAATCATATAAAGTAACTGAGTGAGAGCATATGGAATACTGAAACTACTGAAAATACTGATTATGTAATGTTGTACATATACATGTATATACTATATCTGAGATTATTACTCAAACTAAGTCTGAGTTCTAATAACTGAGTTACTGATATCTGAGATTACTGATAACGGTATTACTGATAAATGGGTGACTATTTCTGATATTCCTGATTTTGTAGAATCGAACTGAGTTCTATACTGAGCTAGGTGACTGTGTCTTATAGTCCTAAATCTGTAGAATTGAAACTAAAACTATGGGAGGTAATCATCAAACCGATATGCCCCTTTCTGAATAGATTGGGGTCCAACCTGTAACCCCTATTGGAAGGGTGTCAGTATCTGCCACATGTAAAGATAAGCAGAAGAGTCACCCTCATCTGGAAGGTGCCTTGAATTTGAATGGTGGTACCCTTAACTGGCTGGTAAAACTCTTTATTGACCCTCAACTGGCAAGTTGATATCTCAACCTATGTTGGCTATGTAGTATTAGAACACAAGGACTGCTACTAGGGATGACACCCTCTACTGGCAGGTGAACCCCATTATGCTGAGCTACACTAAAATGATACTGAGTTTCACTGAGTTCTGTAAGTGACTGAGTACTACTATTCTTTATATTACTTAGACTATTCTGTAACTACTGTAGCTCTAGGTAAACAACTAGATTTTCAGGTATTGAATACCCCCAGGACTCGAAATCATGGAAAGTAAAGCATTACATGATCTTGAAAAACATCATAATAAATACTTGTTAACAATATATTCACCTAGGCATTTTGTCAAACACATGAGATTCATGAACTTGTACATGAATAGGACCACATGATGACATATCATAATTTCACTAATTAATTCACATAGGCATTCTATCAAACACTTGGGGAGCATAGTTATTTCATATGAGGATAGTCAACCAATGAACATCATGGATATAATAATCAATTGTAATTCTAAGGGTTTAACTTGAAAATCATATAACTCACCACACATGCTATTCTAATTCCATGAAACTTGTAGTAAATAATGAATTGAAACCCAAATAATATCATGAACATGAATACAATCAAGTTCAATATGAAATTCATGAAAAGCATTCAATCAGTAGTTTTAAAAGAGGTTCTTGAACACGAAGGGTGAAAGGAAACCCTTGGATTAACAACTGACATACTTTCGTAATCAATTTCATGAAGACTGATCGTGTGTTCTTGAAGCTTTAATTTGAAATTGGATGCCCTAGGGTTTGTTCTTCAAAAAAATTGAGAGAAAATGAGTGATTTAGCCTTTAGAAAGGCTTAATCTCATGTTTTTGGGGCTGACATAAGGTGGGAAAATGACCTAAATAACCCTCTATATGAGGACTTTTTATTACTGAAAACATGCCAAGTGACGTGCAGACTGATGAACTGCGTTGATGGCATCGACATGATGACCAACACACTGCGTCTAGTTTGCATTTGTTCACTGGAATTTGCACTGAAAACTATGGAAAAATATTTGTCGACGGTTTGAGATCACGTCGACTCACTATTTTTGTCACCCAAATATGACTTAAACAAGGTCCAAAAAATTTGAAACTCACACAAAGTGACCTATTGACACACCTTATCATGATTCAATCCAAGGATCAACATTTTAAGGTCATAAGGGTCATAAAATAAGATCACCAAGTTAAGAAGGCTAAAAGAATTCTATTTATAAATACTTTGCTGAAATTTCTAAGTCAAGGACCTCTTTTCATGCTCTAAAGGACTGAGTTAAGCTTCGAATTTTGCGGGGTCTTACAATATCTCCCCCTTGGGAACATTCGTCCTTTAATGAGACTGAATAAGATGAGGATACTGATAGATTGAATTTACATATTCAACATGGAAAACTAAACCATGATTTCATGATTGAAACTACTGATATACTAAGTTTTCATACTGAACATGCATAACTGAAGCATGACTGGAGAAGAGGGGTTCTACCTAAAGTGTCCTAACTGAAATACAGAAAAATTATTGCCTAGTCGCTATGAGAGACCTTACGACTCGTAGGGTCACCTTACGAATCATGAGCTCCCGTCCTAATCTGGATAGTATCTATAGGTACCCACACTGGTCCGGATACAATTCATACTGGTTCAGCTGCAGATGGGACTATACGACTTGTATAGAGTCTTTATGACTCGTTGTGAGCCAATCCTAATCATAATAAAAACTTGGCTAATCCTGATTTATCAGGCTACAATTAGGGTCCCATGATCTATAATGACACCCTACGACTCATAGAAAAAGTCATAATCAGGGAAGTAAGCCCATAGTTCAAGAAATTTTCAATGACCAAAATTTGAGTGTCTCACTTATTCATCAATCATTTTCTCATTTTTAAAAATATTTGGTAATGAAATTTTGGGATTTACTCGATAAAGTGAAAAATAAGTATTTTAATGAATTTTAACTCGATTTGAACACAATTTATATAGAATTTTAGATTTAGAACCCTTACATTAGGATAAAGTGATTCTTAATTAAAATTCTAGTTTTACCCTTTTATTTTCTAGGTGGTTTTATATTCAAAATCAAAGTATGTCAATTAGTGTATCATTGGTCTTGTATCTATATGTAGACTACATAATTGATTAGATTAGATGCATTTGATGGTAATTCAAGGGAGTAGATTTTTCATTACATTGTTTGAGTTGTGATGTTATTTTATTTGTCTTCTTTAACGCAGTTTGAGATCTACCTTGAATTTTTTTAAAAGTTTTAATTTGATTATTTCTAGTATTTTGTTCATCAGTAAGGTCTTGGGGGTCCCACTTAGATATGGTGACGAACATCTCCACTAGTATCAAAGTTTATTGATGGGTTGAAATAATAAAATGGATATCTTGATTATTCTCTCTACTTGTGTATACACTTATGGTAAATTATGGATTGATGACTTTCAAATCTTCATTAAATTTATAATAGATATCTTTTTAAGTTCTTAAATCATGTTTAGTGGATTTGATGGAATATTTGTGGTTTAGTAACTATTTAGGGGATAATTATGTTAGTATATTAAAGGATGAAATGATTGGGACTTCGTAAACACTTAGGGAATCAGTAGATTTGTTGCATTTTGTATAATTATTGGGGGTTAGTAATCACTTAGGATATAAAATAGATGATAGTATATTTAAGTCGTTAAGAGGGGAATTTTGGGTTAGTTATTAGGCAAGTAAATGAAGGTGAACTTTATTGCATATTGTTGACTAATATAGTTCTTCTTTTAGTAATTTAGTTTAATGATGTCGTGATTGGGAAATATAAAAGCTTATAATGTAAAACAAGCTATGAATTGGGTAAATTCTCTATATTTATGTCATTTGGATTATTTATTATAATTGTGATGCCCAAGTAGGGTTTTGTATTGACTATCTTATTAACTTTAGAGATTATTATCATTGAGATGCCTATGTGGGAGCTAATATTGCTCTTATTTGAGAAATTATTGCCTTTATCACTATTGTGATGTCTTAGTAGGGGCTTGGATTGATATTTTTGATGTCTTACATACCTCTATACTAACTTGTTGTCATGTGTTGTTCTATATCATAATATATTGAGATTTGAGATCACTTAAGATCATTTATTTAATTATTGAGTTAATTCATTATATGATGTTGAATTGGTTATGAGTATTCATCCTCAACAATACATCTATATTCATGGATCTTAGTACCATTAAAAAAATACTATTTTTGAATGAAATAAAACACTTTATAAAATTCCTTAATCGAGGGATGTGCCTGCAAGATTTATTTATGAGATTGAAAAATCATATTGATCCTAACATAGATGTCATGGATTCCCTTATAAACCCATTCACACGTAGCCAACCAAAAATCCTTTAAGACCTATAAGCAATGTTCATGAGAAAAAAAGCTATGCAGGATCCTGAAGGATTCCAAAGGAAGACATACAATTTATGAAAGGCCTATCAAGTGAAGAGAAGTGAGGAACGAGGTCATGTATGCAAATGGACAACTCTTAAATTCAAGAATTCACAAAAAAAAAGACAACCAAATAAGGCCATTGTATCATTAATGACAAATTTGTAAAAGGTAATGTCTTCTTTATTTCCCTTATTATAAATAGTGGTCATTCTCATCTTTTAAGACTTCAAATTATGTTGGATAATGAACAATTAAATTTTTAATTTCACATTTAGCATAATTTCATTAAAGATTTATAAGTAGTTAGTGGTGAACTCATGGAATTGTAGGTAACTTCTTGGCTTGATTAATCAAATTATTACCCGTTTCTGGTTCCTTTTGGTTTTCTTTTGATTTCATGAGTAGGGTTAGTTTTGAGTGGTTGTAATCAATTGTGAGGTGGGGTTTTAGCCATTTGTTGCCCATAATTTAAATAGCTTAAGTATTAACCCAAATATACTTTTTCTCTTATCTTATTTTCTTGTCTTTCATTCTTATCATTTTGGTACAATTGCCTATGCTTCAGTTTTTTTTTACAACTCCAAATCTTGGGATTTTGATCTTTTCAACAACCCAAAATATCAATAAATTTATTTTTTGTTTTGATTTGTTATTTTTGACACTAGATTTTGATTCTTTATTGTCTTATGAGTCTGCCTTTCAAATTTTGTTCAATTTAGATTTGTAGAGGTGAAGTTACCAGTGAAAGCTTTAGAGCTTTTAAATATTTCAAATTTTGAGAGTGGATTTGTTGAGTGATGAGAAATTAAGGCTTAAAAAATTATTGAGGTTTGTTTCCTATGTTGTGGGGAAGCTAATCCAAAATTTTGAGTCAATTCTGAGTTGATTTAGGGGTGTTAAGAGTTGTTGGCCTTTTTAGTGTTCTTTAGATTCTTTATGTTGTTGTTGAATAAAAAGAGAGAAAAAGTACATTTTGTTCCAAAAATCCATGTCAAATATGGTTAAAGGTATTTGTGGGGCCACTAGTGAAAAATAGTTTATAAAAAATTATTTGAAAAAACTGAAAATAAAAATAATAATAATAATAATAATATTTTCCTCGTGAACTTCCACGTTAGTTGGTCAATGGATCAATGCTGACCTGGTAGCCATGGAATAGCTATGCGTCAGCAAGCAACAACTCGCCTAGCCCCCAGAGCTTGAGAGATGTGTGACAGCCAACTTCAGAGAGAAAGTAAAGAAATAAGAAAATTATTTTTTAGTAAATTACCTGAACCATTTAGTTCAAAAATAATAAAAAGTTGGGATGAAACAAAAATAATAGATACTCTAGGAGCAAGAATAAATTTTTTACAACAATGGTATAAAAACCTATGTGAAAAATACAGAGAAGAAATAAAAATGGAAAAAACATTAATAAGAAATTTAGCATGTTGCAAAGATAAAATAATACCTCAATTTGGATGCAAAGAAAGATATTATAAGAAAAGAAAAAGACATAAGAAATATAAGAAATACAAAAAATCAAAATATAAGTATAAGAAACCAAGAAAAAGATATTATGTAAAAAATTACAAACATAAAAGACCATATAGGAAAAAGAAATCTATAAAGGAATGTACTTGTTATAATTGTGGAAAATTAGGACATTTAGCTAGAGATTGTAAATTACCTAAAAACCCAAAAAATAAACAAATATCACAAATAAAAATAGAAAATATAGAATATATGCAGATAGATTATATAGATTACGAATTAGAAAGCGAAGACAATATATATGAAATTTCAGAGAATGAAACAGATAATGAAATAGATAGTGAATTAGATGAATTAAATGACTGAAGAAGATATAAAAATAATAACAAAAGAGGAATATTTAAATGACGAAGGAACAGATCAAAAAATAATATTTGATAACAATGTATTTGATGAAATAAAAGGAAAAGAGTTAGACTTAAGTGTAGAAAAAAAATTGAAATACCAACAATAAAAAATATATTTACTAGGAAAAAAGAAGAATATTATGTAGTAAGCCAAAAGGAACATGTAATAGACTGTAGATATGCAAAAGGTAAAGCTAGTATACCACTAGTAACAAAAAGAATAATTAATAAAGAGATAAACGATATAAAAAGTAGAGACCCAATAAAATATGTACACCTTGGAGGTACAGAAATATTAATAAAAGCATGTTTTAGAAAAGGAATAGATACACCAATAGAATTATCTTTAGCAGATGATAGAATTATAAAACCTATAGAAAAAAGTATAATAACTGCCATAAAAGGAAATTTAATATACCAAAAATTTAAATTTATAATAAGTGTGAATTATTCAGTAGCAGTAACAGATAAAAATATAGACAAATCATTAGTATTATATTGGAAAATATCAGGAATAGAATTAACCCCAAGAAGTAAAATATTTACAGCAAGATGTAAAAATCTATATGTATTAACAACAAAACATAAAATAACGGGAAAAAATAAAATTAATAAAATACAAATAGAAAGCCCTTTTGAACAATTCGTAAAAACAATTGATAATAATGATTATAGTTATAGAAATATATACATAGAAGAAGATCTAGAAATAATAAATGATAGAATAAGTACAACCAAAAGAATAGCTTATGATAAATCGAAATCATCAAGTTTATCAAAAAGAACAAGTTATGAAACAATTTCAACGAATAATTTAAACCAATATTACATAACAGGAAAGGTAAATGAAAAAGAATATTTAATACTCTTAAATACAGGACAAGAAGAAAATTATATAGAAAAATATCTAGTAAAAAATGAGGAAATAAAAACTGACAATAATATATGCCCAGATCTACCAAGAAGTTTAATAAATACTAAAAATATAGTAGAAAAAATAAAATAATAATAGGAATTAAAAAAATAAAAATAGAATTTGAAGTAAAAGAAGTAATGCAAAAAACAGACATAATATTAAGAATAAAATGGCTAGAACAAGTAAAACCATATAATATAGAACATACACAATTAACCATAACATATAACAGAGAGAAATTATTCTTAAGAAGATCTCTAACACAAAATGAAAATATATGTATTAATGAAGATAGTAGTAGAAGGATATTACAGTAGATATTATACGCCTATGATAGATACATGAGAAGAAGCTAATTTATGTAGATATAATTCTTTACCAGAAAGTAAATGGGATAAATTAAAAACACCAATAATAGTTAAAAGATTTAATAACGAAGGAAGCTTAATTACTTATAAAGCTAAAAATGTAAAAACACAAGTATGAGATAAAATATTAACAATAGAAGAAATCTATAATTATGAGCTAATATCAAAAGATATACTTTTAGGAATGTCGTTTTTAGATAAATTATACCCACATATAATAACTAGAACAGATTGGTGGTTTACAACACCATGTAAACAGAAAGTAAGAGAAAAAAGAGTTATTAATAAAATAAGAAAGAAAACTGATTGGATAAAAGGAAGTGAAAAAATTACACAAAAATTGGAAAATATAAAAAATACTGAAGATACAATAGAACTGGTCGTATTTTCAATAAATAAAAAAGAGATAACTATATTTTCAATAAATAAGATAGAAATAATTAAGAAAAAATTAGAACAATTATATAGTGAAGATCCATTAAAAGGATGGGAAAAACATAAAACCACTATAAAAATTGAATTAGTAGATAAAAATAGCATAATAACCCAGAAACCATTAACATATAATTTTGATGATTTAAAAGAATTTAAAATGCTTATAGAAGAATTATTAGAAAAAAAATATATACATAAAAGTAATAGTAAACATAATAGCCCAACATTTATAGTAAATAAACATAGTGAACAAAAAAGAGGAAAAAGTAGGATGGTTATTGATTATAGAAATTTAAATGCAAAAACAATGACTTATAATTACCCAATACCAAATAAGATATTAAAAATAAGACAAATACAAGGATATAATTATTTTAGTAAATTTGATTGTAAATCAGGATTTTAGCATCTAAAGTTAGAAGAAGAATCTAAGGAATTAACCGCATTTACGGTACCACAAGGATTTTATGAATGGAATGTACTACCATTTGGATATAAAAATGCACCAGGTAGATATCAACATTTTATGGATAGTTATTTTAAACAACTATCTAATTGTATAATATACATAGACGATATACTACTATATACAAAGACCAAAGAAGAACATTTAAAATTATTGGAACAATTTACGGATATAATAGAAAAATCGGGAATAAGTTTAAGTGAAAAGAAATCTAAAATTATGTAAAATCAAATAGAATTTTTAGGAATACAAATAGATAAAAGTGGAGTAAAAATGCAACAACATATAGTACAAAAAATAATAAATTCAAAAGAAGAATTGGATACAAAAAAGAAATTACAATCATTTTTAGGATTAGTAAACCAAGTAAGAGAATATATACCAAAATTAGCAGAGAATCTAAAACCCTTACAGAAAAAATTAAAAAAGGATATAGAATATAATTATAACGAAGAAGATAAAAAACAAGTTCAGAAAATAAAAATACTTTGTAAAGAATTACCAAAATTACAATTCCCAGATGAAAATAGAAAATTTATATATATAGTAGAAGCAGATGCTAGTGAATGTAGTTATGGAGGAGTACTTAAATACAGATATGAAGCAGAAAAATTGGAACACCATTGTAGATACTACTCAGGTACGTTTAATGAAACATAAATAAAATGGGAAATAAATAGAAAAGAATTATGCTCATTATATAAATGTTTATTAGCATTTGATCCATATATTGTATATAACAAGTTTATTCTACGAACAGATAATACACAGGTACGTTGGTGGCCAACAAAGAAAATACAAAATTCAGTTACAACAAAAGAAATTCGAAGATTAGTCTTGAATATATTAAATTTTACATTTACAATTGAAGTAATTAGTACTAACAAAAACGTTATTGCAGACTACATATCAAGACAAAGCTACACAGACTGATATAATAGAAGACAATGTTTTAGAAAAGATACTTAAAACCCTAACTATGCTTTCAATGAAAGTGGACAGTATGGGTAATGAAATAGAAAAGCTAAAGACTAATGAAGTTAAACTGAAGTCTAATGCTGCAAATCAGCTAACTCGGCAGTGTGCAGAACTATGTCGATCGGAAGACATTATAATTCCAGATCTAGAAGGAGACGTTGGGACACTCCATAAAACCCATAATGTTTATCAATCTACAATTGCAGGTACAAGCAGAGGAGTTAGTAGACAAAGATATCAGAATATGAATATGATATTTGAGAAACCATTCATACCAAAAACACAAAAAGACCCCTTGTTCATACCCCCACAAATTACCACATACCGAGATAGTCTGAACCAAGATAAAAAAGTTTATAACTATACAACCCAAAAATACATAGAAAATATTTACAAAGTACAAGCTTTCCTAAACCTTAACCCCAGAGACACAGATATCAAAGAACCAAACGCAAACTATATAACCCAAAAATTACAAGGTTACAACAAGCTAATTGCACAACCCAAAACCAACCCAAGCTTAATAAAAATTTGTTTTGGCTATGGATTATTAAATACCATATATACCCAAGACAGAGAAGAACTAACAACTATGGAAGAATTACATAAAATATTCACCACCTATAAAAGAATAACCAAAGGAAATCTATTTTATATAAAATGTTATACTGCACCAGCAGAGATATTATACGACGAAATAAAACCAGTTATACATATTGTAAAAATAGGATTAACCAGAGATATGATTATACCAGACGATATTGTGCAGCAACCAGAGATATCCAGAAATGAAATACCTGATTTCTATGCAAATAAATGACTTATTGGATTAGCTACAATTATTCAAGAATTAGGAAATAATTATACCAATGGAAACCCAATATGGAGCTATTATTCAAGAGATCATCAGATGATTTATTCAAATTCAAAAGAACTATGACAAGCAGATATGGAAGATGTTAGACAATGGATAATGACATTACTTAACCCAGAAAAACAATCTACTGCAAGAGCAATTAAGAGAGGATTTATTTCAGATGAATTATTGACAAGATATTGCAAGCTAATTGACATAAATATCCAGACCATCAATGTTCGAGATGTAATGGAGAAGATAATATTATCCCATAAGTCCGCCTAGAATAAAAGAATTAAGAAGATAAGCATGCCAGCTGGAAAGAAGATAAAAAAATCAATAGATACGACAAAAAAGATAAAAAGAAGACGGAGAAAAAATAGACAAAATATTAAAGGAAGAAAGCAACATGTAAGGAAAAAGTTAACTTTAAATAGGTCAGGTAGCCTGCCTTTTTTGACTTTTTCTTATTAGCTTTTACAAGTCTTTTTTGACTTTTTCTTATTTTCATTTATTAGCTTAAGAAAAATGTATAGAAACGTGTAAAACCTTTTGTTTTTTTTAGAATCATGTAAATGTTGTCATTATAAATAGAGGCATAAAAGGCAGCAGAAAGGGGCAAGCCTTCATGCGTTAAAGCACAAATACTCTCTCTTGTCCACAACAAATATTTTTCTTAGTTATTAAAAACAGGTATATTTCAATGGAAAAATCTATGGAGGAACAAAGCTTAGAAATATCAAACCTACCCGAACAAGTATATTTATTTATGATTATGAATAAATAAATTCATAATTCCCAACAATCATGGTATAATAAAATAAATTCACATTAGTTACTTTATAGTAGAATTATTCGAAGAATAATATGTTAAGAAGTTTATTAGCAAAGTGGAAAACGAGAAAAATCCCTAAGAACTATGCCATCCTAAAGGCGAAATCAATGAGGCAAGAAGCCGTGGTGGGGAGTAACCAGAGTAGAGGCGTTGTTTAAGGGAAAAGTATCCAGATTACCATGCTAATAGTGACCGAAGAACATGTTATTTAAGAATAATCTAGTATATAGTAATCTAAGATGACCATATTTTGTTATGTATATGATTGAAGGGAATATTTTGAAAATAGCAATTATATGATAATGAATAATTATTTGTCTGATATAATGGTAGATAAATTTAAAACACTTATTTTGTATGTGATTAAGGATATAGGAATAATAGATATAAGGAAAATCATATTAGAAAAAATATTCGGTAAATATTATATAGCTAGAATAAATTACATACCACACTTACCTAATTACTCTTATAAATACCTACGTACACATCAACTATGATAAATCAAATGGTATCAAATTTTTGGAAAAAAGATATGAAAAATATACAATTAGTAGAAAAACAAATGAAAACAAATTTAGACAAATACATGGAAACTAAAGATATAAAATATATAGAATTTCTTAATGAAAATATGCAAGAATTACTTAGACTAAAACAAACAACCAGAAAATATTATGAAAAAACATGACAGATGATATTAAAATACTTGTTTTATATATACTTAGAGATATAGAAATTATAGACATAAAGAAAATAATATGGGAAAAATTACAAGATTATGAAGAGGAAGAATTATTAAACAGTATAGAAAACTTATGCATATATTATGAACATCAATATTACTTAGATTCAGATGGATTTTATTCATAATAAATAAATGTTAGAATATATAAAAAAAATTAGAGAAAGGCAAAATTGGATATATGAAGAAGTTAATTACAAAAATCAACTTGAAATAGAAAAAAGACAACTAGAAGAAAAATTACTTAAAATAAAATTAACCTTAGAAAAAAAAGATACAGGTAATAATTTATTTAATACATACGAAAAATTATTTAATACAGATGGAAAATTACCTATACATGAACAACAAATACTAGTTAATCAAATAAAGAACATAAACCTACACATTGAATATAGCAAAGTTAGGATAAAATACTACACAGAAATTGCTAAAATTTCAATAGGATAAAATAATAAACTACACAAATTAATGAATACATCTTACGAAAAGAATAAATCATTAAAAGAAATAGAAATTCAACTATATAGTTTATACCTAGAATATAAAAGGTTACATGATACTAACGAGGATCCTAAAACACTAGATAATTTAATTACGATAATATCTAATCTAGAATATGAATTAATAAAACATCTTAAGTCAAGAAGATAAAAATGAAAATTATTCCAATCAATAATATTCACAAAATATATTATATAAAAATAAATACCTACGTATTTATTATCTAGAAATGATATCGCGCCTAATCCGCACCCCCCTACAAATGGTTCCAAATTTTGGGACCTAAATTATTTTTAATTGTCCAAGCTTCGTATAGTTTTCCTGCAATCTTTTTACCATGATTTCTCAACTATTTAAAAAGTAATTAAAAACTTTAAACACCAATTAACTAGTTTTTAAACATCAAATAAACTCTTAGATTCTCCAAATTAACAAACAACATGGAATTTATTTGACTTTTGTTACTTAGTTTTTTTTCAATCCAATTTTTTCTTACTTTTTAAATATTTTTTCTCATCTCAATTCACAGAAAAAACTTCTTTATTGAATTGATTATAGCTTTAATTGAGTCATCCTTCTATCAAGTGTCACAAGAATCTACTCCACCACACAGGATAGGTGAACATGAATTGATCGAGCGAAGCTAGTTCACCACCATTTCTTAGACGATGTTATAGTAGGTGAGTTGAGAGTTAATATATGAGTGGCAAAGGGATTTTACTACTAATATAATTTTTTAAGTTATGTAGGTACAACGTCAAATGCAAGTCCAATTGAGGAGGGCTCGGAGCACATCATCGAAACTATCACCCACCTCTCCTAACAAATAGTAGAAATAAGTATAGAAATTAATAGAATAAGAGCAAAAAGATGGGAGGTATGGAGGTAAGATCGGTACAGGTAGAGATATGGGAAATACTTCAATCAGAAAATGAGGAGATATAAAGGGCACGGTACAATTGATAACGCTCAAACTACACTCTTTAATGGGTGTAAGCGATCATTGTCAATATAAAACTCAACTAGGTTGGGGTCGAATCCCACAGGGAATATGGTGTGAACTCAAGTCGTTTGTTATTTAATTCACTGATAGTTTAACGTTTCTTGAAATGGGGGTTTAAGTTTCACAAATGATTGTTTTTCACTTTAATTTCGATGCTTGTAACCAAGATTTTATGAAATAACCAAAATTATGTTCACTAGGGCTTACGGTATATGACAGATGCTAAAGGTGACTCACGATTCTCATGGTGGTTAGGATAACAAGCTATCTTTATCGATGATATGCTCAAATATCTCTCGACCTATTTAAGCATCTAATTTCCTAATCCTCTCGAACTTAGGAAATTGCTAATCACTGCCCAGATTTTACCTCAGGTTAATCAACCTTGTTACAGCGCTGATTATTAAATGAAGTATTTCCGAGTCCCTGTGGATAATTCATTTCCTACTGTATATGATTTTTTTTCAAGCAAATCAAAGTAGGTGTGTCTACTGTTTGTAACCAACAGACATTAACTAAAATCTCAGAATTATCAAGAAATCCTAATACCTATTAAATCTTGAGTATTTAGCACCTCATCACGACCTGGCCCTAGATCCCATAATTTAGGTTAACGGATTTTAGCCACACATGATGCAAAGAACGAAACACATAATTGAATTCATAATTGAGAAGATTAACTTATAGAGATGAATAATAATTAGTGAATCGTAGATTAGATCATTAAGGAAAATCCCCAAAATAGTTGTATTGTTCGAATCCATAAAGATAGAGAAAGAAATATCATAAAATATTCTTCAAGACTCAAAGTATCGAACTCTCTTCAGAATAATGATGATGATAAATGAATTCTTCCAAAAAACCCTAAAACAAACTTTTAAAAATAGTTAAACCTAAATAAGGAAATAAAATTAAAGTTGCAGTTTTTTGTCGAAATAGACGATGACATCCGTGACAGCTTATCAGGAGTCTGATGGCTTATCACGGATGTCGCCAGCTCCTCTGCTCTTTTGTCTTCTTCTGTCTAATGCTGATGACGACGATGACGACGTATCAAGAGTTTGATGGCTTGTCACCAATGTCGTCAAAACTTCATCTCAACTTCCAAGTTCTTCCTAAGTCTGATGGCGCTCCTGATGCCTTATCACCATCCTCACGCTTTATCACAAAATGTAGTCACAACTTATCTTTAACTCTCATTCTCTGGTTAAGAATGACGACATTCATGACGGTGTATCATACTTTTGATGTCATATCACCAAATGTCGTCACAGGTTTCAACTCATGCTTAAGTCTGACGACAACTGTGATAGCCTATCACAGGGCTAATCACTTATCATAGATGTCGTCAGCCACACTTCTCTTTAAATTCCTCCATATTTCGACTTCATTGCTTCCATTCTTGTTGGTTCTCTATACCATCAACTTAAACTGTAAAATCAGACATAAACAAATCAAAAACGACAAATGTTGCATAAGACTTCACAATTATTCTTGGTTAAAGGTGTTAAATATGTTAGAAATTTCTTACTCATCAACACTCTCAACTTAAAACAATTGCTTGTCCTCAAGCAACTTAGCCTAACTAAGAGAATACATAGCATATTCAGCAGCCAATTTTCTCTTTTAAGCTCAAAACATAGTTACCACTTCCAAGGTGAATATAGTTAAAACCAACTATGTATGTCATTAAAGAACAATAATGTAACACAAAGGACTCAAGCGATGACATCAATCTTAGCCACAACGACCATTCACATACTATTGTTGCACTATCTAAATAACCAAGTAGCTAACAACAATACCATTGTGCCCTCACAATAAAGAAATCCCCATCCTCGCATATGATAAACCAAAAATGTAAACGTGGGGATCATCAAAAGACTCTCACTCTCAAAAGGAAGTTCCAATTAGTGTATGCCAAGTACCATAGGCTTGCACTTATTTTCATTACCAAGACCTTCTGATAGGCCAGCTAGGATCACTATAGGACTTCTTTTAGGTTTATAATGTAGGCTGGGGCTGGTATGATAGTCAAGGACATTTAGAGTGACTATGCCTCTTTGACACTACACTACTCTCTTGGGGCTCACTTATTAACCTCTTTTTGTTTTCTTTTCTATTGATCGCACATATTTAAGTTGGGTGCCTCTTTCCCTTTTTTATTAATAACACCCAACTTTTATTCTTTTTTCTTTATTTTGCCCTTCCTTATACTCATCTTACACCTTGTTCCCCTATGATAGCCACCCTCAACTTAGGCTATTTGCCTAGGTCAAGGTGCACAGTGTCCAAGGAGGACCAGGGCTAAAATAGGTTCATTATAGTATAAATGGGAAGGTGAAAGGTGTCATAAGAAAGAAATAGGCTAATTAGGCTCAAAACAGGGATCAAGGGATATGATGCACATAGGGGAGGCTATTTAGGCTAAAAGTGGGTTAATCAACAAAACGGCCTATGATCCTTGCCTAACCTCTATCCTTTAACCATGGTAAGACTAACCAGGCAAGTTTTGGCTTTAGTATATAGAGGGAATGAAGTAGTTTCTCACACACACATGGCATACAAGTATATCACAGACCACCACTTATCTAGTTCATGCAGTTACTAATCAATGATCATCAAGCATCTAGAACTAATGCCACAACAAGATTCACAATGGTCACAAGTAAATGTAATTCACACAGTCTTTGCAAACAAAACATTTGAGAGGTGTTTAAAAATCAATCAAAAATATGTAAACTACTTTTTGTACTTGTATTTCTCCTAGTTACCATAAAATATATTACAACAATAGACTACCCTATACCCTCAACTCAAAATTAAAGAAAAACTAAACTAAGGGTTAGAGTATACCTGGAATAGATCAATCTCGGGGGTCATGGGTTGCCTCCCATGCAGTGCCTGATTTAACGTCACGGCATGACTCAGGTATTTCGATTACTTCAGACTTCATCAAGATAGATAATGGTGATACTTTTCACTAATTCTTTTGGGACAATGTAAATCTTGACACATTACCCATTTACCTTGAAGGTACTACCGTCTTCATTTTCGAGTTCCACTACTCCAAATGAGTGGACTTGACTAACTTTAAAAGGGCCTACCCACTTAGATTTCAGCTTACCTGGGAACAATTTGAGTCTGGAATTGAACAGAAGCACCAAGTCACCCTTTTGGAACTCTCATTTCTCTATTCTCCAATCATGGTACTTTTTCATATTTTCTTTATACAGATATTCTCGTTCATTGGCCTAGAGAGGTAATTCATCCATCTCATTCAATTGCCCTAGTCTCAGCTCTGATGCTTCCTTACAATTCAAATTCAACCTTTTAAGTGCCCATAAGGCCTTCTGCTCCATCTCTATTGGTTGGTGGCAAGTTTTTCCATAGTCCAGCTAAAACGGTCACATGCCAAAGGGTGTCTTGAAAGCAGTCCGATAAGCCCACAAGGCATTTTTGAGCTTTCGAGACCAAACTTTCTGGCTAGCATTCACCATTTTAGCTAGGATAGCTTTAATCTCATGATTTGATACATCCACTTGCCCACTGGTTTATGGGTGGTATGGAGTATCCACTCAATGATTTTTAACCCCATATTTTGCCAAAGCTGCTTGAAATATTTTGTTGCAAAAATGAGATCATCCATCGCTTATGATAGTATGTGCTACTCCAAAGCGAAAGAAGATGTTCTTCTTGAGAAAAACAACAACCTTCTTCCCTTCATTATCAGACAAGGCCACAACTTCGACCCATTTTGAGATGTAGTCAACAGTAACTAAAATATACTTCATCCTGTACGAGCTCACAAAAGGACCCATGAAATCAATGCCCCAGACACCAAATAATTCTACTTCAAGCATCTTAGTTAAGGGAATCTCATGTCTTTTAGAGATTGACCCCTACCTCTGGTATTGGTCATATTTCAACACAAACTTGTGGGCATCTTTGAACAATGTTGTGCAATAATAGCCACTTTGCAATACCTTTTTAGTCATTCGGTCACCTGCGTGGTGACCCCCGACTTGGGAAGCATGACATGCTTCCAATATGCATAATACATCCACTTTTGGCACGCATCTCCTTATAATATTGTCTGCACATCGCCGAAAAAGATACGGTTCATCCCAAAAGTAATGAGTCACATCATGTAAGAACTTCTTCCTTTGATGGAATGAAAGGTTTTCTAGGATGACCTCATTCACAACATAATTTGTGTAATACACATACCAAGGCAATTTTTCCATAGCGGAAGCCAGGATCTCCTCATCAGGGAATGCATTACTTATGTTCATTTTATCACTACTTACCTGTTCACCTTCCATTCTAGACAGATGATCTGTAACCTAGTTTTAACAACCTTTCTTATCCTTGACCTAAAAGTCAAATTCTTGCATCAGAAATACCTATCTAATCAGCCTTTGTTTATAATCCTTCTTAGCCATCAAATACCTCAAGGCAGCATGGTCGGTGTGGACTACTACTTTTGTCCCAAGTAGATAATCTCTGAAATTCTCAAAAGCATACACTACAGCCAGAAGTTCCTGTTCAGTAACAGTATAATTCTTTTACGCTCCATTAAGTGATTTACTGGCATAATATATCGGATGAAACAATTTTTCCCTCTTTTTCCCTAATATAGCTCCAAGGGAAACACCACTTGCATCACACATGATCTTGAATGGTTTTTCCCAGTCAGGTGCAATGACAATAGGGACATCAATCAACTTCTTGTTAAGGAATTCAAATGCCTTCAACCACTTGTCATCGAAAGAAAATTTCTCCTCCTTCTCCAACAGTTTGCAAAGTGGATTTGAAATTTTTGAGAAGTCTTTTATAAATCTTCGATAAAAGCCAGCATGTCCAAGAAAACTACCACTCCTTTCACTGAAATAGGAGGTGGTAGTTTCTCAGAAACTTCCACCTTTGCTCGATAAACTTCTATCTCCATTTTAGAAATTTTGTGGCCGAGAACGATGCCCTCCTTGACCATGAAATGACATTTTTCCTAGTTAAGCACCAAAATAAATTCAACACATCTTTGCAAGGCTACATTCAGATTTGCCAAACAAATCTCAAATGAATCACCCACTAAAGAGAAATTATCTATGAATACCTGTATGGTGTCTTCTACCATATTAGAGAAGATAGAACTTATTCACCTTTGAACAGTGGTGGGTGCATTACATAGACCAAATGGCATCCTTTTAAATACAAAGGTGCCATATGGGCATGCGAACGTCCTCTTCTCCTGATCTTTAGGAGCACTACATATTTGGTTGTATCTAGAATAACTATCTAAGAAGCAATACCACCCTCTGCCAGCTAATTCATCAAGCATTTGATACATAAAGAGCATTGGAAAGTGGTCTTTCAGATTCTAAGAATTTAGCTTGCGATAGTCCATACAAACTCTCCACCCAGTTACAAGCCTTAGTGGAATCAACTCATTCTTTTCATTAGCAACCACCGCTATACCACATTTTTTAGGTACTTATTGAACTAGGCTCACCCACTTGCTGTCAGAAATAGGGTAACCCACTCTTGCATCCAACCACTTAATAATCTTCTTCTTAACACCTCTTTCATTAGTGGATTAAGACGGCGCTGATGCTCTATGGTCAGAATACAATCCTCCTCAAGATGAATTCTATGTGTGAAGATGCTCGATGGAATGCCAATAATATCTGCGATGGTCCACCCTATAGCTCTCTCGTGCCTCAGAAGTACTGAAATAAGTGCATTCACATGTTGTTTACACAAATCAGCTGCAATAATAACATGTAGCATTTTGCCATTGCCCAGAAACATGTATCGTAAGTGCCCAGGCAATTTCTTTAATTCCAACACCGGAGGCTCCTCAATAGATGGCTTGGCTGGTGGCGTTAGTCGATTATCCAAGTCAAGGTATACCTTTCTAGGAGAATAAGGATATGAACCCATGCTTGTCAAGGAACAAATGGTCTCTTCATACTACCCAATGCCTTCACTATCATAATTCATCAATACCGCAGCTAAAGGTTCGATAACAAGTTGCTCAACTATGGAAACCTCTTGTTCGTCCTCATAATACACATCAACTACTGAGAGCACACTCATTTCTTCATGATTCTTCATTGATTTTCCTACATCAAACCATACAACTTCATCATTCATCCTGAATAAGAGCTCATTCGCTTTCAAATCAATCAACACATTTTCGATTGTGAGTAAAGGTCTACCCAAGATTATGGGCACCTCGAAGTCTACCTCGCAATCCAGAATGACAAAATCTACAGGGAATATAAAGTTGGACACCTTCACCAACACATCATACAAAATTCCAGCAGGTTACTTTACTAACCTATTCTCCATCACATGTCTCATGTTGGTTGGTGTGGGATTTCCCAGACCCAACTTTCTAAAAATAGTCAGTGGCATCAAATTAATGTTTGCTCCAAGATCACATAGTGCTTTGGTGAATTTAATAGTCCTAATTATGTAGGGAATAGTGACTGCACCTGGGTCTGTCTTCTTCTGTACTAAGGTCCTTGTAGAAATAGAACTACAAAGATGGAGATCTTTCTCTAATTTGTATCTCACCGCTCGTTTCTTAGTCAGAAGGTCCTTCATGAATTTCGTATATCCTGGAATTTGCTCAAGTACTTCAACCAGAGGCACATTTATTGTCAATTTCTTGAGCATTTCCATGAATTTGCTGAATTTGGCAGCATCAACCTTCTTCTTCAATCATTGAGGAAAGGGAGGCGGTGGTCTAGGGATAGATTTCAACACCACTTTCTTTTCCTTATCTTTTTCCTTTTTCGAAGCATCAACAAAACTATCTATCTTCTCATACTTCACTAGTTTTATTTCTTTGGATTCATCAACAACCACCTGACCATCTACAGATTTGTCCACAGAAGGGCCAGGTAAGATCTTACCTCTCCTAGTGGTAATCACCATACATGAGATATCATTCCACAGATTTTGAACCATATCATAAGGTAAAGTACAACTTTTTCTTTGGTTTAGTGTTGCGGAAAGTTGGTTCATCTGCTTCTCCAACTGCTTTATAGAATTGGAGTATGAACTAACCAACTGACTCAGGGTAGAGAATTTACTCTTCATAGTGGTTACCCTCGAGTTGGTATCCTCAACTACCTTCAACAATTTTTCCATCATTTCCTCCATGGATATCTTGTCATATCTAGTTGGTGTAACATCCCAACTTCTAAGAGGAACATACAAACCACTCCTATCATTATTACTTCTCTAGTTTCCTTGCTCCCTATCTTTATAATCAGGCTTGTCATAAAAGTTCCGACCTTGATTCCCTTGGATATTACCTCGGAAACCCCCTGATTATTAACATAATTTGCCTTCTCATTTGCATCAATAGCAACAGTGCACTGAGATTCCATAGCCTTAACCTTTTGAGTCTTGCCTGACAGTAAGTGCTTGGTCAGTAAGTCCATCTGAGTCTTTAAGTGGGTCGTGTCTTGGTCTCACTCCTTATCCCTTCTGCGCTGCTCCGTAGTTATATCACCAGAAATAGTTGGGCTAGCTACCACAGAATCCCTGGTATGCCAAGCCCTACTCTGTTTGGTCATTCTATTCAGCATGTCTGAAGCATCTTGAAAAGAAAGGATAATGAACGAACCACCTATAGAATTATCTACAATTGGCTTTGTCACATAGCTAAAAACTTTGTACAAAGTCTCCATCAAGTGAAAGTTCGTAAGTTGTGGTTCAGACATTGTGACATCTTCTTCTTTAATCTCTCCTATGTTTCATGCAATGCTTCAGTCGGGAGCTTCCTAAAGTTACTAATTTCATCCCTCAAATGTACACTCCTGGAGGGTCGAAAGAACCGTTCTAGGAATACATGTTTATACTATCTCCAGTTGGTTATAGAATCAGGCTCCAACTTATTTAACCACATTGTTGCCTCCCCAGACAGAGCTAATGCAAAACAATCTCAACCGGATCACATTCTGTCTCACTCCCGGATTATCAAAATATTTGCAAATGGTGATAAAATTCACCAAGTTCATGTTCGGATCATCACCAGGCAAGCCTCCAAACAACCCCTTCAGATTCAGGAGTTGAATCATAATACTTGTTATGTTGAATTTTGCACCAGGTGCCAATGGTGGAGGAATGATAGCACCCGTTGCACCTGCTCTATCAATTTCTTTTTCATCGTTATCAACCTCATAATAGATAGGCTGTTGACCATACCTTCCTCTGACTAGACGATTTCTGTTGAAATTTTGCTGCACTAGTGCATCAACTTGCTCAGCTCGCCTTGGGTTTTGAGGATTCAACAATTTCTTATCACCCAAGTCTTCATCATCATGGTTTGGTTAATGTACTTGTTGACCTTGGTTCTGTACGTTCACCTAAGCTGTGGCCAAGGCTGCCAGTCTGTCAGCCTCTTGTTGTTCTACCATTCTCCCGCTGAGGTTCTGAATTAATTGGTAATAACGGTTCTCCAAAACTTCTTGCTTTTGGCATAAACAACAAGGAACCTATAATAAACAAAGACAAAAATTAACATAAATCTAGGAAACCCAAATAACAGTCAATTAGCATACACGACTTTAAGTTTACAACCGTATTCCCCGACAACGATGCCATTTTTGATAACGGTCAAACTACACTCTTGAAAGGGTGTAAGCGATCGTTGTCAATATAAAATCCAACTAGATTAGGTTTGAATCCCACAGGGAATATGGTGTGAACTCAAGTCGTTTGCGATTTAATTCACTGATTGTTTAACGTTTCCTAAAATGGGGGTTTAAGTTGCACAAATGATTGTTTGTCACTTTAATTTTGATGTTTTTAACCAATATTTTATGAAATAACTAGAATTATATTCACTAGGGTTTACGGTACATGACAGATGCTAAAGGTGAATCACGATTCTCATGATGGTTAGGATAACAAGCTATCTTTATCGATGATATGCTCAAATATCTCTTGACTTATTTAAGCATCTAATTTCCTAATCCTCTCGGATTTAGGAAATCGCTATTCACTGCCCATATTTTAACTCAGGTTAATCAACCTTGTTACAACGCTGATTATTAAATGAAGTATTTCTAAGTCCCTATTGATAATTCACTTCCTACTGTATATGATTTCCTTATCAAGTAAATCAAAGTAGGTGTGTCTACAGTTTGCAACCAATAGACGTTAATTAAAATCTCATAATTATCAAGAAATCCTAACATATATTAAATCTTGAGTATTTAGCACCTCATCATGACCTAACCCTAGATCCCATAATTCACGTTAACGGAGTTTAGCCACTCATGATGCAAAGAAAGAAACACATAATTGAATTCATAATTAAGAAGATTAACTTACACAGATGAATAATAATTAGTGAATCGTAGATTAGATCACAAAGGAAAATCCCCAAAATAGTTGTATTGTTCGAATCCAAAAAGATAGAGAAAGAAATATCGGAAAATATTCTCCAAGACTCAAAGTATCGAACTCTCTTTAGAATAATGATGATGATGAACAAATGCCTCCAAAAAACCCTAAAACCAAGCTTTAAAAATAGTTCATCCTAAATAAGGAAATAAAATTAAAGTTGCAGCTTTTTCTTGGAATAGACAATGACATCCGTGACAGCTATTTAGGAGTTTTATGGCTTATCACGGATGTCGTCAGCTCCTCTGCACTTTTGCCTTCTGCTTTCTAATGCTGATGACAACGATGACGACATATCAAGAGTTTGACGGCTTGTCACCAATGACGTCAAAATTTCATCTCAGCTTCCAAGTTCTGCCTAAGTCTGATGGTGCGCCTGACGCCTTATCATCATCCTAATGCTTTGTCACAAAATATTGCCATAACTTCTCTTCAACTCCCATTCTCTGGTTAAGGATAACGACATTCATGATGGAGTATCACACTTTTGATGTCATATAACCAAATGTCATCATAGGCTTCAACTCATGCTTAAGTCTGACGACAACTGTGATAGCCTATCATAGGGCTGACGACTTATCACAGATGTCATCAGCCACACTTCTGTTTAGATTTCTCCAGATTTCAACTTCTTTGCTTCCATTCTTGTTGGTTCTCTATCCCATCAACTTAAACTGTAAAATCAGACATAAACAAATAAAAAACGACAAAAATTGCTTAAGACTTCTCAATTAGTCTTGGTTAAAGGTATTAAATATGTTAGAAATTTCTCACACATTAATAATCCACTATCATTACTCCATGAAAAGCTCACAAATTATGTTACCCTCCTTAAAATCAAAGATGGAACTTCCAAAAACCTATATTCCAAATGAACAATACTTCAGACCAACCAAGACAAGCTACACAATATACCCGTCCATAACCTTATCATCCTACACAAGAGAACTATCTTCTATGGTACAACAAGTTTAATACCAAACTCCAATATGAAATGCATCAAGTGCATCTTTCCATAAATCCCACATATCACCTTGAGAAAATGCACTATAAATGTGCTATCATGAATACAAATTCCAAAATCCTTTTTATGATAAAATGAATAATGATATAAAAAATAATGAGTTTTGGGAGAATGAAGGTAGGGGTAGTTATGGAGTAACAAGGGAAAGAGTCTAGACTGAGGACTTAAGGTGGGGCCAAGGCATGAGGGTCAAGAATACTAGAATAGAAGTGATAAGATCCAAAATAGAGGAGATAGGATAGGATATAGAGGTGATAGGATGAGAAATATAGGTGATAGATTTGGAGAGAGAAATTATCAAGATCGAGGTTTAAAAACTATCAATGTCACAATTCCAAAGTTTAAAGAAAGTAGTAACCCCGATGAGTTCTTGGAGTGAAAAATCAAAACAAAATGGATCTTTATTATGAATAATATCAGAAAAACTTTGAAGGAGAAGTATTCTATAAAACAATTTTAAGGGTATGCACCCAATTGGTGGGAGTCTAAGAAGTGGGAAAGAGAGAGTCATCACAATATTGAATTACCTACTTGGAAAGAGTTGATTATGATTATGGAGTGGAGGTACTTGACTCTAAACTGATACCAATAGGTTCTCAAGAAGGTATTTATATTAAGGAAAGGTTTTAAAAGTGTGGAATAATTTGATAATGAGTTTGAGCATTTGCAAATAAAGTTTAAACATGGAATGCATGATGATTAATTTTGTTGAACCTGAGGTATCTTGAAGCCTTTGAAGCTTAATGAAATGATACTCTTCAATATGATTTTCATTATTACTTAGAGGTATAAGTGGATTTAAAACAAGAAAGTTATACAAGTACAAAAACTCATCAACTTCCACATAAGACAAGAGTAGAGATAATTGAAAGGAGCAATCTTCTAGGGTCCAATCAAAGAGTGAGTTTCAATATACTCAAGTCAAGCTTAATTATAAATAAAAAACAAGTGATAAACCATAAGGAGGTAACTATGTTAAACCTATCTTTTCTTGACCTTACCATTCAATGCTTTAGATGACAAGAAGGGGGAAGCGTTGCTAGTAAATGTCCTAATAAGAGGCTAGATATTAGAATATGAGATAGTATAAAACATAAGAGAAAGAAGGGAGTGATTAAAATCATAATATATAGGGATATAAAAGTGAGAAATAGAGTGACGCCTTAGTGGTTGAAAAAGAAAGGTTAGATGAGAGGGTAAATTTTTCTTGCGTAATTGAGAAAGGGAAATCATTGTTTAATGATGATAATTTGTAGATGACTTCTAATATTTCATATTTTGTGAGAATATTTATGGAAACCCTTAAAAAATATGAACTTTATCCAAAGGAGAAACTATTTCATGCTAAGTGCAAAATCTAAGATAAGGTGTGTTCTTTGATTATGATAGCGAAAGTTACATAAATCTAGTGAGAAGTTCTTTGGTGTTGGATATGTAAATATTAACCAAGAATACATTCCATACCTTACAATAAAAAATTTCTCAAGTATAGTTGAGAGATAAAAGTCCCCAGGCAACTAAATATCCATTTTAGTATGGGCAAATACAATGAATAATTGATTTGTGATATTGTACCTATGTTGGCTTGTCATGTATTATTGCATAGGCCATACCAATTTGATTGAAATATTATACACCAATGAATTTCCAACAAATATACTTTTGTGATTGATATTAAGAAGTATGTACTTGCACCTTTCACTCTATACCAAGTTAGCGAGGACTATAGGCTATGAAGGATCTTTGAGAGAGAATAAGTGTGGATGAGGTGAAGAGTGAAGTTAAAAGTAACACCATTATTCCAAAGGAGTAAAGTGACTTTGATAATGATAATAATATCTTTTTCAAGATAGCCAAGACACTAAAGTGTCTAAAGGGTACGGATAAGGATCACTTTGTAGTGTGCCTTGTCAACACCAAGTTGCATACTAACCAAGAAGCTAGAACTTTGCCTAGTATTGTTTATTTTCTCTTATAGGACTTTGATGATAATTTTTTGTTGAATATGCTCAAGGTATTACCACCTTAATGGGAATTAATCACTAAATTAATTTTGTGTCAAGTTTACAAATTCCCAATTAGCCGGCCTATAGGAGAAATTAAGAATAGACAAAAGAGATACAAAGGGAAGTGGAAAAATACTTGAAAATGGTTTGATCAAGGAAAGATTTAAGTCTTTTTTCCATACCAATAGTCTTTGTTCCCAAAAATGATGGCACTTAGAGGAAGTACATTAATTATAGTGTCATGAATAAGATTACCATCAAGTATAGCCATCCAAGTCCTATACTTAATGACATGTTAGATGAATTGTGTGTCTAAAGTATCTGGTCAAAGATAGAGCTTTAAAGTGGATGCCATCAAAGTCGCATAAATCCGGGTGATAAATGGAAATGGCTTTCAAAACAAGTTTGGATTGCATAAGTGGCTTGTAATGCTATTTGGGTTGACCAATGCTCCAAGCACTTTCATAAGATTGATTAACCATCTTATCAAATCTTGAAAAATAAGTTTGTGGTGTTTTATTTTTATGACATGCTTATGTATATCAAGACAATTAAAGAGCATGTCATGCACTTGAAACAAGTGTTTGATGTCTTACTACAAAAGAGCTTTCTGTTAATCTCAAAATTGTTCATTTTGTTTTTTGAAGGTCATCTTCTTGGGTTTTGTAGTTACTGTGAATGGTATAGAGGTTTATGAATAGAAGATGGACTCCATCAAGACTTGGTTGAGTCCAACAAATGCAACTGAGGTAAAAAGTTTTCATTGGTTGTCAAGCTTTTATCGGTTGTTTGCGAACGGTTATAGTTCAATTGTTTCTTTTTTTTATGGATGGATCAAGAAAGATGTAATTTTTAAGTGGGGTGATAAAAATGAGAAGTCCTTTCAAGACTTGAAATCAATGTTGAAATCCTGACCATTACTTCAACTACCAATTTTTATAAAGCTTTAGATATTAAATTTAGTGCTTCGACTGTTTGCATAGTGGTGTATTAATGCAATAAGGGAAACCATTAGTTTAGTTTACTAAAAATCTTACAGGATCTACTCTTAGGTACTCAGCTTATGCCAAGGACTTGTATGCACTTGCGCAGATGTTATCTTATTGACAACACTATTTATGGAACAAGGAGTTTGTTATAAGGACCAATCATGAGTGCTTCAACAATTTAAGGGTCAATATAAGTTGAAAATGAAGCATGCTAAATGGGTTGACCTTATTGAGTCCTTTTGATATGTTATTAATTACAAGCTAGGGAAGGATAATGTGGAGGAAAATTCTCTATCAATAACGTATGTATTGGTCAATGCTTTACATTCTAGATAATGGATTTTGAATGATTGAAGGGATTCTATTCTATGGATCCTAATTTTGAAGAGATTTTTGAAATTCTTAGTAAACGAAAATGTGTTAATAGGTTTCAATTAGTTGATGTATTTTCATATAAGAATGGGAGGGTTTTTTTGAACATGAGTGTATAGAAGAAGTTGTTCATCAAGGAGGCCCATATGTGGTTTGATGGGGCAATTTGGGACACCCAATATACTTAACATTATCATAGAGCAATTCTATTGGACCAATATAAAGCATGGTATGGAACGGTTTGTGGACAATACCTCCAATGCAAGAAAGACAAATCCATAACTCGACCTCAAGGTAAGTATACTCCGCTTCCTACTTTTTATGGTCCATGAATCAATATTTCTATCGATTTTATGTTATTTCTAGCTAGGACTAAGAGAGGACATAATAGTATATTTATGGCTAAGAATAGAGTTTCTAAAATGATTTTGTTAATTTTATGCCATAATTGAGATGATGTAATCTTTGTTGCATCCTTGTTTGTAATCAATGTGCTTAAATTGCATGAATCTCTCAACTATGGTGAGTGATAGGGATTCAAATTTCCTAGTAATTTTATAAGAGGCTTTAGGGAATACTTGGAACAAATTTATGTTCTCTACTTCTTTCCATCTTGAACTGGCTGGGAAAACCAAAGTAGTCAATTGGACTCCCGGAATAAGGCTTAGATGTCTGATTAGGGGAACTACAACTACTTGGAAAGATTGTTTACCATTGATTTTGTTTTTATATAATAATTCTTTTAACTCTTCTATAGGAATGTTCCTATTTACAATATGTTATGGCTTTAAGACTTTGGTTTTAACAATGAATCCTTAATATAGACATGTTATAGGTTTATATGTCAAACAGAGGGTGGGGGAGATGATGAACATTCATTCCAATATAAAAGATGCCATTTAAAAGAATAATACAAAGATGGAAATTAAGAAAAATCATGGGAGAAAGGAAGTGATCTTCAATCTGTACAATTAGATATGGGTCCATTTCTAAAACTACAGGTTCCCACAAGTTTTAAAAGAGAAGCGAAGCTTGAGAAAAGATGGACCCTTCAAACTACTTAAGCAGATCAATAATAATGCATACATGACAACATGATAAAAGAGTATAATGTTCATAATATTGCCAATGTTTGTGATCTATCTTCTTATGTTGTAGGTGAGACTTTTTATTTGAATATGAATCCTTTTTATGAAAGGAGGATGATTCTTTCAGGGATGTCATTGATTACCATTTAAGACAGTTCATATGTAGACAAGCAAAAGAGCTCCAAGACCTATAAGTGATTTTAATGAGAAAGAAAGCTTTGAGAGTTCTTAAAGGATACCAACAAAAGTCATAAAATATGTGAAAGATCCATCCAAGTGAAGAGAAGGGAGAAAAGAAGTAATTAAAAGTGCAAAAGGGGGTGAATTTCTATTTGGTCATTTTCTTAGTCTACTATTCAAGAAAACTAGTCGATTGACAGATAATGAATTTTAAGAACAAATGCTTGAAAGTAAATAACTGAAATGTCAATGACACCAACAATTTATACGAGTTGGGATCCAATCTGGATCTTTTATATGGTCCCGTTAGGTTGCAAGGGTGTTCTATTTTATGTCCCTGCAAATAGATGGTTTTGATACAACATTGAGAATAGAGATCCTACTACTACTCTCAATTTTTTACTTTAATTTTTTTGTCTCAATCTTTTTCTTCTCTTTTCCTTTTTCTTTTTTTTCTTTGAATAATAACTCACCAGTGATATTTCTCTCTCTTCTTTTTGTTACACAGTAAAATACTAAGATTACTATGCTTGTCTAATTATAGAGCAAAGACTTGTAGTTTTCTAAGACTGTTTGTATATTCAATTGGTTCTCGAGGGCTTCTTTATGTAGTGATGGAATCTAAACATTCAGAGGATTTTTGAAGAGATAGCAACCGAAGAGATTTTTGATCCTTCGAAAATTAAATGATATATTTTCCAAGAAAAAGGAAAATTGACAACTTGACTTTAATTGACATGTTTTTTCTTCAATGTATTTCTTCTTGAAGTTTCACTTTAACTTTAAGATATGTACACTAAATGCTTCTAGTTTCCTAACTCCATATTTATTATTCATTTAATAAATGCTTCTTGGAATTAATGCTCTTAGAAGTTGCATCTTTGAATGATTCTTCTTGGTTGGATCAAGTACCTAGTTCATTAGTACTTGTTTATTTTTCAATGCTTCCAACCATTATACTTTGGTTTTTCTTTTTGTTTTGTTGCTATCCTACACAAAAACCCAAGTCATCTTTAAAATTTAAAACCACACCTCAACAATCTCCTCTCTTTTGCAGATGACAAATTCTAAATGTAATATACTTCCCTTTCTAATTACCTTAAGTTGATTGCTTTTTTAGAAACTCCATATTGGCTTCTCTTGAGTCAATTCTTCCTAAAGATAGTCAACTCCCCTTGAATTGTAAGACTCTTAAAATTTTGATCAAGTTATTTACCTTCCTATATTTGTATTATTGACTTTTGACTTGATTTATCTTTAGGGATGTTAAAAGGGTAATTTGGGAAAGTTTAAGAATTTTTTGAAAGGGTTTGGGTCATTTTTGAACTTCAAGGAAGTAAGACTCCATATTATCACTGTGTTATGAAAGTTACCCTCTGCTATATAAGCGTGGCATAGAGGATCAACTCTGCAATAAGGCCTTGCCATGCTAAAGGTTAAATTTCATCTAGTTTGTTTTTTTTCTCTTAAGGGTGAGGGGCTTTTGGTCTTTTCACCTTTTCCACAACTTTTAAAGATAGAATATTCCCATTCCCATCATTTTCAAATATCAACTCCCCCTATTTCACTCTCAAACACAAAACCCAAGAACATTCAAGGGTTTCACTGTGCATTCATCAATCGGGGTCTAACATTCAAATTGACTAAAAATTCTTCTGTGTTTCAGCCATGTATCTCTTTCCTAAACTTATTTTATACAAAATCATGTATTAAATTGTTATCCATGTGGTTTAATTATTTGGTTTTGAATATGTATTGAGGGATTTGGAATGGTTGTTTAATGAATTGAGTTCCCATAGTAATGAATACTTTATTCTCATAATTTTGAACTAAACAAATGCATCGGTATGGGAATTGGGATGGGTGAAATAGGTTTTCCCAAATTTTATGGTTCAGTGGTTTGGAATTTGCTTTAACCACAACCCAACTTATGAAATTGGTTTTGAAACACAGACATACACATACTCTTCTTTTGTTTTGAAACCTTGCACTGCATAATAGGTAAATGGACTATAAATTGATTTTGAAAGGCCTTGGTGGCAATAGGTTGGTTTTAAATTGGAAACTTTGGAGTAAATTTGGCTAATTGATTTTGATATGGAATAATGGAATTGGCTTGTAAGCTTAATTTAATTTGGTATAATAATACCAATGGTAAATTCCTAATTAAAGGACTCATTGGTAGATGGATGGTAATGTGTGTAAATGGTTTTAATTTTTGCTTAAAGAGGATTTTGTAGCTCATTATGGAAGGTGGAGGTCCCGAGATAATGAATCCTTGAAAACACATTTGTTGGTGAGGGGGTCTTTATGGCCTTAAGCATAGTCCACACACACACAAATATATATAGGAATGGTTAGAGCATCGATGGATTTTTTCCTTTCTTGAGTTTCTCTGGTGCGTGCGGCTAACGCGCACTGGGGCCATTTTAGTAGGGGTGATGAACCAATATAGCTCGTAGATGCCCTTAAGACGGTTAGAGATCCACAGTCTAGGATAATGGTTTTAAATCTCAAGCTTAAACCTTGTTCCCTATCCCGACATCTTATATATATGTATATAAAATATGTGTATATGGTTTAGTTTGGTTTTGTACATGGCATTATTGCATCCTTGTCCTGAGTTACATGTCAGTGCTTATCCCACTGAATGTCCTAGGATTCTATATTATTTCATAATGTAGGGTCCAAAGACAATTCTTTTATCCCTTTGCAACTTTAAGTGGATTAGTATGTTCATCGAGTAGTTGTGAAGTGGTGAGCCTACATCCTTTAGAAGGCCCTATTATTTCCATATTCATATATTTTGACATATTACTTTTGAATTCTTTTGGACATAGTCGGGGTCATGTCCCAGCTTCCTTTGGTATTTTGGTTTTAGAGGCTATTATGGACTTATGTGGGTTGGTTGATTATTGTTTTGAATCTTAGTTTTTTTGAGTCATTTATTTATCTTCTTATTTTTATTCAGTTGGCTTCCACATTGTTATTAATATTATTATTATTATTATCATCATCATTATCGTTGTGCTCTTGAGGTTGGGTTAAGGGGGTGGTCTCTGATCCATGGTGGACTTAAGATACCCGTCATATCCAGGACCTGGTTTGGGTCATGATATGCTTAGTATCACAGCCAGGTTTAGAGTCGTTGGGTGTCTTCAAAGTTGTGTCGAGTAGAATCTTTTTCCTGGGTGTGTAGTATGCCATACTTATAAGGAGGAGGCTATAAGTCATTTAGGAATATTTTCTTTCTTGTGTTCTATTTTCGGATTTAGATTTTAGTGTTTGGAAACTTCTCTAACTATTGGGTTCTTTGCGTGCCTCCCCAAAGATATGATATTCATATATACTCTGCTGGGAAATCTGTCCTACCTGAGGACAATATGGAGTGGACTCACCTGGTGTATGTAGTGCAGACCCAATCTAGGTTCTTATCTCCTGATTGTGTCACTCCATATGGAGTTCCACCTATTCCCACTAGTTCTCCTAGGCCTTCTCAGGATGGTGATGCTTATTATCAGCCACATAGAGTGGATATCTCTAATGTGGAGTTCTGTTTGTCTATTAATTTGCTTACTCAGATGGTTATATCTTAGTCTTATCAGTGGGATAGTGTTAGTTCTATTGCTCCTTCATCTGACGTCAATCAGGTTAGATAGTTCATAAGGTTGAATCCCCCAATCTTTAAAGGCTCTAAGGTTGAGGAGGATCCTCGCGGGTTTGTTGATGAGATGAAAAAAAAATTCGAGTGGAGCATTCTACTATCGTAAAAGGTGTAGAGTTTGCTGCATATCAGCATAAAGATATAACATATTAATGGTATGAGGAGTGAGAGCAGTTAATGGGTGATGATATAGAGCCTAAATTATGGGATAAGTTTTTGGGAGCCTTTATTGATCACTTCTTTCCTTAGGAATTGAGAAAAGCTAAGGCTGAGGAGTTTGTTAATCTACAACTGGGTAAGATGATTGTGAAAGAGTATGCGTTGAAATTTTAGTAGTTGTATCGTTATGCTCCAAAGGTAGTGTCTATTTATAGATCCAAGTAGAGGAAGTTTGCTTCTTCGTTGTCCAAAGACTTGGTATTAGAGAGTAAGGCTGCAATGTTGAACAATGATATAGACATCTCCACTCTTGTAGTTTATATGCAATAGGTTAAAGATGTGAAGAAGAAACAAACAGTAAATAGAGAGAGGTAGAATAAGAAGTTCAAGTATTCAGAATAGGGTAAGGGTCATTAGAATAGTGGGAGATATGGCAAATAGTGGACAAAGAAGAAGAACTAGGTTAATCCTTATTCGTTTTCCAGTTCTTCTTATCCTAAGCCTTTGGGTGATCGTCGTTCTCAGGATATAGGTGGTTCAAAGGCTCAGGATGCCCAGTCTCAGGCTATTAGAGCTCTATCATCACCTCATTGTCCAATTTGTCATTGTTTTGGTCAGTTTCATCATAGTTATTGTGAGAAAGAATGGAATCAGTGTTATAATTTTGGTTAACTGGGTCACGTACAACGAGATTGTCCTTCAGCCAGAGTTACCACTGGCTTTAATAAAGTTTTGGTTGCCACGTCTTTAGCTCCTTCTCCAAAGGGCGCTACTTCTGGTACCAACACAGACTGGAATCACCTTTATCCACTTGCTACTCACTAGGAATATGAGGTATCTCCAGATATTGTTACTGGTATGTTATACCTCTTCTTTTCTGATGTGTATTATTTGCTTGATTCGGGTTCTACCTTTGATTATATGACCCCTTATGTGGCTATGAATTTTGGTTTGGTCCCAAAAGTATTTCCAACCCTTTTTCTGTGTCTATCCTAGTCGGTGATTTTATTGTGGCTAGAAAAATCTATAGAGGTTGTGTGGTGTCTATCTTCCATAAGGAAACTGATGAAACCCAGAGAGTTGCACAAGACTATGAGGGACTAGGTCTCTTAAAGTAAGTCATAGACAATGAAATAGTAAAGCATAGGAAAACTAAAGACTTTTAAGGAAGGTAAAAACACAAAGATTTTAATGTGGAATCCTCCTTTCTCAAGGGAGGAAAAACCACGGCTTTCCCTCACAAACACCCAACAATCCACTATAATCAAACTCTTGATTACAGACTCAAATAAACCTAACTCAAAGTTCTACCTTCATTTAATAACTCTGCTAAGAACTCACCTAGATATTTAACAACTTTAACCAATATAAACTTAGGTAACTCTACCTAAGAACTCTCAAAAAAACAAGAAAGCTTTATTCTTATAACATGAGTAGTTAATTTACAAATCAAGATTCGACTCAAGAACACTCACTCCTTTCAGTACATATAATGATCAAGAACTTAATCCATACTTGAGAAATTGAGTATTCGTCACTTTCACTTTTTGAATAATCAGTATTATGAAAACTCACCAATTTGAGAAACACCCTTTTTTTTATAGTAGAATAATGATTAGGGTAGAAATATGATTGGGCAAAGTGTCCTGAAAAGTACAAGCTTACCTGCACAGTTTGTTACACTAGAAGATAAAACTGCACAGACCTTACGACAACTATATTATTCCATGACGACCCACGGAACTGGTCCATTGTTGTCAGCTGCTCATCATCAAAACAAGATATAGCAATTTTCCCCTATTTTGATGATAACAAACCACAAAACATGACCACAAATATTAGGAGCATCAAACTCCTTTATCTTATACAGTTGGAGTGATTCTCACTACCGTCAGTGAATATTCCCCCTATCATCATGAATCAAGCTTTCTTTTAACATAGGGATCTGGTCTATTGTTGTCAATTGACATCAAAAACTCAACACATTCATTGATTATGTATCAGTATTACCTCTATCAATATTCATACACTTATCAATGTTCATTTGAGAATTTTCCCCCCTAATATGCCATCATTGCATTTAGCACATCTGCACCACCTGTCACTTTTTTATTTGACTTCATTCATTGCATCAAACATATTCATTCATTGCATCAAATATATCACTACTTGGTATGTAGTCCTCTGGTCCTTGACATATAATTATAACATTACCCTATCTTCACACCTGGTCCTTACCTTCTAGTCCAGTATTCCCCCTTTTGGCATCATTGAAAAAAGATAACAATAAACTAAGAGTAAAATAAGCACAACATAATTAATACATGGCCATTAGGGAAACACTAACATAAAGAAAAACTTTTAAATTAAAAAGAGAATAGATAAATCACATAAATAGAAATTCAATCATTGTTAAAGACATTAGTACCATTATATTTTACAAAAAAACTTTCTTCAAAAGCCATCATGACCATAAGAATTAGAAACTGACACAGAGATCATAAGAGGATAGGGATAATAGGACTTAGGTAAAGGGAGGCTTAGGGGAAAGTGAATTAATTAACATCTCCATTCTTACATGCTCTATAGCATGGGCTTCTAGAACCTGCTTGGTAAGTTTTTCACTTATGCATTTAGTCCTTGAACTTCACTCGTAAGTTCTGTAACCTTCACCTGGAGATTAGTATTTTTCCTGCAAGTTCTTCAGAAGCACCTGGTCCCTCAGAAGATAGCTATTGATTTTTCATCTTAAATTGCACTATATCAGCATTCTTATAGGCTACCTTTATTCTCAACTCCTCCATTTCTTTGCTTAGTTTTTCTTGAACAGCTAGTAGCTCAGACACCTAAGATACGGTTTCCATTTTTTCTTCTATGCATCAAGTCTACACTAGTTTTGTCAAACTAAATATTTGTTTGAAGTTCATAGGGTCCCTTTAGTTCTAGCTACTCCAAAAGGTTGAAATACCTTGTTCAAGAAATATTCACATGGCATTCCATGTCTTCCTTCCATATCATGAACTACCTTGTGAAGATACTCTATCATAAGAGAAGGCAAACATATCAGCTCAAACTTTCTTAAGAATTCTATCAAAAATAGATCAGTTGCGAAGTCTATAGTTCTTTTCTCTGACCTTTGTAAAATGAACTTGTTTATGAACTCGAACACCACCTGGAACTCACTGACGAGAAACTTCTTTCTCACACCATCTATTATTGTCCCTCCCACCTTAAAGGAATAAATCATGAATTTAGTTGAAGGTTGTTGCTTCACGTCAGTCCTCACACCAATACCAGGCACATCCAAAATCTTTCCCAATGCTTCTTCATCCAGTTTAATTTCCTTTCCTTGCACTTATGAAGTTAGACTGAAATATTTATCTGAGAATTCCATAGTGTAATAGAATTCTCTAACCTCACCCACAAAGACCATGGGAGTTGGTTCCTCTAACAGGTGCAACCAACCATGATTTATCACATACTCTACCAGCTCTACCATTCCAGGTTTCTCATATATCTTCAGATAAAAAACCCTTCCTAATAATACCTTATGTGTTTTCAGTATCTCATTCCTTTGCTCTCTAGACACATCCTTCTTTTTGTCTTCTTTCTTTCTTCTTTTTATATATCTACTTGATACTTTTTCAAAAACTTTTCTCTTTTTAGGACAAGGTCACTCAGAGAGTTTCTTCCTTTTCACAGCTATGTGTTTCTTCTTCATTCTAATAGGGCTACCTGACATTGAACTAGAGTACCTAGTCCTTCCTAAAACATGAACATCTTTTCTTGTTTTCTCAATTACAGTAGCAACATCCAGATAAATGTCCTCATCCTCTCCAACCTCTACAATTTGAACATTCTCCTTCTGCTCCACTAAAGCAACTTTCGTAAGTCTTCATCTCTTTTCGGTCGAAGACTTACTTATCTTCAATGCATCCACCATCAGCTTTTTTTTAGACCCCCTAGTAGAATAGGATCTAGTAATTTTCACACCAGATTCATTCACTTTCTCTATTCCTTTATTTTCCCTCAATTTCTACATGAACCATCTAAGAAGTGGTTCATCCGCATCCTCCCCAGTAGGAGGTAAAACAACTTTTTCATCCTTAGATGTTTCATCATTTTATCTCACTGTTTGCTCTTCTGTAATGACTGAACATTCCTTGGGATCATATGCGAGCAAAAGTAAATTCTCAGCCACCCAATCTATGCTGCTATATAGATCAAACCTCTTTACATGTATTTCTTCATCAAATAGTTGAGCGAAAATTGGGTTTGAATAAGAGGGAGTAGGGGAACTAGGTACTTGTAAGTTTTCTAAAATTTTAATTGACATGATCCGAATAGGGGTCTTGTTGTGTTAGGCATCCCAAGTCCAACCATAACCGTGGACCACCCCCGTTACACAACCCAACCGCCAAACATATACCCTGATTCAGACAAATTCTGAACATATAACAAGATAGCATATTAGTACCAATCTAGAATTTGGGATAGCTCCATAACCTTGACCAACCCAAGTAAGTCCAACCATCCAATACCCATCCAATAACTAATACCAAAACCTAAACAATAACAAAAGTATGAGTCCATAACATATAAGGATGGAACAATCATAAATACAATCCAATGGATTCATCCCCAATACCAATGTCAATATGAAGGTTGGCACCAATATCGACACTGCCCATTCCAACCTATAGTAGTTCCACAAAGCCTCTAACCAAATTAAAACAATATTCGGTTAGGACATGCCCCCAACCATAGGCAAAACCAATGTCAATGAAATAACCAAAGTATGTAAAGATATCTATGATATGTCTCGAATGTTCCTACATCACGTGGGGATACTGCCGCCCAAAGATGGCTTGGCGGGTAAATGCTAGCAAGTATTCTGGATAAGGATAAAATTATACCAACCTTTAAAACCAAGTAAACCAACCATATGCATTCACAACCATGCATACATATATATATAACTATGCTGGGAAAAGGAATCAGGTTTAGCATGCCTTTAAAACCATTAACCTGTGTATGTGTAGCTTAATCGTATTAGAACCACCCACGTTCTATATAGGTCTAATGTAACCTCTTGAATGGGCCCCAATACATGTAGTCACACGAATCGGAGGTACCATAGGAGTAGGGGATTCTCGAGTACCCTTTCCTCTCCATGATACATATGTACAAGTGTACTGAGGGGATTCCCGTGTACCCAGTAAGTATATTAGATGGTCACTATGACCAATCTATATGCTGGAAAACATGAGTTTCCAATGTCCGTCCATTGGACTTATACCTTAATGGTTAGCTATCACACTCCACAATTATTTCCCAATTAAAACCATTACCACATAACCAAACAACCTTTCCATTTATTATTAACCAAGGCTATGAGTAGTGGTAATGTTATACCTACTATAGCTTTCAAGCAATGTCCTTAGACAACCTTTTAAAGATTAAGGGATTCCCATGTACCTATAAATTACATTGTTAAGTTGACTTGGGGGAGTCCCATGTACCCCCTAAGTGTTTCATTATTAATTTTTCTTGGGGGATTCCTTAGTAGCACACAAGACTTTCAATTAAACCAACCATGATCACCAAGACCTTACCATTTAACCATTACAATCCATTTATACAATTTAGGGTTTCATTACCAAGTTATATCATGCAATAGTTTCATTAAAAGTCCAATAATGTTGTAAAAGAATTCTCATAGGCATTTTATCAAACATATTGGGGGCATAATGTTTTCTAAATCAAAACCAAGTACCAATTAACCATTCTTATGAAACCAAATATCCAAACCACTATTAAAATATGTGAATCCATAATTCAAACATGGGAAAACCATAAACAAGAATTTATAACCAAAAACCCCAACATATATTTGAAAACCCAAAACCACACAACAATTATTCCATGAAAACAATTCACAAAACATGCCTTTGGTTGGAACTAACAATGAGGGGAGAGTAACATGCCTTAGATTATGAAGAAGATGAAAAGAAATCACTCCTATGAGCCTCAATTGACACCTTAAAGAAAACACTAGATTTTGCTTAATCCAAGAGCCTTCAGAGATTTTGATTGAGTTTAGAGTGCTTAATTGATTTTAAATAGATTAATGAAGCCCCAAAAAGGTGTTTTAAGTCATGGCGTCCCAAGGAGTAATAAGGAGAAATGTCCAGATTACCCCGACTTAAATTGTATTAATCTCCCGTAGGATCATACGACTCCACCATACCACCCGTACCATATGATATGAGTGGTACCCACTACTCATACCATGGGCATTCCTTGGATCCCCAAAACTATGAAACATACAACCACCTAGACCTAATCATACCCAAGCATACAACTAGTACCATGAAATCGTACCCTAGGTAAAAGAAGAAATGGTGACACTGTCCAACATACGAGTTTAACTATACCACTCGTACCCTATCTTACGACTCTTGGTGAGCCACTCGTACTCAAATCTAGGTTACTAAGTTTAATATTAAGTGAAGGAAAATCCAATCATACGACCGTCACCCACCATATAACTAGTACTCACCCAAGTCGTACCCATTCTAAAAATTCAACCACCCAACACTGGACAACATACGACTTGACCATATTACCCTTACGTTACTATAAAACTAGTACCCAAACTCGTATGATATCCAAAAGCCAAAAACCTAAGAAAATTTTTTAGGGTCAAAACCCAAGGTGTGTCAGTCTCCCCCACTTTGATCACTCATCCCTGAATAACCCAACATAAATATTTTGACCTTTCACTAAGTTAGAAAATGAAAATTCAAGAAAATTAACCTTCCCTTAACTAAGTTAGAAAACAAAGATATGATCAAGAAGACATATTTTCCACACAAATATCTGAAGAAAAAAACAAATCCAGATACTTAGATTTCATGTTCGATTTTGACTCCCACGTAGCTTCATCTACCTTGTGGTTCTGCCATAGAACCTTAATCGAAGCTACATCCTTGGTCTGTTACTGACAAACCTGTCGATCCAAGATCTCTACTAGGATCTCTTTATAAGAAAGAAAATCTAAGATACCCAATCTTTCCCAGGGAACAACCGATGAAGGATCACCTATGCACTTTCTAAGCATGGAGTCATGGAATACCGGATGAATGGAGCTTAAACTAAAAGGCAACTCCAATTCATATGCTATATTGCTAACCCTTCTTAAAACTACCTAATTAACAACATACCGAGGATTGATCATTCCTTTCTTACCAAACTGTATTACTCCTTTCATGGGGGACACATTTAGGAACACCCTATCCCAAACTTCAAACTCCAAGTTCATATGCCTTACATCTGCATAGGACTTTTGACGACTTAGGTCAGCCTTAAGCCTATGTCTAATCACCTTTACTTTCTCCATAGCATAATAAACTAAATCCGAGCCAAACATATCCAGCTCACCAAGATCAAACCACCCGATAGGAGATCTATACCTACTACCATACAATGCCTAAAAAGGGGTCATCCTAAAGCTAGAATGGTAGCTATTGTTGTAGGAAAACTCTACAATAGGTAGGTGCTCAACCCAATTACCACCATAATCAATCACACATGCTAAAAGAATATCTTACAATGTCTGAATAGTCCTTTTTGCTTGCCCATTTGTCTGTGGGTAAAAAGTAAGACTCAGACTAACCTTAGTACCCAAACCCTTCTAAAATGACCGCCAAAATTAAGATGAAAGCTGCTTACCACAATCAGAGATAATTGAAATAGGAACCCCATGTTGCTTCAAAATCTCATGAAGATACAACCTCACATAATCCTCAGCCAAAAAGTTAGTCCTCAGTAGCAAGAAGTGAGTAGACTTTGTCATCCTATCCATGATGACCCAAACCAAATCAAATTGATTCCGAGACTGAAGAAAACCGATAACAAAATACATATTGATCACCTCCTATTTCCATTCAGGCAATTTAGTCTCATGATACAAACCTCCAGGACTTATGTGCTCAACTTTCACTTGTTGACACACCAATCATTTGTCCATAAAATCAGCCACATCCTTCTAAATACCATTCCACCAATATATCTCCTTGAGATCATGATACATTTTCGTCGAACTAGGATGAACAACATAGTACAATTCATGTGTCCTAGAAAATACCCTTTCTCATAAAGCATAGACGTCAGGAACACATAACTGCCCATGGTACCATAAGGTACCATCACCATAGATCACAAATACCACTACCTTTTCCCCACCTACATCACCCTTGATTTTCTTCAAGACAGGATCTAGCATTTGATTTTGATTGATCACTGCAACAAGAGACGATCGAACAACTTCCTATACCAGCATACTACTATTCTCAAACTTCAAAAGGTGAACTCCAAGATTAGCCAAATAGTGAATATCCTTCACCAACTCCCAACTCCCCTTATCTACATGATCTAAACTCCCAATGGATAACCTACTAAGAGAATTACAAACAATATTAGCCTTATATGGATGGTAGTGAAGACTCATGTCATAGTCCTTAAAATTAAGATCCTTTTGAGTGAACACATACAGTAGACTCTTATGATCAGAAAAGATATCCACATGCACTCTATATAAATAGTTCCACAAAATATTCAACGCACATCACTGCTAACAACTCTAAATCATGAGTAGGATAGTTTCCCTCATGTACTTTCAACTACCTAGAAGCATAGGCAATCACCTTACTATGCTGTATCAAAATACAACTAAGCCCCACCCTCGACGAATCACAATAAACAAAAAAACCCTCATTACCTTTAGGTAATGTCAAAACTAGAGCTGAAGTTAGCTTATTCTTTAGCTTCTCAAAAATACCCTCACAAGCATCCAACCAAGAGAAATTTACCATCTTCTGAGTCAACTTAGTCAATGGGGGAGCTATCATAAAAAAAGTTTCAACAAACTTCTCATAATACCCAGCCAAACCCAAGAAGCTCTGAATATCGATTGGAGTCGTGGGTCTAGGACAATTCTTAACCACCACTACCTTTTATGGATCCACCATGATCCTCTTACTAGAAATAATATAACCCAAAAAAGTGACAATGTTCAACCAAAACTCACATTTAGAGAATTTAGAATACAACTGTTGCTCTTTCAAGGTCTACAATCCCTCATGGAGGTAATTGGCATGATCCACATCACTCTTAGAATACACCAAAATATCATCAATTAACACAATGATAAAAAGATACATAAATTGATGAAAGACCCTATTTATCAAATCCATGAATGTCGTAAGGGCATTGGTACAACTAAATGAAAAAACCAAAAACTCAAAGTGCGCATACCGAGTTTAAAAAGTTTTGTTAGGGATATGCACCTCCCTAATCATAAGTTAATGATACCCAGATTGAATATCTATCTTAGAAAAGAATTTGGCACACTGTAACTAATTAAACAAGTCATCTATCATTGGAAAAAGAATAATTGTACCTAACTATCACTTTATTCAACTGCTGATAGTCAATACACATTCGAAGGGAACCATCCTTCTTACATGTGAATAAAAACATTGGACCCCATGCGAACACACTAGGATGGATGAAACACTTATCTAACAAATCCTTAAGTTGCTTCTTGAGTTCTCTCAACTCAGCCGGAGCCATTCTATAAGGAGAAATAAATATTAGACAAGTTTCCAGAACCAAATCAATCCCAAACTCAATATACTTATCCAGAGGAATACCAGGAAGATCATTCGAAAAGTCCCCAGGAAAATTATTCACCACCGAAATAAAATGCAAAAAAGAACCTTCTTAGTTAGAGTCTTTAACCTTTACTAGATGATAGAGACACTTTTTAGAGATTAACCTTCAAGCTCTAAGATATTATATAAGCTTCCCCTTAGGATCTAAGGAACAACTCTCCCATTCAATAACTAGTTCACCAGGGAACTAAAGGACATCTTTCTAGTTCCGACAATCTAAGGACGCGTAGCACGAATGTAACTAATCCTTCCCTAGAATGAAATCAAAATTCACCATAGCTAATTTGAATAAATCCATTTGTCTCCTTTCTACCAACAGATACCACACACCCCTTATAGACTCTTTTAGCATCCACAAAGTCACCTATTGAGGTAGACACAGAAAAAGGAACTAAAATAACCCCGAGATCAAAACCAAAATACACAGCCATAAATAGGGTCATGTAAGAAAGACTGGATCCCAGATCAAGTAAATAATAAACATCTAGAAAAAAGATTTATAATATACCAATCACAATATCAGGCAATGCCTTAGACTCCTGTCGGGTAGAAAGAGCAAATAACCTTTTCGTCCTATGCCATTACTAGAAGCAAAAATAGATGCAGAAGCAGCACCCTTAGGTGTAGGAGCAGATGAAGATGCGATCGAAACCTTGTTTAATCCCGACACAACCTTACCAACCAAATAAATTCTAAGTATATGTCCTGGATGACCATATTTGAAACACTTGCCCTTCTCTCATCACAGAAACCCTATTGTAATCACCCACGGAACCTATAAGAAAGATATGATGAGGCCAACTAAGACCTACTAGATTAACATTGGGCACCTTTTGACTTGATGTTGTCTCCACCCTATTGATGACAATCACCCGACTGCTTTGATTAAGAAATACTAGCTATGGATAAATAACCAAAAATCCCCCACTTCTTCTTTGTCTACTTACCACCATCCCAACTACATTGCTATTGACCATATAGCATAAAGAACCTGAACTTCTTACCCTACCTTTCCTGAATCTCAACCTTCTTTCTCTTTTCCTACTCTACCTATTATATATAAATAACTAACCTAGAAATACCCATGTCTTTGATCAACAGTGTAGTCGTACTTTCAAGGATCAAATCATGAGACAGTCCTGGAACAAACTTTCTTATTCTGGCCCTCATATCAGACATTAATTTTGGAGCATACCTAGACAACTGGTGGAATTTCAAGGCATACTCCTTTATCGACATCTTTCACTATTTCAAATTAACAAATTCCTTTGCTTTCACTTATCTCAATTCCTAAGAAAAGAAGCAGTCAAGAAAATCATTGGAGAAAGTCTCCCATAGAGAAGACTCATCAACCTCACCCCTTGCTCGGTCCCATTCTTCATACCATTAGAATGCCACATCCTTGAGATGATAAGCTGCAAACTCCACCCCTTCCATATTTGTGGCATGCATAATCCTGAGTCTATTTTCCATCTTATCCAAAAAAAACTTAGGATGCTCCTCCACCTTAATACCTATAATGGTTGGAGGACTCAAGCTCATAAACTAGCTAACCCTTGTCGCCTTATACGATGGAATATCAGATGCACCATGCTCAGCCTCAGAAGCCACTAACTTAGAAATAATATAATTCAATTGATGAAACTCCACATTCATCATGCCGACCTAAGGAAGACTAGAAGGAACTAGTGGAACTCAAAAAATGCCAGGGACTAGACCCCTAGACTGAGTATGGACCCCCTAAATAGAATGTGTCCCATCAACATTTTCCCCAATTAGGACATAGGAGTTTCTGTGAGCTTCAGACCATCGAGGCATGCTTTGAAAGTCAAGAAACTAAAATTAGATGAATCCAAGACCTTTGACTCCAAACTAGAAAATAGAACACAAAGAAGAAAAGTATTTCCAAATCACCTTTTTGACTCTACCTTATGATTATGGTGTGCTACACACCCTTAAAAGAGACTCAACTCGACATAACTTTGTCAACTCCCAATTGACCATGAACCTAAATCTCTGATACCAACTTGACACGGGTCTGAATCGAGGCCTTGTCCTAACGGGCATCCCAAGTCCAACCAGGGCTAGGGACCACCCCTGTTACCCAACCCAACCACCAAATGCATACCCTGATTTAGATGAATACAAAATATATAACAAGATAACATATTAGTATCAATCAGTACTTTGGGATAGGTCTATAACCATGAAAACCCAAGAAAGTCAAACCATCCATTAACCAAAACAATAACAAAAAGTATGAGTCCAGAACATATCAGTATGGAACAATCATTAACACAATCCAATAGTATTATCCCTAATACCAATGCCAATACTATAGCTTACACAAATACCGGTACCTCCCATTCCAAACTATAGTAGTTCCACAATGTCTCTAACTAAATGTAAAACAATATCCGCTTAGGACATATCCCTAACCATTGAAAAAATAGATCTCTATGAAATAACTAAAGTATGGAGACATCCATGATACGAAATGGAGACTTCCAAAATATAGAAGATTGCCACTTTAATCTAACCAAGCTGATCCGAAATCTAATCACTAAGCAAGAGAAGTAGAATGGCTAGTTTCTGCATTGCGTACGGATACAACCACCAAACGAAGGGTTAGCAGGTAAACGATAATAATTACTCAGGATAAGGATAAAATAATGTCAACCTTTAAAACCAAGTAAACCAACTGTATGCATTCACAACCATTGATATATATATCTATGATGGGAAAGAAAACTAGGTTTATCGTGCCTTTAAAACCTTTAACTTGAGTATGTGTAGCTTAACCATCCTTGAATCACCCACAGGCTATATTGATCTAGTGTAACCCCCAAAATAGGCCTCGATACATGTAGCCACATTAGTAGGAGATACCATAGGAGCAAGGGATTCCAAAGTACCTTTCGCTCTCCATAATACATATGTTCAATTGTAAATAAGGGATTCCCATATACCCTAAAATTATAATATATTATCACCATGAACAATCCTCATGTCGGCAAATATGAGTCTCTATTCTCCGTCTATTGATTTCACACCTTCACGATTATCTATCACACCCCGCTATTATTTCCTAATTAAAATCATTATCATACAACCAAACTATAATTCCATTTATTATTAACCAAGTCTATGAGTAGTGGTATCGTCATTCCGACTATACCTTGAAAGCAATGTCCTTATCCAACCTTTTACAAATTAAGGGATTCCCATACATTACATTATTAAGTTAACTTAGGGGAGTCCCATATACCCCATAAGTGTTTCATTATTATGTTTGGTTTGGGGATTCCCTCGTACCCCACAAGGTTTTCAATTAAACCAACCATAACAACTAAGACCTGACCATTTAACCATTCCAAACTATTTATACCATTTAGTGTTCCATTACCAAGTTATATCATACAATAGTTCCATAAAAAGTCCAACAACATATTAAAAGTATTCTCATACGTATTTTATCAAGAATATTTGGGGCATATTGTTGGAAAAATCAAAATAAAGTGCCAATTAACCATTCCCATATAACAAAATGTCGAAATCACCATTAAAATATGTAAATCCATAATTAAAACATAAGAAAACCATAACCAAGCATTTATAACCAAAAACCCCAACATATATTTCAAAACCCAAAACCATACAAAAATTATGCCAATAAAACAATTCATAAAAAATGCCTTTAGTTGGGAAAAACAATGAGAGAGGGTTAACATGCCTTAGATTAAGATGATGATGAAAAGAAATTACTCTTATGAGCTTCAATTGACCACATAGAATAAAACTCTAGATTTTGTTTAACCCAAGAGCCATAAGAGATTATGAGAGAGTTTAGAGTGTTTGATTGATTACAAATAGGTTAATGAAACCCCAAAAAGGTGTTTTAAGTCATGGGGTCCCAAGAAGTTTATAATACCCTATATTTCTCAAGCTTAACTTAACTCTCAGTTCATGAGTTATCCAATATAAAATTTTTGAAATGCTCAGTATTTTTAAATTTAGAGCCTACTATTGCGTAGGAAATTAAATTAGTTTTCCAAGGATATAAAATATGCCTAAATCTGATAACCGGGTAAGAAGTTATGGATATTTTAAGTTTTAGTCATTAAGCACCGTAATTCAGGCGAGTAGCACATCGCGGAGTAAGACAAAATGGCAATTGTTAGTTTTCAGTGAGGCACCACGATACCAGCATATCATGCCAAAGATTATTTTCACATTTGTCAATTTCCAATGAGCCAACGCGAGTGTACCGCGTTGCACCGAGCTTCCATGTCCAATCCAGTATTGCAATGCAATTTCACCGCATCACGCAACCATCCACATACTCAGTTGTCTTTTTCCAATGTCTTGGCACGATAGTGGCACGTCATGCCAAGGCATAAAATTTGGTTTTTAGTATGAATATTTAAGTCGTTATCAGGGGTAAATGGGTATTTTTTCACCGCCCTAGCCAGTCTAAACACAAAATTTACCCCTAAATAACCCATTATATCATTATTTATTCACTTTATTCAAAGATTAAGTCATTCTCTCTCAAAAAGGGCTAAACCCTAGCTTCAAGAAATAAGAGAAAAAATCTAGAATCTCTTCTAGAACCTTCAAGAATTAACAAATTAATGTATGTTAGTTGTTCATCTATGGGTTCCTTTCACCCATTGAGTCCACGAATCCATTTTCAAAATACCAGATTATTGAATTATGATCTTTCATGCTTGAATTGAATTGAATTCATGTTCATGCTATTGTTGGGTTTTAGTCCATGATTAAATTACATACTTTTATCAAATTAATCATTGTATGTGTTGAATTACATGATCTTCATGATAAACCCTTTAATTTGCAAGTTGATTGATGTAGCCATGATAACTATATGTTTTGATTATTGTATAACCTAAGCATTCTCCCTATGTGTTTGATAGAATGCCTATGTGAATAAAATACTACCATTATAAGATGATAGCATGTACTCCCCATTCATGTATAAGTACATGCATTACAAGTGTTTGATTAAATGCCTCTATGAGTAAACTATGTACTTGTATACATTGTTATGATTTTTAAGAGTATATTATGCTTTATTTTTTCATGCTATTGAGTCCTAGGGGTATTTAATACCCAACAATTTAGCTGTGTTCCTAGATCCAGTGTCAGTTACAGAATAGTCTCAGTCATGTCATAATCATTAGTACTCTCAGTCACTTACAGAACTCAGTCACTTATCGAACTCAGGAAAACTAAATAAGCTCAGTATCAGTCCAGTCCAGTTCAGTATACTTTGTGCAGTGTCTTTCAGTTGGAAGTAGGATTCAGCACTAAGTGAACCCAAGGATAGGGGCTCAACTACCATAATTAGGTGTGATCCTTAGAAGAAATCCTTGTATTTCAGAAATACGTAGCCAACATAGGTTGACATCAAACCTGCAAGTTGAGGGTTGATAAGGTGTTTTAACCTGTGAGATGAGGGTTCCACCATTTTCATTAGAGTACCTACCAGATAAGGGTAACTATTTAGTGTCTTTACCCATGGCACGATAATGACACCCTTCCAACTAGGGTCACAGGTTATACCCCTACTCAGTTATCTTATTTGGGGCATTTCGGTTAGATGATTACCTCCCACAGGCTTAGTTTTAATCTTCAAAATAGAACTCAGTTTAGTTCTACAGAATCAGGACTGTCAGATACTGTCAATCAGTATTAGTAACTCAGTTAACAGTAAATTCAGATATTTGTTACTCAATATCATAACTCAGGACTTAGCTTCAGACAGGCTTAATGACAGTATTTATTTGTATGTACATTAGTGCATACTCAATTTTTACAGAAAGATTAATTATCCATGTACTCTCATGGTCAGTCACTCTATATCTGCAGTCAGTTATAGTTCATACATATGAACCCTTCCATTCATCCTTAACTCATCTAGCATACCAATGCATTCCATATACTGACACATACTCTTTTTTTACGCTATGATGTATCATATCATAGGTTCAGACGCTCAGGTTCCCGACCGTGCATAGACTCAGATTCAGTCAGCGGTAGTAGATTAGAAGTAAATCCTCATCATTCAAGGATATTCTTTTATTTCATTATTTTAGTCGGCTCGATATTTTAGTATATGGAGTTAGTTGGAGGATTGTCCCATCAACTCCACTTTTAGACAGTTTCAGATTAGAGGCTTTTCAGACTAGTTTTCAAACAGTGTTCAGTTTTATAGATTATTATTTCAGTTGATACACTTTATTAGTATTTATATATTTTGAACCTTATGGTTCTTCAACATATTTTTCTGCATTTATTATAGTATCGTGTTTCAGTATTCACAATAGATATTAGTCATGGTATAGCTTGTGGTCCTTTGGAGTCGTAAGCATTGTGTAGTGTTCGAGGTACAGACTCGAGGACATACAAACTTAGTATCAGAGCCTAATGTTCAATAGTTTCCTAGGAAGTCTAAAAGTCGTATCTAGTATATTCTTATGCATAGGTGTGTAGCGTGCCACACTTATAGACAAGAGGCTATGAGATGTTTTAGGAAATAGTTTCCCTTCTTTCAGTATTCATGTCATTCGAGTGAGCATGAGCTCAAGTTAAATTCTTAGTCTAATCCATTTCCTACTATTTATTTATAGAATATGCCTCCAAAAAAGACTAATGAAAAGAGTCAGGCAGATCCCCTAGATAATCATGTATCCCATGCAAAATTTAGAGTTGTATTCACTACTCTAGCCAATTCCGTAGCATCTCAAAATAAATGTCCAACCGCTGTTCAGAACAACCCAGTGGCCAATACTGCTACAGCAAGGATTCGGGAATTCTCCCTAATGAATCCTCCCCTATTCTCATGATCTAAGCCAGAAGAAGACCCACAGGAGTTCCTCAATTAAGTCTATAAAGTCACAGATATTATGGGAGTAACTTCCAGTGAGAGTGCTAAGTTAGCTGTCTATCATCTACAAGATGTAGCTCATACGTAGTTTAAGCAGTGGAAGGTAGACAGGGGCACAGATGCAGAGCTCATAGAGTGAAAAGATTTTGCTACTTCTTTCCTAGAGATATTCAGCCCCTTAAAGCTGAGAGAAGCCAAGGTGTCAGAGTTTATCAATCTCAGTCAAGGTAGTATGAGTGTGAAAGAGTATTCCTTTAATTTTACTCAGTTATCCAGGTATGCTCCCCATGTCATAGAAGATAATAGGTCTAGGATGAGCAAGTTTTTATCAAGTGTATTAGATAGTGTGGTTAAGGACTGTAGGACAACGATGTTGATTAAGGAGATGGACATATCCAGGCTCATAGTCTATGCTCAGTAGATTGAAGAGGATAAGATTAGAGAGAGAGAGGCAGAACAAAAGGGCTAGAACAGGTAGCTTCAATTTCAATCAGCCTAAGTCAAAGGGCGGTAACCATTCCTAATTTCATCTAAATCTTCAGTTCCAGCTCCGTCCTCAGCCAGTGCTCCAGTAACTAAGTTTATAAATGGTAATAGAGATAGGGCTCCAGGATCTAAATCTCAGAGTAGATTCTGCAGTGCTCGAACAAATCCTCTTTGTCAAACATATGGCAGAAACCACAAAGGTGTCTGTAGAGCTGGCAGTGATGTTTGTTTTGGGTGTGACAAGCTAGGCCACAACGTCAGAGATTGTCTTGTCTTCAGTCAAGTTCTCAAGGTCAGCATACTCTTCTCAATCTTAGTCAGGTCGCCTGAATCAGCAGGGTGTCACTTCCAGTACCACCAGTGGGCAATGCCAAAATAGGATTTATGCACTTTAGTCCAACCAATATCAGGAAAATTCTCCTAAAGTTGTCACTGGTACGATACAGATATTTCATTTACATGTTTATGACTTGCTAGATCCAAGAGCTTCTTTATCTTTTGTAACTCTTTATATAGCCGTTAACTTTGGAGTTGGTCCAGAGATCCTAGTAGAGCCTTTCTCAATTTCTACCCCAGGGAGTAAATCTATCATAGCCTAATGGGTATACAGGAATAGTCAAGTTATGATATCTTATAAAGTTACTTCAGCAGACCTTGTAGAGCTAGAGATGGCAGATTTTGATGTTATTCTTGGCATAGATTGGCTCTATTCATTCTATGCCTCAGTTGATTATAGAAATAGAATAGTTTATTTTCAATTTCCAAATAAACCAGTATAGAGGGGTAGAACCACATCTATTAAAGGTTAGTTGATTTCATACCTTAGAGCAAGAAAAATGATATCCAAGGGATGTGTCTATCATCTTGTGCAAGTCAAGGACTCTAGTTCAGAAACTTCCAGTCTTGAGTCAGTTCCAGTAGTAAATGAATTCTCAGATGTGTTTCCCAAATATCTTCCTGGAGTTCCTCCCGTTAGGGAAATTGACTTTAGAATAGACCTTCTTCCAAATACTCAGCATATATATATTCTGCCATATAGAATAACTCCAATAGAACTCAGAGAGTTAAAAGAATAGTTGAAAGATCTTCTAGATAAGGGATTCATTAGACCCAGTGTCTCCACATGGGGTGCACCAGTCCTATTTATGTGTAAGAAAGGCATCTCTCTCAAAATGAGTATTGACTGCCATCAGTTGAACAAAGTCAGAGTCAAAAATAAGTACCCACTTCCCAAAATAGATGATTTTTTTGACCAACTTCAGTATGCTAGTTACTTTTCTAAGATAGAACTTAGATCAGGCTATTATTAGCTCAGAGTCAGAGACTATGACATTTAGAAAACAACTTTCAGAACATAGTATGGTCACTTCGAGTATCCTTTCATCTAACTAATGCCCCAGCAGCCTTCATGGACTTAATAAATTGTGTGTTACAATACTACTTGGACATGTTCATTATAATATTCATCAATGACATTCTTGTCTATTCCCGTAGTGAGAATGATCATGGAGATCACCTCAGAATCGTACTTCAGACTCTCAGAACTCATAAGTTGTTCACCAAATTTAGTAAGTGTGAATATTGGATAAGGTTAGTAGCATTCTTTAGTCATATTATTTCTGGTGATGGCATTAGAGTTGATCCTCAAAAGACTAAAACGGTGAGAAACTAGCCTAGACCCATCTCTCCATCAGATATCAGGAGTTTTTTGGGTTTAGATGGATATTATCGTTGGTTTTTAAAGTTTTTTTGTCTATTCCATCCCCCATGTTCATATTGACTCAGAAGAAAGTCTAGTTTCAGTTGTCAAATTCTTGTGAGAAAAGTTTTCAGGAGTTGAAGACTCAACTCATCTCAGACCTAGTTTGACTCTACCAGATAGTTCAGAGGGGTTTATTAAGCACTGTGATACATCCAGAGTAGGTTTGGGATTTGTCCTCATACAGAGAGGTAAGGTCATATCTTATTCCTCCAGACAACTTAAGCCCTATGAGAAGAATTATCTGACTCATGATCTTAAGTTAACAATTGTAGTATTTTTTTAAAAGATTTGGAGGCATTACTTGTATGGGGTATATGTTGATGTATTCACAGATCACAAAAGCCTTCAGTATGTGTTCTCTCAGAAAGATTTGAATTTGCGTTAGAGAAGGTAGTTAGAATTATTGAAAGATTATGACATAAGTGTTCGTTATCATCTCGGAAAAACCAATGTAGTGGTTGATTCTCTTAGTAGACTGTCTATGGGTAGTGCTTCTGATGTTAAAGACAGTAAGAAGAAGTTAGTTCACGAAGTTCATCAGCTTGCTTGACTAGGTGTCCGCTTAGTCAATTCAGCAGAAAGTAGTGTATGGGTGCAGAACAGTTTTGAATCCTCTCTAGTTTCCGAGGTGAAGGAAATATAGGATAGAGATCCCAGTCTTGTTAAGATGAAAGAGTCCGTCAGAGATTAGAAATGGGAGGTTTTCTCCCAAAAGGGAGATAGTGTGTTGTGTTGTTAGGGTTTTTTATGTATGACAGGTGTAGATAAATTGAGGCCGTGAATTATTGTAGAAGCGCATAGTGCACGTTACTCGATTCATCCAGGGGTCACTAAGATGTACCGCGATCTGTCATAAATCTTTTGGTGGAGTGGGATGGAGAGGGATATTGCAAATTTGCAGCTAAATACTCTACATGTCAGCAAGTTAAGATTGAGCACCAAAACTCTTGTGGGTCCATGCAGGAGTTAAGTATTCCTATATGGAAATGGGAAGAAGTGAACATGGTCTTTGTGACGGGTTTGCCTCGTACTCATTGCCAGCATGATTCTATATGGGTTATCGTAGATAGGATGACCAAATCAGCTCATTTCTTACCAGTTAATACTTTCTATTCAGCCAAAGACTATGCCAAACTCTATATTAAAGAGTGGAGTTCCAGTATCTATTATCTCAGATAGAGGTACCCAATTTACCTTTTATTTCTTGAAATCATTCCAAAAGTGTCTTGGTACCCAAGTTCAACTCAGTACAGCCTTCCATCCTCAGACTGATGGTCAAGAAGAAAGGACCATTCAGACTCTAGAGGATATGCTAAGGGCATATGTTGTCAATTTTAAGGGTAGTTGGGATGACCACTTACCTTTGATCGAGTTCGCATACAATAAAATATATCATTCTAGTATTCAAATGGCTTCATTTGAAGCTCTCTATGGTAGGAATATAGATCTTCAATTGGTTATTTTGAGATAGGTGAGGCCACAGTAGTAGGGATCAACCTAGTATTCGATGCCTTAGAGAAGGTTCAGTTAACTTAGGGCTACCTAGAGCCGACAGAAATCATATACAGGTGTGAGGAGAAAGGATCTCGAGTTTGAGATCGGTGATTTTATGTTCCTAAAAATCTCTCCTATGAAAGGAGTAAATAGGTTTGTCAAGAAAAGAAATCTCAGTCCCCGATATGTCGGTCCTTACAAAATTCTTAGTTATTTTGGAAAGTTAGCTTATAATCTTGAGTTTCCTTATGATCTAGCCTCAGTTCATCAAGTATTCCACGTCTCCTTGCTAAATAAATGCATTGGTAACCGAGTAGTCATAGTTCCTTTAGAGGACATAAATATTCAGAACGATCTTTCTTTCGAAGAGGTTCCAGTTCAGATCCTTGATCATCACATTCGCAGACTGAGGAACAAAGAAGTTCCCTTAGTCAAAGTTCTTTGGCAAAAATTTTCCATTGATGGAGCTACTTAGGAAGCAAAAGAAGATATGCGGACCAAGTATCCTCACCTCTTCTCTGCAACCTCAGATCCAACTTAAGGTAACAATCATTCTTAGCTTTACTCAGTTCCATATTCAGCTATAATTATAACTTGGTATCCATTACCGTTGCATATTCAGTCATGCATTCATGAATAAGTTCAATCATGTACTCATGTATTAGATATGTATGTTCAGTATAAAATCCCAGGTTGTCAGTAGATTTAGTCATAAATTCTATGCATCAGATATGCATGTTCAGTGTAAGAGCTAAGTTTGTCAATAGTTCAGTCATGTAGTCATGCATCAGATATGTATGTTCAATGTGTAAACTTAGTCTATCAGTGTATCAGCTTAATCAGTATCATTCGAGGACGAATGTTCCCAAGGGTGAGATATAGTATTACCCCATATTCCTCAATCTTAACTTAACTCTTAGTTCATGAGTTATCTAATACAAAAGTTTTGAAATGCTTATTATTTTTTAGTTTAGAGTCTGTCATTGCGTAGGAAATTTAATTATCTTTCCACCGATAAAAAATTCGCCTAAATTCAATAACCAGATAAGAAGTTATGGCTATTTTAATTTTCTGTCGTTAAAAACCATAATTTTGGCCAATAGCGCATCGTAGAGTAAACCAAAATAGACATTGTCAGTTTTCAGTGAGGTACCGTGATACCGGCGCATTGCGCCAAAGCTCATTTTCAAATTTATCAATTTCTAGTGAGCCAATACGATTGTGCCATATCACACCGAGCTTTCAGGTCCCATCAAGTATTACAACGTGATTCTACCACGTTGCACCACCAACCATATTCCCAGATGTCATTTTCCAATGGCTTGGCGTGATAGTGATGTGTCATGCCAAGGCCCAAAATTAGGTTTTCAATATGAATTTTTAAGTCGTTCTCAGGGGTAAATGGATATTTTCCCACAGCCCTAATCAGTCCAAACACAAAATTTACCCCTAAATAACCCATTATCTCATTATTTATTCAATTTATTCAAAGATTAAGTCATTCTCTCTCAAAAGGGGCTAAACCCTAGCTTCAAGAAATAAGAATAAAAATCAAGATTCTCTCCAAGAACCTTTAAGAATTAACAAATTAAGGTATGCTAGTTATTCATCTATGGGTTCCTTTTACCCATAGAGTTCACGAATCCATTTTCAAAATACAAGATTGTTGAATTATGATCTTTCATGATTGAATTGAATTGAATTCATGTTAATGTTATTGTTGGGTTTTAGTCTACGATTAAATAACATGCTTTTATAAGATTAATAATTGTATGTGTTGAATTACATAATCTTCATGATAAACCCTTCAATTTGCAAGTTGATTTATGTAGCCATGGTAACTATATGTTTTGATTATTGTATAACCTAAGCATGCTCCCCATGAGTTTTATTGAATGCCTATGTGAATGAAATAGTGCCATTATAACGTGATATCATGTATTCCCCATTCCTGTATAAGTAGATGCATTACAAGTGTTTGATTAAATGATTTTATGAGTGAACTATGGAAAAGTATACGTTGTTATGATTTTCAAGAGTATATTATGCTTTATTCTTTTATGCTATCGAGTCCTTGGGGTATTTAATACCCGAAAATTTAGTTGTGTGCCTAGAGCCTATGTCAGTTACAAAATAGTCTCAGTCATGTTACGATCATTAGTACTCTCAGTTAGTTACCGAACTCAATAGAACTCAAGAAAACTCAGTAAGCTCAATATCAGTCCAGTCCAATTCAGTATACTTAGTTCAGTGTCTTTTAGTTAGGAATAGGATTCAGCACTGAGTGAACCCAAGGATGGGGCCTTACCTGCCAAAATAGGGTGTTATCCATAGAAGAAATCCTTGCATTCCAAAACAACATAGCCATCATAGGTTGAGACATCAAACCTTCCTGTTGAGGGTTGATGAGGTATTTTAACCTGTCAGATGATGCTTCCACTGTTCTCATTAGAGTATCTTTAAGATGAGGGTAACTCTTCAGTATTTTTACCCGTGGCATGGTACTGACACCCTTTCAACTGGGGTCACAGGTTGGACCCTAACTCAGTTATCTTATTTGGGGAATGTCAGTTAGATGATTACCTCCCACAGTCTAAGTCTCTGTCTTCAGAATAGAAATCAGTTAAGTTCTATAGAATTAGGACTATCAAATACAGTCAATCAGTATCAGTAACTCAGTTAACAGTAACTTCAGATATTAGTAACTCAGTATCAGAACTCCAAACTTAGCTTCAGACAAGCTTAGTCAAAGTATTTAACTATATGTACATTAGTGCATACTTAGTTTTTACAATAGGATCAGTTATTTGTATACTCTCATATTCAGTTACTCTATATCATGCAGTCAGTTATTGTTCATGCATATGAACCCTTTCATTTAGCCTTACCTCATCTACTATACCAGTATATTCTACGTACTGATGCATACTCTTTCTTTGCACTAAGATGTCTCATATCATAGGTTTAGATGCTCAGGTTCCCTACCGCGTATAGATAGACTTAGATTCAACCAACAACAGTAGATTAGCAGTGAGTCCTCATCATTCGAGGATATTCTTTTATTTCATTATTTCAGTAGACTCAGTATTTCAATAGATGGATTTAGTTGGGGGATTGTCCCATCAACTCCACTTTCAGGCAGCTTCAGATTAGAGGCTTTTCTAACTAGTTTTCAGACAGTGTTCAATTTTATAGATTGTTATTTCAGTTAATACACTTTATCAGTATTTACAACCTTTGAACCTTATGACATTTCAACCTATTTTTTTGTATTTATTACAGTTTCATATTTCAGTGCTAACATCAGTTATCAATCATTGGATATCTTGTGGTCCTTTGGGGTCATAAGCACCGTGTAGCATCCGGGGTACATACTTGTGACGTTACAGATTTATAAGGGGAAATGTCCAGATTACCCCCATATAAATTGTATTAATTTACTGCAGGAACTTACGACTCCACCATACCGCGCATACCCTATGATAAGAGTGGTACCCACCACTCATATCATGGGCATTCCTTGGACCCCCAACACTGTCAAACATATGAACACCTACCCCCAATCATACCTAAGTATACAACTAGTACCATAAAATCATACCCTAGGTAAAATTAAGAGGGGTTGACACTGTCCAACATAAAAGTTGGACTATACCACTTGTACCCTATCTTAAACTTTTGGTGAGCCACTCGTACCCAGATCTATCTTACTTTAAGATTAAGTGAAGAAAAACCTAACCACAAAACTCATCATCCATTATACGACTAGTACCCACCCAAGTTGTACCATTTCTAGATACTCAATCGCCCAATACTGGACTATATTACCGATACCATACCATACAACTAGTACCCAAACTCGTATGATATCTAGAAAACAAAAACACTAGAAAATTTCTAAGGTTCAAAACACAGGGTGTTTCATCAGTACCTTTTAATTCTTCATAGGAAAGAGAGATTAGAGAGAAATTAAAGGTTTTTGGTTCTTCTATGGAAAGAGGAATTTTGCATTTAGAAGTTTATTGTTCAATAAATAAACCAAACCCCTGATTTAGATCTTACGCCATGGTTGGTTTAATAAAAGTTTCAATGGTTTAGGGTGTTTCAACAGGGACAGACTTATTTAAGGGTTCTGGATTTTCTTGAGAAGATGTGGTAGGAAGAGTTAATATAGGTTCATGTTAATGACTAAAAAGAGATTTTTGCTAAGCTACTGGGTATTAAAGAATCGGATTATTTGATTTGGGGATTTTCCAAATTTGGTCCATTTAGGGGGTTTGAATCGTCAAGTGATGGCGGGATGGGTAAAACTTCCTATGATTCTTGAGAAAGATCTGAAGTAGACTCTATCATAGGGGTTGAGGAAGATAGAATTTCTGCCATTTTGAATTTTAACAGAGAAAAGGACCAAGTTTTAGTTTTAGAGAAGAGGATAATTTAGGAAGATAAATTGATTTAATTTGAGGAAGAGTGAGAACAAGAAGATTTGATTTGGTAAATAATGGAGGTAGATGTTTGACAATTCAAAGGGTCTTTATTAGTTAACGTATCAAACACCAAAAGGTGTGACTCTTCACATTTGTTGTAGATTGACAATATTTGTTCAAATTTGCAAGGACATATGGCCTTTTTAAATAGAAATTGTATGATTTTTAAGGTATTTTGATTTTGTTCTAACTTGAGAGATGGGACTAGGTCCCACTTTTTCTTGAGTGTATTATCCATTTGTGCTTGCCTCAATAGTTTTCCTCTAAAACTATTCCCATTGGTGTATACCTGTAAAGGTATAATACTGAGTTAGATCATTATGCACCTACCTTACTAAGGACACTTGTCACCTTATCCTAGCCAAATTTAGGAACAATGACTAATTCATTTAGTAGGTCGGGTTAAATTGATCAAACACAACTCCATCTTATTAGTAACAATACACTATTTCATTCCAGAAATTTTTCTAAACATAGGTCTGCGGATCAGGTCTCAGACTTAGCATTGCTATGCTTTCTTCTGTATTGCATTGAACCAGTTAGCGTCATTCATACCACTTTCACTTTTTTTATCTTACATTTTGACAAGAATGCTTAGAAATCTATGTAATATCTGACTTGAACTCTTGTTTGCACTCCTACTTCCAAAATATGATGTCAGAATATCTAGAGAGTGAGAGCATTTATCTCTTCAATTTGGCCTTCTTAGATGAGTTTTATAGAAACCAGGTCCTAGTTAATTTTTACTAGACCATTGGAGTTGATCTTCTACTGGTGCTAGGGTCTTGACTCAGATCCTAGAACACCATCACTTTCCTTATTTTCATCTGTATCATTTGACTAGATTCACCAACTTTGGTACGCCACAGGCTAGGTCCCTTGAAATTAATATTTTGAGAAAAAAAGAACTTATATTTTCCATGAATTAGCATCTTTATGTTGAATACCAAAGTAAGTTTCTTCCCATCAGTCACGCATATTTTTTATTTTTTTTTACCATTTCCACATGAGACATACCCATCTTTGAAAATCCACTATCAGTGATCTTACTCTTACTGCAATCCCTTTTTCTACCTACAAACAGAGTCATTTGTTATATTTGGGAACCCACTTGAGTTTGAGTTCCCAGTAGGGGGACAAGGATGTAAGAAAATTCTTCTTGACCCATCTTGGTAATAGGGGTTTCTTCATATTCAAAAGTCAATAGCCCTTAGTATAGGTATTCCCTTGTTGAACATATTTAACAATGTTTTTATAGCTCTCATCAAACTTTAGATGTTTTTTTTCATGTGACTATCTTTTCCCCAATGTGTGCATCGAGGTTTCTTGAAACCCTTCGGGTTTACTTTGCACAGTAAGGGACCAGGTCCCTCGGAATCAATCATAAGCAATAAAATAATAGAGTGAAAGAAAACTAATGATAGAGTAGAAAGAGTAAAAGGTATAAGGATTTTTATGTGGAAACCCAAGATAGGAAAAACCACGGTTTTCCCTCACAAGCACCAATAAAATTGACTATAATCAACTTCCTGATTATGGTCAAGATTTCAGGCTAACTCAAGACTCCTTACACTAGTAGAAACTCTACTATAAGCTCATCTTGATAACTCTACCAAGGACTTAATTTACACTGATTAACTCTAGTCAACTTTACACTTAGGAAACTCTACCTAAGCAACACTCTAATAAATAAAACACTACTGTTATAACATGAGTAGTTCTTTTACAAATCTACACTCAAGAACACTCACTCACTCTTTAATCATATTAGAAATATAGGAACATGAGCATTGCTTGTGTTGCCTTAAAAATAGAGTTTTAGCTACCTCTCTTTGTACTCTTTAGAATATACAAAAAAACCACTTGTTAAAGAGGCGTCTCTTTCAATTTATAGTTGGGTGATGATTAAAGATTGAAAGATCATTGGACCAGTTGTCCCAGTTAGTACAAAATAACATAAAATAGCACCTACAAGTTTTTCACACAAGATGACAAAACTATAGAGAAAGTGTGTGAAAACTGTACTGTACCTTATAGATCTAGGGACCTGGTCCCTCGCAGTTTAGCTGATAATCATCTAAACCATTTATAGCAATTTTCCTCCTTTTTGATGATGACAAATGAAACCATTCAATTTGAGCATCAGTGCATATTCATCACATTTAATCACAGTGATTTCCACCTGAGGATGAATATTCCTCTTATCATCATGCTTTCTCTTTCATCATGCAACATAGGGTCCTGGTACCTTATTGTCATCTTGAAGAAAAAACTTACCTCTATCATTGTGCACCTTTATTTTATTTGGTGTCTTTGTATTTACACATTTCCCCCTTTCAGTTTCAGCGTGACTCTCTTTAGGACTATATCTACATATCAATTTATCTGTGGTATTGTCCCTACTACATGAACTCAGTATTCCCTCTTTTGGTATAATTGAATAGGACTAACATTAAACCAAGAGTAATGATAAGCAAAAGTTAGTTAACTCATGGCCACTAGGGAAACACTACCATAAAGAACTACTTTACAATAAAATATAACAAATTCTAACACACAAAGCAAAGATTCATTCATAAGTAGAGTAAGTATCAAGTAGGGAATAATTTGAATGTTTAGAAAAAAACACAAGGATTTTAGGAAAAATTAACAAGTGAAGGACTGGAAGAGTTTGAAGGAGTACCAACAGGTTATTGTTAAGATGACTTATCTTTAAATTCAACCTCAGGATTTCATAAGTTAGGATTGACACCTTCTTCCATAGCTCACTATTCTCAGATTTTAGCATGTTAGTGTAACATAGGCTTTCTTTGGAGAGATACTGAATTTTATCCTAAAGTATTCTACTTTCTTCATCCTTGTTAGCTGACTTGACCTTTAGTTCCTCTATTTACTTGATTATCTCTATTTAATAGTTACTATCTATTTTGAAACACTCAATTTTGACCAATGTTTTCATGCCAAACATCTAAACCTTAGATCCTTGAGTTCCTGAATCACATAAAATGCCCTGATAATCTAGTACCTTGTTCATCTAGTTTTCATAAGGCATGCCATGCTTTGAATTTTTCCCAAAAACCACTTTGTGAATATGTTTTATCATCAACATAGGTATATTAATGAACTCAAAGATACTTAGACATTCCATCACATATAAGTCCATCGTTGAGGCAATGCATTTTTTTGTGACCTAGGAAGAATTACCTTATTCACAAAGTCAAAAATTAGTTGAAACTCACTCTTGAATGATTTCCTGATTACCACAACCACAGATTTCCCTTTGACTTAAGATTCCTTTTCCAAGAAATCTATTAAAGGCAGCTGTTGGAGACAGTGCCCACCCCATATATAGGAACTTCAAAAATCCTTCCCAGTGTTTCCACATTTAGTTTTATCTTCTTTTCTTTGAATTGTGCAGTGATAACGCTCAATCTACAGCTCTCGTTTGAGTGTAAAGCGGTCGTTAGCAAATATAGAACCCAACCTGGGTTGGGTGTCGATCCCACAGGGAATAGCTTGGCCAACAAGTAAGCATGATTACTAAACTTTTGGTGCAAGTCTCGTAAAAAGGGGGGATTGTAATGTGTCACCAAAACAATTAAATAAAAGCTGAAAATAGCAAAGTAAAAGAGAAAGATTGTTATGTAAGTTGTAAACAATGAGAATTGAGGCATTGGGGTTATGTCCACCTTCTGAGGTATACATCTCTATTGGCTATGAGTGTGTAGAATTCTGTCATGCAATTGCTTATAGAGAATTGTAGTCGATGGTAAATCCAAGCGTCTCTCGACCTAAACAAGGACTATTTCACTTTAACTCTCTCGAGCTTAAAGCGTATCTAACGGTACGAATTCTCCAAGAGGTTAGTCCAGTTACGGCACTGGCTTTTTAATAGGAAAGGGTGTCCTACTACCTTGACATTATCTCTTTTCCAGACAAATAACTTTTCTCTCAAACAAGTTAAATGTTAGACTGGCATATTCTTGCGTTTGCAACCGCAAAGAATGTAGATTAAGATGAAGAGAATAATGATATAAGCAATATGCGTGCCTCGAACTCACAAACTCACAGCAATAGATAGTAACTCATTCGGCTTCCATAACCCCAACAGAGAAGTTTAGTTACCCATGAATGCGAAGGAAATCACGATTGACATTGTTATTATATCACGATATTGAGTAATGGCGTGTAGATCAAGTGATAGGCGTGAGGCGTGAATTCCTTAGCAAGGTAACGATTCTCTTGTTGCGGAAATTAAGAATAGATGAATAGAAGAAGAAAACTAGAATTAATGGAAAGATTAGAAGAGTTGTAGAATTGTTTGTAGTGTAGAATAAGAGAGGAGTAGAAGATGTGTGAAGATGTTCTAAAATCTCTAGCATGATAGGGTATTTATAATACCCGTATCCTAATCCTACTAAGCTAATGAAATAAATAACCAAATCCTACTAGACTAATGAAATCCTTAACCCAAATATACTAGGTTAAGGTAACATTATCATAATCCTCATAAAATAATGAAACACATAACCTAATTGTACTAGGTTAATGTATCATTGTCAAAATCCAGCTTTGTGTCTGTAAGTCCCCAAAGTCTTCAGAATTGTTGTTTTAGCCCGGGACAGATTTTCCATGCAGCAGTTTTGGTCCTTAGGCGTCCAAAATCCCTTTCCTTCTTTCGTGAGCTTTCTTTAGCGTCAAGTAAGCCATAAAATGCTGAATTATGCATCATTTATACCTGAAACTTTACTAATCATGTTCGTTAGCTCATTTACAGGAAAAAGGACTAAAAGTGCATGAAATATATAATTTGTTCTCAAAACTAGGCTAAAATATGGGCAAAATATATTGATATAGGCGCGTAAATTCGCCTATCATCAACACCCCACACTTAGAGCTTTGTTCGTCCTCGAACAACATATCATGTCCTTCTAAACATCAACTTAGGGTTTTTACAGCAACAACACAAAACATTCTTCAAGACAAGCACAACAATTATCAACAAAGAGTAGCTTTCCGATTATAAGTAGAAACAGTTTAACCTCAAGTATAGACTCGTGATGGTGATCAACTCGCATGCAAACATTAAAGTGTATAGAATCATATGCAACTATCCAAAACTCATCAACCATGTGTGTCTCACCATATAGTACCCATAATCACTCACAAATATAGCGTATTTTTCAAACATGGGTATCAAAATGTCCTTGCTCTCACTCTCACAAAGAATTCATATGTAGCGACTGATGACCATAGGCTTGCCCTTAATGTAATACTCTACTAAATGTTGGAATGTTAAGATTAGGATCAAGTAGGTCTTTTGATGGTTGTAATGTAGGCTAAGGGACGGGTAAGACTATTTTGGCCAGGAATAGTGACTAAGTTCCTAAGCGCTTTAATACATCACTTTGTATTATTGACACTTTTTTTTTTCTTTCAACCTTTCTTTCTTTTATTCTACCACCCTTGTTCTCCTCTTTTGTTTTTCAATTTTAAGCACAACTCGCTTTTCAGCTTTCTTTTCCTTTTTCTTTTCACAACATACCTCTTATGATAGCACTTTCTTTTTCATAACACATTCAAGCACCATTACAATTTATCGCATCATACTCACCTAATTTCCTCTTATGTTGTCACATGACTTTTTCACTTTAAAGCACTTAGGAGTTTGGATCAAATTACGGTCTTGAAAAAATGGATTAGGCTTACATACAAGGTTGTCAAAGAAAATAGGCTAAAGGCTTAAAAGGGTTTAACTAAGATGATGTCCATGGGTAGGTAAAACTGAAGGTAAACAAATATAGGTTGCCAAAGAAATGCCTAAATCATATCCTAAACTTACACTCCTTATTTTTGCTTTGCATACATACCAGGCAAGTTCTAGCATCAGCCACATACATAGAATATACTATTATCTCACACACACAAGGCACATGGTCGACTTGATTAGAAGTAATATAGACTCTCGACCCAACAAGTGAAGTAATTGAATCACACAATATCACATATTGAGTCACAACTAGAGCCTAAATGTCTCAATAGTCATAATTGTAGCACATACTCTTGTTATAATCTCATGCTGCCTATCAAAATAATTTCATGCGAAGCTAGAAAAAATTTACTACTAAAAAAAACAAAACGAAACAAAAATGAAACAAAAACAAACAAACATAGATGCGAATAGAGAAGTATAGCATGCAATACCACCACCCCACACTTAGTCGGGACACTGTCCTCAGTGGAAAATAAATACGAGAAACCTGGTTGGTCGGACTTATCCTCTATGTCTGGGGTCATACCCCTTGCATTGGAATCATCATCAGAGTCGTCATCCTCAGAAGTTTCTCATAAGTATCCCACTTAATTCCAAGCGTGAGTCGAGGTATTTGCAGTGAGGAGGGTTCTCCTTGGTCCTTGCGACTTCTCTTTTTGCCTTTTTGGGAGGTGGTAGCCTTCTCCTTGCCTTGTCTCGCTTTAGGTGCCATTGTACCTGAGACTAGAAATAGTGTTAGTGGTAGCACAATATCAATGGATACAATCTATGCACAAGAAGTAGGGGTACCACCCCACACTTAGTTTTGTTGACACAAATCAGTGAAGTGAAAGTGGTCGATTACTCAGACTTCATCGACATACGTTTTAGGGGCTATATTCCAACAAGAAATTCAGATATGTAACACTTCTTGCAATCTTTGCAATAATTTCATGTTAGGTATATCAAGACTTCTTCATAGGGATTACATCATGGTATAGTTTCTATCAATAATCACAATCTCCTATGTCGGTAGGCAACTATAAGTCTTATTCCGATGAGCGAGACATCCTAACATGTAAGTATTCAAGTGACAAGAGCATGCAATGTTCATGACTATAGCAATTCCGCAAGTAGTATAACAATGCATCAAAATCAATTTCTAGTTAGAAACAAGTTAAGAGTATCCTAACGTTCATGTTCACTCACTTGGTTTTGTATCAATAATTCAAACACATTAACATCACCAATATTTCTTCAAGATGTAGCAATTCATAATAGACATAGCAACGTAGCACTTACAAAAAATAGATGAAGAACAAGAGAGTACTTACGTGATTGAAGCCTTTGGAGATGTTCTTGTGAAGTGGGAGAGCAAAAAGAAAAGTTTTGAGATGATTTGGAGAGTATATGCGGCGCCTAGGTCAAGTTTTCAATGTGTTTGTGTTTCAAGACTAAGTCTCCTTTATATAGGAAGAGAATGGGTCGGGTTTTGACCCATTTACAATTGGGTTTGGAGACAAAAATGCTACATATGCGGCGCATTGTCTATGGCATAATGGGACATATGCGCCGCATAGTCTATGGCATTTGTAGACATATGCGGCGCATTGTCTATGGCATAATAAGACATATGCGGTGCCTTGTCTATGGCATAATGAGACATATGCGCCGCATAGTCTATGGCATATGAGATACTGAGACCAAATGCCATAGCATAGGCGGCGCATAGTCAAAAGCATACCTAGGAATAGGCGGTGCATAGTGTATAACACACTAGATTCCGAGACCTTAGGATATAGGATAGGTTGTGCATCGTTCTTGGCCTAGTTTTACCAAGGCCTAGCCTTCCTCGAAGCCTATTTTGGCGTGAGAAAGGCTCAATCCATAGCCTTATGCATCACCCTTCCTAACTTACCAACTTTACCATACAATGCGTCCAAATCGTCAATTGAAATCAATCTCCTCGTTGACTACTTCTTGCACCTATATTCACTCAAACAAATGAAAACGATTAGTACGATGGGTTGCCTCCCATCTAGCGCCTTATTTATTATCGTGGCTCGACATAGTTACCTCGAGTACTCAGACTTCGTCGAGGTGAATGGTGGATCGTTTTCTGAAAGAATTTAGACGACAATGAGGCTTACCTTTGGGCATGCGATCTTCTTCACCAATTATATCATCAATAGTCCAACCCATAGCTCTCTTGTATCTCTTCAGAGCAGAGATGAGAGCTTCTACGTGCTGTTCACTTAAATCATTTACACTCTCCGGAAGTATATTTCTACTTTCCAAGAACACATACCTTAGATAATCGGGGAGCTCTTACGATTCTAGCATTGGTGTCTCGTCAATGGGAGTCTTCGTTGTTGGTTGATTCTTGAGATCACAATCCGGTTGCTTAGGAGTATAAGACTCTATTTCTGTTAGAGCACCCATAAGTTCTTCATAATCTTCATTATCCTCATGCTCAACTTTCAGTGGCGCAGCAGACAATGGCTCAACAGTAGGCTGTTTCTCTATAGATAATGCTTTCATATCCTCATGATGAACATCAGCTACAGATAACTCATTCATATCGCTGGGCTGTTTCATGGCTTTGCATATATCAAAGCGGACCACTTCATCATTAATTCGAAACAAAAGCTCATTATCTTTCATGTCAATAAGCACACTTCCAGTTGCGAGGAAGGGGCATCCCAAGATTATGGGAACCTCTGAATCTGCTTCACAATCCAAGATGACAAAGTCTGCTGGAAAGATAAATGAAGAAACCTTTACCAAGACATCGCATAGAATACCAACCGGTCGTTTTACCGACCTATCCGTCATAACAAGCCTCATGTTAGTTGGTGTAGGATCTCCTAACCCCAACTTCTTGTAGATCGATAATGGCATCAAGTTGATGCTGGCTCATAGGTCACATAATGCTTTGGCAAGGTTCAAAGATCCGATGGTGCAAGGAATAGTGAATGCTCCGGGGTCTGCCTTCTTCTGCACTAAGGACCTTGTGGCAATTGCACTGCAATGATGAATATTATCTGCCGGCTCATAACTTGCTGCCCGCTTCTTTGTCAATAGGTCCTTCATAAATTTCGCATACCCAGGCATTTTTTCAAGTGCCTCCACCAACGGAACATTAGTAGTCAGCTGCTTTAACATCGTCATGAATTTGCTGAACCTTGTATCATCCGCCACCTTCTTCAGTCTTTAGGGAAAAGGTGGTGGTGGGTATGGAATTGTTCTCTCCACAACTTTTTTCTCCTCTTTCTTCCGTTTTTCAGCTTTTCCAGGATGCACATCGTGAGGATTGACGTTAAGGACGTTAGGATCGGCTGCTGCGGCATCTTCCCCTTTCGCCTTATCATCAATTTCCGCTTCTTTGTCAACCACTTGCTTGCCTTTTTCTAAAGTTTCCAGCACCTTACCACTTCTGGTAGTGATGGCCATGCATGACCCATCATTCCTTGGGTTTTGCACAGTATCGCTAGGTAAAGTGCCAGCCTTTCTTTGATTGAGTGCTACTGAAAGTTGGCTCAATTGCTGCTATATTTGCTTGATTGAAGTGGAATGAGAATCAACTAGTTGTTTCATAGAGGACAAATCATTTATTACCTCCGTTACTCCTGCGCTTGTTGCTTCCACTCCTTTCAGTAGTTTAGCCATCATGTCTTCCATACTTCCAGAACTAGATGTGGTGGTATCACGTCTACCAGGGGGAACGTACAAACCACTATTTTCATTCTTGTTCTTCCAACTACCTTGGTCCATGTTTCCAGATTTACCATAGTAGTTCTGACCTTGGTTTCCTTGGGTATTGCCTCGGAAACCCCCCTGATTGTTCAAGTAGTTGGCCTCCTCTTCTGAATCAGATTCGTCTCTTCCTTTTAGCGCCACAGCTTTCACTTTTTCGGTCTTCCCTGATAATAAATGCTTTGTAAGAAGATCCATTTGTGTTTTCATGTGCGCCATATCTTGATCACGTTCTTCTTCTCTTCTCCTTTGGTCTGCAGTCATGCCAATAGATAAAGTGGGGCTTGCTACCTCAGAATCCCTGGTATGCCAAGCTCTACTTTGTTTCGTCATACGATCTAACATATTGCTTGCTTGACCAAAGGTGAGGTCCATAAAAGATCCTCCAGCTGCGTTATCCACCACTGGCTTAGTTATTGAATTCAAGGCTCTATACAATATCTCCATGAGGTGAACATTAGTCATGTGATAGTTTGGGCATCTCGCTAGCTTTGTCTTGAACCTCTCCCATGTTTCATGAAGAGCTTCAGTGAGAAGCTGACGAAAGTTGCTTATTTCATCTCTCAATTATGCTCTTTTGGATGGCGGAAAGAATCTTTCTAGGAAAGCGTCTCTCAATTGCCTCCAATTTGTAATAGAATCAGGAGTCAGCCCATTCAACCATAGAGTTGCCTCCCCAGACAGAGACAATGGAAATAGACATAATCAAATTGTATTCTGACCAACACCAGGATTGTCAAAAGACTTGCATGTAGAAATAAAGTTGATGAGATGCATATTCGGATCATCGCCTGCTAGTCCACCAAACAATCCCTTGAGTTGCAATAACTGAATCATGGTGCTTGTGATGTTGAACTTGGCTCCGGGCGCTAATGGTGGTGGAATTATAGCTCCAGTGGCTCCGGCACTATCAAGATCATCATCATCATCGTCGAAGGTTGGCTGCATAGGTTGGTGATCATGTCTATACCGAGCTTGTCGACCTCTTCTGTTGGCAGGTGTTATGATTTCAGCATCACGCCTAGGGTTTAGTAACTCGTCATCACCTAAATCCTCATCGTCAGGATTTGGTGCTCGTGCAGGGTTATCAATGTTCTGCTGTTGAACCTGGGCTGCGGCAAGGGCAGCCAATCTTGCTTGTTCCTGTTGTGTAGCCATCCTTGCGATTTCAGCTTGTGCTTCCATTCTACCAATGCGTTGTGGTTCAGGATTGATTGGTAATAACGGTTGACCAGAACTTCGAGTATGGGGCATGCACTAAAATAAAAACCTGCAGTAGAAAAAAACAAAAAGTAAAAGTAAAAGTACGAGAATCTTTGACCAAAGGGTCTAGTAATTTTCACGAACTTAATTGACACTTGTATTCCCCGGCAACGGCGCCAATTTTTGATAACGCTCAATCTACAGCTCTCGTTTGAGTGTAAAGCGGTCGTTAGCAAATATATAACCCAACCTGGGTTGGGTGTCGATCCCACAGGGAATATCTTGGTCAACAAGTAAGCAAGATTACTAAACTTTTGGTGCAAGTCTCGTAAAAAGGGGGGATTGTAATGTGTCACCAAAACAATTAAATAAAAGATGAAAATAGAAAAGTAAAAGAGAAAGATTGTTACGTAAGTTGTAAACAATGAGAATTGAGGCATTGGGGTTATGTCCACCTTCTGAGGTATACGTCTCTATTGGCTATGAGTGTGTAGAATTCTGTCATGCAATTGCTTATAGAGAATTGTAGTCGATGGTAAATCCAAGCGTCTCTCGACCTAAAAAAGGACTATTTCACTTTAACTCTCTCGAGCTTAAAGCGTATCTAACGGTACGAATTCTCCAAGAGGTTAGTCCAGTTACGGCACTGGCTTTTTAATAGGAATGGGTGTCCTACTACCATTATCTCTTTTCCAGACAAATAACTTTTCTCTCGAACAAGTTAAATGTTAGACTGGCGTATTCTTGCATTTGAAACCGCAAAGAATGTAGATTAAGATGAAGAGAATAATGATATAAGCAATATACGTGCCTCGAACTCACAAACTCACAGCAATAGATAGTAACTCATTCGGCTTCCATAACCCCAACAGAGAAGTTTAGTTACCCATGAATGCGAAGGAAATCACGATTGACATTGTTATTATATCACGATATTGAGTAATGGCGTGTAGATCAAGTGATAGGCGTGAGGCGTGAATTCCTTAGCAAGGTAACGATTCTCTTGTTGCGGAAATTAAGAATAGATGAATAGAAGAAGAAAACTAGAATTAATGGAAAGATTAGAAGAGTTGTAGAATTGTTTGTAGTGTAGAATAAGAGAGGAGTAGAAGATGTGTGAAGATGTTCTAAAATCTCTAGCATGATAGGGTATTTATAATACCCGTATCCTAATCCTACTAAGCTAATGAAATAAATAACCAAATCCTACTAGACTAATGAAATCCTTAACCCAAATATACTAGGTTAAGGTAACATTATCATAATCCTCATAAAATAATGAAATACATAACCTAATTGTACTAGGTTAATGTATCATTGTCAAAATCCAGCTTTGTGTCTGTAAGTCCCCAAAGTCTTCAGAATTGCTGTTTTAGCCCGGGACAGATTTTCCATGCAGCAGTTTTGGTCCTTAGGCGTCCAAAATCCCTTTCCTTCCTTCGAGAGCTTTCTTTAGCGTCAAGTAAGCCATAAAATGCTGAATTATGCATCATTTATACCTGAAACTTTACTAATCATGTTCGTTAGCTCATTTACAGGAAAAAGGACTAAAAGTGCATGAAATATATAATTTGTTCTCAAAACTAGGCTAAAATATGGGCAAAATATATTGATATAGGCACGTGAATTCTCCTATCATCATGAAGTTAGATACTTCCTATACCCTAAGAATTCTAAAGTGGGATAGAATTCCCTTACTATATGATCAAAAACAGTGGGAACAGGTCCTTTCATAAGATGCATCCTCCCATTATGTTTAACCAACTCAATAAGTTTTACTATAACAGGTTTTGGTAGTGCATTATCATTCTAGTTAGGACTTTTTGATACTTTAAGAACCTATTTCTACCATTCTTGGATACTTCCTTACTTTTATCAGGGATCACAAATTCTCTTTAATCTACTTTTTTTATTCTGGGGACTAGGTCCCTCAAGAGTCAGTTGTATCTTAGTAAATCTTCCAGACCATTTTCTAGAAATTTTTGGTTTTTTATTAACATTAGTTTTCTAGTGATCAACTAAGATTTTTCCTGTACTATTTGACAACAATATAAGACTATCAGCGACTCGGTCTTCATCCATCACATTATCATTAGAATAGGTTTGGAGAATCTGGGATGGTTTTTCACTGATAGGGTAAGTGATGATGGAGTTAAGATTTGGAAGAATAGAAGAAGGGGGATGTTATTTAGGAAGGTTTAGGAGGAGATTTTTCACAATACTAAGATCAATATTCTTTGAACGACAAGAAAATGGGAAAGTTTCAGCCATCAGATGGTCCATTTCTTGGTAGGGCTATTTCAGATTTAGATTTTATCTTTTGAGAGAAGGAGTGTTTTTAGCTCAATTTAAGAGAATAATAGGCACATGGAAAGGTTTTATGAGGTAATAGGATATGATCAATGTCAGATTTTTAAGTGAGTCGCCTTCTTTTTTTAGAATAGGACAACTTTGTTCTGACAAAAAGACAGGAGGACATGGATTTTGTCATGATAGAACAACCAAAATATGCATATACAAGATACTAACCTATGTGACAGGACCAAGTCCCTCTCTAGTTTGAATCAATATTCAGCTATGTGCTTGTCACATTTGTTAATCTTCAAAATTATTCCCTTGGGGTGTGTACCTGCAAGGGTATAGTACTAAGTTAGATCAACATGTTCCTAGTGAGGATACCTGCCTCCAAAACATATCCAATTTTGTGAAGAGACACTGATTTATTTGATAGTAGGTTAAGCTTATTTGATCAATCTCATCATCATCTTGTTAGATTTACTTCACTTCATAATATCCTAATTCTGTTGAAAATAGTTCTGAGAAATTGGTTCTAGACATGACATTCTTCAAATGTCCAGAGTTACTTTTGCATTACTTTGAACTTGCCAACTTTTTTAAACATCATTTAGCTCATCATTGGGATAGGAATGCTAATTCACATATGACACCTTCATCAGAAGTGTCTTGAGAGAGAGAACACAGTCAGACCTTCCATCAATGAGCTTGTCCTAACTGCAATCCCGATTTCATTCCTAGAATCATAATCACTTTTTAGATTTGGGAACCCACTTGAGTCTGAGTTCCCAGTAGTAGGACAATGGAGACAATGAGTTCTTCTTATACCACCTAGGCAGTGATGGGTTTTTCTTCTATTCTTTCAGAGACTTGAAGCCCTTCGGATGAGTACTTTCCTTCTGAGTTTATTCATAATTCCTTAATTTCTCCTTAATCAGGTGTTGACATCCTTTCTTTAAATGTCCATTTCTTTCATAGTGAGTGTAAAAGGGTTTGTGCCCTTTGCTTCTGTCATCATGAGCAGCCTTTTCTTTAGACTCACCAGGTTGGAATATTTCTAGGTATCCTAGACCACTATTATCATTATCTCCTTGACTGGTTAAATGAGAAAGAATTATTGAGGAGGTAGTCTACTTAAGAAACTTGTTTAACTCTTTTTTTAGGCAGACCACGTCCCTTTCTAATTTTTTATTCTTGTGCAGTGCTGCCATGAGGTATTGTTGTGAACCTTTAAGTTTCTTCTTAATATCAGTTTGAATCCTTGAGGCTTCCATCTTCACTTTATTATCAACACCATTTAATTTCTTCAGCTTCCTTATTAGACTTAGATTTTTAGAGTTCATCTTTGTGAACAACTCTTTAGTTTAAGAAATTTTGAGATTTAGAGTAATTTACTCATGCTCTTGATTCCCTACATTTTATTCCAAGGCATTCTTCTCAGGTTTTAGTTCACATAAATATCTAACAAAATACTTTCAAGCCTTTTTATCTTTCTATCAATATAATTATTTAGATTTTCCTTAAAATCGGAGAGAGTTACCTACTTTTCTTTTTCATCTTTTGTGTTTGACCTGAGTCCAAACAAGGATTCATAGATAACTGAAACATCTTATATAGCTAGGATAGAAATATCTCCAATCTTCTAAAATTCATCTAGATCATGGGAAGAATCTCGCCATGTTCCTCGATCTTTCTTTCTATCATACTTAACTGGTTCTTTCTTTCCTAAATTATCAAGGACCTAGTCCATGATCTTTCCTTTGTCACATGCAGTCTCATTACTGATTCCTTATTCTTTGTTGATTCCTTTTCTTTTTTTGGAATTGACTACTCATCCTCATGTCTCTAAAAATCATATTTTCCAAATAGGAAACATAAGTATCTTCATCACTATCTGGATAATATTTAGAAGCTTTCAAAGCCAGTGATTTTACTCTTTTTGCCTATTTTTTTCTCTATCTCTTATTGTTTCTTGAGTTCATGGGTCCTTAAATTACCAATGAGTTCACCCATGGTGAGGGTATTGAGGTTCTTTTCCTCAGTTATAACATCCACCTCGCTTCCCAGGACTTTGGAAGAACATCAAGAACTTTTCTCACTTGCTTATATACTGGAATCACTTCTCTAAAGTAGTAAAGCTTATTTGTGATATAAGTGAATCTTTTATGAATTTCTTGGATAGTTTCTCCTTATTTCATAGTAAGGGTTTCATACTGAGTAGTTAGCATATCTATATTAGAGTCATTCAGATCAGTATTGACTTCATGTGTGCTCCTTCAAAGTCCCAAATCTCTTTAGAATTTTCACAATCTAGGATCCTAGTGTATTCATCAGGCCCTATACCACAAACTAATAGTTTCTTAGACTTATAATTTTTCTCAATCCTCCTTCTATCTATATCATTGAACTCCCTCATATTATTGATGACCATTCATGTCACATCTCCTTCTTTGACATATTTTACAAGAATATGAGGACCATCAAGAATTATGTCTATCAGTTTACTATCTTTAACAATAATGAAGTGAAACATTCTTGTTTTCCACTACCCATAGTACTATCCATTGAATCTTGATGGTCTAGTTGTAGATTGGCCTTTTTTAGGTTAGGTAGAGCATCCATTCTAACCAAGACACTTTAGGTGTGAAACTTTTAGAGTGACCAGGCTCTGATAACAAATATTGAAACACTTTGGGGTTGCTCCGAACAATAACGGACCAACTCCCTTAGAATAATTCACAGCAATCAAAAAATAGAGTGCAAGAAAACTGATTAAAGTGCATAAATGGCACAAGATTTTTAAGTGGAAACCCAAGATAGGAAAAACCACGGCTTTCCCTCAAAAGCACCAACTAAATTCACTAAAATTAAACTCCAAATTACTATCAAGATTTCAGCCTAACTCTAGGCTTCTTACACTAGTAGCAAATCTACTACAATCTCATCTTTGTAAATCTACCAGGGACTCCATCTACACTGATTAACTCTAGTTAGCTTTACACTTAGGAAACTCTACCTAAGTAACAGTCTTAACAAGAAAACACTACTCATATAGCATGAGTAGTTCTTTTACAAATGTGCAATAAAAAACACTCACTCAAACTTTAATAATATTACAAAGATTTCCACATGACCAATGCGTAAGTTGTCTTGAAAATGGATTTTTACCTACCTCTCTTTTCACTCTTCAGAATATGCTAAAACCCACTTGTTGAAGAGGAATCTCTTTCCTTTTATAGCGGGCTGATGATTAGGCCTTGAAAAATCATTAGACCAGTGTTTAGGTTAGTACAAAATAGCACAAAATAGCACCTACATATTTTTCACAAACCATGACAAAACTATGCAGAAGGCGCGTGCTACCTTGCACATCCAGGAACCTAGTCCCTCGGAGTTTAGATGCTCATAATCAAAACCACATAAAGAAAGGTTTGTGGACTTTATTTATGAGCATCTTGAACAACCTTGACTTTACATCTAGGTGATTGAGTTTTGTATTGATAGCCAAGGCCCTTACCATTTCTAAAACCTTAAATAGTTAAATTTAAATGGATCATTGATGATGTGGTCTATTGTAGAGATTTTCTAAGTTTTTTTCTCAGATGGACCTAGTCTCTTTCTAACTCTTCATTCTTCTAGAGTGCAGTCATGAGATGCTTTTAAGAATACCCTAAATTTTCTTCAAACTTTATTTAAAGTTTTGAGGCTTCTTTATTCCATTTACTATAAGAAGCATCTACTTTATTTGGTTGACATACCAAACTCAAAGTATCAGATTTTAACTTAGTAAATTGTTCTTCTATTTCAGAAATCCAAAGAGTTAAAGCAATTAACTAAAGCTCCTGATTCTCTACATTCTCTTCTAGAGAATTTTTTTTCAGTAGTTAGTTCACACACTAAATCAATCGACATATTTGATAGCTTCTTTATCTTTCTAGAGTAGTAATTATCTAATTTTTTCAATGTTAGAGATAGTTACCTTATTTTCTTCTTTATTTTCAGTGTTTTCCATGAGAGCAAACAAGGAATCAAAAGTCACTTTCTCATTCTCCACTGGTTTCATATACACATCTTCAACCTTCTCACCTTCATCCAATTTACTGGATAAATTTCCCAGAATAGCTAAGTCCTATTTTAATGCAAAATTAGCTGCAACTTTTCTTTTTGACTTTACAGGGGCCTGGTCCCTAATTTTTTGATGCTTCCAATTTTGAGATATTCCTAATGATCTATTTTGTGCATTAAATAATCCTTAGTAAAATGCTCAAGACTTCCATATTTGTAACAAACCTCCTGAGTTCCTCCCTTTCTGCTGTTACTTTCACTTCTTTGAAACTGATAACTTTTTTCCTATATCTAACAATTCTTTTTCCCAATTAGGAAACATCAGTGTATTATTATCTTGAATCAGACTTAGAATACTTCAATGCTAAAGATTTTCCCTTTTTACTTCTTTCTTTTTTTACCCTTGTTGCTTCTTGAGTTCATGAGTCTTTAGATTCCTAATAAGTTCATCCATGGTGAGATTTTTCAGGTTACTTTCCTAAGTGATAGCATCTACTTTGGTTTCCCAAGGTTTTGGTAGAATCCTCAGAATTTTTCTCACCTATTTGTACAAAGGAATTATTTCTCCCTAATAGTGCAGCTCTTTAGTAATAGAAGTAAATTTGGAATACATCTCTTGGATTGTGTGGAGGTGCCATGATAACTAATTCACTCTAGGTGTTAACCTTTTAAAGTGTTTTATATCTGATACCAATTGATGAAACACGAAAAGCTACACCACACTGTGAGGGACTAGGTCCCTTAAAGTCATTCATAGATAATCAAACAGTAAAGCACAAGAAAAAACTAAAAACTTTGTAGGAAGGTTAAAACATAAATATTTTTAATGTGGAAACCTCCTTACTCAAGAAAGGAAGAACCATGGAAAATCCTCACTAGTACATAATAATCAACTATAACCATACCCTTGATTACTTATTCCAATGAACCTAACTTTAGGTTTCACCTGCTTATAATAACTCTACTTCAAGTCTACCTTGATAACTCTGCCAAGAACTCACCTAGATAATTATTAACTCTAACTTATATAAAACTTAGGTAACTCTACCTATGCACACTCAAGAAAACAAGAAAAATTACTCTTATAACATGAGTAATTCATTTACAAATCAAGACTTAACTTAAATACACTCACTCCTTTCAGTATATACAATGATCTAGAACTTGAGAAATACTTGAGAAATTGTGTTTTTGTATCTTTCACTATTGTAATAATATGTATTCTAAGAACTCACCAATTTGAGAAGCATTTTTTTCCTTTTATAGTGGAATAAGGATTAAGGTAGAAATCTGATAAGGCCAAGTGTCCTGAAAGGTGCCCACTTACCTGTGAAGTTTGTTACATTAGAAGCCAAAATTATACAGACCTTGTGACAGTTGCATTTTTCGATGACAACCCAGGGGCCTAGTCTTTTATTCTTAGCTACTTATCATTAGAACAAAATATAATATAGATATTGATGGATTTGATAGAGCTGTATATGGTGGATTTTGATCATATCTTAGGGATGGACTGACTTAATTTTTGCTATGCATTTTTGGATTGTAGCACCCAAAATCTCAGTTTCCATTTCCCTAATAAACCAGTAATTGAATAGGAGGGAAGTTCTTTAATGCCTAAAGGGAGGTTCATATCCTATCTTAGAGCTGAGACATTGATTTCAAAATGGTGTCTGTAGAACCTATTTTTGGTTAAGGATTCTTACTCTGAAAGTCCTTACTTGCAATCTGTCTTTGGGGTTAGTGAGTTTCCTAGAGTGTTTCCTGATGATCTTCTTGGAATTTCTCACAATAAGGAAATAGATTTTGAAAATTTTTTTTGGCTCATCCTTTTTTCATTCCTCCTTATAGAATGGTTGCAGCTAAATTGAAGTATCTAAAGGAGAAATTAAAAAATCTTCTTGATAAGGGCTTCATTCATCCTAATATTTCCCGTGGGGTACTCCTGTGTTTTTTGTCCATAATAAAGACTGGTCTCTTTGGATGTGTATAGATTATTGTTAGATGAATAAGATTTAAGTAAATAATAAGTACCCTCTTCCTAGGATTTATGATCTTTTCAACCAGCTTCAGGGTGCTAGCTGCTTCTTTGATATTGATTTTAATTTTAGTTAACATAAGTTTTAAATTAGGGAGGTTGACATTCCCAAGACTTCTTTTGAACCCGATATGGTCCTTATGAGGTTTTGGTTATGTCATTTGGGTTGACCAATGCTCAGACTGCATTCATAGATCTTATGACTCTGGCTTTTAGGTAGTTTTTGGATTTATTTGTCGTAGTTTTCATTTATAATATATTGTCGTATTCCAAGAGTGAGAATGATCATGTTAATTACCTCTGAATTGTATTGCATGCCCTTAAGGATCACATGTTATATCCCAAATTTTCTTAGTTTGAGTTTGGCTAAATCTTGTGACATTTCTTGGGCATGTCATTTCAATTGAGCAGAACAAGGTGGATCCACAGAAAGTTAAGGCAATTAAGAAATGGAATAGACCCACGAATCCAACTGACATTAGGAGATTTTTGGGCCTGGGTAGGTATTATAAGAGGTTTGTGGAGAGTTTCTCATATATTATTACTCCGATAATGAAATTAACTCTGAAAAAGGTAATTATTTTATGGTTCGATGCTTGTGAGGGTAGTTTTGATAAGTTGAAAGATAAGTTGACTTTTGTGCCAATTTTACCCTTCTGGAGGGTATTGATTGTTTTGTTGTGCTTTGTGATGCATCCCATGTGGGACTGGGCTATGTGCGGATGTGACATGCTTAGTTTAACGCCCCGAATCTTGTACCCAGAATGCTACAAAGTGATCATGACCCCAAAGGACCACAAGCTAACCCATGACTGATATATGTACCTGTATACTGCATAATATACTATATGATTGCGGAAACATGAACTGATAGGCCATAAGGTTCAAGACTGTAACATAAATGATAAAGATATAACATTTGAATGGTGTATGGAATAGCCAAAATATAACTGAAATAACATGATAGTCTAAACATGATAGTCTGGAAAACCTTTAACTGACTGAACTGTCTGAATAAGGAGTTGATGGAACATGTCCCCAACAAACTCCAACTAATAAATTACTTAATGAGATAATAAATAAATAATCATGTCCTCAAGAGATGAGGACTCACTGCTAACTCTGACTACTGAGACTAGAATGCTACTGATGCTCTGGAGCTTGTGCTTCTAAACCTATGGTATGAGACACCATAGCGCAAATGCATCAGTACTTTAAATGTACTGGTATGCATGAAAGGTAGGCTAAATGCATGGGGTTCAATTGAATGAACAATACTGGCTAACTGACTACTATGAACATGAGAATACATGCATAAATACGTTGTAACTATATCTGAGATCATGATAACATGAATTTACTGATAACTAATATGACTAATAATTGAATTCTGATGACTGATAGAACTGATGACATGAGTGACTGTATCTAACAGTCCTAAATCTGATGAAACTTGTTGTGTTCTTTATTGTATCTAAGTTGACTGTATCTGACAATCCTGAATTCTATAGAACTATCTGAGATCTATTACTGAGACTGAATAACTATATCTGACAGTCCTAATTCTGTAACTAAAACTGTGGGAAGTAGTTATCTAACCAACATGCCCCAAATACACCATTATGGCTGAGTTGGGGTCCAATCGATAACCCCAATTGGAAGGGTGTCAATACCGCTCTATTGGTAAGGACAAGTTGTGAGTGACCCTGCTATGACAGTGTTCCCAAAAGAGAATAGTGGGGCCCTCATCTGACAATGCTTGTCTACCTCATCAACCCTCATCTGACGGTGTTGATATCTCAAACAATGTTGGCTACATAGTTCTAGAATGCAAGGATGACTTCTAAGAATTACACCCTCATCTGACAGTGTATGTTCCCATCCTTGGGTTCACTCGATGCTAATTTCTACTCCCATATGAATAGACACTAAATATGGATTACTAACCTGAACAGGACTGAATTACTGAGTTTCGTTGACTGACAGAATAATACTGAGATTACTGTATTACAGAGTTTTCCTGAGTCATATGACTGGATGAGTTCTATGGATCATTTCTTGACTGAGGATATAGTGAAAACATGACACTAAAGCTAGTTACACAACTATTTTTTTTGTGTACAAGTACCCCCAGGACTTGATGGAAGGAAATTGACAAGGTAACATTCTAGAATACATGACTAAAATCAACAATATATAATCCATTGACTAAGACATTTCATCAAACACTTGACATACATAACTTATACATGAATGGGTATTTCATAATATCATACTATTATGGCATTTTTTATTCATATAGGCATTCAATCAAACATGTGGTGAGCATGCTTTGGTTATACAATCATCAACAAGTAATAATCAAGGATACATCGATCAATTTGTAAATTGAAGGGGGATTATCATGATTATTATTCAAATCATCACATACTAGGGTCAATCATTGGAATATGTAATTTAAAACATGAATCAAAACCACACAACATCATGAACATTAATTTTAATTCAATTTAAATCATGAACATTCACAAATACTCAAATCTTGGATTTTGAAAAGACATTCTTGAGCTTCATAGATGAGAGAGATCAATGAATCAACACATGACATACTTTTGTTCTTGATTTAGCAAATATTGACGGAGATACTTTCTTGAAATTGAATCCCCAATTGAAACCCTAGATTGTTCGTAAGAGAAAACTAAGAGAAACTAGTATATTTTAGGTTCTAAATAGTTGAATCCCATGTTAAAAGGCTTAAATAGGGGTGAGAAATTGACCATTTTAACCTTGTATGCATCTTTTAATTTCATTGAAATCTTCCCAAATTGGACCCCTGGCACGACACGGCGCTATCGCGCCGTGTCACTGGAATTTGACAACTTGGAAATTGAGGGATGGCGCGACGCGGAACCATCGTGTTGCAACTTCATTTGCGACCTGGAAGTTTGGCGCGATGCGCCACTATCGTGGACCCCTACTAAAGTTTTACAATTTCCATTTTCTCCTGTGGTACGACGCGCCACTGACTAATATGGCGCTGTTTTACGATGGGAACTTGAAATAGTCATAACTTCTTACCCGATTATCGGATTAAGGCAAATTTTATATCTAAGGAAAGCTTATTGAAAATCTTGAAAATTCCTCATAGAAAAAACATCATTCAATTTAGAAGCTAACAATTGACATTCTTGGGACAAAAAATTTAGTTAGGAACCTTTGGGGTATTATAATATCTCCCCCATAGGAACATTCGTCCTCGAATGAGACTGACTAAGAGAGGAGAAATGATAATTCGAAGTACACACTAAACATGAACAATGAAACATGACTGAAATAACTGACATTTTACAGATTCATACTGAACATTCATATCTGATGCATGATTTCATGATTGAGAGTATTGATAAGATGATCACACATATCTGATGCGTGAATACATAATGAAACTGATTACATGATTGAGATTTTTAATAACTGAGTCTACTCACAAGGTGAATGCATGTCTGATGCATGAATACATGACTAATTTGATGCATGAACGTATAATTGAATATGCAATGGTACTTAGTACCCAGTTTAAAAATGGAATCCTGAGCATGAGGTTGATATCAAGTTGTAACTGAAATCTGGACATGAAAACTGAAAAGCTTAAGGAGAACTATTACCGTGAGCTAGATCTGATTTAGTGGACAAGAGATAAGGATACATGGTACGCATGTCTGCTTCCCAAGTAGCTCCCTCAACGGACTGATTTTTCCAAAGAACTTTGACTAGAGGGACTTCTTTGTTCCTCAGTCTATGAGTATGATAGTATAGAATTTTGACTGGAATCTCTTCATAAGAGAGGCTGTTCTGAATATCTATGCTCTGAATAAGGACTACAGCCGTTGGGTCACCTATGCACTTCTTGAGAAAAGAGACATGAAAGACTGGATGAACTGAGGATAGATCTGAAGGCAATTCGAGCTCATAAGCTACCTTGCCGAAGCGACTGAGAATTTTGAAGGGACCGATATATCGGGGACTGAGCTTTCCCTTCTTGCCGAACCTCTTCACTCCCTTAATGGGAGAGATATTTTGATAGACATAGTCATAAATCTAGAACTCGAGATCCTTTATACACACATCTACATAAGACTTCTTTCGGCTCTGAGCAGCCCAGAGTATTTCTCATATCAACTGGACTTTCTCTAAGGCATCAAATACTAAGTCAGTCCATATAACTGAGGCCTCACTAACTTCGAACCAACCGATTAGAGATCTGTACCTCCTACCATAGAGAGCTTCGAATGGAGCTATTTGAATACTGGAATGATAGCTATTATTGTATGGAAACTCAATCAAAGGAAAGTGGTCATCCCAACTACCCTTTGAAATCAATTGCACACGCCCTTAGCTTATCTTCTAGGGTATGAATGGTCCTTTATGCTTAACCATCTGTCTGTGGATGAAAGGTTGTACTGAGATGAATTTGGGTAACAAGAACCTTTTGGAATGCATTCTAGAAATAAGAGGTGAACTGGGTACCTCTGTCTGAGATAATAGATAATGGAACACCGTGCAATCTAACCAACTCTCTAATGTAGAGTTTGGTGTAATCCTCAGCTAAATAAGAGGTATGAACTGGGAGGAAGTGAGTTGACTTGGTTATCCTGTCTACAACGACCCAGACTGAATTATGTTGACGGCGAGTTCGAGGCAAACCCTTCACGAAGTCCATGTTCACTTCTTCCCACTTCTAAGTAGGAATAATGAACTCTTGCATAGGTCCACTAGGCTTCTGATTCTCTATCTTAACCTGTTGAGATATAGAGAACTTAGCAAACAAACTCTGCAACATCCCTCTTTATACCACTCCACCAACAGATCTCCCGTAAGTCGCGGTACATCTTTGTGGCCCATGGATGAATAGAGTAGCGCGCACCATGTGCTTTTGCATGAATTCGCTTCCTTAAGTCATCTACATCTAGAACACACAAATGACCCTGACAACACAGAACACCTTTTCCCTCTTAAGGGAAAACCTCCACTTTCTGATCTGTAACTGACTCTTTCAACTTGACTAAACTGGGATCTCTATCTTGCTTTTCTTTCACCTCTGAAATGAGAGATGATTCTTGTAACGACCCAAAATAACCTTCCAGGACGTCACACGGTTTTTAGCGCTACAAGTAACCCCAAGATAACCCTTTGAGCCTATTACTTCTTATAATAACTCATTCAAGAAGGAATACATAAAACATTGGCACTATCATAACAAATAAAAGAAATACAAAGGTAATACTCGGTCAAAACAACCACAAAACTGGAAATCTAAACACAACCACAATCTGATAATAAGTTTGACAAAGCCTCTACTACTCCATTAACTAGAGAGTCATTGGGATAGGTCCCCAACTAACTCAAACTGGACTGAAAGTAATAAACATCACCACTCAAGTTGATCCCTTTGGGACCTCCCCCATTCACGACCTTGTTACACAATCCCATTTAAGCCAAATTAAAGCAATTAGCACATAACCCATTAAATTATTCAAGGATTCATTCATTTAGGAATTTGCAAGTGGTATCGCCATACCGACTATAGCTTGGAAGGGCATGTCATTTAGCCAAACCCAACAATCCTCCAAAAGAACTCTAACCCAATCAACAAATGGGCCTCCAAAGTTCCAAGTTGGAACCAAACCACTTAGCCGATGGGACTCTAACCCAAATAGCCAAAGGAATTCAAAGTTCCAAGTAAGACCAAATCATTCGGCCAAAGGGACTCTAACCTAGTTAGCCAATAGGACTCCGAAATTTTCTATTTAAAACCATTTATTTTTCAATAGCCTTTCTTAATATTCAAAGGTTCCCAAAATAGTTCAATTTGCATATTTTTCATATTCAAAACCAATTTCACAATACGGGGATGGGGTCATTACCACTTCAATTGTCGATAATCACAAATTAGGGAAATCACAATTCCCTAGTGTATTCACCGTACCTATGCACCCACACATTCAAAACCATAAATAAATCATGAACGATCACATGTAAACCATGGGAAACATTGTAAAGAAAAAAACATTCAAAACCCTCAATCATATACCAAAAACTACATCAAAACCATGTGAATAACTATTTAAAACACATACTTTTACAAAATAATAGTTCAGGAAGAGTAACATCCCTTCGACACACCCAAATTTGAATAAAATTTGGAGCTTGGAACATGGAAAATGAATGTATGATGAAATCCTTTTGCTTTCTTGGGATTTTGAGTTTGAAAGTGTTATTGAGGAATATGATCGCTTAAAACTTAAAGGAATAGGCTATATTAAGATTGAGGGTCATACATAGATGAAAAGACCCCAATACCCCTCATCCCAAGTAAATAAAACAAAAACTACACAAATTTTACATATTGGCATGGAACGGACCTTATCGCAGAGGCTAACCTACCTGTCACACTACCTATTGTGGAGGCTAGCCTCCATGACATCTTGGCTATCCCAGATTGTAGCCTCCGTGACACGGGGATATCACGGAGCCTCAATACCTTCGGGGTCCAAAATCACCCCAAACCCCATCCAAAAATTCCAAAACTCTCCCAACACACCCCAATAACATATCTAAACATAATTCAAGTCAAAAATTGATGTTTCAAACACAGCAAGGCCAAAAATAAAATTCTTGAAATTTTGAGGGTGATACATTACTCACCCCCCCTCCCAAGGATCTTTTATCCCCGAATGGTGATCTAGGAAATTTTTCACACAAGAATTGAAATATTACACTAGAATAAAATGAGAAACTTAGAAAGTAACAAAAGGAAAATAAAACACATACGTTAAAAACTATTATCCAAAATGGGAAAAACGAACAGATACTTGGAATTTATACCTCTTTGGCTTCCCAAGTAGCTTCCTCAATCTTTTAGTTCCTCCATAGAACCTTCACCGATGCCACATTCTCCTTCTTTACAATGGAATCACTCCCTTCACGGGAGACACCTTGAAGAACACCCAATCTCAAATATAGAATTCCAACTCTCTTCGTCTCATGTTTGCATAGGACTTTTGGTTACTTTAGGCGGTCTTAAGTCTATCCAAAATCACCTTTACCTTCTCCATAACATGATGAACCAAGTCAAGACCAAATAATATAGCCTCACAAACCTTAAACCACCTAATAGGAGATCTATACCTCCTACTATACAAAGCCTCAATTGGAGACATGCCAATACTAGCATGGTAGCTGTTGTTTTAAGTGAATTTAATGAGGGGCAAATGATCAACCAAATTACCACCAAAGTTTATCACACAAGCCCAAAGTATATCTTCTAATGTCTGAATAGTCATTTCCATTTATGCATCTATCTACGGGTGAAAAGCGGTACTAAAGTTTACCTTAGTGCCCAAACCTCCCTAAAATGAATGCAAACAATGCAACTAGAACAGAGTATCACAAGCATAAATTCTAGAAACTAGTACAGCATCCAACTTCAAGATCTCCTGAATGTAAAGATTAGAATGATCATCAGCCAAATATTTAGTCTTTACAGGCAAGAAGTGAGAGGACTTAGTCATCTTATTCACAATTACCTAAATTGAATCAAATCGACTATGAGGCTGTGGATGACTGGTAACAAAATCCATATTAATCACTTCCTATTTATACACGAGCAATTAAATATCTTGGGACAACCCACTGGGCCTTAAGTAGTTTACCTTCACTTGATGAACACCATGCACTTACCCATAAAATTTGCCACATCTCACTTCTTATTACCCCACTAATAAATCTCCTTCAATCCATGATATATCTTCATCGAACCCAAATGAATCGTATACCATGACTCATTAGCCTTGGACAGAGTTCTTCCTTGCAACCCATCCACATCAAGAACACATAACCTCTCTTGGTAACTTAAAATATAATCATCACCACTCTCAAAAGCCATAACTTTTGTTGGCCCACATCATCCTTGATCTGCATTAAGAAAGGCTCCAGAACCTATTTCTCCTTTACCTCATCACCAAAAGAAGACTTTACCACCTCTAGGACAAACATATCTTCATCTTTAGAATCCAGAAGAAGAACTCCAAGGTTATCCAAATGGTGAATGTCCTTATCCAATCTATGCTTCTCTTTATCCACATGGGATAGACTCCCTATAGATAACCTACTAAGAGAATCAACAAAAACTTAGCTTTACCTGGGTGATAATGGAGACTCATATCATAGCCCTTGAGCAACTCAAGCCATCTTTTTTGCCTAAGATTCAACTTATTTTGAGTGAACAGATATTGTAGGCTCTTATGATTAGAATAAATGTCAATATGAACTCTATATAAATAATCTCACCAAATCCATAATGTGAACACCACAGTCATCAACTCCAAGTCATGAGTCGGATAATTCTTTTCATAAAGTTTTAACTACCCGAAAGCATAGGCAACCACCTTACCATGTTGTATCAAAACACAATCAAGTCCTACACGGGACATATCATAATAAAACATGAATCCATTAGTACCATCAGTTAGGGTCAAGACTGGAGCCGAAGTTAACTTATCCTTTAACTTCGCAAAACTACCCTAACAAGTATTCGACCATAAAATTTTTACCTTTTGGGTAGTTAAACTAGTCTATGAGGAAGTTGTTGGATCGATAGGGGTTTCACTACACAGTGAAGGACCTAGTCCATCAAATTCAATCATAGGAAAAGAGGTAATAAATTAACTAAGAATACAAAAATAGTGCAGAAAACTTAAAAACATAAGATTTAACATGGAACCCCCATGCTAAAGGGAGGAAAAACCATGACTTTCCCTCATAAGCACCTCAAAAATCCACTATAATCAACCTCTTGATTACAAACTAGATTTCATCCTAACTCTAGGCTCCTCCTGCTTGTAGTAACTCTACTACAGCCTAACCTAGTCAACTCTACCAATACTCCCTCAAAATCTAATTAACTCTAACCAGTTTTGGATATAGGCAACTCTACCTAAGCACTCTCAAAGCCAAAACAAAAGTTCATTACTCTTTTAGACTGGGTAATTTATTTACAGACTTAAACTGGACTCAAGAACATTTATTATTTTAGTGAATAAGAAAATAAGAACTTAAGTAGAGCAGAAATTGAGTGTTTACCTCCCTTTCACTCTTTAGCTCTCCAATTTTAAGTATGCAAAAACTACTTGATAAAGAAGCATCCTTTCCCTTTTATAGATAAGTGATGAATATGGTTCAAAAATAATTAGACACTCAATCAAAGAAAATAAGGTAGTAAATAAACCATGAATACTAAATAGTGCAGGAAACTTAAATAACATAAGATTTAACGTGGAAACCCCTTGCTTAGTGGAGAAAAACCATGGCTTGCCCTTATAAGCACCTCAGAAATCAACTATAATAAACCTCTTGATTATAGACTCAATTTTAACCTAACTCTAGGATCTTCCTAATTTTAGTAACTCTACTACAGCCTTACCTTGACAACTCTGCCAAGACTCTCTCAAAAATTGATCAACTCTAACCACTTTTGGACTTAGGCAACTCTACTAAAGCACTCTAAAAGCCAAAATAAAAGTTAATTACTCTTATCGACTGAGTAATTCATTAACAGACTCAAACTGTACTCCAAAACTTTTACTATTTTAGCACATAAGAAAATAAAAACTTTAGCAGTGTAGAAATTAAGTGTTTGTGTCCCTTTTACTCTACAGCTCTTTGATTTTGAGTATGCAAAAAACTACTTGTCCTTTTCCTTTTATAGATTAGTGATAAATAAGGTTGAAATATAATTTGACCAAGTGTCCTCAATAGTACAAGAAGGAGTTGCACATTTTACTACACTAAAGGACTAAACTGTGCAAACACATGCCAACTGTACTATACCATTGGACATCCAGGAACCTGGTCCATTGTAGTCATCTGATCATCATCAAAACAAGATACAATAATTTTACCCCTTTTGATGATGACAAACCAACCATACAGTTTTGAGCATCAATGCTCATGCTTCATTTATGATATTTAATCAGGGTGATTGCCACTACTAAAGATAAATGTCCCCCCTATCATCATGCTTCTACAATAATACAACATAAGGACTTGGTCTCTTACTATCAATTTCTATCCAACATCAATCTCTTCCCCCTATCATCATGCACCATTGATTATTAGGTGCATTTCTATACTTCTCCCTATAACTATGCCTCATGACTCAAACATATTATCATACATGTGTTGCACTTGGTACCCGGTTCTTAATACTTAAAGTCAGTATTCCCTCTTTTAGCATCATTGAAAGGGAATAATAGTAAACCAAGAGTAATGATAAGCACAAGTTAGTTAACTCATGGACACTAGGAAACACTAACTTGAAGAACAACTTTAAAATAAAGAAAATAAATGAGGAACACAAGTATAAATTCATTCATTATTATCACCATTATAATACACCAAAAAAATATCAAATGATTTGTAAGGGAGACAATAAAGATTAACATAGAAAAATGACACACTAGGACTCAGGTAGAAGGGGGCTTAAGAGAGAGTGATTTTATCAACATGTCCATTCTAGCAGCCTCAAAAACATGAGTATCCAATAATTGTTTAGTTATGGTTTTCTCTTTAGCATTCAACCCTAGAACCTCACTAGTTAATTTGCAACTTTGCCCTTGAGTTTTGTATTTTCTGCTGCAATTTCATCAGTGGCACAAGGTCCCTCTAAGGACAACTTTAGATTCTATAATTTGAGGAGCATTATTTCAGTGTTCTTTGCTGCTAACACAGTCCTTAACTCCTCTATTTCTTTTATTAATCTTTCTTGAGTAGCTAAAAGTTTTGATACTTAGGACATAGTTCCCACTTTTTCTTCAATGCATTGATTCTCCACCAAGGTTGTCATATTGAACTTTTGTTTGACTATTCCAGGAGTTCCCTTTGTCCTAATTACTCAAATATTCTTAAATACTTTGTTTATAAAGTACCAATATGGCATCCTGTATTTCCCTTCTTTCTCATAAATCACGTTTCTCATGTGCTCAATCATGATAGCAAGTAAGCTTATCAATTAAAATTTAATCAAACATTATATTAATAACAAGTCAACAACAGATAATGGTCCTCTTTTTTTATCTAGGCTAGAGAACCTTATACACAAATTTGAATACCAAAAAGAACTCACTAGTAAGGAATTTCTTAACCCCAGCTATCGAAGTCCAACCCACTTTTGAGGCTTCAATTATGAACTCAGTTGTAGGTTGTTGCTTCACAAAAGTCCTTACACCCAAAATAGGTACATTCAAAATTCCTCTCAAGGTTTCCTTATCCAGTGTTATTTCTTTTCCTTGCACTTGTGCAGATAGACTCAATCCATCTTCTGAGAAATACTTAAGTAATAAAATTCTCTAAATTTATTTTCAAAAATGTATGGTGCTGCTTCTTAAAATAAATGTAACCATGCTTTGTTCCTGACATATTATACCAACTCCGCCATCCCAAGTTTCTCATAGATCTTGGGATTAAACACTCTCCCTGGAAAGACCTTTTGAGTTTTCAGGTTTCCAATCCTTCTTTCTTTAAATATGTCTTTATTTTTCTCCTCTCTTTTTATTCTTTGGGGATTATTACTTGGCTCTTTCTTTTTATCAGTTTTTCTCTTCTTGTGACTAGGTCTCTTAGAGACTTTCTTTCTTTTGATAGAAATATATTTCTTCTCTTTTCTTGTTCGGTTGTTGGACTTTGAACTGGATGACCTGGTCCTATCATCAATATATACCTCCTCTTTTATTTCCTTAGTTGCAGTAGCAACCTCTAGATCAATGTTCTTCCCTCCTTTAAGCTGTATAACATAAATATTTTATTTGTCCTCTGCTATAGCAATTTTCTTAAGCCTTCTACTTTTTATATTTGAAGGCTTATTTTCTTTTGTAGAATCTTCTAGCAATTTCATTTCTAACCCCCTACTAGAAAAAAATTTGTTAACTTGTACACCAGTGTCAATCATTTTCCCTTTTTATTTACAGTCCCTAAATTTATTAATTTTCCAAATTAGAGGTTGTTCAGCCTCATCCTCTTCATTTTCCTCTTTTGAAGGTAACATAAACTCCCCATCTTTTGTTAAATCATTCTTTTCTCCTATCATTTTCAGCTCTGCACATACTAAACTTTCCTTGGGAGCATAAGCAATTAGAAGTAAGTTATCAGCCACCAAGTTTACGATGCTAAGTGTATTAGAATTTTCTATATAAACTCTTTCATCACATAATTCGGCAAAGATAGGGTTAGAATCAGAAGGGGTAGGGGAACCAGGTACTGGTAAGTTCTTTGACATTTCAGTACCTTCCAATTTTTTAGAGTGAACAGAGATTTGTGTAATATTAGAGGATTTTAGTTCCTTTGATGATGGGGAATTTCTAATTGAGAAGTTTCTTGTTCAATTTATGAGTCAGATCCTTAATTTAGATAAACTTTTAAAGCTAACTCAGGGAGATCTTTGATGGACGCAGGATTTACATCAGGAACATTTAAACTCCGGATTTAAGGAATTTTAGTTAAGGGTGTGTTAGGTAACATACTTTGTGATTCTTGAGGAGTATCAAAAGATAATTCCTTCATGGGTGTAACACCCCATATTTTTAGTAATAAATCAAAACATCGTTCCTACGTGTATAAATTAAAATAACATAATTTAAATTTGAATACATGTGCATGATTATTATCCTAGTGCGAAGAGTTCTTATGAGGTGATAAAATGTCCATACGAATCACTTAGAGCAAAGTTGTGCTAAGAGCCTTTTATTTGGCCAAATTTTGGAATTTTATTCTGTAAGGGTCAGATTTGAATGTGTAGATTTTAACATATATGGAATTTTACATTTTAAAACCTACCAAATTATAGATAATTGAATTAGCTTTCCAATGATACAAATTTCTCCTTAATCTGATATCTGAGCAAAAAGTTATGACCATTTTCGTGAGAAATAGCAAGTGTAACACCCCATGCTTTCAACACTCAAATATTGCATCCAAAATTACCTTTGGAACCATCATTTTGATTTTAGAATAGGTTTACCTATTATGGGTTGAGTTGGGGTGTTTTTAGGCCTTTAAATGGGTGTGCTTCGCCAAATAGACCCTCCACTAAGGCCTTGTATCGCATGACAAATGCCAATAGCCACTGGATGGTCTTGTCTTTTGGTATGAACCACCCAGCCTGGGGTGTGCTTTTGGCATGCGCTTCCCACCCTAAGGTGTTCTTTGGTTGTACGCTACCCAGGAAAAGCCAAATGCCAAAATTGCTAGGTTATGTTCAAATTCCAACCTCTAAGATTCAAGTATCTAGGCTCCCAGTTCAAGTTTTTTTTCAAGGATTCAAGTAATTGAGGTTGTGGGGTATTCATCAATGTGTTCCTTTCACCTATTTAGCCCAAAAGACTTCTTTTTGGTTCAAGTATGGTTTTTACTCTAATTCATGATCATCTTCCATGTAAATTATAAAAATAATCCATGTTTCCTCCTTTTTTCGTATTCAAGTTATGCTAATAGTTTATCCCATGTGAATTATGTTCCTACATGTTGAAATGCCAAAACCCTAGGTTATTTTTAGTTTGCATCATGTCAAATTCTCAAATTATTCTTTAAACTATATAAACATGATATTTTTCCAAGGTTAACTCTTTCCCATGTTTACATTTAGAATTTTATCAGACTATTGAAATATCTCATATTTTGGTCTTTGAATTATGATTTTACATCACTGTTTTAAGTGTTGTTATCAATGTTTTGTGATAATTCAGTGGTAGCGACTTATGAACACTCGATACCTACCTATTTATTATGTTTTAGACCTTTCAAGTGATGAGTCAGTCTACTCATGATTTTATTGTTAAACTTAGTTTTCTATGATTATGTTGAGCATTATAAATATACATGTTTATAATTACTTAAAAAAATTTATGCACTATTGTTTTCAAAATACCATAACCCAAGCTTATCGGTTATCAGTACATGCAACCGTTAGTATTTTAGTGTCTTTCTATTGGGATTAGGATTTAGCACTAAGTGGGAATTGTGGGTTCAGCGCATCCTACTTTCCCAGAAACTATGTGCCACAGTAGGTTTATAGGCCTCACCAGAGAGTGTTTCCCCTTGCCCAATATAAGCTTAGTTTAGTAATCACTCTAGTACATGTTCTACTCTGATGGCAAAGAAAGAACAACCCTTCTCAATATGGGTCAGACGTTAGACTCCACGATAGCTCACATGGTTTATGTTAGTTACATGAATGCTCCCACAATTTCAGTCATTATTTAGTTTATCTCAGTTCAGGTTTGCTTAACCAAGTAATTAGATTTCAGTAATTATACAGTTAGTTTTACAGATTATTCATGTTATTCAGATCATGTTAGTACATGCTATACTTGGTCTTGCATTCTCAGTTTTACATGTTCATGTTTTCATACTCAGTATCCATACATGATCATCAGTTGAGTTTTACAACATGTTCAACTTTAAATGAGGTTTACATACAATATTCATTTTTCTACCGCTTCCCAGCTTACAGAATTTTTTTCAGCTTATGAGGTTATGAATTTCACTATGACTTACCTCTTTCATGTATAATAATGTTTTAAATGCATATCCTTATTTTCAAAGCATGTTTTTAAATAATTTCATGATTTAGTGCATATCTTTATATACTCAGTACATTCCAACATACTGACCACATATATGTGTTTGTGGCTACATTTTTTCATAATGTAGGTACCAGATATAGTCCACATACCAGGGTCAGACAGTTTCCAGTATTCAGCCAATAGGAGATGAGTTCTCTTATTTTGAGAACTCTAGTCCATTGCAATTCATGTGTTGTATTTTTATTATTTATAATTTCATTTAATAGTGGTAATTGGAGGCATTTCCTAGCTATCTATAGTCAGTATAGTAGAGGCTTCATAGATAGTCAATCAGAATCATGATATGTAATTCCAATCATTCTTTAGTTTTACCATGATATAAATATTATCAGTATTACATTCATTCAGATTTTCTCATGATTATGCTTCCGCTCAGCAAATTCAGCTTTTATTTACATTATAAATTAGTTTCTCACATCGTATGCCAGTACATGGGTTAGCTTAAGATCGTTTATGGTTCTAAGAACCGTGTTATGATCAGGGGGTAGTCTTGGGTATTGACAAACTTAGTATTAGAGAACAAGGTTTAAGTTCCCTAGGGTGTCTATGAAGTCGTGTCTAGTAAAGTCTTATAGAATAGTATAAAGATGTTTGTATTTTTCTTCGAGAGGCTACCAAGAATTTAGGAAATGTTTTCCTTCTTTTATATATCAGATCATACAGTATAAGTATTCTCAAAGAAAATTATGTAGATTCTTACTTTAGTCTATTCATGTCAACTCTGTCTTAGTTTTTTGATGTAACAGAAATAGTCAAGCTTAAATCCTCACAAATAGAGTTTTTTCAGACAGCCCCTACAGACAGTTATGGGATTATATATGGGATAAAAAAGAATTCCACTAGTGCCTTTATGTTCCAAATATGAAAGATTTTATTCATGGTCATAAAAAAATCATGCGTTGAGCCAATGTCAAATATGCCCTCAAATCCCTTCTCAGAATCCTATCACAACATAGATCTAAAGTTAGAAGCATGAACCCAAAAGTTTAGCAGCAGTAAATTAGGGATAGAATTTAGATATATTTAGTCAATTATGTATCCATGGGGCTAGTTGTATGAAAGGTAAATCAGTAGTATTGAAATAGTGTATGCAAAAATTTAAGTAGTCTTGAAATAGTGTATGCAAAAATTTAAGTTTATTGATTTAAAGTTAAGTATGATGGCGTGGTTATGATCTACAGGTGTACCCAAGGTGATATGGGATTGTATTATTTCTATGTTTTAATAGTGTATGTGCTTATATAGTATCCTTGAGTTTGTTAAGTGTTAATGAGGCTATGTAGTATATGATATTCTTACCCGTTAGCTATGGGTTATAGGTTGATGATGTTGGGTATGATGGTGTAATGGTAATTCTCATGGTTTAAATGAAAAATATAAGTTTAGAGATGTGATATTAGTAAGATATGAAGGAAAGAGGCAGATTATGTGTTTAGTGAGGCATGTATGTTGTCAAGAATGGTGTAAATATGTGATGATGATTGCTGAAGCTAAAGAAAGCTAAGGGTAAAAGGGGTGTTCAAGAATTAAGTTAGTATAGTTGTTTAAAAGATTGGGAATATCCATGTTAAGTGTTAGAATCTAAGTCTGAATCATGGATGATTGAGATAATAGATAGAAGAATTAAAGTTATAGAAGGGGAAAAATTATGGTATGGTGATACTCATAAAGATTCTAAATTAGTAAGTGTTCAAGTTATTATATGATTCGAGTAGTGCTATAAAAAGTTAAGAGTTATATCTCAGAAGAAAGTACTAGCAGCGGGTTTTACACTTTCCGATGTAGTGTTTTAGGGTGATTTTATTATATGTGTATTGTTATATCTTGGACTATAGAGTGAAGTGGTTGCAGTTCAGTTCAAAGTTTATTAAAGGGGCCCACGGACTTATAGTGATGGCTTAAAGCTAAGGGGGGATGATAGAACAAGGAACTAAGTTAGGTTCTCAGATTCTAGTAATGATTCTAGTGTACTATAGAAAATTTTTTGGGGGGAAGATGCCTAAACCATTCTTATCCCGATATAATTTTTTGGTACTTAAGTCATCACAACATCTACTCAAGCCTTACAAGTCAGCTCCATGATCATAGCTCATATTCATGTATTTGCCATAAAATTATGTATGCTCTCTGCTTCTAATATGAGGAGTTCCGGTTCACTCAGCAGTACAAATCATATTCCATGAATTCATGAACTCCAAACTCAAGTCATGCAGCTCATGACTTATGTACTCATGCTTTATAATATGATCAGTTCCAGGAACTCATGTTACACCTTTAATGATCAGTGAAATTTAGATTATGTCATGTATGTCTTTATTTTACATCTCTTTACATAATCCATGTCGTAGATACCCTATTCCTCAGGAGTCAGTTAAGTGTCAAAGTTATGTATAAGTATTATTTCATGCTTTAGGTCTTCATGTTCTAACTTTCCAGTGGCATCTGTAAAGATAGCAGTGCTAAAGATATATGACCTATGATTTTCATGGGAGAGAGTAAATATTTCTTATTAAGGAAAAGATTGTTGTATGCTTGCTTTGTCAAGGGATATAGTGTGAAGAAAGAGTAAAGAAACACTTTTAGTATATGTCACAGTTAGTTGAGAATTCTATGTGTGTCTTCATAGGATAATGCGTGGGAGTTGTTATTGACAGAAATATTATAGAATATGAGAACATTTCCTAGAGGTGTGGTTGAATATAAGTTCATATGTAGTTATAACGATAGTCTTGAATATTATATCAGCATTAAGTGGATGAATGCATAGTGCGCTAGTGAATTCACCGTAAGAGGTTGAAGTTAGTTTTTGAAGTGGTAATGAGTATTAATCTTTAGATGAGAGCTCTAAAATACATAGGATATTGAATTCGTGTCTTAGACTTGTTCTATGGTGTTATGTATGGTACCTTGGAATTTTGAGTTAGGCTTGAACATGGTAAGAGTATGTAGCTTAACTTAGACTTTGGCCGGAGTAGTTATATGTACACATACAGGTATGTGAGAATTTTAAATTTCATCAAATGAGTATGGCATTTAAGGTGAAAATTATAGTTAAGGGAGTATTTTAGAAGTGTGGCTAATCTCGAAAGATAGAAGTTGCATTTCTTAAGGCCTAGTAATTCTATCCTAACTTATGTTTTATAGGCCTATGTTCCATATTGCAAAGTTATAGCCATATTGAGATTTCTCATTCAGATATCTTATTTAGATTATGCCCAAGAATTATTTTATCCCTAATGTTATTAGAACTTCTTAACAAGAGTGTTAAAGAAATACTCTAATTGAGTATGAACTTTCAGTGTGAGTTAGTCTATATTGCTAGCAATTCAGTTTAGCACTCAGACACATAAGCTCCAATAGATTTCAATCTTTCCATCTCATCTTACTATCTACAGTTTAATGAATGTGGCTATTTGATGAGGTAATTCATTCACGTCCATGCAAGTTGTGCTTTCAGTTCAGTCCATGCATCATGTCTCCAATTTAAATATTTAGTCATGATTCAGTTCATAAGTGTTCAGTCAATGACCTCAGTTTTCTAAGTATCCTAGCTCAAACATTTTAATACCCCTTGTACGACCTTAGTCTTATTATCTCATGATTCGTATTTATATAATGTACTTGGTGATGCCTTGAAGCCCTTTTTCTTTTGATTCCTATACATGTTTTGTTGAGGGACAATTCCTAATGAGAAGTTATGAACTTTATTCTATCCTCAGTAACTCTTGGGGTTTTGTTGCATCAGTTATCACTTTGCAGTTCTATATGTGTGATCATATCATGAATATTTTGAGTGGGTTCTAAACTCTCAGCATGAATCAGCTCCTTATAATCAATATAGTCAAGTCAACTCAAAAATCAATTTCATGATAAATGTTCTATTGTTTAAGTTCAACTATATCCTTCATTAGCAAACATGTCATGTCTACATTATTTCATACCTCTTAAGTTTCAATAAGTTTCTACCCATTATTTGAGGACGAATGATTCCAAGGGGGAGATAATGTAACACCCCGCATTTTTAGCTAGAAATTGAACCATTGTTTCTATGTGTCTAAACTCAAATCCTATGATTAGTTTTTTTCATAGGAATCAGTTAGAGCAATGTTGAGCTAAGAGCCTTTGATTTGAACAAATTTTCGTATTTGATTCTACAAGAGTCATCTTTGAATGTGTATAACTTCTTATAAATGTAGAATTTTGCATCACAAGACACACCAAATTACAGATAATTAAATTAGCTTTCCAACGATACCAATTTTTCCTTAATCCAATATCCGAGCAAAAAAGTATGACCATTTTCATGAGAAATAGTTAGTGTAACATCCCAAGGTTTAAACGTTCAAATAATGCATTCAAATAACCTTCGGGACCCTCATTTTGATGGCAGACCATGTTTAGATGTTATGGTCTGAGTTGGGGTGCTTTTAAGCCTTAAAAGTTTGTGTACATCGCCAAATAAACCCTCCTCTAAGGTCGTGCATCGCATGAAAAATGCCAAAATCCACTGTATGGGCATGGCTTTTGGTGTGCACCTCCCACCTTGGGGTATGCTTTTCGCAAACGCCACCCATCCTTAGGTGTGTTTTGGCTGTGCACCGCCCAGCAAAATCCAAGTGCTAAAATTGCTCTGTTTTGACTTAGTTTAAGCACATAGAGTTCTTTTAACACCCTTAAACAATTTCTAATCCTTCATACATGAATTAAGAGGTCTTAAAACACACTATTTCCCACTTTTAATTAGATTAACTCACGTAAACCCTTCCCATCCATCCAAGAGAAAGAAATTCTACCTTTATCTTTAAGAATTCAGGTATCCAAGCTCCAAGTTCAAGTTTTCTTCACAGATTCAAGAAATTGAGGTATGTGGGGTATTCATCAATGGTTTCCTATCACCCATTGAGCCAAAAAAAACCCTCTTTTGGTTCATGATCATCTTCTATGTAAATTATGAAATTCATTCATCTTTTCTCCTTGTTTTGCATTCAAGTTATGCTAATAGTTTTATCCCATGTGAATCATTGTCCTATAAGCTGAAGTGCCAAAACGCTAGGTCATGTTCAGTTGGCATCATGTCAAATTCTCAAATTATACTTTAAACTGTATAAATAGGATATTTTTCCAAGGTTAACCGCTCCCATGTTTATATTAATGAAATTTATCCGACTATTGAAATATCTTATGTTTTAGGTCTTTGAATTATGATTTTATATCACTATTTTAAGTGTTGTTATCGATGTTTTGTAATTATTTAGTATGGGTGAATTATGAACACCCGATACATACATGTTTACTCACGTTTTAGACCTTTCAGGTAATGATTCAGTCAACTCATGATTTTATTTTTAAACTCAATTTGTTATGATCATGTTGAGAACTATCTATTTACATGTTTATAATTACTTCAGAATCTATATGAACTATTGGTTTTAAAATACCATAACCTGAGCTTATTAGTTATCAGTGCATGAACCAGTTAGTATTTTAGTGTCTTTAAGTTGGGAGTAGGATTTAGCATTGAGTGGGAAGTATGGTTTAAGTGAATCCTACTTCCCTAGAAACTACGTGCCACCGTAGGTTTAGGGGCCTCGCAGAGAGTGTTTCCCCTTGCCCAATATGGGCTCATTTTAGTGATCACTACAGTACAGGTTCTACTTTGATGGAAAGGATAGAACATCCCTCATTAATGTGGGTCAGACATTTGACTCCATAATAGCTAACATAGTTTTAGTGGTTACATAATAGCTCCCACGGTTTCAGTCAATATTTAGTTTAACTCAGTTCAGGTTTCCTTGACCAAAATATTAGATTTCAGTAATTATACGGTCGGTTTTACAGATTACTCATATTATTTAGATCATGTCAGTACATTCTATACCTGGTCTTGCATTCTCAGTTTTACATGTTTATGTTTTCATGCTCAGTATCCATAGATGATCCTCAGTTCAGTTTTATAGCATGTTCAACTTTAGATGAGATTTACATATAGTATTCATGTTTCTACCGCTTTCCATCTTACAGAATTGTTTTCAGCTTATGAACTTATAAATTTTACTATGACATACCGCTTTCATGTACAACCATGTTTTAAATGCATGTTTAGTAAATAGTTTATCTCCTCAATTGTAAAGGATGTTCTTAAGTATTTCCATAATTTAGTACATGTTTCCATATACTCAGTACATTCCAATGTACTGACCATATATATGCATTTTTTTGCTACATTCCTTCATAGTATAGGTACTAGATATAGTCCACACACTAGGGTTAGATATTTCTCAATATTCATCCAATAGGTGATGAGTTCACTTATTTTGGGAACTCCATTCCATTGTAGTTCATGTGTTATATTTTTATTATCCATAAGTTTATTGATTAGTTGTAGTTGGAGGCATGTCCCAGCTATCTATAGTTATTATAATAGAGGATTCATAGATAGCCAGTCATAGTCATGATATGTAATTCAAGTATTTCTTCAGTTTTACCATGATGTAAACTTTATCAGTATTACAATCATTCAAATTTTCCCATGATTATGCTTCTGCTCAATAAATTTATCTTTTATTTACATTATAAATTAGTTACTCAAGCAGTACGCCAGTACATGGGTTAGATTAGGATAGCCTGTGGTTCTAAGCACCGTATTATGACTAGGGATTAGTCTTGGGTCATGACACTAGGGGTGTAAGAGGTTGGAATTTCTGCCATTTTGAAAACAAAAATAAAGAAGAAGAAGAAGGACCAATTTAGACCAAACACGGAATACTTTAAAAGGATACTCTAAGTTAATTAAGAAGAGAATAATTTATATAAGAATTGATTTGATAATTAAGGAGATGATTGTTTGACATTTAAGATGTACCTTTTTGAAATGATGCATTTAATCACTAAACGTGTGACTCTTCATATTTGTTTTTAAATTAACGACTTTTGTTCAGATAAAAGAAGACATTTAGCCTTTTCAAATAAAAATTTAATGAATTTCTAAAGCACATTATTTGGGTACTAACCTGAGAGATGGGACCAGGTCCCTCTTTTCTTGAGTGAATTTTCAACTTGTGTTTTCTTCAATTGTTCTCCTCCTAAGCTGTCCCCATGAATGTATACCTAAAAAGGTATGATACTGAGTTAGATTAACATTCACCTACATTATCATTGATACTTTTTTTCTTGACATAGCCAATTTTGATGAGAGACACTAACTCAAATGTTAGGTCAGTGTATTTTAATCAAGTTTAGTCTCAACTTTCTTTTTAGAACAGGTCTGAGGACCAGATCCCAGACTTTACTTCACTCAACTATGTCAAAATGAGATACTTCTACTTAAAGTGTGTTGAGAGAGAGAATCCAGGCATATTTTCCAATATTGAGCTCAGAACACATACTATCAATAACTCATTCCTGACTGCTATCCCCCTTCTCATACCTGGAATCATGATCACAAGTTAAATTTGGGAACCCACTTAAGTTTAAGTTCCTAGTGGGAGGACAATTGTGATCAAATCCTTCTTGGCCCATCTTGGTAGAGAATTCTTTTTCACACTTTTCAAGAGTTTGGAACACTTAGGATGTGAATTCCTCTGTTGAATATATTCAAAATTGCTTATTTTAGGTTTAATGCAATACTGACATCTTTTTTTCAAGTTCCCATCTCTTACACAATGAGTACATAAATGTTTGTGAACCTTGTTTCTAGCATCATGAGAAGAATTTCCTTTTGACCCAAGAGATTATGATTTTTCTTAATAACCAAGCCCCTTGCCATTATTCACACCTTTATTGGTTATATTACAAAGGATCTGTGAGGATGCAGTCCATTTAAGAGATTTGTTAATCTCTTCTTTTAAATAAACCAGGTCCTTTTCTAAAACTTTATTCTTGTGGAGTGCAGACATAAGGTGTTTTTGAGAATAACTCATCCTTTTCTCAAGATCAATTTGAAGCCTTGAAGCTTCTTTATTCCCTTTTCCATCTACCTTATCAATTTGAAGCCTTGAAGCTTCTTTATTCCCTTTTCCATCTACCTTATCAATTTGAAGCCTTGAAGCTTCTTTATTCCCTTTTCCATCTACCTTATATACATTCTTCAAATTACTCATCAAACTCAGATTTTCATATTTTATCTTGGAGGACAATTCTTCAATTTTAGAAATTTGGAGAGTTAAATAAATTAGTTCAAGCTCTTGATTTTCAAGGTTTTGTTCCAAAGATATTTTCTCAATAGTCAGTTAACATAAAGAGTCAATCAAGATACTAGAAAACTTTTTTTTCTTCCTAGTAGAGTAGTTATCTTGGGTATCCTTAATGTCCGAAGGAGTTACCTCTTTTTCTTCTTCATCTTCGGTGTTGGCCATAAAGATAAACAAAAAATCATAGATAACTAGACTATTCTCCAAACCTAACATAGACACATCTCCTAGCTTCTTATCGCCATCAGATCCATTGGAAGAATCTCCCTATGCTGCCAAATCTTGCATTACTATATAATCAGTTACATCCTTTCTTCTTTTATTCTTAAGGACCTGGTCCCTGCTCTTTCCTTTGTAACCTCCAGTCTTGAGGTGTTCTTGGTAATCTAATTTGTGCATTGGACAGTCCTTGATAATATGCTTAGGACTTCCATATTTGTCACACGTTGTAACATTGTTTCCTCTTTTGCTGCTACTTTCCCTTCTTTGGAACTGACCACTCTTCCTCATGGCTTTTACAATCTTTTTTGACAAATAGGAATCATCAGTGTCCTCTTCTGCTGAATCATGTTTGGAAGTCTTCAATGCCAGGGATTTTTCCTTTTTTACTTCATTCTTCTCTAGCCCTTCCTATTTCTTGAGCTTATGGGTTTTAGATTTCCAATCATTTTATCCATAGTTAGGGTCTTCAAGTTTCTTTCTTCAGTTATGGAATCCACTTTCCTTTCCTAGGAATTATAAAGAACACCAAGAATCTTCCATACTTTTTATACAGTGGAATCACTTCTCCTAAGCAATGAAACTTATTTGTGATAGAAGTGAAACTTGTATGCAATTCTAGGATTGTTTCTCCTTTTTTCATGGTGAAGGTTTCATACTGAGTAGTCAACATGTCTACTTTGAATCCTTCACATCAGTGGTACCTTCATGAGCAGTCCTCAAGAAATCCTAGATCTCCTTGGCATTTTCACAGGCAGAAATCCTGTTGTATTCATCAGGTCCTATGCCACAAACTAATTGTTTCTTGGCCTTGTAGTTTTTCTCAACTCTCTTTCTACCTTAATCATTGAACTCTCTTATTCTTTCAACTACCATTCTTGTTATTTATCCTTCTTTGACTTTCTTTAACAAGAACATAAGGACCACTAAGAATTATGTCCATAATTTCACTATCCTCAGCCATGATAAAGTCAAACATCCTGTATTTCCACCTCCCATAGTATTGCCCATTAAATCTAGGTGGCCTAGTGGTAGATTAACCTTATTCTAGGTTAGGTGGTGCATCCATGCTAACCAAACAACTCTAGTTGTGAACCTTTTAGAGTGTTCTTGCTCGAACAAAAAGTTTGGCAACCCTGAGGGGTTGCACCACACTGTGAGGGAACTGGTCTCTCAAAGTCAATAACAAAAAATAATGCAACAAATTATCCAGGAACATAAAATTGTGCAGAAAACTTAAATAACACAATATTTAAACTAGAAACCCTTTGCTCAAGTGAGAAAAAACCACGACTTACCCTCAAAAGCACCTTAGAAACTCACTATAGCCAATCTCTTGATTACAAACTTGATTTCACCCTAACTCTAGGCTTCTCTTTCTTGTGGTAACTCTACTATAGCCTAACTTTGACAACCCTGCCAAGACACCCTCAAAATCTGATTAACTCTAACCAAATTTTGACTTAGACAACTCTACCTAAGCACTCTCAAAGCCAAAAGAAAATTTCATTACTATTTATAGATAGAGTAATTTACTTACAGACTCAAACTGGACTCAAGAACATTAGATATTTTAGTACACAAGAAATGAAGAACTTGAGCAATATAAAAATTGTATTTTTGCCTCCCTTTCACTCTTTAGCTCTCCGACTTTGAGTATGCAAAAATTAGTTGATGAAAGGCATCCTTTTTCTTTTATAAATAAGCGATGAATAGGGTTTAAATATAATTGGACCAAGTGTCCTAAATAGTACAAGCAACACCTGAACAATTTGTTACACTAAAGAACAAAACTATGCAGACGCGTGTCAGCTGTATTGTACCCTTGAACATCCAGGGACCCGATCCCTTGTAGTTATCTTCTCATCATCAAAACAAGATACATCAGCAGAAATGGAGGAGAAACTTTCCACAAACCTCTTATAGTACCCGGCTAAACCCAAGAAGCTCTTTATATAGGTTGGAGTCGTAGGTCTAGGCCATTTCTTTACTTCCTCAAATGTCTACGGATCCATCATGATCCCTTAATTAGAAACAACGTGACCCAAAAAAGTCACCGAATTAAACCAGAACTCACACTTAGAAAAATTCACGTACAAATGTTGATCCTTAAGGGTCTACAACACTAAACGAAGGTGATCGGCAGGGTCCGCCTCACTCTTACACTAGAATATCATCTATTAACATAATGACAAATAAATCCAAGAACTGATGGAATACCTAATTCATAAGATCCATAAACATTGTTGGGGCATTGGTCAAATCGAAAGACATGACAAAGAACTCAAAATGTCCATACCGGGTACGTAACATAATCAGAGTGATATCCACCTTCCTAATCTTCAACTGGTGATAACCCATCCGATGATCAAGCATAGAAAAGCATTTAGCAACCAGGAGCTGGTCGAATAAATCTTCAATTACGAGAAGAGGGTACTTATTTTTCACCGTGACCTTATTTAGCTAGTGGTAACCTATACACATCTAAAGTGATGCTACCCTTTCTTTGGCCTTATCATAATGGGCCTCCCATGTCCAGCTAGAACCTGAGACCACCCCCATTACCCAACCCAACTTCTAGCTACCTACCCTGAGTTGGCTGAATTTTTAGCATGTAATAAGATTTTGTAATAGTTCACATAAAGAATCTGGGATAAGATCAGAACCGATACCGACCCAACCATACCATCCCAATAATCCCACCATACAGAACCTTACAAAAACAAGGGCTATAAACCAAGCCATAACCAAGGATGTTCCAAAATACAATATAATTAACCCAAAAATAAAATAGGATGGAACAACCAACAATCTCATCTAATGATGTTAGCCCTTTAGCTTATTCTAATGCCAAGGCCGACACTAATACCGATCCCATCCATTCTAACCAATAGAAGTATCACAAAGCCTCTTACCAAAAGTGTAATAAAATTTAGTTGGGACATGTCCCCAACCATAGCCAAAACAAGAATCCAAAAATAAACAAAAGTGTTTAGAAATATCCATAACATGAAATAGAGCCTTCCGAAAGGATAGAAGCTCACCATTTCAGTACAAATACTGATGATCGAGTCAATCACTATGTAGGAGGAGTAGAATGATTGGTTCTTGCATAGCATGGGTATACAACCGCCAGTAGATGGGGTTAGTAAGAGACTGCTAGCATGATCTCAGGGTAAGGATAAAATAATGCCATTTATAAAACCATCCATATGCATATAAGACCATACATAGATGTATATAACTATTCCCAAAAAAGGGACCGGATTTAGCATGCCTTTAAAACCTTTACCTGGGCTATGTAGCTTTGCCATCCTAAAACACTTATGGGCTATACGGGTTCAGATCCCTCTGATGAAAGGGCCCCAGCGCGAGTAGCCATACAACCAGGGAAGAAAACCTTGGGATGACTAGTACATCCCCAAAATAGAGTATGATATCATGCACACGATCACCATGACCAACCTCATATTCGCAAATATGAGCTAACAGTTTTGGTCCCCTCAGAACCTCCACCTTCCACGGTTTTGCAATAAATCCCGCCATTATTTCCCAATTAAAGCTCTTTTCCAAATAACAAAACCATTTTCCATTTATTAACCAAGGTCATTGTATTGGTATCATCATACCAACCCTTACTTGCAAGTATCATCCATAGCCAACCATTTATAGGTTTAGAGGACTTTCAAGTGCCCTTCGATTTATCATATCAAACCACTTAGGGGATTCCATGTACCCCACAAGCATAACCATTTAGCCATTTACCATTCCAAGTCATTTAAACCATGAATAATCCCTTTACCATATTTTAAAACATGCAAGAGTTCCGTTAAAATAGTCAATGCAATGAACATATCTTTATAAGTATTTTGTCAAACACATTGGGGGCATAATATGACCAAAATCAATTCCAATTACCATTAAACCATTCCCATGCAATCCAATTTTCCAAAACCTCCATTAATGCATATAAATACATAATTAAAACCATAGGAAACCATAACCAACAATTTAATATCAAAATCACTAATTCATATTTGAAAACCAAAATCATACGAATCATGAAAACATTCATGAAACCATGACTTTAGATAAAATTAACAATGAGGGGAGAGAACATATCTTAAACCAAGATGATGATGGAAAGGAAATTAGCAAAACAATCCCCAAATTGATCCTCTAGTTGAAACCCTATCTTCCCTTGCCCAAAAGCTTTTAGAGAGAATTTTTGAGTGTTTAGAAGAATTTCTAAGTGTTAATGAATGGAATAATAGGGTAAATAACCTCCCAAGTAGGTTAGAAGTCATGGGGCCTTGTTAGGATAACTAGGGAAATGTCCAGAATACCTCCACTTAAGTTGCACCAAAATCCCATCACAGGGGTACGACTGACCCACAGGAGTCATACCCTCTGATACGATTGGTATCCTCCACTCGTATCCTAAGCATCAACCTTTGGATTAAACACTGTCCAGCATACAACTCATCCAACTAAGTCGTATCCAAAGTATACGACTCATACCTTACATCTGTACCTTGAGTAGATTAATACCAAAGAAGATTTAGACATTGTCCACCATACAAGTCCTAGGTACGACTCGTACCTTGTCTTACGACTCATGGTGATCCACTTGTACGCATATCCAACCTAAGTAACCAAGTCTAAGATTAAATTATGGAACCAAACTATCCATAACCACCAATATGACACACCTAAGTCGTACCCATTCCAGTAACCAAAATCTATCTCACCAACCAACACTAGTTAGTATACGGCCGGACCTTACCATCCGTACCCCAACATACGGCTCATACCTATGAGTCATATTGGGTCCAGGGATTTAAATTCCAGTAAATTTTCTAAGGTAAAGAAATCAAGGTATTTCATTCTTCCCCGCTAGGATCATTTATCCCTGAATGATTGATAAGATAGGGGTAACCACACGTAAGAGTTATTTGCATTATCAAATATATTCACAATATTTAACAAAGTTTGAAAACAAAGAGGCAAAGATATTAATATTTCCTTTAACAAACTCTGAAAATAAAGATGTGTTGAAAACACATACCTTCCGCACGAATCCCAAGAACAAAAAACAAATGCAGATAATTGGACTTCATATCCTCCTCTACTTTCCATGTAGCTTCTTCCACCTTTTGGTTCCGCCAATGAACCTTAACAAAATCCATATCATTGGTATGTAACCAATGAAACTTCCTATCCAAGATTTCAAATGGGACTTTTTTTATAAGACAGAGAATAAGTACTACCCAATCCTTCCAAAGGAACAACCGAAGAAGGATCACCAATGATCTTCCTCAACATGGAAACATGAAAGAACGGATGAACCAAGCTCAAGCTAGAAGGTAACTCCAACTCATAAGCAACATTACCAATTCTTCTCAAAACCTCATAAGGTCCCACATACCAGGGACTGAGCTTCCACTTCTTACTAAACTACACTACTCCTTTCATAGAAGATACCTTGTGGAAAAATTTATCCCTCACATCAAACTCCAAGTCTCTATGCCTAACATCCACATAGGACTTTTGGCAACTTTGGAAAGCCTTAAGACTCTCCCGAATTACCTTCACCTTCTCCATAGCCTGGTAAACCAAGTCGAGACCAAACATATCTGCCTCACCAAGCCCAATCCAACCAATAGGAGATCTATACTTTCTACCATACATTGCCTCAAAAGGGGCCATAGCAATACTTGAATGATAGTTATTATTGTAATCAAACTTCACCAAAGGTAGATGCTCAACCCAATTTCGACCATAATCAATCACACAAGCCTGAAGCATATCCTTTAATGTCTGAATAGTTCTCTTCGCTTGCCCATCCGTCTATAAATAGAAAATAGTACTCAAACAAACCTTATTCCCATTACTTTCTAAAAATATTGACATAAGTGAGATGTAAACTACGTGCTACGATCAGAAATAATCAAAGCAGACACCCCCATTCAGCTTCACAATCTCCTGAAGATACAGCTTAGCATAATTCTCCACCGAGAAGGTAGTTCACACTAGCAAAAAATGTTCAGACTTAGTTATCCTATCCATAATGACCAAAATTGTATCATATTGGTTTTGAGACAGAGAAAGACTAGTAATGAAGTTCATATTAATTATTTCCCACTTTCATTTGGGCAAATTAATTTCTTGATACAACCCTCCTAGACTTATGTCCTTAATCTTAACTTGTTGACACACCATGCACTTAGCCATAAAATCTGCCACATCCCTCTTCATACCATTCCACCAATAGATCTCCTTGAGATCATGATATATTTTCGTTGAGCCGGGATGAACAAAATAGCATGACTCATGGGTATCAGCCAAAATCCTTTATCACAAACCATTGACATCAGGAATACACAACTTCACTTGGTACCATAAAGTACCATCACCACCGATCTCAAACACCACTACCTTTTTTCCACTAATGTCACTCTTGATTTTTATCAAGACACGATCTATCACTGATTTCTCCTGAGTCTCTTTATTAAGAGAAAATTAAACCCCTTCATTCATATTCACACAACCATCCCTGGAGTCCATGAGGTAAACTCTAAGATTATCCAAGCGGTGAATATCTTTCACCGATTTCCGCTTTCCTTCTTTCACATGATCTAAATTCCCCATGGATAACCTACTAAGATCATTAGCAACCATATTAGCCTTACTTAGGTAAAAGTGAAGACTCATATCATAATCCTTGAGAACCTCAAGTGTAACACCACGGGTCTGCACCTCGGATGCCACATGGTGCTCATGACCCCGAAGGATAACAAGCTAACCCATGACTGGCACCTACTGTGAGCATTGAATAATAATACTAGAATAATGTAAAAAGATAGGTTGAAATGCTATAAGGTTCATAATATGAAAAAAAATACTGAATACTGATAAATATATAATGAAAACTAAACATATGTCTTAAATAATCTAGCCTGAAAACCTCTAACTGTCTGAACATGGTGTTGATGGGACAAGTCCCTAACTAACTCTGACTACAAAATATACTAAACTACTAAAGTACTGAAATGATAACTCTGTCCTTAAACTATGAGGACTCACTACTAAATTTGTTGCTAATAGGCTGGACTTCTAAGTACGGTCAGGAACCCATGCGTCTAAACCTATGATATAAGACATCATAGTGCAAAAGAAAGAGTACACTTTAGTACTTTGAATTAACGGGTATGCTAAGTGAGGTAAGCTGATATGCAAGGGTTTATATGCATGAACAATAACTGACTAAGTAACATGAGTATGACTTAATGAGAGTACATATATATCTGAAATTGCTGTAAATATTGATGCACATCCGAAAGGAATCAATATTTTTGCGCACGAACAACACCAGTGTACCCCAAGGAGATAAGATAGGATGAATAAACCCCTTATCAAAAAGATCCTTATGTTTCTCCTTGAGTTCCCTCAATTCAGTGGGAGTCATTCTATATGGAGGATGAGAAATTGGATGAGTGTCCGGAACCAAGTCAATACCAAACTCTATTTCCCTATCCGAAGGAACACCAGGAAGATCATCCAAAAAGACCTCTGGAAACTCATTGACCACTGGAAATAAATAGAAACAAAGACCTTTCGAGTTAGAATATTTAACCCGGGCCAGGTGATAAAGATATCCTTTAGAGATCAACCTTCGAGCTCTAAGATAAGAAATAAATCTCCTCCTAGGAGCTAGAGAACCACTCTCTTATTCTATAACTGGCTCACCAGGGAACCTAAAGATAACCCTACGGGTCCGATATCCAAGAATGCATAACAAGATTGTAACCAATCCATACATAAAATGACATTGAAATCCACCATATCCAACTCAAATATAACCACCAAGGTCTGCTTGCCACCAACAGATACCACAAACCCCCTATAGACTCTCTTAGCAATAATTAAGTCACCTACCAAGGTAGAAATAGAAAAAGGATTTGAAATAACTTCCGAATCAAAACCAAAAGATACATCCACATAAGGAGTCACTTGGGATAGAGTGGACTCAGATCAAGTAAAAAATATACATCACGCGATAAAAGTTGTAACGTACTTGTAACGACATCAGGTGATGCCTTGGATTCTTGTCGGGATGCCAAAGAATACAACCTGTTCTGACCAATACTAGAACTAGGAGCAGTAATAAAAGTATATGCCAAACCAGCAGGTGTAGGAGTAGAAGGTGAAGCCACAAGAATCTTATTCCCCCTTTAGAAACCTCAATCGGACAGTCCCTGAGTCGATGGCCTGCCTGGCCACACTTGAAGTATTTGTCCCTTCTTTAATCGCAATAACCCAAAAGAGGACGACCACAAAAAAGACAAAGAGGTCATGGAGAAACTGACTAACCTCTGCTTTTCTGAGAGTGGGTACCTTGTTCTTGAAAATTGTCACCACCATGATGATACCTATCGGTCGACTGGTAGGAGCACTAGCAGAATAGTAGGAACTAGAACTTTCCCACTTCTTTTTCTACTATTTGCCATCATCTCGACCACCTTAAGACTGAGCACCTCCCTAATAAGAAAACCTACTCCTCTTACTCTACCTATTTTCAAACTCTACCTACTTTCTCTTTCTACCCTCTACTTACAACATATGAACAGTCAACCTAGATATGTCCTTATCTTTAATTAGCACGGAGGTCTTGCTCTCTAAAATCATATCCCGATTCAACTCAGAATTGAATTTCCTCCTTCTACCCCATATTTCAGCCACCAAATCAGGAGCATACCTTGGCAATTGGTGAAACTTCAAGGCATATTCCTTGATAGAGATCCTCTCCTACTTGAGGTTCACAAACTCCTCCATCTTTACTTCCCTCAACTCTTGGGGAAAGAAACAATACAGAAGAGTACCAGAGAAGGCATCCCATAAGGATGACTACTCTATATCTCCTTTATCCTTATCCATCTCTTTATACCACTAATATACAATATCTTTGAGCTAATAAGCTGTAAAGTTTACCCCTTCCACATTGATAGCTTACATCACCCAAAATATATTTTCTATTTCATCCAAGAAGCCTTGTGGATCCTCCTCCTTCTTTACTCCAGAAAAAGTAGAAGGACCCATCTTTACAAATTGGCCAACCCTTGTATCTTCAGCAGACAAAGCACCAGACATAGCTCGCCATCCTGAGCAGTAACTAATTTAGCAATAGCATGAATAGACTGACAGAATTCCGCATTAGTCACCTCGCCTTGAGGAGGACTAGTAGAAATCAGAGAAACTTACGAACTATCAAGGGTAGGACCGTGAGATCAAAGATGAACCCCAGAAGTAGGATACACCCTTTTGGCATTACCCCTAAATAGGATTGAAGAATTTTCTTTTGTTCCAGATATATAAGGCATGATCTGAAAGACGAAAAACAAGGATTAGATGAGATTCCATGACTAAGAATCCCAGCATGAAAATAGAATACCAAGAAAGCAAAACATTCCTAAAAGCCCTGTAGCCTCTCTTTTATGAGTGTAGTGCGCTACACACCCTCAAAATAGACTCTACTCAACACGGCTTTATGGACTCCTAATTAACCATAAACTTAGGCTATGATACCAACTTGATGCAACCAACCATGAGTCCTTGGAGAAATAGGCATCTCAAGTTCCACCGACATTGGAGACCACCCCTGTTACCTAACCCAACCTCTAGTCGCCTGCCCTGAGATGGCTGAATTTCGACCATCTCATAAGATAGTGTAACAGCTCACATAAAGACTCTGGGATAAGATCACAACCGTGAATGACCTAACCGAGTTCGACCATCCCATACCAAACTAGGGCCATAAACCAGGCCATAACCAAGGATGTTCAAAAACTAATTATAATTAATCCAAAAATGAAATAGGATGGAACAACCAACAATCTCATCCAATGATATGAGCCCTTTAGTTTATTCCAATGTCAATGATGACACCAATACCTATCCTGCCCATTCTAACCTATAGAAGTACCACAAAGACTCTAACCAAAAGAGTAATAAGTTTCGATTGGGACATGCCCCCAACCATAGCCAAAACCACTATTATAAAATAAATTGAAGTGTCTAGACATATCTGTAACATGAAATGGAGTCTTTGGAAAGGATTGAAGCTCACCACTTTAGTCCAAATACTGATCTCTGAGTTAATCACTATGTTAGAGAAGTAGAATGGTAGGTTCCTGCATAGAGTGGGTATACAACCACCAGTAGATAGGGTTAGCGAGTGACCACTAGTATGATCTCAGGGTAAGGATAAGATAATGCCATTTATAAAACAAAGAAAAACCATCCATATGCATACAAAACCATATATAGATATATATGTCCATTTTAGGAAAAGGAACCGGCTTTAGCATTCCTTTAAAACCTTTACCTGGGTTCTATAGCTTTGATATCTTAAACTACCCACGGGTTATATGGGTTCAGTTCCCCTGCTGAAAGAGCCCCAGTACGTGCAGCCGCATGACTAGGGAAGAAAACCCTAACATGACTAGTACATACCCCAAATATAGTGTGATGTCATGCACACAGTCACAAAGACCAACCACATATTGGCAAATATGAGTTTCCAGTTTTGGTCCCCTCCCAGGACTTCTACCTTCCATGACTTTGCTACACATCCCGCTATTATTGCCCAATTAAAACCATTTTCCATTTATTAACCAAGGCCATTTATATTGGTATCATCATACCAACCCTTACTTGCAAGTATCATTCATAGCCAACCATTTATAGGTTTAAGGAAACTTTCAAGTGCCCTTCCATTTACCATATTAAACCATTTGGGGGATTCCATATACCTCACAAGCATAACCATTTAGCCATTTACCATTCCAAGCCATTAAAACCATATATAATCCCTTTACCAAGTTTTAAAACATGCAAGATTTCCATTAAAATAGTCAATGCAATGAACATATCTTTATAAGTATTTTGTCAAACACATTAGGGGCATAATATGACCAAAACCAATTCCAATTAATATTAAACCATTCCCATGCAATCCAATTATCCAAAACCACCATTAATGCATATAAAAGCATAATTTAAACCATGGGAAACTATGGAAAACCATTTAACATCTAAATCCTTGATTCATATTTGAAACCTATAATCATACAATCAATGAAATCATGAAAACATTCATAAAACCATGCCTTTAATAACAATTAACAATGAGAGAAGAGAACATGCCATAAATCAAGATGATGATGGAAAGAAAATCTCAAAGATAAGACCCAAATCGATCCTCTAGTTAAAACTCTAGCTTCCCTTGCCTAAAATCTTTATAAGAGAATTTTTGAGTGTTTAAAAGAGTTTCTAAGTGTTAATGAATGGAATAATAGGGTAAATAACATACCAAGTAAGTTAAAAGTCATGGGTCCTTAATAGGATTAGTGGGGAAATGTTCAGAATACCCTCACTTAAGTTGCACCAAAATCCCTATCATAGAGGTACGACTGATCCATACGAGTCATACCCTTCGATATGATTGGTATCCTCCACTCGTATCCTAAGCCTCAACCTCAGGATCAAACTCTCTCCAGAAAACAACTCATCAAACCAAGTTGAATGCAAAGTATACAATCTGTACCTTTCATCCGTACCCCTGGCAGATTAAACCTAAGAAAGACAAACACTATTTACCATGTGAGTCCTAGGTATGACTTGTACCCTATCTTATGTCTCATGATGAGCCACTCATACTCTTATCCAACCTAAGTAACAAAGTCTAATATTAGGTTAAGGAACCAAACAATCTGTAACCACTAATACAACTCGCACCCCTAAGTTGTACCCATTCCAGTAACTAAAATCCCTCCCGCCAACAAACACTGGTCAGTATATGACTGGACCTTACCATCCGTACTCCCAATATACGGCTCATATCCATGAGTCATATTGGGTCCAAAGATTAGAATTCTAGGAAATTTTCTAGGGTACAAAAACCAAGGTGTTTCACAAAGGGAACCATTTTTTTTATGTATGAACAAAATAGGAGCGCCCAATGGAGAAACACTAGGGCAGATAAAACCTTTATCAATAAGATTTTTCAATTTCTCCTTGAACTCATTTGGAGACATTCTATAAGGAAGAATAGAGATAGGACAAGTATCTGGGAGAGGATTGATCCCAAACTCAATTTCCCTATCGGGGGATATCATGAAAAATCATCATGAAAGACCTTAGGAAATTCATTAACCACAGGAATGGATTATAATGATGGACCCTCTGTGAGAAAATCTTTAACCCCGACCAAATGATAAATACACCCCTTGGAAATTAACTTTTGGTCACTTAGATAAGATTTGAACCTCTTTATAGGAACTAGGGAACTCCCTTCCCACTTAATAACGGGCTCATTAGGGAATTCAAAAATAACCTTATGGGTCTGACTATCTAATGAAGCATAGTACGAATGAAGACAATCCATTCCCAAGATAACATCAAAATCAACTACGTCCAACTCTATCAAGTCTACCAAAGTCTCTCTACCATGGATAGATAACACACAACCCCTAGAGACACTCCTAGCCACAACTGAGTTATCCACTAGAGTAGACACAGAGAAGGGATTAGGAATACACTCAAGATCATAACCAAAATAAATAGCCATATAAGGGGTCACTTAAGAAAGAGTCGGCACTAGATCAACCAGATAGTATACATCACAAAAAAAATATTTTAACATACCAGTAATGACAAACAAAGATGCCTAAAAATCCTAATGAGATGTAAGATCATAGAGACAATTCTAACCAGTTTCATAGCCAGAAGTAGCACCCTTTGGTGTAGGAGCTAAAGAGGTTGATAAAGGAACATTATTATCCCAACAGAAATATCACTCGAAAGATAGTTTCTCTAAAAGTGGCTAGGCTGGACACATTTGAAATTTATATTTCTTTCCTCATCACATACCCCACGGTGCAACTATCCACAGAATATATAAGGAAGATGGGATGGAGTGACTGGGCCCTACTGGCCTAAGACTAGTCACCTTGTGCCTTAAATCCATTATTGCTCTGATAGCGGTGATCGCTGAATGGCTTAGGATAAGGAGAACTAGCCATTGAATAAGAACATGAATTACCCCACTCAAGTAACCTCTGAAGAACTCATAGTAGTACCAGCAGGACCCGACTGGCATGACTTAGATGTCACCAACTGGGTCAACAAATGAATAGAACAGCAAAACTCAGCATTGGTAATATGTCTAGGAGTTGATTGAGAAGGAATGCCATCATCGAGAGAAGGATTTGTATAGAACGGTGGAACTGTATAAGAGCAATTACAAGCAGCGACCCTGGATCGGGTCTACACCTTATAAGTCAGATGAGTTCCATCCATATTGTCCTTAGGAGGGATAGATAAGGTTCAATGATAATCAGATCATCTAGAAGGCATGATTTGAAAGGAGAACAAATGCAAATTAGAGAAGATTCAAGACCTTTGACTCTATATCTTAAAATTAGAACAATAAGAAAGGGAAACATTTCTACATGCCTCATAGCCTCTCCCTTATATGTGTGGTGCGCTACACACTTATAAAAGAGACTCTACATGACACAAATTTATGGACACACAATTGACTATGAACCTAAGTTCTGATACCAACTTTGTTATGACCCAAACCAGGTCCTGGTCGTGGCGGGTATCTAAAGTCCAACAAGGATCAGAGACCACCCTTTTTCTTGCCTAATCAAATAGAATGCAACATATATAGAAGTGGAATTCCAATTATAAATAAGATATATAAGTATGACTTAAAAGAATTCTAGGAATCCAACAACCAAATCCAAAGTCGATAGTACTATCCACAAAACCTCTAGACATACAAATACCAATATTAGTCGGGACATGCCCCCGATAATTGCCAAAAATAAGTCCAAAGAAAAGAGTCAAAAACCTAAAGAAACCCAAAACATTAAATGAGGACTTCTAAAGTATGGAAGCTCACCAATTCAATCGGACTCATGTGTTATCCCATAATCACCTAGTAATTATGTAGTAAAAGTAAAAGTATTTTTGATTCCTACATCGCATGGGGATACAAAATCCAGAGAAAGTTAGTGGGTTGAGCACTAGCATGTAACCCAGGGATAGGGGATAATATAATGCCAAGTCAATAATCCAAAATCTGTCCATAATACAAATGCATCCAAACATATGCATATATATGTAAATATATAATGTGTTGGGGTAGAGAACAAGGTTTTGCCAAGAATTTTAAAACCTTAACCTAGATTGTGCAGTTTAATCATCATAAAAGTACCCAGGGCTATATGGGACCCAATTCTCACCCCTAGTTGGACCCCAGTACATGTAGCTGCACGATGTAGAAAACAATTATATACATATATATATATATACATGGAGGAATTGAACCTCCCAATCATATACTAAAGTGACTTAAGTAGTTGATCATGCAATGTGCTATGGGGGACTCAACCTCCAAATCATACAATAAGGGGGACATAAACCTCCCAGTCATTTATACCCCCACATCGACTAATGCGGTTTCCAGTATTGATCCCTTCAGGACCTCTACCTTCACGACCTTTCTACACAATCCCCTTTAATCCCAATTAAAAAATTTAGCACAAAACCTATTAAATAATTAAATGAGTCATTTATTTAGGAATTTTTAAATGGTATCATCATAGAGTCTATATTTTGCAAGAACATTTCATATAACCAAACCCAACCATCTACCAAAGGGACTCTAACACAATCAACCAATAGGTATCCAAAGTTCCAAGTACGACTAAATTATTTGGCCAAAGGAACTCTTACCCAGTTAGCCAATAAGACTCTCAAATTTTCAATTTAAAGCCAATTACATTTAAATAGCATTTCTTATCATTCAAGGGTTCCAAAAATAGTTCAATATGGATATTTTTCATATTCAAAACAAATTTCACAATATGGGTTCGAGATCATTACCACTTCAGTTGTCAATATTCACAAATTAGGGGAACTCATAATTACCTAGTGTATTCACCCTACCCATGCACCCCACAAGTTCAAAACTACAAATAAAGCATGAACAATCATATGTAAACTATGGGAAACATTGTTCAGAAATAAACATTCAAAACCCTCAACCCATGTCCTAATACCACTATCAAACTATATGAATAACTATTTAAAACACATGATTTGACAAATTAATAGTTGGGGAACAGTAATATGCCTTTACACACATGAATTTGAAATAAATTTTGATCTTGGAACTCGAAAGATGAACATACGATAAAATCCGTATACTTTTTTAGGGTTTTAGTTTGAGAGTGTAATTAGGGAATGTGATCACTTATAATTTAAAAGAATAGGATATAATATGTTTAAGAGTTGTACATAGATAAAAATACCCCAATACCCTTCATCCCAAGTAAATAAAACTAAAACTACATGAATTTTACATAGCAGCCTGGCACAGACCTTATCACGGAGGCTAACCTCCATGCCATACTGCTTATCATGGAGGCTAACCTTTGTGACACATTGTCTATCGCGGAGTGTAGCCTTCATGACATGGGGATATTATAGAGGCTCACTACCTTCGGGTACAAAATCACTCCAAACCCCATCCAAATATTCCAAAAATCTCTTAAGACACTCCAACAACATATCTGAACATAATTCAAGGTAAAAATCAATGTTTTCGGTATAGGAAGACCAAAAATAAAATGCTCAAAATTTTAAGGGTATTACAAAAAGGTGTATATATCACCTAGTTTAGATTAAGGATTCTTACTCTGAAAGTCCTTCTTTGTAATCTATTCTCATGGTTAGTGAGTTATCTAAAGTGTTTCCTGATGATCTTTATGGGATTCCTCCCGATAGGTAAATAGATTTTTGTATTGAAAGTCTATCAGATACCCATCCTATTTTTATTCCTCCTTATAGAATAGCTCCCGCTTAATTGAAAAAGCTAAAGGAGTAGTCAAAATATTTCCTTGATAAAGAGTTCATTTGTCCTAGTGTTTCTTTGTGGGGTGCTCTTGTACTTTTTATATGAAAGAAGAATGGGTTTCTACGGATGTGTATATACTATTGTTAGCTAAATAAAGTCACACTAAAGAATAAGTATCCTCTTCCTAGGATGGATGATCTTTTATACTATCTTTAGGGTGCTAGATATTTCTTAAAGATCAATCTTTGTTCAGGGTATCATCAATTGAAAATTAGGGAGGTTGATATTCTCGAGACTGCTTTTAAAAATTGATATGGCCATCTTGAGTTCATGATAATGTCATCTGGTTGACTAATGCTTTGGTTTCTTTTATAAATCCTATAAATTAAGTTTTTAGGTAGTTTTTAGATCTATTTATGATAGCCTTCATTGATGATATCTTTGTGTATTCTTAGATTGGGGAGTATCATGCCAATAACCTCCAAATTGTGTTGCAAACTCTTAAGGATTAGAGTTTGTATGCTAAATTTCTAAGTATGAGTTTTGACTAAATGATATGAATTTTCTTGGGCATGTGGTGTTTAGTGTAGGGATCAACGTGGATCCACAAAATGTTGAGATGGTTAATAGGTGGCCTAGACCCATGAATCCAACCAACTTTAGGATCTTCTTGGGCTTGGCTTGGTATTTTTGGAGATTTGTGGAGAGTTTTTCTTCTATTGCTGCTCTGTTGAAAAAGTTGACTCAAAACAAGGTCAAGTTCTTATGGTCCAATGCTGGTGAGGATAGTTTAGATAATTTGAAGGATAAGGTTAGTTTTGTGCTAGTTTTGAGACTGGCCGAGGGTATTGATGGGTTTTTGGTATATTGTGATGCATCTCATATGTGATTGGGTTTTGTCTTGATGCAACATGGAAAGGTTATAACTTATGCTTTCAGGAAGCTTAAGTTTTATGAGAGAAACTACCAGACTCATGATTTAAAGTTGGCATTTGTGATTTTTGCATTGAAAATCTAGAACCATTTTTGTATAAGGTACATATGGACATTTATTTAGATCATAAGAGCTTGTAGTATGCATTCACTTAGAAGGAGTTCAATCTCAGGCCAATGTAGTGGATTGAATTACTTAAGGACTACGAAATGAGTATTCACTACCATATAGGTAAAGATAATATTATTGTTGATTCTCTTAGCTGGTTATATATAGAAAACTTATCTCTTATGGATATGGAGAAGAGATGATTGGTGAAGGATATTCACAGTATGGCTAACTTGGAAGTTCGTATATTGTACTTTAAGGATAGGGAAGTGATTGTACAAGAGGTGGTCAAATTATTTCTTGGTGCTAAAGTGAGGGAGAAACAGGCCTTAAATATCATACTTATAAATATTAAGGATAATATGGGTCAGCAAAAGCTTATGGCTTTCAAAATTATGGGAGATCAAATCTTGAGGTATCAAGGTAGCTTATGTGTTCCTGATGTTGATAGGTTGCGGGATATGATTTTTACTGAGGTTCATAAGTCCCGGTATACAGTTCATCCAAGTTAGGCTAATTTATACCAAGACTTGAAGGAAATATATTGGTGGAACAACATGAAGAGGGATATGCCATGTTTTGTTACCAAGTGTATGGTCAACTAGAAAGTTAAGGAAGAAAACCTAGGAACTATAGACATGTCTCAAGAGATAGAGTTTCCCATGTAGGAGTGGGAGATGATCAATATGGATTACTTTACAGGTCTTCCACGATCTCGAAATTAGTATGATTCCATTCAGGTCTTTGTGGATAGGATGACTAAGTATGCTTACTTCTTGCCTGTGAGGACTAACTACTTTGGAGAGGACTATGCCAAATTGTTTATTCAAGAGATAGTCAAGTGTCATGGAATGCCTATGTCAACCACTTCAGATGGTATGCAATTTACTTCTCACTTTTGGCATTCGTTTAAGAAAGGTTTAGGGAATAAGGTAAGCCTTAGCACCACTTTCCACCCTCAAATGGATGGACAAGTGGAACGAACTATTCATACTTTAGAGGATAAGCTAAGGGATTGTGTGATTTCTTTTAATAGAAGTTAGGTTGATCACTTGTCTCTTATTGAATTTTGCATACAATAATAGTTTTCATTTGAGTATTCAGATGGCTCCTTTTGAGGTTCTTTATTATAGGAGGTGTAGGTCTCCTATTGGATTATTTAAGGTTTATGACACTAGATTGTTTGGTCCTGACTTTGCTCACCAAGACATGGAAAAGGTGAAGGTGAATAGAGAAAGGTTGAAGACTGCTTAGAGTTTCCAAAAGTCTTATACAGATCTAAGGCAAACAAAATTAGAGTTTGAGGTTAGTGATTGGGTGTTCTTCAAAGTTTATCCAATGTAAAGATTAATGAGTTTTTGAAAGAAGGGGAAGCTTAGTCCTTATTATATTGGTCCATATTAGATTTTGAGAAAAATTCGGAATATTGCTTATGAGTTGGAGTTACCCACGAGTTTGGCTACTATTCATCTTGTGTTCCATGTGTCGATGATGAAAAAGTGTGTGGGTGATCATTGTTTAATTGTTCCTATGGAGGATGTCTGTATTTTGGATTCCTTTTCTTATGAGAAAGTCTCGGCTGAAATATATAATAGGCACGTTAGTAGATTGAGAACAAAAGATGTAGCATCGGTAAAGTTCCTTTGGAGAAATCAAAATGTAGAAAAAGCTATATGGGAAGCTAAGAAAGATATGAAGGCCAAATACCCATTCTTGTTCCTCGTGATGGATGGAAATGCTTGAGGTATGACTTTTATTCTCTTTCTTATGGAATTTCAAAAAATTTCATTTGGTGGTGTGTTTATTCATTCTTGTTTGTTCAAAGGGGTATCCTAACTCCTCATTCAGGTACGAATAATCCTGAGGAGTTGTTAATGTAATACCCTAGGTCTTGGAGTCTAAATATTTTTGAGTGTTAATGACACTGCCCAGGTGATGACTCAAGTGACGATTCATTATCACTCGTCATTAGTAGTTAGGTGAGACTCATCATCTTACCAGTGAAGTTTCCTAATGATACTGTCATGGTCACAACTAGACACCCTCGAGTCGTAGAGTGAGTTCACGAGTTTTGGTGAGGGAGTCGTAACCATAACAGTTTGGTTTCCCTTAGTTTCTACCCAGACCATAAGTACAGGCAATGATTCGTGACCAGTCACTATGAGTCGTTACCTAACCCATACTGATTGGTGATAGTTTTTCTCTACATTTTCATTAAGGGCATTTTGTTCCTTTCCTACCATCAAACTATTATATCATGACTTGAAATACCCTAAAGAGTCTCTTTTTCATTAGTTACCAAATCATAAACACTATTCTCTCCTCTCAAACTTCTAAATTCAAGAGAAAGCTAGGGTTTCAAAGGATTAATCAACTAGGCTTCAATTGGTGGTTTTCTCTCCAAATTTCTTTATTTTTCAAGCATGTCTCTCCTCCCTAATTTGATTTTTATATAAGGGCATATGTTTAATTATTGTTCATATGAATTTGATGAAAGGTTTGTAATTAGGTTAAGGGTTTTCGATTGTTTACTATTAGAGTTGCTTTCCCCCATGTTTTAAATATGACAATCATGCTTTAAATTATGGTTTTTGAATGAAATGGGTGCATGGTTTTGGGAATTTAAAATGGGGAACATGGGGTCCCCTAATTTGTTAGGTTTTGGCTTGATAATAGTAATTTTCTCATCCCACTTTTATGAATTCTGGTTTTAAATGTGTAAATGGCTTGGTTTAACCCACTTTTTGAACTATTGCATTATATAAACAGACAAACAGAATAAAAATGGTTTTGAAAAGCCTTGGTGGCCATGGTTTTGTATTAAAATAGAACTTGTTAGTCAATTGGATTAGAGTGGCATAATTAGACTTAGCTTGGAAGTCTAATTGGTATGATGATACCAATGGTAAATACCCTAATAAATAACTCCTAGGTTAAAGGATTGGATTAGGCATAAATATTTTAATTTGAGCTTAAATAGGATTGTGTAGCATGCCGTGATGGTGGAGGTTTGATGAGTGGTAAATATACCACTGATTTACATGAAAATTTATGCACACTACTATGATTAAATCGAGTAAATGAGGTGAATTTTCCATTTGAATAAACTGATTCCCGTGGTTTGCAGGTTTCCAGGTAAATGGAAGAAAACAAGTGAAGTGAGCGAAAAAGGTAACAAAAAGGGAAAAATAGTGAAAAAACTAGAAATCCCAGAGCTGGGATCAACCTAACTTACCATGATCGATATCTAAGGGATGCAATCGCAGCTAGTAAAGGACAAGTAAAAGAATAACAATTATGATAGGTTCAGTGTGATCGTGTGAGTCGTGATTGAAATCAACTAATGGCAATCGCGATGGTGTGGAATTCTCCCAAGGAAAGACTGGTCATTTCACACTACTTCTTCCAATCCTTCAAAGGGAAAAAACCCTTTCACTTTAGATATATCTCCCAACTAGAATTCAATTTTAGATATTGTAAAAACCAACTAAATTGGGAAAGATTATTGTAGTTAATTTTCAAAGGATTTTAGTTGTAATTGAAGTTAAATTTGAGAATACCCTTTCTTTGCCTCTTTAATGGAAGCTTTGAATGTCAATTAGGGTATATTTCTTCCCTAAAATTTCTTGAGTAGCTAAACATCTATCTTAGGGTTATGTTAGAATAGGGTGCAAATATGTGTTGGTCTTTATTGTTAGATTAGATTCTTGGTTAATGATATTGGGTTTCACTAATACTTTATTGTTCAATTGGAATTTGTGGGTGAAAGACTCAATTTTCCAAAATCCCACATCATCATTTAAAGAGGGATATGGGTGACAAGCATTTGTGAACAATAATTAGAGATTAGCTTATTCCTTTACATTATCTTAGAAATAAGGATGGATTGTGAATTTTTTATGTCTTGGGCATCTTCCTAGAAATAGGGATGCCCAATTGAGGTTTTGGGTTGAGTTTTTTCTATGTCCATGAGGTATTCAAAACGATCCATGGGTGATATTTTGGTGTTTGGTTATGTGAAGAATGCTATTTGGTGCTAAATTAAGAAAAATGTCACTTAATTGTGAGAAAAGGTATAGTGTTAAGGCATAAGATCTTCAAACATGACATTGAGGTAGACAAAGCAATGATAGAGGTTAGTAAGAAATTTCCTCTGCCAGTATCAGTTATAGGGATATGAAGTTTTTTGGGTCACGTCGGATTCTATGGAAGATTCATCATGGACTTCTTTAAGATGTTATCCCCACTATTTAATCTTTTAGATAAGGAGGTGAAGTTTGTGTTTAATGATAAGTGTCTCAAGTCTTTCAAATGCCTAAAGGAGAGGTTTAATTCGACGTCTATTATTGTTTCACCAGACTGGTCTACACCTTTTGAGGTAATGTGTGATCAAGTAAAGTGGGCTTGTGTGATGTTCTTGGCCAAAGAAGATAGAAGATCTTTCATCCCATCCATTATGTAAGCAAAGCCCTAAACTTTGCATAAAAAAATTACACAATTACCAAGAAGGAGCTGCATGCAGTGGTTTTTTCTTATAAGAAATTTAGGTCCTACTTAATTGGGACCAAGGTAATAGTTCACGCTAACCATGAAACATTGAGGTACTTGATGACGAAAAAAGATGATAAACCTCAATTATTCATTGGGTACTCTTACTACAAGAGTTTTATTTTGAGGTCAAGGACCGAAAAGGGAAAGAAAATCAAGTCATGGACCACTTATCTCTACTTGAATAAGAGACAATTAGAAACTAGGGAATGATCTTGAGATAGATGATTATTTTCCAGATGAGTGTGTTCTAGCAGTATCTCATGATCTAATTCCCTAGTTTGTTGATTTTGCCAACTACTTGGCAAGTGATCTCGTTCCAGACGATTTATCCTTCCAGCTGCGATGGAGATTTATGTATACGGTAAGGAAATTCTCCTGGGATTATCTATATTCATTTATGGTTTGTGCCGATAGAGTGATTCAGAGATGTATACCAGAGGTGGAGATGATGAGCATTATAGAGAATTATTATTTATCACCAGTTGGGGGTCATCATAGTGGTACACGGATAGCCCATAATATTCTATAATGTGGGTTCTATTGAAGTACAATCTACAAGGATGCTCATGATTTTGCATAATCCTTTGACCAATGCCAGCGTCAAGACAATATTTCACGACACCATTAACTTCCTATGACACATATCTTGGAGTTGGAGTTATTTGATGTGTGGGGGACTTATTTTATGGGTCCATTTGTGATATCCTATGGCATGAGGTACATTCTGGTAGCAGATGACTATGTATCAAAATGGGTGGAGGCAGTTGCACTTCTGGACATTGAAGGCAGAAGTGTCACTATTTTTCTAAAGAGAAAGATCTTCTTAAAATCTGGCAACCCATAGGCAATTATTAGCGATTGTAGTTCTCACTTCTACAATCGGTTGTTCAAGGCACTGCTTGATAGATATAATGTTAGGCATAGTGTGGAAACACCCTACCATCTACAGACTAGTGGGCTAGTGGAAGTCTCCAACAAAGAAATAAAGTCCATATTGATGAAAGCTATGAATATTAATAGGACTGACTGGTCTAGGAAGCTATATGATGCATTGTGGGTGTACTAGACAACTTATAAAACTCCTATAGGTGTGTCTCCATATCAGCATATTTATCGCAAAGCATGTCACTTACCGGTTGAGTTAGAGAGTAAAGCACACTGGCTATTGAAAAAGCTAAATTTTGAATGGCCTGAGGCAACAAATTTGAGGTTGATCAAGGTAAATATGTTGGAAAAATTCTGACTCTAGTCTTATGAGAGTTCATCCATGTACAAGGAGAGAACGAAGTTGTACCATTAAAAGAATATCATGAAGAGAATGTTCAAACCCGGTGATTTAGTCTTGTTGTACAATTCAAGACTATGCTTATTTCCTGGTAATCTAAGGTCACGATGGACTGGACCATTCATTGTGGACTGGACCATTCATTGTGGTTCTATTGAGGTAAAGTGTGATAGTGACGTCCCGTTTAAAGTAAACGAGCAACGTGTGAAACATTACATGGGAAACCAAGAAGAAGTTAGAGTTTATGAAAAGACGGAAATTGACAAAGTTTGAGTAGTCAAGGTATAAAAGTCATGTCGCGATAGTAAATTAGGCTCTTCTTAGGAGACAACCCAAGTTATGTTATTTGTATTCATAGTACATGATTGATGTCGGATCTTTGCACCGACGGTGTCACAGGTATGTCCCTAACTCTCTTATTTTTTCTTGATGCATTAAGGGAAATGCATGATTTTCAGTTGGGGGTGGGGTTTCTTGTGGGTCTTGATGTGCTCCTGCGGTTTTATCGCCTTTCCTCTTTTCCCTAGAGTTTTATTCCTAGTAGAGTTGGCATGTTTAAGATTGTTGTGTTTTGTTTTGTGATGTTTTTTTGTAATTAGAAGATTTTGAGTATTTAGGGCAGTAGTCAAAGTTTGACTAATTTTTTATTTAAGTATTTAGGGCAGTAGTCAGAGTTTTACTAATTTTTGATACCCCTCCAAAATATGATATTTTAGAACTGTGATTGATTTACATATGTATGAACTCTATAGATCTTCTTATGGCATTAGTATTAGGGATATGATAAACATTTGCTGACAATTGCAAGAACTGAATTGGTAGTAGTTGGTAATATTAACTCTGTGTTATGTGAGTGTGAGATGCTACCTAGTCTCTTTGTATGTTAAATTCATAAGTTGCCTGGTTAGTCTTTCTTAGGTTGAAGTATAGTCGATTAGGAAAGGATCATAGGTCATTTTTTATTTTAGTACACCTTTAGCCTAAATGACATGTGCAAATTGTATCCCTTGATCCTTGTTTTGAGCCTTATGACATATTTTCCTTATTACACCTTCCACCTTCCCATTTGTGTTACAATTTACCTATTTTAGCCCTATTCCTCCTTGGATATTGTGAATTAACTCAAGTAAAAAGCCTAAGTTGAGGGTGGCTATCATAGGGGTGCATAGTGTAAAATGGGTATGAAAAGGGGTAAAATAAGAGAAAAAGTTAGTAAGGTTGGGTGTTGTAGAAAAAGAAAAAGAAAAGTTGTGCAAAAAGTGGAAAAAAAATAAAAGACCTCACCCAAGATGAATGTGCAATAATAGAATTAAAGGGAGATATAAGGTAGAATAAAAGGTAATTAGCTAGTTAGTGAGACCCCAAAAGTTAGTGTAGTGCCAAGGAGGCTTAGTCACTTTAAATTACCACGTATATCCTAACATGACTATCTGAATGCTACGGTAAATAAAATAAGGGAAAGCATATAGTATTGGACATGCATTTACTTGAACTTCTTTGTTGAGTGTAAGTGTTTCTTGATCATCCCTACATTGACATGTGTTATTTCATATGAGTGAGTGAGACATCCTTGTTGTGAGGGCAATTGGGTTATGTTGCTACATATTTTCCTATTTTGGATAGTGTAAGTTATACATATGAGTGGTTGTTTGTTGCTAGTATAATTGCCATACCTTTATCCCATTGTGTCATATTTTTGTGCTTCATATTCATACAAAGTTGGTTTTGAAAAGTGATATTAGATGGGATGTTGTGATTTGAACTAAAAGAGATAGCTGACTGCCTTTAATATCTTAGATTATCCTAGTTAAGCATCATTTTTGTTTTATTGTGTTTTTGTTTCCTGAGGACATGAAAAATTCTAAGTTGAGGGTGTTGATGTGTTAAAGAAATATAGCATTTTCAATGCTTAAAATGATGAAAATATGCAAGTTTTTTAGGGCTTTTTGTTAGATTTGATCTGTTTTGGGTATGTTTTGCAGGAAACCAGGTTTTGAATGATAAGTTCATGAAAAAGGGTGTTTTTGGTTACTTGTAGGGTGATCATGGATGATTTGGATATTTTCCAGCTTGATCGTGATTAAGGCATGTTTGACATTTAAAGAAGATCTAAAAAAACTGACTCCCAAAACCTACAAAGTCAACATGTGGCCACAAGAAGAACCTATGGACCGCATGTACACAAAGCAGGTGCCAGAAAGTCAAAATTTCAAGAGCTGAACATAAAAAAAAAAATTCTCCTACTACTTGCACCCTCTACCTGCGCCTTGTGCTTGGACCGCATGTAGTACCTGCACCCTGCCAAACCACAGGTACAGGAAGCGGGTAACCACCAACCCATTTTTCTCCTATTTCATTCGAGCTTAGTTTTAAGGGTTTTCTCTTGTACTATAAATACCTTTTGTATACTTTTAAGTCAGAGATATTGGTGATATATATGAGAGATAGATAGTCGACACTTTTAACACTTAGAAATAAATTTTGATTTCAAGATACATCTTTGATCTTAGGATTTCATTGTACTGACTTTGCTTGATTATTTAGTTTACAGTTGTAGGTTTTCTTTCATCCTATCATTGTGATTTCATATTTACTTTCCAACATAAATGTTATTTATTTCTTCATAGTCATGAGCGGCTAAAACTCATAGCTAGGGTTGTGGAAACCTTAGAAAAATGATAAAGTAGGGAAAGTGTGATTGTTGACGGGAAACCAATACCCATGAAATGCATTGCTTTATTTTCACTATAATAGTTTTCATAGCAGTTGAAAACATTAGGATCCTGCCTAGATATTACTACTTACTCTAAAGAAGGGGTAGTAACTAGGAAAAGATAAAGACAACTGTAATTTGGGGAGTTATTAGTCGATCTGTTGCAGCACAATGGTATATGCGAATGACTATTAGCACTAATCTAATAACTTGAGACTTGAAATGTGATAGTTAATTGGGACCATGATAAGGGTTAGTAAAGAAACACACTGAGACTCAATAGGTAAAGGATGAAATCATCCTTCTCGTCCAAAAGACTGTAGGAGGTACATAACTTATCGATTCTGCATACAAGGTAATAGGTTTGTTCAACAACCCATGATAAACCTTCAGAGTTGAGATGTAAAGGGGAAACACAATCCTAGTGTTCACCCATAAATGATTTAAACCAAATTTAATATTGTTACTTGCTCGAGATTACTACAAATAAATCTACCTATTTAATTTCTAGTATTGCCTATAGACTGCAACTGTTGATAACTGCAAACCACGTGTTCCTTTGGGATTCGATCCCAACCTTAGTTGGGTTACTATGTATTGATAGTGACCGTATCATCATCTAAAAGAAGGTGTTTCTTGGACATCATCAGCAATATGTAGCTATGGTACTACTATATATCCCTTCCTTCAATTGTTCATATTGTATATTCATTCCTTGGCCTTGTATATTACTATATATATTTTCTATTTCCCTTTTATTCTTATATTGTCCGAGGATACGCGGTATGGTTTTGATATTAATGAATATGGTTGGTATAGGATAGTTCATTCTTGGTACTTCCTTAGTCTTATTATTTTAGACTCCTGGACATGAATAGGATAGTGGTTCCTTATTATTTCATTGGCTTTTATATGATTTATGGACTCTTGGGGGTACTACCCATTCTATTCATATATTGTAAATATTTTCTTTATCTTTTGAGCTCAATTGGCAGTTGCCTACTGAGTACCACTTTTTATGTACTCATACTACACTTCTGAAATATGCAGATCATAATACAGGTTATCGATGTTGGTGTGCATATAGTGCAGAGCAGCCATGGTTCAGAGACATAGAGTGAGCTCCTAAATTTCAAAGTATTACTTACCTCCTTTTTGTGTACTAGAATTCTCTTGTTGTTATATTTGGATATAAGCTATAACAGTGTAAGTCCCTTTGTATTTCATTCTTGTACTCTTTTTATATTAGAAGCTCTAGTGCTGATACACCAGGTTTTGAGAGTTTTATTATATATTGGATTCCTTTGTTTACAATGATTCCGCATTCTTTTCTACATGATTTAGTAGTCTGTTACTAGTTTTCTGGACAATGGTGATTTTCTTTCCTATTAATGGGTTATGGTAGGCACCATCATGACTTGAGAAATTGGGTCGTGATAGATACAAAAGAGAAATTAACATTTTAAAAAAAATACCCTGGATTTTTTACATTGAACATTCCTTGAGCTTTAAGCTCACTGCCCTTGTTACGACTCTCCATATGAGTCATAGGGCATCCTGATGAGTCATTGGCATAACCAATAAGTTTGTGGCTAGATTTTGCTCTGAGTACGAGTGGCCCACTAAGAGTTATAAGGATATGTTACGAGTCGTTAGGTGTAATCATAGGATATCCAGTGTAAGTCCCAATTTTGGTTATGTGTTGACTATGACTGGACCTTAAAGGTCGTAGGGTCCTATTAAAATTCCTATGGTTGAGTCGTAAGGTCATCAGTGTATGTTGCCTTGGTTGTACTACCTTAGTTACGACTCGTGGTGATGATTTGTAAGGAGTGGCTACGAGTCAAGGGTTGACTCGTAGTCAAAGATGACTTTTTTTAAGCTTTTAAGTCAAGGGTATTGTAGATATTTTCCGTCTTACCCAACTTGAAACCCACATCTTATAACCTCTTCATGGTATCATTAACACTCATAAATACATCAAAGTAACTTATTAACACTCTCAAATTCTTCAAGGTCAAGAACACTTAGGTTTTTCAAGAGGTTGATCAATTAGGGCTTTCAAGTGTGATTTCTCTCTGTGCATCTTACTATTTCAGGCATTTGACTCTTCCCTCATTGTTAATTTGTTAAAAACATATGTATTAAAGTATTATTCACATGGAATTCTTTTGGTTTTTGGTGACGTCCAAGCTACACCTCTTCTAAGAAAATGATATAGTCCCTGTCAAATATAGTAGCCCAACAAAGGTTGGGGTCAAATCCCAAGGGAATACATGGACTTGTGGATGTTAGATGCTGCAATCAATGGGAAAAAACTAGAAAAGTAAATAGGAGATTTGAATAGCAATATAGAACAAGGAGCAAATATCAAATTTGGTTCTAATTAGAATTGGTGAATGCATGGATTGTGTTCCCTAGCTGCTCGACTCCATAGGCTTATCGTTATTTGTTGAACCAACCTAATAATTTACATACAGAATCAATAAGTTATGTACCTTGTATAGTCTTTTGGATGTGCTGAAGGATTTCACCATTTACCTTTTGAGTCTCAGGATGTCGCCTTACTAACCCTTATCTTGATCCCAGCTAACTATTACCTTTTGAGTCTCTAGTTATTAGATGAAATCTAACCATTTTATGTAGATAATACCTAGTATCATGGATCGATAGCTAAACTTCAAATTACTATGGTCATTATCATTTTCATAGCTGTCAAAATAGGTTGGCCCAACCCAATCCATCCCAAGACTCACAGGCCAAAGAATTTGATTGGCTAGGACAGTTCGACCCTTCACTTTAAAGAACCTTAAAATGTATGGCCCAACCCATCCCTAATAGTGTTGCGAGTTGGTGCGGGTTAGCCCTTTATTTTATCGATTTCTTGTTAGATGTTTTTTTCAATTTGAACTAATAGATATGGCAATCCATTCGCACTTCTAACATATTATTATATAAAGTACATAATTCTATGATGATTTATAATATTTCAACACCAATACATTGTGAAACATATTTGAATTCATTGATTACATTATCTTAATTAACATCAACATTCATCTAAATTCATATGAGAATTTAATAAGTTGAAGAATATCAAAAAGTTCTATATCAAAAATTAATATTATTTAAAATTCACTTAAAAATATTATCGCTTTGAATTTGGGTAATGTTGTGCAATTGATTTCGAGTAGTTGCAACAAGTGTTTGAATGCTTCATGATGGATGCAATTTTTATATTTATGATTAAAAAATTTAAAATTTGTCATTTAATGCTAAATGAGTAAAATATTGTATAAGATACTAGGTAAAATTTATTGAGTAATCACTATTTATATTTTTAATTCTCTTTGCTTACAATTTTCTTTAATTTTAAGTTTAAATTGAATAACAATAACAAATGAAACATCAATACTTGATGATTAAGGTTTAATACTTAATAAGTTAACTATTATATAGGATATTAAAATTATTCAATAACTACTATTCTTAATTATTACTTTTTCTTTTTACAATATTCATATATTTTTAATTTAAATTAAATAATATTTTTCCCACGGGCTGGCTCAGCCAAGCCTAAGTCAAGCCTCAAGGGCCAGCGGGATGACTTGGGCTGGGCTTATAAGCCCCACTATTAAATGGGCTCAAAAATCAGAACCCAACCCAACCCTTATAGCGGGCTAGGTTGGGTCGACCTCAAGATCAAGCCCATTTTAATGACTCTAATCTTTTCCTGTAGCAACAATATGGGAGGGATCTTAGTGTTGTCCACCACTAAGAAATCTATTATAGTGAAGATAATGCAATGCATGCCATGGGTATCAGTTCAATTCAACAATCGCATTTCCTCTACTTCGTCAATCAGCCAAGGTTTCCATAACCCTAGTTATGGGTTTTATGTTGCTCATACTCGTGAAGTAATCAACAACATTCATGATTGAAAGAATAGATGAAATCACAATAATAATAAGAATAAAAACCCACAACCGTAACTAAATTAATGAACTAAAGTCAATACAAGAGCAATCCAAGATCAAAATCAAATCTTGGAATCAAAATATGTTTATGAGTATCAAAAGTGTGTTCCTCCTACTAAAAAAATACATAAAAGGGTATTTATGAGGAAACCTTAAAACCAGAGCCCGAATAAAATAGGATAAAACAAGGTTGGTGGCCACTTATGGCCCATATTTGTGTCTTGACCCTTGGCACAGGTAGTACCTGCAATCAGTAGGGTGGGCGCAGGTACAGGGCACAGGTGCCGGGATGAAAAAATCTTGCAGGTCAGCTCTCAGGATTTTGGACATCTAGCACTTGTTTTGCCTACTTGCGATCCACATGTTGACTTAGTATGTGTCGAGAGTCATGTTTTCAATTCTTCTTTTATTCTCGAACATGCTTTGATCATGAACTAGCCGGAAAGAGTCCCGAATATCCATAATTGCTTTAAAAAGTAGCCAAAAACACCTATTTTCATATTTTTCATGAACTTAGCATCCTAAACATGATTTCCTGCAAAACATACCCAAAAAACATCATATTTAACATAACAACCTTAGATACTTGCATATTTTCCTCATTTTAAGCATCAAAAGTGCTATATTTCTATAGCATATCAACACCTTCAACTTAGAACGTTTACATGTCCTCAAGAATCAAAACACAATAAAACAAAAACAATGCTTAACAAGGAGAATCTAAGTTATTCAAGGCATGCAGTCAACACTTTAAGCTCAAATTGCAACACCCCCTCCTATCTTACTTCTCAAAACCAACTGTATATGAACATGAAGCACAACAATGTGATACAATGGGACCGAGGTATGGAATTATATTAACAACATACAATTATGCATATGTACAAGTTACACTGCACGAAACAAGCAAATAGCTAGAAATATAACTCAAGTTTCCTCACAACAAAGATGACCAACTCACTCATATGAAATAATGTATGTCGATGCAGGGATGGTCAAGAGACACTCATACTCAGAAGAGAAGTTCCAATCAAGGTGCATCAAAAACCATAGGCTTGCCCTTATTTTCTTTACCTTAGAATTTAGGTAGTCAAGTTAGGATCACTATAGGACTTTTATCGGCTTGTAATGTTGATTTGGAGGTTGGTATAGTACATATGGACATATCAAGTGATTAATCCTCCTTCGCACTACACTATACTTGGGGTCTCACTTAATAGCCAATTTTCTTTTTATTCCACCCTTATTCTCCTTTTTTATTATTCATTGCATAGTCAAGTTGGGTGTGGTCTTTTATTCTTTCTTTTTCACTTTTGCACAATTTTTCTTTTCTTTTTATTTTCTTTTTCTCTTTCATTTGCTACAACATCTAGCCCTACGAACTTTTTCCCTTACTTTGCCTTTCTACATACCCACTTTACACTATGTGCCCCTATGATAGCCACCCTCAACTTAGGTATTTTGCCTGAGTTAAGGTGCATAATGTCCAAGGAGGACTAGGGACAAAAGAGATTCATTGTAATATAAATGAGAAGGTGAATGGTGAAATAAGAAAAATTGTCTTATAAGGATAAAAACAAGGATCAAGGGATATCATTTACATAAGGAAGGTCATTTAGGCTAAAATTGGACTAAAATAAAAAAAACTACCTATATTTTCTAACTGACTATCCTTCAACCCAGGCAAGACTAACTAGGCAAGTTCTAAATTCAACATACAAAGGTACTGGTAGTATCTCACACATACATGTCACAGAGTTAATATTACCAACTACTACATATTTGGTTCATGCAATTGTTATCAAGTGATTATAATGTTCCAAATCCTAATCCCATAACAAGATCCACAATGTTCACATAAATATACGTTCACACAGTTCTAAAACACAAAATTTTGAAGGGGTATCATTTTTTCTCAAATATCCAAAAAAACATGATAACTTTCCTAAATACTTAAAAATCTCCTAATTATGAAAAAAAACAATAGAATACAAAACCAAACAAACTACAACACAAATTTAACCTAGAAATGTCAATTCTATAACCATACTATGGCCAATAGAAAAAGAAGCACGATAATAAAAATCCGTGGCGGTTATGGTATATCCTACCCCAACTAAAAAATGTGCATTGTCCTCAATAAGATAAAATAAAGTAAAAAAAGTAGAAGTGAGAACATACCTGGGATGTACTAAGTATTTGTGTTATGAGCATCCCTAGATGGAGGTATATCCACAGGTGAAGGCCATGGTGGTGGAGGTACTCTACGAGAAGATGCACCCAAAGCTAGATCAGTACACCTCTGCCTATAAGAAAATACAGTCTCCATCAAATCATGGGTGGCTCTTTTCAGGGATTTCTCATATGGCTTGTCTAGATTCTGCAGGTCCCCCTTCGGCCTTTTTTGGTCCCAAATATGAGGGCCGCCACATTATTCTTTGCAAATAAATCAATGTGCCTGGGACCACATGAAGGTGATGGATAAATAATTGGGGATACAACTTGAGGGATGGCTAATATGTGGCGCACTATGAGAGAGCACACCTTTGCTCAAAAGATTTCCACCTCCTCCCTCATATGTCCTTAATCTAATATCTCAATTTCTGCAAACCAATCTGTGACACGTCTCTTATTAACACCTAGTGAATTTAGTATACTGGCCTTTGTAGCAACATCCTCATTAATAGTTTCTATTACAGACACCACTAGCATATAGTCATGTTGTTGCATTGTCATACACATATCAAACCTTACTTTCTCATTATTTAGTATGAAGGTGATCTTCCCCAAATTCCATATCAATCAATACCCTACTAGTGGATAAAAATGCTCTACCTTATATAATGAGGGCTTGACAATTCACCTAACAATCAAGAACCATAAAGTCAACAAGGAACATAAAGAAAGCAACCCTAACTTCTAAGTCACATAAGACACCTACCAATTTCTTCACATATGAGTAAGACATTAGCAGCTTTATGGATGTAGGTTTGAGTCATCCATCTACAATAGCTTGTACATAACTATTGGCATCACATTTACTCTTGATCCCAAGTCACATAAAGCCTTCTTGACATTGAAAGGCCCAATAAAACATAGAATAGTGATTTCTCTAAGATCCTCCTTCTATTTTACTAATGGTAAGGAAGGGGTCGCACTATAAGGGTGTACATGATCATTAGGCTCGATGACCCAATCCTCACTACTGTCATACTCAAAATGATAATCACCCCATGTAAACTTCTAAGACTCTACCTCAAGTGTCATATTGCTTTTAATACTATCAAACTTTAACTCCTCAATAATAGATATAGGGGATCATCAGTTATGGCACCATAATTAGTGGTGATACCTAAAAAATAACTTATAACTGGTGGACTCTGAACTTTTTTACTCAAAAGAGTAACAGGCTATTTTTGTTTGATCATATCATATGTTTGCCCGAACTGGTGCTCCAGCTTCTTGCTAATAAAGTCATGAGATCAACTTAAGGTCCAATCGTAAAATGTCAGCCTTAATCTCCTTAAGGTTGTTCTCCTAATTTCTTTAACTCTTGACCAGTTTGGTCAGCATTTCTTCCATTCTTGATTTTGTATCTCATCTACCAAGTGGAATGTACCTATCTTCCTTCTCTTTATAATCATCCCTCTATCTCTAATCACCTTCTCTGTCCTTACTGCAGTCTCTATATCTATCATCATAGTAGTTGCATCCGTGATTTCCTTACCCTTGAGCTTAAAAATCCTATAATTGATGATCTGAATACCTAGCCTCATCTTCTAATGTAGACTCATAAGCTCTGGAAGCTGCACCCTATGCTCGAACTATATGAACTTTCTCAAAACCCATGGTGATGAACTGCTTTCCTAGCAACTAACGATCATTTCTTAGTAGCTCAATCTCCTGCTTTATAAAATCATCATCTACTCTCTGGTCATTAATAGCTCTAATGGTGTAACTGTCAGAACCTCTCCCTTCCTCTTGAGTTTTCCACCCTCGATTAGTGAGAGAGATCTGGTCTGGAATATTAAAAGCTACCTCTCTGCGTAATCTCATAAAAGCTCCTCTAAAGACAATGTCTATCATGGCTCTGGAACTGATAGTCATGGCTCTATATAATAACTACAATAATTTTATCCCTATAATCTGATGATTGGGCACAGTACTCAACTTTTTCTTGAACCTAAACTATGCCTTATACATGGACTCAGACTGTAGCTATCAAAAAATATAGATCTCATCCTTGAGCTACAATGCCCTAGTTTAAGGAAATAACATAGAATGTTTGCATAACTCATTCCATGTAGTGACAGACCCTCTTGGCAGTTCCTCTAACCATAAAGATATTTCTCTTTTGAGCGAGAAAGAGAAAAACCTCAATCTAAGTGTTTCCTGCTTCACCCTTGGATATGTATATGAAGTTCAAATTAGAGTAGAATTGGCTAGATTCATGTTTGTATCACCTGTAGGCAACCCCCAAAACACACTTTATGTATAAGAGCTGGATCATAGCACTGATTTATTAAACTTAATGTCTGGGGGTAAAATAGGAAGAATAAGGGCTCCAGTCTCTGTCGGCTCAACAAACCCCAGATCTTTTTCATTATCCTTATAAGGTTACAAGTACTGTTATACTGGGATCACATGGGCTTAGTTACCTCAAACTCTATTATGAATTTCACAGAGTATTGCTTGGTGGTCTACTTCAAGTCTATGTACATCTAGATCCACCCCCCAAGCTAAGCATTGAGATTTTTCTTATGACCTACTCTTATTTACATCTTGAGATAAAAGAATCTCTATTTTTTGGTCAATAATATCTTGAACTGGATCAAGTGGGGGGAGGCATATCATCACAAAATCCATCAGGAAAAATGTCTCTCTTTGGTTCCGTCATCCTACTAGATGTTTTTAGGATCCTCTTTGGATTCGGATTCAGTAGGAGTAAGGGATTGCCTCTATTCCGTGTGTTAGGCATACACCAGCATATACCCAACTAAAAGAAAAAACAAAAAAACTCAAAAACAATAAAAATAGTAATTCACAACTCGACATTGTAGTCCCCAACAAAACACCAAAATTTGGTAATGCCCAAATTTTACCTCCCCTCAGAAGATGATACAGTCTCTGTCAAATATAGTAACTCTAACCAAGGTTGGGGTTGAATCCCAAGGGAATATGTGGACTTGTGAATATCAGATATTGTAATCAACGGGAAAAAACTGGAAAAGTAAATAAGGGGATTTGAATAGCAATATAAAACAAGGAGAAAATATAAACTTTGGTTGTAATAAGTAATGTTGAACACTAGGATTGTGTTCCCCTAGCATCTCATCTTCGTAGGCTTATCATGATTTTTTTAACCAACCTGATACCTTCCTTGAAGAATTGATAAGTTATGTACCTTCTATTGTCTTTTGGACGAGTAGAAAGATTTTACCCTTTCCCTTTGGAGTCTCAGGATGTCACCTTACTAACCCTTATCTTGATCCTAAAGAACTATTACCTTTTAAGTATATAGTTATAAGATGAAATCTAACCATCTTACATAGATAATACCTAGTAGAATGGATCGATAGCTAAACAACAAATTATTATTGTCATTATTTTTTCCTAGTCACTATTCCTCTTTTGGAGTAAGTAACAATAATCTAGGTAGGATCTTAACATTGGTCACTGCTAAGAAATCTATTATAGTAAAGATAATGCAATGCATGCCTTAGGTATCATTTAAATTCAACAATCACACTTTCCCTACTTCATCAATTAGCTAGGATTTCCACAACCCTAGTGATTGTTTCTTAGAAGCTCATGCTTATGAAGTAATCAACAACATTCATGATTGAAAGCATAGATTAAATCACAATAATAATTAGAAAAACCCACAACAGTAACTGAATTAATAAACCAAAGTCAATACAAGATAAATCCAAGATCAAAATTAAATCTTGGAATCAAAATATATTCATGAGTATAAAAGTGTGTTCCTACTAAAAATCACATAAAGGGTATTTATAATACATAAGAAAATCCTACAACCAAATCCCAAATTAAATAGGAGAAAATAGGGTCTATAGAAACTTATGGAACCTACTTTCACCCTAACCCTGGGCACAGGTAGTAGCTGTAGTCAACAGGATGGGCGCAGGTACTAAGATGAAAAAATCTTGTAGGCCAACTCTTGAGATATTGGACTTCTGGAACTTGATTTTCCTACATACAATTCGTAGGTCCTATTTTCAGTCCACATGTAACTTAGTAAGTATCGATAATCATTTTTTCAGATCTTCTTTGATTTGCCAACATTCCTTGATCACGAACAAGCAGAAAGTGTCCTAAACATCCGTAATTGCTCTAAAAAATAGCCAAAAACACCTTTTTCATCTTTTTCACAAACTTTGCATCCAAAATATTATTTCCTGCAAAACAATACAAAAATGTATCATATCTAACAAACCAACCTCAAAAACTTGCATATTTCCTCATTTTAAGCATCGACAGTGTTATATTTCTGTAGAACATCAGTTTTGAAAACAAAAGTTATAGGTTTTGAATTCTTATTATTAAATAAGGTTTTCCCATAATTTAATTATAATTATTCATGCTTCAAATATAGATTTGAACTTTTGGGTGCATAGGTATGGTGGATCAATTAGGGAATTATGATTTTCCCAAACTTGTGACTTTTGAAATGGTTATGACCCCAACCCATAGTTTAAAATTGGATTTGAGTTATGAGAAAGGTGGGAATTTATAAAATTAAACTAGTCTTGAACTATTGCATGATATAAAGAGGTATTTGAAACATAATGATCTGATTTAGTTAACAAAGGGAGCGGTGTCCTCCATCTTGTATTAATGAATAGCGGGAGTTATTTTCTCCCAGTTAATGGGAATGTTTTGGCATATTGTTGTTACCTTTCCAGCATAGTTGGCATTACAATACCAAAAATATATGCCTTAATATGGAATGTGTTTCATGAATGAGATTGTGTGATAAATGTTGTAACTAGGCTATAAATATGGTTGTGTATTTGAGTCATGTAAGTAGAGGTCTGGGTGACCGATACTGGAAACCGCATTTGTCAATGAGAGGGTCAAAGTGACTAAAGAGGTTCGAGTCTCCCTTATTATTATTTCATGATTAGGGAGATTTGAGCCCTCCATAAATTATTATATGATAAGGTTCTGAAGTCACCTTAGTATATGTTGGGAGGTTTGATTCCCCCATTTGTAGATATATGATATTATTCTCCAATTCGTGTGGCTACATATGCTTGGGCCCGACCAAGGGGTGAGAGCTGGGGCCTTGATAACTCATGGGTACTATTGTATGATGGTTGAGCTACATAATCTAGGTTGAGGTTTTAAAGTTCATGCTAAGCCTTGCTCCATATCCTGGGATAAAATGTATATATGTATTTGCATCTAGTTATTGTTCATTGGTTGACTTGATTTGAATTGATGACATTATTTTATTTTTATCCCTAAGTTACATGCTAGCGTTCACCCCGCTAACTATCCTCATAGATTGTATCCCTATGTGATACAGGAATTGGCCATACACTTCTCCTACTCAGTGATCGTAGATTGATCAAGAGTCGGCTTGAAGTTGTGAGCTCCATACTTCTAAAAGCTCTATTTCAGGATTATGTTTCTGTTTTTTGTTATAGACTATTAGATACTATTTTTGGCTACAATCAGGGGTATTTCCTAACACTTAATTGATATTCAATTTTGTCCACTATTTAGAAGGCTTTGTTTGGACTATTGTGGTTTTAGGCGGTGTCGATCGATCGTATGGCCGATCGTCGGTGGTTGGTTATGGATACACTTTAAAACTGTCTTAAGTTATTGCATATTATCTTGTTATATGTTTGGAATTCATCCATCATGGGTGTAAAGTGGTCTACGGTTTGGGGTGTTTGGGTGTAATGACCCTTCATGTTATTCCATATTTATGCTAATTTTCATTGTTTGAGATTCTTTAATAGCCACCCCAATTCATTTATGACTTACTGGGATGGACAGTTTGATTACCGAATAGTTTGTCATTTTTAGAACCAATTCTCTATTTAGAAGTCTTCGCTGGTTTCAAATAGCCACTAGGCAAAAACTTTAGTTAAACGACCTTGAATACTAATTCTGACTACGCCAGCAGATCCAAAATATCAATTTTATGCTAGGTAGACCTTTTGTTTTCATCCCAATGCACCCTAGATCATTTTGACCTATAGATTAGAAAGTTGAAAATTTGAAAGTTTAGGTGTGGGACCCACATTTGGTCGAAACAACCTCGAATTGAAAATTTGACTTAGTCAATGCATCTGGAACATTAAATTTAGTGTGGTTAAATATTTCATTAGAGAAAATTAGATTCCAGATGCATCCTGAGGCATTAGCCAAAACTTGGAATATTTTTTATGTTTCAATTATTATCTGGTGTAGAAAAGGATTGCGATCGCGGAAGGACTATCGTGATTGCAATGGTGTGATTTCAACTAGCATGGATGTGCGATCACGTGACTTGAGGGCCTGGGAAGGTTCTTTAAAAGGCCATATTTGGCGGAGAATCGGCCATTTCTCCATTATTTTGAGATCCATAAATCCTAATACAGTGTTATGTCCTTAAATTGAGTCTTGGGTGTTGATTAGGATCTTGAATAACATGATTAATCATGATTAACATTGAATCTAATGTATGAATCCTTTAATTTTAACAAGCCTCAAGCAATTAGTGTTGAATTCTTGATTATTTGACCCAAAAACCCTAACGGCTTAAGGCTTGTTTTAGGCTATATTTGTTTTTATTTGTACCCATTTCTTGCGGGTTATAACTCCATAATGGTATTTGAACAAAGGGTTGGTCTCGAGTGCTCATTTTCCGTATGTGGGACCTACTTGGGATTTTTGGTGTCATTTTTGGACCCAAAGCACAATAGTGAAATATGGGTATCATTAGACTCGTATTGATAAGTAGATTATGGTTTCTTTAGTGTGATGAAATTTTGTGGATTGTGAAGTGAAGATAAGTATGCGGTGGTGCATGAAGTGAGGTTTTGTGGTTTGGCTTTGAGGTAGGCTCCTGTCCACTTTTCATCATAGATGATGCGTGATATATATTGCGTGTAAATGTGAATGTTAGTTCTATCTATGGGTAGGGTAACTTATACATTATTGTTGATTTTTGGAGATTTGACGTAGGTTTAGACCCGTAAGATGGCATATTTATAACCCTTTTGAATCCTATTTCCTTCTCTCTCTTACTTGGATTAGTTGTAGCATTATTATAATGTAATGCTATATTTGGGATGTGGCTTCATCATTTGAATCATGAAGTGTATATTTAACCTTATTAGGCTAGATTGTGTCTTGAAACAGTAATTTGGGTAGAGTTGACTTGAGTACCCTTGTTTCCAATTGAAGTTCCTATCTTAGGCTTGAATGTGGCTTACTTGACATCTATTAGTTGAACTAGATACCTTATCCTAGTTTGGGACATAGTATGCCTAATTATGGACATTCAGGTTTAGAAGTGGGATCATCCAGCCCACTTAGGCCTAGACTTGTGTTAGCCTTGTGGACTTAGTTGCAGATGTTAGACATAGATTGGGCTAGTAAATCTTAACATAAGGTTACTTTATTACTTGATGACTTGTATTTATGTTCCCTGGATTATGGCTTTTGAGTTATGGAAATTATACTCCTTGTGGAAGTGATATAAGGCATTTAAAGATCATATTCCTCCTAGATACATTATTTGGCCTATAGAGATAATATTCCATCTTAGACTTGATGATTGGCCTATAGAGATCTATTTCGTCTTAGACTTGATTATTTTCCTACAGAGATGCTATTTTATCTTGGACTATATGATTGACCTATAGAGATATTATTTCCTCTTGGACTTGATGATTAGCCTATAGAGGTGCTATTTTGTTTAGTCATGATTGTTGGACCTATAGAAACTATATTTCTCTTAGACATGACAATTGTCCTAGAAATAATCCTCATTGTCATGATATATGACCTACTGATATAAGATATCTTATAGATGAATACATGCTTATTAATATTATGCCTTATATATGTGAGATGCCTCCTTAATGAGAGATGATTACATGCTTATTGATGTGACGACTCCTATATATGAGATGCCTCATATATGTAAGATGACTATGATATTCTACGACTCAAAAATATTGAAAGGTATTTAAGATGACTATGATATTCTACATCACAGCACAAAAGAAAGGTATACATCAGTACTTTGAATATATTGGTATGCTAAGTGAGGTAGGCCGAGATGCATATGTTCATATGCGTGAACAATATTGACTGAATAACACGAGTATAACTAAATGAGAGTACATGCATGAAATACGTAAACTGTAACTGAGATCATGATAATAATGGATACTAAGTTAAGAATTACTGATTTATTGATATCTAAGTTTACTGATACTGTGTATCTGATAACTGAGTGACTGTATCTGATAGTCCTAAATCTGTAGAACTGAACTAAGTTTTATACTTAGACTGAATCTGAACCTCAGACTGTGGGAAGTAATCATCTAACCGACATGCCCCTTTCTGAAATGATTAGTATCCCAAACTATAACCCCAGCTAGAAGGGTGTCAGTACCGTACAACGGGTAAAGACAACTGGCTATGGGGTTATTCCTAGTCTAGCAGGTGGCCCCTGAGATCAGTCCTAACTAGTGGGTTATCCCTGAGTATGTCAATCCTATCTAACGGGTAACATCCCATAACCTATGTTGGCTACGCAATTTTGGAACTTAAGGATTTCTTCTAGGCGTCTCAGTCCTATCAAACAGGTGATCCCTCATCCCTAGGCTCGCTCGATGTTGAATCCTACTCCCAACTAAATAGAAACTTATCTGATTCCTAGTTCATACTAGGCTTGACTGAAATGTTACTGATTATACTATCTAACTAAACTAAATTGAGCTCACTAAGTTCTGTTGACTGATGGAATACTACTGAATTCTGTTAACTGACTGAATTTACTGAGGTCTGAACTAAATGCTGAACTAGACTGGACTGATACTGAGTCTACAGATCTTTTCCTGAGTTCTGTAACTGACTGAGAGTACTACCGATCCTGACATGGCAGAGATTATTCAATAACAGACACTGGCTCTAGGTAAACAGCTAAATTGTCAGGTATTAAATACCCCCAGGACTCGATAGCATGAAAAATAAATCATAGCATAAACTTGAAAGGCATAACCATATGCACCTGATAATAACTTATTCATAGAGACATTCCATCAAACACTTACATGATATAACTTGCATATAAGCTAACATGACATGATTTTTTTCCATTTTTATTTTTTCTCATGAGAAATTTATCAAACACTTGGACAAGATAATCCATGTACATTACACTGAACAACACATAGACATCATAATTCAAATCCCCATTTACAATTTCAAGGGTTTAGCATGGATTCACATGATTTATACATATATCAAATAACTCCACATGAAACTTTTAACAAACATGGATTACAAACCCTATTAATCATTTTAATCATGAATATAATCAAACTCAACATAAATTTCATGAAATCAATACGCTTGAAGTTTTAAAAGTAGTTTTTTTAACTTCAAGGATGGAAGGGACCCTTGGATAAACACTTGACATACCTTAATGCTTGAATTCTTGAAGATTTATGAAATATTCTTAAGGAGTGATCTTGAAATTAATGTCCTAGGGTTTTGTTTTTGAGAGTAATTTGAGAGAAAGAATGAATTTTGCCCTAGGAATGTCTTAATTTCGTGCTTTTGGAGCTGAATAGGGGTGTGAAAATGACCTAAATACCCCTCTGGATGTGGTTTTTAAAGATAGAAAACGTGTCCAGTGCCGCATAGACCTACTCAACATGTCATTGGCATCGACGTGATGGCTAACGCACCGAGTCGAGTCTGTGTCGGTTCACTAGAATTTGCACAGGGAGTTGGAGAAAAATATTAATTGATGCAATGGGTGATGTGGCACATCGAGATCGCATCGATCCACTGGTTTGAGATTTCAATTGTGATCCAAACGAAGTCTGAAAAATCCGAAACTTATCTGGGAACACCCACTGACATTCCTGATCATGATTCAACCTAAAAATAATTACTTTAAGGTCATGAGGGTCATGAAATAGAGTCTCCAATCTAAAAAGACTAAAATAACACTAAATCTGAATACTTAGGTAAAATTTTCTATGTCAGGGACCCCTTAACAAGCTTTAAAGGACTGAGTAAAGCTTAGCATTTTGTGGGGTCTTACAATATCTCCCCTTGGGAACATTCATCCTCGAATGAGACTGACTAAGCTGAGAAACACTGATAGATTGATCTTACACATTGAACATAGATATCTGATGCATGGAATACCTGACTGAAACTACCGATAAGCTAAGTTTTCAAACTGAACATGTATATCTGATGCATGAGTACATGACTGAACTAATTCATGAATGCATGAATGAATATGCAACGGTAATAGATACCAAGTTTATAACTATAACTGAATATGGACCTATGCCAATCTAAGGAGGATTGTTACCTTAGGTTGAGAACACTGATAAACCTGAGATCGTTTACTAAACATGCATGAACAGGAATAGGAAAACATAACTGAGACTAAAATATGATACATGAATTGAATATCATGAACTGAACTAAGCCCCTGAATACATGGTTTACGGATGAGATTTGAACTCGAGGATCCACCTATGAGTACCCACTACTCCAAACTAGATTCGTTACGTGAGGAGAAGATGAAAGGTTTAGGTCCTAAAATCTCGGAGGATTATAATGCATCTCCTCCTTGGGACATTACGTCCCCTGAAGAATGCTGACTTGGCTGAGATACTGTGGAAAACTGAGATGATGCACAGACACCTGCAAACTAAATTGTGACTGCATATTAGGGATCTGAAACTGAGGCATAACACCTGAACTGAGCGGAACTCGCAACCACATGGTTGCTCAATCTTGGAATAGTTACATTCATGAGACTTTGGATAGTGCGACTAGATGGAAGAATGGGAAACCCAACCATACAAACATTGTCTGCCTAACTGCTAAACTGAATTATTGGTTTTGCGGACTAACTTATGCTGAAAACTTATATTCGACTGGGGCCTTTCTTTGACACTCTTTCTATAGAGTTCTAGGGTCTTTAGGGAGCAAGGAGTCTTGGCATGGCTGAATAAAATAGTTGAATAAGAAAATCACATCCTGACTAAAATTCGGTAACATGTGTTAAGGCCTACGAAACATCATCTAAGATGAAGTGACTAAGCCTTATGCACTGCAACTATAAATTTTCAAGATTATACATATCCCTTGAATACTCCCTCAACTATACTCTCCACCTTAGTATAGCACATCACCTGAGACTACTGAAAATATTCACATGGGTGTTGAGCACGAGTGCATAAACATACTAACTTATCTGATTATCTGAAAGTCTAATAGCTGAGTACTGGGCATGTAAGACTAAAATTTACTTAGTCTGAATAACTGGACTGAAACATTAGAGTAGTATACATATGAGGTAAGGACTGACTGTGTAACAGGAGATTACTGAGCTTGAATTCATGAAAACTGTATTATTTGAGAATGCTAAGTGTATAACATAATTCTTAAATATTCTGTAAACTGAGGTACTAAAATACTGATAACTAAATAACTAATAACTGTATGCTATGGTCAAGCAAACCTAAAACTAAACTGAGTTTTTGGTCTGATTACTAGATTGAGACTGTGACTGAGACTGTAACTAAGATGGTAATTGAGACTGTAAATGAGACTGTAACTGAGACTATACTGGAACTAAATACTAGGTTCTGATAACTACGTGATCGAGACTAACATAAACTGAGGATCTAAATATACAATTACACTGAGCATTTTCTCAACTTATCATCTCACAAAAAATTCTGATTTCCCACTCTTCATGCACTAAATACGACTTCCTGCTAGCCATTTGCTTGGACACTAACCTGACATTCAAGCCTATCTTCATAACTACAGCCTCGTGTAAAATAAGTATGCAATCGGTTATCATAACATTATTTCTTAAGGAGAGTTCACTGAAGGGTTAAAATAAGAGGACCTGAAGCATGAATGAATATTATACCGAACTCGACACTTACAAAATCCTAAGGAATAGAATGTTAACATCATGGATTTATCAAAAGATCTAAACTAAGAATATACATGCCATAAATCTGAATCTAGTTGATCATTAGGAGCGTATCATAAATTATGGGAACTGAACACACTATAAGGCATGAGTACAGAAGTCATGAACTGCATGACTTGAGTTCAGAATTTCTGTATTCATGGAACATGATGCGTAACACTAAGTGAACTGGAACTCCTTATACTAAGAATTGTAAGCATACATAATTTTTGTTAACGTGCACGAATATGGGCTATGATTATAGAGGTGGCATGTAAGGCATGAGTATACATCATGATAACTGAAGTACAAAACTTTGCACTGAGGTAAAGATGGGTTGGGCATCATTCCCTCTCACTGTTTGTCTACACATACTGACATTATTATTAGAATCTGAAGGCTTGATTTTCTGAGATATCATAACCAAACAGTTCTTGTATACCCGTCGGGCTATGATAGACTGACCCATTGGGGTGGAGACTGAGAAAAGTTTTGTTAAAGTTTCTGGTCTGACTTTTAAATCGACCACTATGTCAGAAGTTACAAAACACAGAGAAGCTCCTAGATCTAATAAGACAAAAAATATAAATGGGAGATCTGTAACATACCAGTGACCGCATCAGGAGAACCTTCCTGATCTTGTCTGGATTGAAGTGTATAAATCCTATTTGGGCGTTGCCCACTGGAGGCATTAGAAGTGGTACTCTGTCGATTCAAGCGATCAGACTAAACTGAAGGACGGTTGTACTGACCATGCTGGCGTAAATCTTTTCCCCTCTAAGCCATAAATCTACACTCCCATATCCTGTGGCCTGACTTGCTACATCAAAAACATATATAACTTCCAGCTCTATATGCACCTAGGTGATGTCTACCACATTCTTCGCAAAGTGGAAGAGTACGACCACTGCTCACACTACCCTGGGTTTTAGAGTCTGGCGCCCCATCATGACTGTCGTTCCTGAACCTTGTTACAAGTGTACTAGCTAAAGATAGAACTGGGGATGAAAACTTTTTACTAAATTAAGGACGGTTACCACTCTCTGACCTAAGCTGAGCAAAACTAAAGCTACTTATTCTGGATCTCTTATTTTCTCTCTCCTTCTTCTTAAGCTTATGCTCCTCAATCTGTTGAGCATGGACCTTAAGCCTAGATATGTCCATCTCCTTAATCAACATCGCAGTCTTTCACTCCTTGACCACACTCTCTGATACCCCAGACATAAACTTGTTTATTCTGGACCTATTATCTACTACTACATGGGGAGCATACTTGGTTAACTTAGTAAACTTGAGCGAATACTCTTTCTCACTTATATTGACTTGCATGATATTTATGAACTCTAACACTTTGGATTATCTAAGCTCTAAGGGAAAGAATTTATCTAGGAAAGTGGTAGAAATCTCTTTCCACTATATGGGCTCTACATTTGTACCCCTGTCTACCTTTCACTGCTTAAACCATGTATGGGTTACATCTTGTAGCTGATAGGCAGCTAACTTAGTACTCTCACTGGAATTCTCTCCCATAATATCTATGACTTTCTGAACCTGGTCGAGGAACTCCTATGTATTCTTTTCTGACTTAGATCTCGTAAAGGAAGGAGGGTTCATTAGGGTGAAGTCTCAAATTCTAGCTATAACAGTATTGGCCACTGGATTGTCCTGAACAACAGTTGGTCATTCGTTCCTAGTTTCTACTGAATTGGCTAGAGTAGTGAATGTAGCCCTGAATTTTGCATGAGAGATATGCCCGTCCAGGGGATCTGCCTGAATGAGTTGAGGTGCTGACTGGTTTTCTGTTCTTCTTCTGTTATTCTTTTTAGGAGGCATGTTTTGTAAATAGAAGAAAAAAATGGATTATACTGAGATTTTAACTTGAGCTCATGCTCACTCATACGACATGAATACTAAAAGAAGGAAATTTTTTAATAAAACATCTCATAGCCTCCTATCCAAAAGTATGGCAAGAAATATGCCTATGCATAAAACTCTACTAGATGGGGGTTTCAAACTTCCTATGACTCTATTGAATCTTAGGCACTGATACCAACTTTGTAACACCTCGAGTATGTACCTTAAATGCTACACGATGCTCATAATCCCGAGGGACCACAAGCTAACCCATAACTGTTACCTGCTGTAATATTAGAATAATAATACTGCAACTATGCAGAAAATAAATCGAAACTTTCCATAAGGTTCAAAATGAAAGTAAATAATGAATATTGAAAACTGAATACTGATATATCTTTCTGAAATACTCTTGTCTGAAAAGGCTCTACTGTCTGAACAAGGAATTGATGGGACAAGCCCCAAACTATCCCTGACTACTGAAAATTGATAAACTGAGATACTAAAATACTAATATAAATATTCTTTCCTCAAATTATAAGGACTCACCACTAAGTCTGCTGCTGATAGATCAGGCTGCTAAGTATAATTGGGAGCCCGTGCATACTGAACCTATGATTTAAGACATCATAGTACAAAATAAAGGTAAGCGTTAGTACTTTGAATATACTGGTATGCTAAGTGAGGTAGGCTAAGATGCATGGGTTCATATGCATGAACAATACTAGATAAATAATATGAGTATAACTAAATGAGAGTACATGCATGAAATACGTAAACTGTAACTTAGATCATGATAACACTTGATACTAAGTTCTGAATTACTAATTTACTGATATTTGAGTTTACTGATACTGTGTATCTAATAACTAAGTGACAAATATGCGAGTCCTAAATTTGTAGAACTGAACTGAGTTCTATATAGAGACTGAATCTGAATTTGAGACTGTGGGAAGTAATCATCTAACCGACATGCCCCTCTTTTAACTAATTAGGGTCCAACTATAACCCCAACTGGAAGGGTGTCAGTACTGTGCCACGGATTAATACAAATGGTTATGGGGTCAGTCCTAATCTAGCGGGTAACACCTAAGATTAGTCCTAACTAGCGGGTGATCCCTTAGTATGTCAGTCCTATCTAATTGGTGACATCTCATAACCTATGCTAGCTATGTAGTTCTAAAACTTAGGGATAGCTTCTGGGGTCTTAGTCCTATCTAATGGGTTAGCCCTCATCCCTAGGCTTACTCGGTGTTGAATCCTACTCGGAATTGAATAGACATTGAACTGATTCCTAGTTCATACTAGGCTTGACTGAACTGTTACTGATTACACTATTTAACTGAACTGAACTGAACTGAGTTTACTTAGTTTCGTTGATTGATGGAATACTACTGAATTCTATTAACTGACTGAATTTACTGATGTTTGAACTAAATATTGAACTGGACTAGACTTATACTGAGTCTACAGATCTTTTCCTAAGTTCTGTAACTGACTGAGAGTACTACTGATTATGACATGACTTAGATTATTCTATAACTGACACCAACTCTAGGTAAACAACTAAATTTTTGGGTATTAAATACCTCCAGGACTCGATATCATGAAAAATAAATCATAGCATAAACTTCAAAGGCATAATCATATGCACCTGATCATAACTCATTCCTAGATACATTCCATCAAACACTTGCATGATATAACTTGCACATAAGCTAACATGACATTATTGTTTTCCCTTTTTCTATGTTCTCATGAGCAATTTATCAAACACTTGGAGAACATAATACATGCACATAGTACTGAACAACACATAGGCATCATAATTTAAATCCCTATTTATAATTTCAAGGGTTTAGCATGGATTCACGTGATTCTATACATATATCAAATAACTCCACATGAAACTTGTAACAAACATGGATTAGAAACCCAATTAATCATTTATTCATAAAAATATAATCAAACCCAATACAAGGATGTCTCTCATCATATTGGGGTAGGATGGATAAAGTGGAAGCTCGCCTTGGGGGTGTTGTGTGATAAGAAGGTGTTGCCTAAGCTTAAAGGCAAATTTTATAGGGTGGCAGTCCGTCCGGCCATGTTGTATAGAGCAGAGTGTTGGCCAGTCAAGAACTCTCACATTCTAAAATTAAGGGTGGTGAAAATATGGATGTTGCGATAGATGTGTGGGATTACTAGGGGTGATAGAGTTTGGAATGAGACTATTCAGGAAAAGGTTGGAGTAGCTTCGATGAAGAACAAGATGTGACAAATTCAATTGAGATACTTCGGTCACATGATGAGAAGAGAAATAGATACCCCAGTTTGTAGGTGTAAGAGTCTAGTGTTGGATGGTTTCATACGGGGTAGGGGTAGTTTGAAGAAATATTGGAGAGAGGTAATTAGGTGGGACATGGAGTAGTTACAGCTCACTGAGGACATGACCCTAGATAGAAAGATCTGGAGGACGTGGATTAGGATAGAAGGCTAGTGCCAGTTTGGATCGTTGGGGTAGGGCATTACTTGGTAGGTGTATTATTCTTGTTAGGCTAACTTGTTGTAGGCTTTATTATGAATTTCTTTAATATTCGTTGTTTATTTTTCCTAGGGGGTGGCGTATTTATGTCTTGTCATCTTGTCCCATGCTTTATTATGGATTTGTTTATTATTCCTTATCTTGAGCCGGGGGTCTATAAGAAATAGCCTTTGTACTTCTCCGGAGGTAGTGGTATGGACTGCATACATATTACCCTCCCCAGACCCCACTGTATGGGAATACACTGGGTTTGTTGTTGTTGTTGAAACTTGTAACAAACATGCATTAGAAACCCAATTAATCATTTATTTATGAATATAATCAAACCCAACATAAAATTCATGAAATCAATACACTTGAAGTTTTAAAAGTATCTTCTTGAACTCCAAGGGTGGAAGGGACCCTTGGATGAACACTTGACATACCTTAATGCTTGAATTCTTGAAGATTGATGAAGTGTTCTTGAGGATTGATCTAGAAATTAATGTCCTAGGGTTTTATTCTTGAGAGCAATTTGAGAGAAAGAATGATTTTTTCCCTAGGAATAACTTAATTTCGTGCTTTTGGGGCTGAATAGGAGTGTGAAAATGACCTAAATACCCCTCTGGATGCAGTTTTTAAAGACTGAAAATATGCCCAGTGATGCACAGACCGACATGCCACGCCGTTGGCATTGACGCAATGGCCAACGCATCGCATCAAGTGTGCATTATTTCACTGGAATTTGCATTGCGAGTTGGAGGAAAATATTCATCGACGCGATGGGCGATGCAGCGCATCGAGATCGCATTGATCCACTGGTTTGAGCTTTTAAATATGATCCAAATAAAGTCTGAAAATCAGAAACTTGTCCGGGAACACCTACTGACATTCCTTCTAATGATTACACCTAAAAATTATTACTTTAAGGTCATGAGGATTGTGAAATAGTGTCGCCAACCTACATAGGCTAAATAACACTAAGTCTGAATACTTAGGTAAGATTTTCTAAGTCTGGGACTGCTTAACAAGCTTTAAAGGACTGAGTTAAGATTAGGATTTTGCAGGATCTTACAATTTCTCTCAGCATCAGTTGACCAACCATTTGGGCTTAGTTTGTGTTCTCTCCCTATTGATGCTTCAGGAGTTGCTACGACTGCAGAGAGTCCGACTACTAGTATAGAGAGTACCTCTGACATGGGATTTTTGATCATTTAACTTATTCAGATCAGCCTAATGATTTTGTGGCATCTTCAGTTAGAGATAGTATGTGGGGCACCTCAGTTAATGATTCAATTGGTCAGTTCGAGTTGGACCCGTTTAGATTTATTTCTCTGTATGCCCGGCAGGCATGTTATTACGGACTTCATCATGATTGGTGTGATTTTGTTTCCCATATTTATCTCTTATTTTATATATTAGGGTTTCAATTCCCATTGGTGATTGTATGCCTTGATGAATTGATATTGATTATTATGTGCTTTGTTATTGGATTCATGATTATGTTACTACTCTATGGTATATTTCTATTTGTAGTGGATAGAGTATATAAATATTGATGTTGTTTCCCGATGGGTGTGTTTTTGGTTCAAGTGTGATGCCCCGGAAAAAAAAATTCTGTTAAGATCTCGGACGAAAATGTGTTGAATTCTATTCTTTATCGTGATTAATAATTTTTCTGGGTGGAATTTATAGATATGCAACCCTTCATCGTATATATCATTGAATAAGCTTTCCAACGATATGTGGATCATCCAAAACGGACACTCGAGCGATGAGTTATGATCATTCCGATCTAACCGTGAATAGTGGTGAATAGTAAATGTGAAGGAAAAAAAATATTGAGGCCAGGCGAATTTTAGGGTCAAATTCAAACAACCATAACTCCTTGTACATAATAATCTGGGTGAGCTACTATATATCAACAGAAATCTCTGAAAGTCCTCTTTCCAATGAAATTAGTTTCATCCAATTTTGCCATCGGAGAAAAAAGTTATGGTCGATCTACTTCAGCCTATCAAAACAGTCCATCAAAGAACAAATTTGACATTATTTGATTTTTAAGGGTATTTTGGTCATTCCCACTCCAATCCATCTGGGTAAACCATTGATTTAAGTCCATTAAAAGTATTCAATAGCTCATTTTTCTCCAAAATTTCCTAAGGCTCAAACCCCAACCCTACTACTCCAAATTTCATCCTTCTATGTCTCTTGATTGAACCGTAGAAATTTCAAATTGATTTGGGATTCGAGTTGATCATGTTAAGGGTTTCGAGAGCATCCTTTATTTTTGTGAATAAAGTTCCGGAGTCAGAAGTTCATATTCATCTTCCATTTTAAGGTATGTAGGGCTTTGAACAAGATTATCCTTTTGATCTTGTGCCCGGTATTTTTGTTGAATTACAGTGACATGAGATTTTACATGTTTTACCATGAATTGGAAATATGGTTTTATATCTTATATTATAGTCCATGAGCTATGGGATTATGTCATCCGATATGTGTATGATGTTGAGATGGAATTATGTCCAAAAAGTATTTGATTATGAGAGTATGATGATTTAATTTGTTAAGCCTTGATTTATACTATCATTCCACTATTTCCTTATTATGAATTTATAATTGATATTGGAAATTCTATATCCCTACTATGGGTTGATGTCTCAAGTACCTTTAAATGAGAGTTGGATGGCAAATTGAGAAATGTTGATATTGAAGTTGCAATGAGTCTTGGTATTTTTTGGATGGTTTTGATGAGTTAAATTGTTGAAAATATTATGTATTGAGTCTTCATATCCTTGTCCAAATGTCGAGTTGGTTATGGTTCAATGCATTGATACCTTGTTGATGTTGAGGAAGATTAAAATGTTTTGAGCTAACATGTGTTGAGTTAGGAATCCACAAATTTATATGATTTGATAAATGAGAAATATATTTGATTTGGTCTTTATGATAGACCCTTGTGATGTTGTGGTGGATTTCCTAACGCGTTCTGAGCTTGTCGGGGAGTAGTACTTAGCATCGAGAGGGAAATTTGGTATTTTCCCAAACCTATGTGCCACCGTAGGGTTGTTTGATGATGATATTATTGGCCAGAGAGCCCGATTGTGATTATTGCAGTTTTAAGGTCGTACTCCCTGGCAAAGAGTATGACTCTCCCACCAATAAGGGTTTCAAACATTGGTATTTCACATAGCTCGCGTGGGGTTGTCGGTTATAGGAAACTCCCCTGTCCATAAGAGTCATGTTTATTGAAATACTGAGTCACTCCGAGTTTTGATGTGATAAGTCAAGTTGCCTATGATGATCTATAATGATTTATGAGGTTTTTCTCCTACATTCCCTATCTAAGATGTTATGAGTTGCATGATTCAATGTCACTCAAGACAGGTGTGTCATTATGGTCCGTATGTACATTTTTACGAAATTTATGATATTATATATATTTTACATGCACCCCTACATACTCAGTACGTATCTTGTCCTGACCCACATATTTCTCTATGGGCTACATTCTTACCATGATGTAGTTCAGGTACTCAGCCGCAGCCGCGACAGTGATATCCGAGTACCGCATCTATGTTTCTTCAGTGATGAGTCCTCATGGTTCGAGGACCAAATTGCTAGTTGTGGTGCTGTTGTTTTGTGATCCCTTTGTCCTGTTGAGTCAGTTAGGGGTTTGTCCCAATGGCTCATTGATTTTGCTGTATAGAGGCTATGTCAGACTAGTGTATTGTTGGGTTGGTTTTTGTATAGACATTCTATATATGTACAGTCTAATGATATTCCGTGCCATGTACGATGTGATATGATATGTACTTATATATATATCCTTAGCGTAGTGTGTATGTTGTTGTGTTGGAACCCAAGGGTAGTGTTTTGCCTTAAAGGGTTAGCTTGAGGCTAGTGTAGCCTTGGTCACCGTGTGGCACCTCGGGATTATATTTCAGGGCGTTACAAACTTGGTATCAGAGCCTAAGGTTGTAAAGAGTCCTAGGGAGTCTGACAAGCCACGTTACGTAGAGTCTTGAGCATCGGTGTGTAGCGCGCCACACCTATGATCAAGAGGCTGCAGGGAGTTCTAGAAAAAGTCGTTTCTTTTTTTCTACAAGAGTCTATCATGCTTACAACTGTTTTCTTCTACTGTTAATTTGTGCGTTCTTACGACAAAAAATTCCTCCACGTCGAGCTTGCAGAAATAACAACCAACCTCAACCCATTGATCCGTTACATGAGACGGTATCCCATGCCAAATTTCGGGCAGTTTTTCAGACGCTAGCCCAGGTAGTTACCTTCAATACTCAGGCCAACGCTCCACCTCTGTAGGAAAATAATTCAGCAGCAGCACGAATTCGTGATTTTATGTGGATGAATCCGCCAGAGTTTCATGGGACGAGAGCAGGTGAGGACCCACAGATGTATGTTGATAAAATGAAGAAATTACATAGATTATGCATGTGACCGAGGAAGAAAGTGTGGAGCTGGCTTCTTATCGGTTGAAGGATGTTGCCTATGACAGGGTGCAGATGTGGAATAAGGGTACAGAGGAAGATACCGCTCCGGTGACTTGGCAATTGTTCCAAGATGTTTTCTTGGATAGATTCTTTCCTCTTGAGTTACGGGAAGCTAAGATAGAGGATTTTATGAATTTGAGACAAGGCTCCATGTCGGTTAAGGATTATTGTCTTAAGTTTAATCAGCTATCGAAGTACGCTCCCAATATGATGGCTGACTCGAGGATTAGTATGAGCAAGTTTCTAACCGGGGTGTCGAGTTATGTGGTGAAAGAATGTAGATATGCTATGATCAACAGGGAGATTGATCTTCCTAGGTTAATGATTCACGCCCAACAGATTGAGTCAAATAAGATAAAGTAAAGAGAAAAAGTAAGAGGCATTAAGAGAGTCAGATTAAAGCAACAGGGGTCTGGTCAGACTAGATTCTCTGGAGGGAGTTTCCCTAAGTTTCAGAGACGCCATTTATACCTGTGCCTTCCTCATCTAGTGTTCCCGTATATCAGGGCAGGCAGAAGCTCGGGAATAGGTCAGTACCTTCCAGGTCTCAGGATAGTGTATGCAACCGGCCTCATCCTCCTTCATGTGCTAAGTGTGGTAAAGACCATTTTGGGGAGTGTTATATGGGGCAGCGGGGCTATATTGGTTGTGGAAAGTTGGTTCACATACTTAGAGACTGCCCGTATACCAGACAACGGAGTCGTGATGACCGTCCCCAGAGTCAGGCTACCAGTTCCCCGCCTCCCGCAGCCCGTCCAGTTCCTCCTCAGGGTGCTTCATCTAGTACTGATGGCGGTCAACGCCAGAATCATTTCTATGTTATACCACCTCTTCAGGAGCAGGAAGACTCTTCCGATGTTGTCACTGGTATGCTCCATGTTTTCTATTTTGATGTATATGTGTTGATGGACCCCGGTTCAAGTTTTTCTTATGTGACACATCTGGTTGCTGTAAATTTTGAAACAGATCCTGAACTAATTTTTGAGCCTATTTTGGTTTCTACTCTGGTAGGAGAGTCTGTTATTGCTAAGCGGGTGTATAAGAAATGTCCCATTACTCTCTTTTATCGGGTTATGTATGCTGATTTGATTGAGCTAGATATGGTTGACTTTGATATCATTCTGGGTATGAATTGGCTTCACTCATGCTATGCGTCTATTGATTGTCGTGCTCGTGTGGTCAAGTTTTAGTTTCCTGATAAACCTATCCTCGAATGGTCCGGGAGTTCTGTGATTCCTAAGGGTCGTTTCATATCCTATCTCAAAGCTAGGAAATTGATTTCCAAGGGTTGCATCCACCATTTGGTTTGGTTTAAAGACACTAAGTCTGAAACCCCGACCATTCAGTCAATTAATGTTGTTAATGAGTTTCTTGATATCTTTCCGGAAGATCTCCCTGGAATACCTCTTGATAGAGAGATAGAGTTAGAGATTAACCTTCTTCCCGATACTCAGCCTATTTTCATTCCTCCATATTCCATGGCTCCTGTGGAACTTAAAGAGTTAAAGGAGCAATTGAAAGATCTTTTAGACAAAATCTTTATCAGACCTAGTGTTTCCCCGTGGGGTGCACCTGTCCTATTTGTGCGTAAGAAAGATAGTTCTTTGCGGATATGTATTGATTATCGGCAGCTTAATAGGGTTACTATCAAGAATAAATATTTGATTCCTCGAATTGATGATTTATTTGATCAATTGCAAGGTGCGAGCTACTTTTCAAAGATAGACCTCAAATCCGGTTATCACCAACTTAAGTTTAGGGAATGTGATATCCCCAAGACAGCCTTCAGAACCCTTTATGGTTATTTTGAATTTCTAGTGATGTCATTCGGGTTAACTAATGCTCCAGCAGCTTTTATAGATCTTATGAACCGTGTATTCCGGCCATATCTGGATTTATTTGTAATAGTGTTCCTTGATGATATTCTTATTTACTCCCAAAGTAAGGGTGATCATGCGGATCATCTTCGAATAGTGTTGGAAACTCTTCGAACTCATCGATTGTATGCTAAGTTCAGTAAGTGTGAGTTCTGGATGAACTCTATAGCCTTCTTGGGTCATGTTGTTTCTTCCGAAGATATTAGAGTTAATCCTCAAAAGATAGAGGCTATAAAGAGTTGGCCTAGACCTATTTCTCCTTCTGATATCCGAAGTTTCTTGGGTCTAGCTGGTTATTATCGTCGTTTTGTTAAAGGTTTTTCATCTATTGCGTCTCCTATGACCCGTTTGATCCAAAAGAAAGTGAAGTTCCTGTGGTCCGAATCTTGCGAGAAGTGTTTTCAGGAGTTGAAGACTCGACTCACTTCAGCCCCTGTGTTGAGTTTGTCTGATGGTGTTGATGGTTTTGTGGTGTATCGTGATGCTTCCAGAGTCGATTTGGGTTGTGTATTGATGCAAAAGGTCAAGGTTATAGCTTATGCTTCCAGGCAGCTAAAGCCTCACGAGAAGAATTATCCTACCCATGACCTTGAATTAGCTGTCGTGGTTTTTGCTTTGAAAATCTGGAGACATTATTTGTATGGTGTCCATGTCGATGTCTTCACGGACCATAAGAGCTTGCAGTATGTATTCACCCAAAAGGAGTTGAATCTTAGGCAGAGACGATGGTTAGAACTGTTGAAAGATTATGATATGAGCATGCTATATCATCCGGGTAAGGCCAATGTAGTAGCAGATGCCCTTAGTTGGAAGTCCATGGGTAGCATAGCATATGTGGAGATTGGTAAGAAGGAGTTGGCCCGTGAGGTACATCGTTTGGCTAGATTGGGGGTTAGGTTATTTGGTGATGCTGAGGGTAGTATAGGAGTGCAAAAAGGTTCCGAATCCTCTTTAGTTTCGGAAGTGAAGGAGAAGAAAGACAGGAATCCTACCTTGGTCAGGTTAAAAGAGTCAGTTAAAGACCAAAAGGTGGAGGTTTTCTCCCAAGGAGGAGATGGCGTTTTGAGACTCCAAGAAAGATTATGTGTTCCTGATGTTGATAACTTAAAGCAGAGGATTATGGCGGAAGCGCATGGTACGCGATACTCCATCCATCCTGGTGCTACCAAGATGTACCATGATTTGCGGGAAATCTATTAGTGGAACGGTATGAAGAGGAACATAGAAGAATTTGTGGCGAAGTGTTCCACGTGTCAACGGGTTGAAATAGAGCATCAAAGGCCCAGTGGCGTGATGCAAGAGTTTAGCATTCCTACTTGGAAGTGGGAAGAAGTGAATATGGACTTCATAGTTGGTTTGCCTCCCTCTCGTCGCCATCATGATTCGATTTGGGTTGTCGTAGCTCGGCTGACGAAATCAGCTCATTTCTTTCCTGTGCATTCATCGTATACAGTTGAAGATTATGCTAGAATATATATTCGGGAACTCGTCAGACTTCATTGAATCCCTTTGGCTATTATTTCTGACAGAGGTACTCAGTTTACCTCTCAGTTTTGGAAATCTTTCTAGAAGGGTCTCGGTACCCAAATTCGTTTAAGTTCTACTTTCCATCCGCAAACAGATGGTTAGGCCGAGCGGACCATTCATACTTTAGAAGATATGTTGAGGGATTTTGTTCTTGATTTCAAAGGTAGTTGGGATGAGCACTTAGCATTAATCGAGTTTGCTTACAATAACAGTTTTCATGCTACTATTGGAATGGCCCCGTTTAAAGGTTTGTATGGTAAAAGGTGTAGACCACCCATTGGTTCATTTAAAGTTGGTGAGGCTGCCACGACTGGACTGGATGCGGTGTTCGAGGCCATGGAGAAGGTTAAGTTAATTTGGGAAATATTGAAAACCGCCCAAAGTCGTCAAAAATCATATGCAGATGTAAGGAGGAAAGACCTTGAATTTGATGTTGGTGATTTAGTGTACTTGAAAGTTTCACCCATTAAAGGGGTGAAGAGATTTGGGAAGAAAGGGAAACTAAGTCCCCATTACATTAGTCCCTATAAGATTCTGGATCGCATTGGGAAGGTAGCGTATAAGGCGGAATTGCCCGTGGAGTTATCTAACGTCCATTCGGTTTTCCATGTTTCTATACTTAAGAAGTCTATTGGTGATTTAGTTATGATTGATCCTTCCGAAAGTTCGGGTATTCAAGATAGTCTTTTATATGAAGAGATTCTGGTTGAGGTTTTTGACTTTCAAGTTTGTAGGCTAAGAAACAAGGAAGTTCCTTTGGTTAAAGTGCTTTGGCGAAATCAATCCATGGAGAGTGCTACTTGGGAAGCTGAAGCGGATATGCGCGCCAAATATCCCCACCTCTTTCCTACGAATCCTGAGCATATCAAAGGTATCGTTCTCTTTTGATTTAATCCTTATTGCTATGATTATCAAGCTTGTGTGTTTTCTACGATATCCAAAAAAATTTAGAATGGAGTATATGCTTGGGCAAGATGATTTTTCTCTATATACTCATTTTCATAGTTTTCTTGACCTAACTATCAACATTCGAGTATAAATGTTTCCAAGGGGGAGATGATGTGATGCCCCAGAAAAAAAAATTCCGTTAAGATCTCGGATGAAAATGTGTTGAATTCTGTTCCTTATCGTGATTAATAATTTTTATGTGTGGAATTTCTGTAAATACAACCTGTCATCGCGTAGATCATCGAATAATCTTTCCAATGATATGTGGATCATCAAAAATGGACACTCGAGCGATGAGTTATGATCATTCCAATCTAACCGTGAATAGTGGTGAACAGTAAATGTGCAGGAAAAAAAATACTGAGGCCAGGCGAATTTTAGGTTCAACTTCAAACGATCATAACTCCTTGTACATAATGATATGGGTGAGACACTATATATCAACAGAAAGCTCTGAAAGTCCTATTTCCAATGAAATTGGTTTCATCCAATTTGTCCATCGGAGAAAAAAGTTATGGTCAATCTACTTCAGCCTATCAAAACAGTCCACCAAAGGACAGATTTGACATTATTTGATTTTTAAGGGTAATTTGGTCATTCCCACTCCAATCCATCTGGGTAAACCATGGATTTAAGTCCATTAAGAGCATTCAATAGCTCATTTTTCTCCAAAATTTCCTAAGGCTCAAACCCCAACCCTACTACTCTAAATTTCATCCTTCTATGTCTCTTGATTGAACCGTAGAAATTTCAAATTGATTTGGGATTCGAGTTGATCATGTTAAGGGCTTCGAGAAGCACCCTTTATTTTTGTGAATAAAGTTCTGGAGTCGGAAGTTCATATTTATCTTCCATTTTTAGGTATGTGGGGCTTTGAACAAGATTATCCTTTCGATCTTGTGCCCGGTATTTTTGTTGAATTACATTGACATGAGATTTTACATGTTTTACCATGAATTGGAAATATGGTTTTATATCTTATACTATTGTCCATGAGCTATGGGATTATGTCATCCGATATGTGTACGATGTTGAGATGGAATTATGTCCACAAAGTATTTAATTATGAGAGTATGATAATTTAATTTGTTAATCCTTGATTTATACTATCATTCCACTATTTCCTTATCATGAATTTATAATTGATATTGGAAATTTTATATCCCTACTATGGGTTGATGTCTCAAGTACCTTTAAATGAGAGTTGGATGGCAAATTAAGAAATGTTGATATTGAAGTTGCAATGAGTCTTGGTATTTTCCGGATGGTTTTGATGAGTTAAATTGTTGAAAATATTATGTATTGAGTCTTCATATCCTTTTCCAAATGTCGAGTCGGTTATGGTTCAATGCATTGATACTTTGTTGATGTTGAGGAAGATTAAAATGTTTTGAGCTAAAATGTGTTGAGTTAGGAATCCACAAATTGATATGATTTGATAAATGAGAAAGAGATTTGATTCGGTCTTTATGATAGACCCTCTTTGATGTTGTGGTGGATTTCCTAACACGTTCTGATCTTGTCGGGGTGTAGTACTTAGCATCGAGAGGGAAATTGGGTATTTCCCCAAACCTATGTGCCACCGTAGGGTTGTTTGATGATTATATTATTGGCCAGAGAGCCCGATTGTGATTATTGCAGTTTTAAGGTCATACTCCCTGGCAAAAAGTATGACACTTCCGCCAACGGGGGTTTCAAATGTTGGTATTCCACGTAGCTCACGTAGGGTTATCGGTTATAGGAAACTCCCCTGTCCATAAGAGTCATGTTTATTAAAATACCGAGTCACTCCGAGTTTTGGTGTGGTAAGTCAAGTTGCCTATGATGATCTATAATGATTTATGAGGTTTTTCTCCTACATTTCCTATCTAAGATGTTATAAGTTGCATGATTCAATGTCACTCAAGCCAGGTGTGTCATTATGGTCTATATGTACATTTTTACAAAATTTATGATATTATTTATATTTTGCATGTTCCCCACATACTCAGTTCGTATCTTTTGCCGACCCACATATTTCTCTATGGGCTACATTCTTACCATGATATAGGTTCAGGTACTCAGCCGCAGCTGCGACAGTAATATCCGAGTGCCGCATCTATGTTCCTTCAGTGGTGAGTCCTTATGGTTCGAGGACCAAGTTGTTAGATTTGGTGTTGTTGTTTTGTGATCCCTTTGTTCTGTTGAGTCAGTTGGGGGTTTGTCCCAATGGATCATTGATTTTGCTGTATAGAGGCTATGTCAGACTATTGTATTGTTGGGTTGGTTTGTGTATAGACATTCCATATATGTACAGTCTAACGATATTCTGTGCCATGTGCGATGTGATATGATATGTACTTATATATATATCCTTAGCGTAGCGTGTATGTTGTTGTGTTGGAACACAAGGGTAGTGTTTTGGCTTAAAGGGTTAGCTTGAGGCTACGTGTAGCCTTGGGCACCGTGTGGCATCTCGGGATGATATTTTGGGGCGTTACATCAACTCTTATTTATCTTGGCACATTAGCCCTTTTGTGGCCCTTGAGTGGTACATGATATTGTTGTTCCTATTGCTACCACTGCGTGAAGTTATTGATGTTACTTAATATTATTACTTGATGTCATTAATTGATGTAATTGGTTCTTGCTGGGTAGCTGTATAGACTAGTGTTATCTTGTTAGACTTTTATTTTCTTGTGATATTATTCAGTGGCTTGAGGAGATATAGCCCGATGTAATGATTTCCTTCCCCTAGGGCGGTAAGTTTGGCTATGTTCCCTCTTGGTGTATTAGATTGATTCAGGATGTGTTGTTATATCAAATGGCAGATTAACCTTTTATGGCTATATTATGACCCTAGAATTGGTAATTTAGTTATGTTACCTATTATTGAGTTTTAGATCCTTAGACTTTCCTCGTGGGTTGTAAAGGCTTTTATTTTTGCTATCCCTTCTGACATAGCCCATTTGTGCGATTAAACAATTGAGGTATGTTCTTCATTTATGGCTATTTCTTTCTCCGATAGAGATTTGGTTATTGATGTTGAGATGTCGTGGATTTATCTCATAGGCTTGTGATGATAGGCGTATTTACACGCCTAAAGTACTATAATTGACCCATATTTTAGCTAAGTTTTGAGGAAAAAATATATAATTCATGCACTTTTAGTCCTTTTTCCTGTAAGTGAGCTAACAAACGTGATTAGAAAGCTTTCAGGTATAAATGATGCAGATTTCAGCATTTTATGGATAACTTGACGCCCAAGGAAGCTTCACGAAAGAAGGAAGGGAAAGCTTGGACGCCAAGGACCAAAAGTGACGCATGGAATATCTGTCCCGGGCAAAAATAGTATTTCCAAAGACTTTGGGGATCAGCAGTAACTTAGTAGGATTAGGATAATGATGCAGTAACCTAGTAGGACTAGGATAAGTAATCCAGTATCCTAGTAGGAATAGGATATGGGTGTTATAAATACCCTATGTTGCTGAAGTTTTTATTATCATCTCTCTCCATTCATACAATTCATTCGGGAGTTCCGAAAACAATCCTCTTTCAATTAATTACTTTCTCTTCATCTATTCAATTCTTAATTTCCACAACAATAGAACCGCTATTCTAAAAGGGAATTCACGCCTAACGCCATACCAAACCCTACTACACGTGATATCGTTATTTTGGTATAATGATAAAGTCTATTGTGATTTCCGTTGCACTCATGAATAGCTAAACTTCTCTGTTGGGGTTATGGAAGCCTTATGAGATACTATCTATTGCTATGAGTTTGTGAATTCGTGACACGTATGCTGCTTATATCATTATTCTCTTCATCTTAATGCAAATTCTTGTGGTTGCAAACGCATAGAATACGCCAGGATAGCATTAACTTGCTCGAAAGAAAAGTTATATGTTTGGAAAAGAGATAATGTCAAGGTAATAGGGCACCAACCCCTATTAAAAAGTTAGTGCCGTAATTGGATTAACCTCTTGGAGAATTTGTACCGTTAGACATGCTTTAAGCTCGAAAGAGTTAAAGTGAAATAATCCTTGATGGTCGAAAGACGCCTGGATTTACCATAGAATACAATTCTCTATAAGCACATGCATGTCTGAATTCCACATAACTCATAGCCAATAGAGACGTATAACTCATAAGGTGGACATAACCCCAACTCTCAATTCTCATTGGTTAAACATCTTACTGAACATTCTTTTCTTTTTACTTTGCTATTTTCCGTTTTTACTCTACTATTTTGTTACACTATTGCACGCTACAAAATCCCCCTTTTACGAGACTTGCACCAAAAGTCTAATAATCTTTGCTTACTTAGTGACCGGCTATTCTCTGTGGGATCGATACCCAACCCAGTTGGGTTATATATTTGACAATGACCGCTTACACTCTTACGAGAGCTGTAGTTTGAGCGTTATCAAAAATTGGCGTCGTTGCCGGGGAATACGGTTGTCAACTAAGTTTGTGATAGTTACTAGACCCTTTGGTCAAAAGTTCTCAGATTTTACTTTTAGCTGTTGCTTTTGTTCTATTCAGGTTCTATTGGCAGGATGGATGCACAACGTGACATTGACAGAAGGGCGGCTCAACAGGAGCAGGCTAGACTAGCTGCACTGGAAGCTGCTCAAGTGAATCGACAGAATATTGATAACCCAGGTCGGGCAACAAATCCTGATGATGAGGAGCTACTAAATCCTAGGCGTATTGATGAGGTGGCGGCACCTATGCATAGGAGAGATCGTCAAGCTAGAATGAGACCTGACCGCCGAGCTGTGCAGGCTCTTTTTGATGATGATGATGACGATCTGGATGGAGCTGGTACTACAGGAGCTATTATTCCTCCGCCCTTAGCACCTGGAGCAAAGATCAATATCACTAGCATCATGATTCATCTATTGCAGCTCAAAGGTTTATTTGGTGGACTCGCAGGCGATGATCCGAATATGCACCTGATCAACTTCATCTCTACATGCAAGTCATTCGACAATCCAGGAGTTGGACAGAATGCAATTCGGCTGCGCTTATTTCCATTGTCTCTATCTGGGGAGGCAACTCTATGGTTGAATGGGCTGACTCCTGATTCTATCACCAATTGGAGGGAATTTAAAGACGCTTTCCTAGAAAGATTCTTTCCGCCATCCAAGAGAGCACAGTTGAGAGATGAGATCAGCAACTTCCGACAGCTTCCAACTGAATCTCTCCACGAAACATGGGAGAGATTCAAGAAGAAGCTTATGCGGTGCCCAAACCATCATATGACCAATGTCCACTTGATGGAGATATTATACAGATCTTTGAATTCGGTGACTAAGCCAGTGGTTGATAATGCAGCTGGTGGGTCATTGATGGACCTCACTTTTATTGAGGCAAGTGATATGCTAGATCGTATGACAAAGCAGAGCAGAGCTTGGCATACCAGGGATTCTGAGGTAGCAAGCTCTACTATATGTATTGGCATGACTGCAGAGCGGAGACGAAGATAAGAGGAATGTGACCAAGATATGGCCCACATAAAAACGCAGATGGATCTTCTTACCAAGCACTTATTATCAGGGAAGACCGAAAAGGTTAAGTCTGTTGCGTCAAAAGGAAGAGACGAATCCGATTCAGAGGAAGAAGCCAACTACTTGAATAATCAGGGGGGTTTTCGAGGCAATGCCCAAGGAAACCAAGGTCGGATCTATTATGATAAATCTGGATACAAGGACCGCGATCAAGGTAGTTGGAAAAACAATACCGACAGGAGTGGTTTGTATGTTCCTCCTAGAAGACATGACGCCGCTGCATCTGGTTCTGGAAATATGTCCATGGAAGATATGATGGCTAAGCTGCTGAAAGGAGTAGAGGCAACCATCACAGGAGTAACTGAGGTAATAAATGATCTGTCCTCAATAAAGCAATTGGTTGACTCACATTCTACTTAAATAAAATAGTTGGAGCAACAATTGAGTCAAATATCTGCGGCATTCAACCAAAGAAAGGCTGGAACACTACCCAGCGATACGGTGCAAAACCCAAGGAACGACGGATCATGCATGGCTATTACTACCCGGAGTGGTAAAGTGTTGGAAAATCCATCCAGGGACAAGCAGGTGGTTGATGATATAGCGGATAATGTTATTGATGCAGAATGTGAAGAGGCCGAAGAAGCTGAAGAGTGTGTTCATGACGTCACCCCTAGACGTTTGCATCCTGAAAAGATTGATAGTTGGAAGCAAGGTAAAAAGAAAGTGGTGGAGAAAACTATTCCCCTTCCACCACCACCTTTTCCTCAGAGACTGAAGAAGAAGGCTGACGACACTCCTAAAAAGGTTGATAATCGGAAGCAAGATAAAAAGGAAGTGGTGGAGAAAACAATTCCCCTTCCACCACCACTTTTTCCACAGAGACTGAAGAAGAAAGTTGATGATACCAGGTTCAGTAAATTCATGACTATGTTGAAGCAGCTGACTATTAATGTTCCTTTGGTGGAAGCGCTAGAGCAGATGCCCGGATACGCTAAATTCATGAAGGACCTTTTAACAAAGAAGCGGGTAGTAAGCTATGAGCCGGCAGATAATATTCATCATTGCAGTGCAATTGCCACAAGGTCCTTAGTACAGAAGAAGGCAGACCCTGGTGCTTTCACTATTCCTTGCACGGTTGGATCTATGAATTTTGCTAAGGCATTGTGCGATTTGGGAGCTAGCATCAATTTGATGCCACTATCCGTCTACAGAAAGTTAGGGTTGGGCGACCCTACACCAACCAATATGTGGCTCGTGATGGCAGATAGGTCAGTAAAACGACCTGTGGGTATCTTGAATGATGTGTTGGTGAAGGTGTCTACCTTCATTTTTCCTGCAGACTTTGTGATTTTGGATTGCGAGGTGGATTCTGAAGTTCCCATAATCTTGGGACGTCCTTTCCTTACAACAGGCAGTGTGCTTATTGACATGAGAGCTAATGAGCTTTTATTTCGGTTGAATGACGAAGTGGTCCGCTTTGATATATGCAAAGCAATGAAGAAGCCCAGCGATATGAATGTGTTCTCCGTAGATGATGTTCATTATGAGGATAAGAAAGAATTATCTGTAGAGAAGCAGCTTACTGTTGAGCCATTGTCTGTTGCGCTGCTGAATGTTGAGCATGAGGACGATGAAGATTATAAAGAAACTATGTGTGCTCTAACAGAAATAGGGTCCTATTCTCATACTCCTAAGCAGCCGGACCTTGATTTTAAGAATCAACTGTCACCAACAGCGAAGACTTCCATTGAAGAGCCCCCAGTGCTAGAATCAAAAGAGCTCCCCAATTATCTAAGGTATGCGTTCTTGGGAAGTGGAAATACACTTCCGGTGAGTGTGGCGGATGATTTAAGTGAACAGCACGTAGAGGCTCTCATCTCTGCTCTGAAGAGATACAAGAGAGCTATGGGTTGGACTATTGATGATATAATTGGTATCCCTCCTGGGATATGTATGCACAAGAGTCATATCGAAGAAGATTGCATGCCGACAAGTAAGCATCAGCGTCGTCTGAATCCATTCAGAAAATGATGCCCCATCTATCTCGATGAAGTCTAAGTAATCGAGATAGCTATGTCGTGCCGCGACATTAAATCAAGCGCTTGGTGGGAGGCAACCCATCATTTTTAATTATTTTGTTTTCTTAAGATTTTGTCGAGCCACGACCAAAACTAAGGCGCTTGATGGGAGACAACCCATCGTTCTAATCGTTTTTGTTGCTTTTGAGTAAGTGTAGGTGCAAGAGGTGTAAAGGAGGAGATTGAGTTCAAATCTTGATTTGGAAGAATTGCATGTTCAAGGTGGTAAGTTAGGATTAAAGAAGCAAAAGGCTATGGGTTGGGCATTGCCTATGAAAATATAGGCAAAGAACAAGGCAAGGCCTATGTAAATCTAGGCCACGAACAAGGCAAGGCCTATACTATGGCCTAAGCTCTCGGAATCTAGTGTGCCATAGCATAGGCGCCACCCATGCCTAAGTGTGCCATAGCATAGGCGCCGCCTATGCAAAAGAATTTTGTCTCTGAATCTAGTATGCCATGGCATAGGCGCCGCCTATGCCTAACAATGCCATAGCATAGGCGCCGCCTATGCTCAACAATGCCATAACATAGGCGCCGCCTATTCCAATCATAGGCAAAGCATTAGGCGCCGCCTATGGTCACTTTTGGTCTCCAAATCCAATTCCAAATGGGTCAAAACCCGACCCAAGCTTGTCCTATAAATAGAACCTTAGTCTTAGAACAAAAATGCATTGCAACCTCAACCTAGGCGCCGCCTATCTCTCCAAAATCTCTCAAAAATTTTCCTTTTGCTCTTTTACTTTGCAAGAACATCTTCTGAGGCCATCAACCAAGTAAGTACTTCTTTGTTCTTCTTTTATATTCCGTAAGTACTACACTACTACGCCTATAATAAATTATTAAATCTTGAAGTAGTATTGGTGATTTGAATATGGTTGATTTGTTGTGATACAATTAAGTGAGTGAAAGAATACGTAATGATGCTCTTGATTTGGTTCCGACTTGTATTTGATTGTTATACACTGTTATACTTTTGCGGAGTCAACATGGTGAAGTTAAGTGCATAATATTCAAAATTGAATGCTTGAATGTTTGAATGACTCGTTCATCGAGATAAAGATCATGATTGAATACAAGCATGAGATGTTGTGATTATTTCTATACCATAACTTGATACGATCTCTATGCAGTAGTCTTGTTCAAAAAGGGCATTAATCCAAACATGAGAGTATGATCAAGATTACATGAAATAGAGTTGGAAAGGATAGTTAAGACGACATGAAAGTATGACTGTGCTGAAAATATTGTTGGAACATATCGCCCAAATGTATGACGATGAAGTCTGAGTAGTCGACATCACTCACTTAATTAGTCTGTGCCAACAACTTAAGTGTGGGGTGGTGCCATTACTGTTTTTTTATCAATTGAATCTTCTGAGATGAAGCTAACATGACCCTATTAGGATCTCAGGTAGAATGGCCTCAAAAGGACGACAAGAAAAACAAAAAGTATCCACCTCACAGAAAGGTTAGGAAAGCGAAAGAAAAGAGCAAGCTGAATCCTCCTCGCTACAAATACCTCAACGCACTTTTGGATCAAGTGGGGTACAATTTGAGGAAACTATGAGAATGACGACTCTGATGATGATTCCGACGCAGGGGGTATGACCCCAGACATAGAAGAGGAGTCCGACTAATCAGGTTTTCCGTATTTATTTTCCACTGAGGGCAGTGTGTCCCGTCTAAGTGTGGGGTGCTGGTATTCGTATGCTGTACTTCTTTGCCTACATTTATTGTCATAATTTTTTTATTTGTTTTAATTAGTCATAGATTTTTTTTAGATTTTGATGCATGAAATTGTTCTGATAGGCGGCATGGTGTTATGACAAGAGTTTGTGCTAGAATCATTACTATTGAGATATTTAGGCTCTAAGTGTGACTCACTGTGTGATAATTGTGTGGCTTAATTCATTCATCTGTTAGGGTCAAGAGTCTATAATACTCCCAATAAAGTTGACCATGTGCCTTGTGTGTGTGAGGATATAGTATATTCTTGGTTGTGACTGATGCTAGAACTTGCCTGCTGTGTGTATAAAGCGAAATAAAGAGTGCAAGTTTAGGAGATGATTTAGGCATTTCTTTGGCAACCTGTATTTGTTTACCTTCCTTTTACCTACCCATGGACATTATCTTAGTTAACCCCCTTTGAGCCTTTAGCTATTTTCTTTGACAGCCTCATATGTAAGCCTAATCCATTTTTTTCAAGACCATAATTTGATCCAAATTCCTAAGTGCTTTAAATTGTGAAGTCATGTGACAAAATAAGAGGAAATTGGGTGAGAGTGATGCCTTAAAGTGTATTGGTACTTGAATTTGTTATGAAAAAGAGTGGTTATCATGGAGGTGTGTTATATAAAAAAAAAGAAAAAAAAAAGAAAGAGAAAAGAAAAAGAAATAGAAAAACAAAAAGATAAATTGTGTTTATGATTAAATAAAAAGATAGTTATGCTTGAATGGAAAAATAGGTGAAAAGGGGTGATAGATGAAAGAAAGGTAGCAGGGTTGATTAAAAGAGAATGTTAATGGCATAATGTGATGTATTAAAGCGCTTAGGAACATAGTCACTATTTTTGGCCAAAATAGTCCTACCCGTCCCTTAGCCTACATTACAACCTGTAAAGACCTATTTGATCCTAAGCTTAACATTCTGATATTAGTAGAGCATTACACTAAGGGCAAGCCTATGGTCATCAGTTACAACATATGAATTCTTTGTGAGAGTGAGAGCAAGGATAATCTTATACCCATGTTCTGAAAACTGCAATACTTGTGAGTGATTATGGGTAATATCTTATGTGAGACACACATGGTTGATGAGTTTTGGGTAGTATTGTATGATTCTTTGTGCCTTAACTTTTGGATACGAATTAACCATCATCACGAGTCTATGTTGGAGGCTGAATTGTTTCTAGAAGTGATTAGAAAACTACTCTTTGTTAATGATTGTCATGCCTGTCTTGACGAATATTTTGTGTTGTTGCTGTGAAACCCTAAGTAGATGTTTAGATGGACATGATATTTTGTTCGAGGATGAACAAAGCTTTAAGTATGGGGTGTTGATGATAGGAATATTTACACGCCTAAAGTACTATAATTGACCCATATTTTAGCTAAGTTTTGAGGACAAAATATATAATTCATGCACTTTTAGTCCTTTTTCCTGTAAGTAAGCTAACAAACGTGATTAGAAAGCTTTCAGGTATAAATGATGCAAATTTCAGCATTTTATGGATAACTTGACGCCCAAGGAAGCTTCACGAAAGAAGGAAGGGAAAGCTTGGACGCCAAGGACCAAAAGTGACGCATGGAATATCTGTCCCGGGTAAAAACAACATTTCCAAAGACTTTGGGGATCAGCAGTAACTTAGTAGGATTAGGATAATGATGCAGTAACCTAGTAGGATTAGGATAAGTAATGCAGTATCCTAGTAGGAATAGGATATGGGTGTTATAAATACCCTATGTTGCTGAAGTTTTTATTATCATCTCTCTTCATTCATACAATTCATTCGAGAGTTTCGAAAACAATTCTCTTTCAATTAATTACTTTCTCTTCATCTATTCAATTCTTAATTTCCACAACAAGAGAACTGCTATTCTAAAAGAAAATTCACGCCTCACGCCATACCAAACCCTACTACACGTGAGATCGTTATTTTGGTATAATGATAAAGTCTATTGTGATTTCCGTTGCACTCATGAATAGCTAAACTTCTCTGTTGGGGTTATCAAAGCCTTATGAGATACTATCTATTGCTATGAGTTTGTGAATTCGTGACACGTATGCTGCTTATATCATTATTTTCTTCATCTTAATGCAAATTCTTGTGGTTGTAAACGCATAGAATACGCCAGGATAGCATTAACTTGTTCGAAAGAAAAGTTATATATCTGGAAAAGAGATAATGTCAAGGTAATAGGGCACCAACCCCTGTTAAAAAGTTAGTGTCGTAACTGGATTAACCTCTTGGAGAATTTGTACCATTAGACACGCTTTAAGCTCGAAAGAGTTAAAGTGAAATAATCCTTGATGGTCGAAAGACGCCTGGATTTACCATAGAATACAATTCTCTATAAGCACATGCATGTCTGAATTCCGCATAACTCATAGCCAATAGAGACGTATAACTCATAAGGTGGACATAACCCCAACTCTCAATTCTCATTGGTTAAACATCTTACTGAACATTCTTTCCTTTTTACTTTGCTATTTTCCATTTTTACTCTACTATTTTGTTACATTATTGCACGCTACAAAATCCCCCTTTTACGAGACTTGCACCAAAAGTCTAATAATCTTTGCTTACTTAGTGACCGGCTATTCTCTGTGGGATCTATACCCAACCCAGTTGGGTTATATATTTGACAACGACCGCTTACACTCTTACGAGAGCTGTAGTTTAAGCGTTATCAGCTTGTTAGGTTCATTCCCTTGTGATGATTTGCTTGGTTGTTAGTCTGGAGATTGTATACTCCTTTGTTATTATGATATAGTTTTGTCTAGTAGAGTTGGAAATTTAGAGAGAGGTAGCCTTTTCTGTGATCACTTCTCAATTTGGCAAACTAGAAATTCTTTATCCTGACTTGTTTGATTCTCTGGTGGTGGTCTCAACTTTGACCTTGGTTTTGAGATTGGTATATTTCTCCTTCGATGATGTGATTCTTGGGTAGATTCAAAATACCCTTATTTCAGTGTTGTTCAACCTAATGAGTCTTAGTAGAGTCTTTCTCCTTAATGATGTGTGTCTGTGGCTATTCTTTTCTAAGATAGAGTGTTAGATTGATTAGTCATCGGCTAAAGTTACATTTCTCCAAGGAATAGAGTTTCTACCGTTATGGTTTTCATCCTTGGGACGTTTTCAGTATGTTTTGATAGTTCATTCCCTCTGGCAGGTATGGTGTGAGCTATTTTCAATTTCAGCCAGTGATTCTTCCTTTGGTAGGATTTTTGTTTTGTTTCTATATTTTGTACCCTTTAGCTAAGGTAGAGTTTGTTGATTGTGTTATCAGTTAGTGGTTTTCCCTGTGGTGATTTTGCTCTTCAGATACGTCTCGACAGTGCTTGGTATGATTTATCTCAAATATGTCTGATTTGGATAATAGAGTCGATTTGGGATAATGGTATTGATATAGCCTTATTGCCTTAGTTTTGGATTTGACTCGTTGGAATGGCTATTTTGAAGTATGATAGATTTGGAGAAGTAATGCCTACCTATTTTTAGTTTTGGTTTAGATAGGTTAGATCGAGCAATTCTACTTTGGTATTGAGATTTCAGATTGGTGTTGTTGAGCTTGCATGCAGCTTTTGTTTTGGACTTTTTTTTGTTCAGATTTTATTTATAGGTTGGTTGAGCGTACTCTGTGATTGTTTATTTGGTCTTCCCGACGTCGGTTAGATTATAGTTGATAATTTTTCAGATGATAGCCCATGGGCCCCACATTGGTTATTTTAGTCATGACGTAGAGTTTTAGTTTTTTTTGGAAATTTTTAATGATTTACTCAATGGGAGAAATATACTCGAGTTGGATTCAGTATGACTTCATTCTCGGTGGATGGGACATCCTGGAGTGGAATATTCATTTATGAGTAGTTATACCTTGGATTTTTAGATCTCACTTTGATTTTTATCTGGACTGGTTAAAGCATTGGCACGGATTTCATTCCTTAATTATCTCTATTTGTATGCTCAAATAGCGTTGTATGAGGTTACTTTCTTATGGACTTTTAGTGGACCAACTTCAGTTTTTTGAGTTCTCTATGATAAGACTGTATGGATGCGTCTAAGGTGATTTTTCTCTTGGCTTGGAGTAGATATCAGGGGAAAAATGTTAAATAAAGGTTATATTTACATTTGGGATTTGGTGGCATGACTCATGACTTGGGTTAGCTTTGGCTCGGATGAGCCTTTATTGATTTATGCAGGTATAGAGACAGTATCAGCATGTTTTGTTTCAGATATGCGTACATCAACCTTCTTGGTTCAGTTTGAGGCCAGTTAGCGGTTAAGTTGAGTTTTGGTTGTTTGGAAGTAGAATGAAAGTACTGATTAAGATAGGGATACCTGTGGTAAAATCCTAAGAAGTGTTTTCTCTCCGCCTAGGTTATCTAAGAAGTCATGCTTGGGGCATACAAGCCCATTACCTTATCCCTTCAAGCTTTTGAGATTCTTTCTATCTGTTGACTTTTGGGGATAAAAGTTCTTTTAGTAGTGGATAATGTAATGAACCTTCAAGTGATTTTCCATATTTATTCTTATCTTCATAGTTTAAGCTTCTCTAATAAATGTCCTAAGTTATTTATGTTTTGCTAGCACCGATAGTTTGATTACCGGGCAGTTCATTTGGGTTTTTGAACTAATTCCCTATTTAAAAGTCTCAATTGTTCCAAATGGCCACCGGTCAAAAACGTCACTGAAATGACCTCGAATGCAAATTTTGACTATGCCAGCAGATCCAAAATATTGATTTTAGGCTAGGTATACCTTTGATTTGGGCCCCAAGGTACCCTAGCTCATTTCGACCGATCAATCAGAAAGTTAAAAATGAGAAAGTTTAGGTGTGGGACACATATTTGGTCAAAACAACCTTGGATTAAAAATCCGACTTTGCAAATGCATCTGAAATGTCAAATCTAGTGTGGTTACATATTTCATTTGCAAAAATTGGATTTCAGATGCATCCTGAGGCATTATGTGAAACTTGGAATATTTTCTAAGTTTTAGCTATCCTGGTGCAGCAAAGGACCGCGATTGTGGAAGGGGACTCATAATTGTAGAAGGGGACTCACGATTGTTGTAGGGGACTTGCGATCATGATGACGCAATCGAAGGTAATATGGGCGCGCAATCGTGTGACCTGAAGGCCTGGCAATGGTCTTTGAAAGGCCATTTTTGGCCGAGAACTAACCATTTCTCCACTGTGTTGAGACCCATAAACCCTAATAGAGTGTGAAGTCCTTAAATTAAGTCTTTTGTGTTTATTGGGAGCTTGAATGACTTGTGTAATTGTGATTAACGTCGAATCTAAATATGAATAGTTCAATTTTTGTGTTGTTCTCTTGATTATTTGACCAAAAACCCCTAATGTCTTGAGGGTGGATTTTATCCCAAATTTTTCTTTGTTTGCACCCATTTCTTAAGGGTTGTATTCCCTAAACTTATTTGAACAATGGGTTGGTCTCAAAAACTCATTTTTTGTATGTGGGACCCACTTGGGGTTTGTTGTGTTGTTTTTGGACCCGAAGCACAATTATGCAATATGGGTATCATTAGACTCGTATTGATGAGTAGATTGTGGTTTTGTTAATATGATGGAATTTTGGGGATTGTGAAGTGAAGACAAGCATGTGGTGCATGAAGTGAGGTTTTATGGTTTTGCTTTGAGGTAAGATCCTATTCTCTTTTCTTCATAAATAGTATGTGATATCTATTACGTGTGAATACAAATGTTAGGGTTGATTATAGACAGGATATCTTAGCCTTGATTGTTGATATTTGGAGATTTGACGGGGGTTTAGACTCGTAAGATGGCATATTTATAACCCTTTTGAATCCTATTGCCTTCCCTCCCTAGTTTAGATTAGTTGTAGCATGGCTATGATGTAATGCTATGTTTGGGATGTGGTTTTATCATTTGAAGCATGAAGTGTATATTTGACCTTATTAGCCTAGTATGGTAGTCTTGAAATCATAATTTGGGTAGAGTTGACTAGAGTACCCTTGTTTCTAATCGAAGCTCCTATCTTATGCTTGAATATGGCTTACTTGACATCTAGAAGTTGAACTAGATACATTAACCTAGTTTGGGACATGGTATGCCTAATTATGGACATTCAGGTTTAGAAATAGGATCGTCCGGCCCACTTAAGCCTAAACTTATGTTAGCCTTGTGGACTTAGTTGCGGATATTAGAGATAGATGAGGCTAGTAAATCATAATATAAGGTTACTTCATGACATGGTAACTTATATTGATGTTCCTCGAATTGTGGGTTTTGAGTTATGGCAATGATACTCCTTGCGGAAGTGATATAGGGAATTTAAAGATTATATTTCTCCTAGATACGTTATTTGGACTATAGAGATGATATTCCCTCTTAGACTTGATGATTGTCCTACAGAGATGCTATTTCCTCTTAGACTTGATGATTGGCCTATAGAGATGCTATTGTCTCTTGGAATTGATGATTGGACTATAGAGATGCTATTTCCTCTTGGACTTGACAATTGTTCTATAGAGATGATATTTCATTTAGTCATGATTGTTAGACCTATAGATATGATATTCCTCTTAGATATAATAATTGGCCTAGTAAGGTCATATTCCTTAGTGTCATGATGTATGACCTATTGATATAAGATATCCTATAGATGATTACATGTTTTTCATGTTATGCCTCCTATATATGAGATGTCTCCTATTTGAGAGATGATAACATGCTTGTTGATGTTATGCCTCATATATGTGAGATGCCTCTTATATGTGAGATGATTAGAGATATGCTACGTCTCATAAATATGATTTTTGATATGAGTTCCAGATATATATATGGGCCTAAGGCCGTGATTATAATATTGTGATTATTTCCGATATATTATTGGGACAATGGATAGGTTATGGTAATGATTGGATATTTGAGAAGTACTTATCATTGTAAAGGATATGACTAAGGTTTATGAATACATATAAATATTCATATATATATCTCTCTGGTATGGGACGGAGGAAGATGCGGTAAGTTGCTTACGAATTGATTGATTGGATACTGGTGATGGCATGCATAGATTTGGTACATCATGATTATTATATCGGTAACTTATGTGATTCTGTTGGAAATATGACTATTCTTTTGAAATAAGTTTTATGTACATGTTACTAGTTGTCTATTAAGTGACTATGGTGCCTATTGTCTAGAAATCTAATGAATTAGTTAATGAATCTTGCTTAGTTGAAATATGATAGCTAGCTATGGTTTATGTAGCATATGGTGAGGTTGGGTCTAGCATAGGTGAAGATTAGTTGATATTGATAACTAAGTTTGTGATGTTGGTTAGTCAATAAACGAGAAGTTGGGTATCAATGAGGCCAGATAATTAGCGATGTTGATAGTATGAGGTGGCTAGTTAATAATGATGGAAAGATGATAAATGGTTTATTAACGAATAGTTATACAAGGATTAGTTCATAAACAATGGTTAGTTATTGATTGGTTTCAGTTAATAAAAGATTGTTAGACGATAAGTAGTTATGTATTGTCTAATAATGGTTAACGGATATATGATGATTAGTTAATAATATTGAATATAAGATTAATGGCAATTATGGTCAAGTGATGAACCTTGACTAGATGTTAGATGTTTGATGTTGGCTCATTAATAAATAATGGTTTGTTGTTATCCTATGAATAAGGTCAACGTTTAGGCCAATAACTAGAGGTCATGTGATGACTAGTAAATAAGTGGTTTAATTATAATAAGTCTTGGTTATCTAATGATGAGTAGTTGGGAAGTATTGACTACATATATAATTTTAGAGATAGAATTAAGTTTATGAGTATATTAGTATATGATTTTCCATAATGGTAATTGCGATGATTTTGATACCCGGCAAGGCCGGAGGATATTATGATAATATGTTGAGACCCAGTAGGGACGGATATTGATTATGATGATGATGGTCATGATGATGAAAGTTATGATGAGTTATTATATTGATTGTTCACCTTGCATTCATTCCTGCATGTGCATTGCCAATCACCAATATGCACCTATGTCTATCAGCCGGTATCGGATGGTTGCATTGATATGGATGAAAAATATGCATTATATTGTTGTATGATGATTGAACCTTCTGAGTCTAGGGTGGTGGGGGTACACATAGGCTCGGTTAAGTAGATGGTTTTCTGGAGTATTCGGTTATTCGGGTCGTTATTGATATTGTTACATCATTATTATGCTCATTATTATGGCTAGCTTATGACAGATTGGTCATTTATTTGCTATCGAGATTTGAGGTATCTTGTCAGCCTTTTTAATCTTAAGATTACATTTTCATGCACGATTATATCATGTCTAGCCATATAGATTAGAAACCCTGAGTATGATAGCATTAAATGTTGATAGTATTATAATGAGGTCTTAACATGAGAATATGATGGTCTAGGTTATGCTTGATATGACCTCATGTTTACATGTATATATATATAGCTACATGAATCTATGGCACTACCATTTATCCCTTCTTTTGTTTGTTCTTATTATATAGTCGTTCCTTTGCCTTGTATATTGCTATATCTTTGTTTTGCCCTTTATTCATATATTGGCCTGGTATATTCATGATTATTATATCGATAACTTATGTGATACTATCCGAAATACAATCTTATGAATATTCTTCCTAAATAAGTTTTTGGCTATGTGGTAACTAGTTGTCTATTAAATGACTATGGTGCCTATTGTCTAGAATTCTAATGTATTAGTTAATAAATCTTGCTTAGTTTAAATATGGTAGCTAGTGATAGTTGATATGTGGCTTATGGTGAGGTCGAGTCTAGCATAGGTAAAGATTAGTTGATATTGATCACTAAGTTCATGATATCAGTTAGTCGATAAAGGAGGAAATAGGTATTAATAAGCCTAGATAATAAGCGATGTTGGTAATAAAAAGTGGCAAATTAATTACGATGGATAGTTGATAAATGGTTGATAAATGAATTGTTAAACAAGGATTATTTTGTAAATGATGGTTAGTTAATGAATGTTGCTAATTAATAAAACATGGTAAGACAATAAGTGGTTAAGTATTGTCTAATAATAGTTAACAGATATATGATAATTAGGTTATAATATTGAATGTAGGATAAATTGCGATTATGGTCTAGTGATGAACCTTGACTAGATTTTAAATAACTACTAGTTAATAAATAATGGTTAGTTGTTATCCCATGAATAAGGTTAATGTTTAGGCTAATAACTAGAGGTCATGTGATGACTAGTGAACTAGTGGTTTCATTTTAATAAGCATTGGTTAGCTAATGATGAGTAGTTGGGAAGTATTTACAAGATAGATACTTTGTGGTGATAGGATTATGCTTATGATTACATTAGTATATAATTTTCCATAATGTTAATTGTGATGATTTTGATACCTAGGAAAGTTAGAGAATATTATGATGATATGTTGAGACTCGGCAAGGACAGAGGTTAATTATAATAATTACGGTCATGATGATGACAATTATAATGAGTATTGATAGTGATTGTGTATCTTGCATTCTTTCTTGCATATGCATTGCATATCACCAGTATGCACCTGTGTCTATCAGCTGATATAGGATGATTGCATAGATATGAGTGAAGAATATACCTTGTGTTGTTGTGTGTTGATTGAACCTTCCATGTTTGGGGTGGTGGGGGTACGCATAGGCTTGGTTAAGTATATGGTTGTCTAGAGTAGTTGGGTATTCACATTGTTATTTAATTTATATTATCATTATTGTGCTCATTATTATGGCTAGCTTATGATAGATTTGTCAAATATTTTTTATCGAGATTTGAGATATGATTTCGGCCTCTTTTATCTTATGATTGCATTGTTATGCACGATTATATCATGTCTAGCCATGTAGATTAGCAACCATATGTATAATAGCATTAAATCTTGATAGTTTTATAATGAGGTCTTAACAAGAGAATATGACGATCTAGGTTATGCTTGATATGACCTCGGGATTACATATATATATAGCTATATAGAACTTCCATAAATCCCTTCATTCGTTTGTTCATATTGTATAGTCGTTTCTTTGTCTTGTATATTGATATATATATCTTTGTTTCACCCTTTATTAGTATATTGACCTGGGATATATCGTATAGCATTGACATCTATTGAATATGGCTGGAATAGGATAGATCACCCTTATACTTATTTATCCTTATTAAGTTTGACTCTTGGACTTAAACAGAATAGTTTTCCCTTATTATTCTCATTGACTTGTTATATGATTTCTAGACTCTTGGGTGTAGTTTCCATTCTTTTTATATGTTGTATATATCTGCTTTATCTTTGGAGCTTAGTTGGTAGTTGCCTACTGAGTACCATTCGTTTGGTACTCATACTACACTTTTATAGCCTACAGATCATTATACAGGTTATCGCCATTGATATATGAGTCGTGCGGAGCATCCATGGTTCAGAGACTTAGAGTGAACTTTTAGTGTTTAGAGTATTACTTTTCTCTCTCTTATGTATTAGACTAATCTGTATATTTTGTTCAGAGATAAGTTGTATTAGTGTAGTTCTGTTGTTGTTTCTCTTTCGTACTCTAATGTTATTAGAAGATCTTGTACTGATACCACCAGGTTTTTAGATCTTATTATGTATTGATCTTTATTCCATTTAGTTTGCATTCCTTTTCTTATATCATTAAGTAGTCTGTTACTAGTCGTTTCGGACTATGAGTTGGCTTACCTACTGGTGGGTTATTGTAGGCGCCATTATGACCTGAGAAATTGGGCCATGACAAGGAGGTGGTCTCCAGTCTTTGTTGGACTTGAGATACTCGTCCTGATAAGGCCTTGGTTTGAGTCGTGTGTAGATGGTATCAGAGCCTAGGTTTGGTGTCATTGGGTTTACAACAAAGTCGTGTCAAGTAGAGTCTCATTTATGGGTGTACAGTATACCACACTTATACAGGAGAGGCTATGAAGCATTTAGGAATGTTTCCCTTTTTTGTTTTCTTATTTTAGACTGTAGAGTCTAAGGTCTTCAATCTTCCTTAACTCCCATTTGTTTGCTTTTTAGATCATGCCTCCCGGACGCTCTCAAACTCATGGAAACTCCTATATCCAACTTGAGAACAATGCTGATGAGACATACCCTACTTATGGGGTACAGACCCGGTCTAGGGGTCCAGTTCTGGATTGCCTTTCTAGAGTTCCACTGGTCCTCTTTAGTCCTCTTCGCGCTCCCTAGACTAATGTGTCAAATGTAGAATTTCGTCAATCTATTCATATGTTGGCTCAGTTGGTAGCTTCTCAGTCTGAACATGCAGCTTTTGTTACCCTAACTTCTGAGGCCACAAATGTTGGCCAGTTTATGAGCTTGATTCCTCCTATGTTCACCGGTTCTAAAGATGAGAAAGATCTTTAAAACTTTGTCGATGAAATGGAAAAGATATTTCATGTGATGCATGCTTCTAATATGGAGGGTATAGAATTTGCTGCCTATCAACTGAAGGATGTAGTATACTAATGGTATGAGGAATGGGAACAGTCTAGGGGATATGATGTTGAATCTGCACTGTGGGATAATTTCTCTAGAGTTTTTCTAGACCACTTCTTTCCTCGGGAGTTGAGGAAGGCAAAAGAAGAAGAGTTTGTTAATCTAAACCAAAGTAGGATGACTGTCAAGGAGTATGCCTTACAATTTCATTAGTTATCCCGATATGCTCCTGAGTTAGTGTCTAGCATGAGGGCTAGGATGAGGAAATTTGCTTTTGGCTTGTCCCATGATTTAAATCTAGAGAGTAGGGCTATCCTGTTGAACAAGGATATGGACATCTCCAGATTAGTTGTGTATATGCAGAAGGTTATAAAAGAGAAGAAGAATTAGGTGGAGATAGGGGAAAGGCTGAACAAGAAGTTTAGATTTTTTTATCAGGGTGGAGATCAGCAGCAGAATGGTAGAGATGGTGGAAAGTGGTCTAAAAAGAAGTGGGGGAGTTTTGGTTCCTACTCTATGGCTTGTGCTCCGTTTCTAAATTCGGTAGGTGATGGTCGTTCTCAACATGATAGTGGGTTTAGGGCACAGGGTGCCCAATCTTAGGTTGGTGGGGCTTCGTCCGCTCCATCATGTCCTCTTTGTAGATTCTACGGGCAGGCATACCATGGGTTTTGTGAAGAGGGAAGGAACAGGTGTTTTAACTGAATTCATATTGGTCACTTTAAGAGGGATTGTACTTCTAAGGTTACGTCAGGGGCATATAAGATTCCTGTTGCCACTTCATCAGATCCTGCACCAAAGGGTGCTTCTTCTACTTTTGGAACTGGCACTGGAAAAAATTTCTTGTATGTTTTTCCTACCCGCTAGGACTCTAAGGCATCTCCTGATGTCTTCACTGGTATGGTACAACTCTTCTCTCATGATATGTATTGCTTTTTTGGTTCGGGTCTTCTCTTTCTTATGTAACCCTATTTGTGACTATATATTTTAGTTTTGGTCTCGAGTCTATTCGTGATCCCTTTTCTATTTCCGCACTGATGGGTGACTCTGTTGTCTCTAAAAAAAGTCTATAGGGGTTGTGTGGTATTTGTTGGTGGCAGAGAAACTCTGATAGATCTGATAGAGATAGACATAGATGATTTTGATATAATATTAGGGATGGACTGGTTGCACTCGTGCTATGCCACCTTAGATTGTCAAACCCATAAGGTCATGTTTAAATTCCCTAATAATCCCAACACTGAGTGGGAAGGGGCTTCTCTAGTGCCTAAGGGAAGATTCATATTGTATCTAAGAGCCCAAAAGTTGATTTCCATGGGATGTCTTAATCATTTGGTCTGGGTTAAGGATTTGGACTCAAAGGGTCCTTCCTTATAATTTTCTATCGTGGTTAATAAATTCCATGAGGTTTTCCTTGACGACCTTCCTGGTATCCCTGCCGACAAGGAGATTAATTTTTGGATTGACCTTGTTTTGGATACTCATCTTATTTTCATCCCTCCTTATAAAATGGCTCCGACTTAGTTGAAGGAGCTTAAGAAATAGTTGAAAGACCTCTTTGACAAGGGTTTTATCCGTCCTATTATGTTTCTAATAGGTGCTCCTATTTTGTTCATTTGTAAGAAGAATGTTCCCTTCGAATGTGCATCGATTACCTCCAGTTGAATAAGGTTGAGGTAAATAATAAGTATCTTTTTTCCTCGAATTGATGATTTGTTCGACTTTCTTTAGGGTGTTAGATGTTTTTCTTAGATTGATCTTAGGTCTGGTCATCATCAGCTAAAGATTAGGGAGGTAGATGTCCCTAAGATTGCCTTCCGAATACAGTAAGGTCGCTATGATTTCTTAGTCATGTCTTTTAGTTTGACTAATTCCCGAGCGGTATTCATGGACTTGATGAATAGGGTTTTTCATTAGTTTCGGGATTTGTTCATCATCAGGTTTATAGATGATATTCTGGTGTACTCTAAGAGTGAGGTGGATCACGTCGGCCATCTTAGTATGTGTTGCAAACCTTGAAAGATCAAAATTTGTATGCTAAGTTTTCTAAGAGCGAGTTTGGATTAAAAGTTGTTACTTATCTAGGTAATGTCATTTCTAGTGAAGGGATCATGGTGGATCCACAAAAAGTTACAGTGGTTAAGAAGTGGCCTAGGCCCACAACTCCAACCAATATTCGAAGCTTCTTAGGTTAAGTTGGTTACTATAGAAGATTTGTGGAGAGTTTCTCGACTATAGCTACCCTACTGACTAAGTCGACCCAGAAGAAGGTGAAGTTTTTGTGGTCTAATGCTTGTGAGTGTAATTTTGAAAAGCTAAAAGATAAGTTGACTTCAGCTTTAATTTTGACCCTGCCTTAAGGTAATGATAGATTTGTGGTTTATTATGATGTGTCCTATATGGGACTTAGTTGTGTGTTGATGCAGCATAGTAGGGTGGTGGCCTATGCTTCTAGGAAGCTGAAAGCTTATGAGAGAAATTATCAGACTCATGACTTGGAGTTGTTGGTTGTTGGTGTTTGCACTGAATATTTGGCGTCACTATTTGTATAGGGTCCATGTATATATCTATTTTGATCATAAGAGCCTGGAATATATGTTCACCTAGAAGGAGCTGAATTTCAAGAATAAAAAATGGCTTGAGTTGCTGAAAGTCTATGACATGAGTCTTCATTACCACCCAGGTAAAGCTAATGTGGTTGTTGATGCTCTTAGTAGGCTATCCATGTGGAGTCTAGCTCACGTGAATGATGATAAGTGGGAATTGGTAAAAGATATTCACTATTTAGCTAACCTTGGAATTCATCTCTTGAACTCTGAGACCGGTGGGGGGGTTTGTGCAAAAGGTGGCGCAGTCCTCTTTTTTTACTGAAATAAAGGAGAAACAAGTATTGGATCCTGTCTTAATAAAGATTAAAGGAAATGTGGGACAACAAAAGGTTGTAGCTTTTGAAATTATTTGCGATGGTATCTTGAGGTACCAAGGCAGATTATCTGTTCCCAATGTAGATAGGTTGTGAGAGAGAATCTTGGTTGAGTCTCATAAATTATGTTATGTCATTTATCCTGGTTCGATGAAGACGTATCATGATCTTAAGGAGATTTATTGGTGGAATAATATGAAGTAAGATATGGCCAGTTTTATGGCTAAATATATAGTGTGTCAACAAGTGAAGGTTGAGCACTTGTGGCCCAGAGGGTTGTATCAAGAAATTGAGTTTCCTGTGTGGAAGTGGGAAGTGATTCATATGGATTTAGTTGTTTGTTTTCCTCGATCTCGAAATCAATTTGATTAGATTTGATTCATAGTGGCTAGGATGACTAGTATGCTCACTTCTTGCCAATGAGGACTAATTATTCAGCAAAGAATTATGCAAAGTTGTTCCTCTAGGAGATTGTGAAGTTGCATGGGGCAACTGTTTCTATCATGTCAGATCGTGGAACTTAGTTCTCATTGCAGTTGTGGTTTTCATTTCATAGAGGTTTGGGAACTAAGGTGAGCCTTAGTACTGTTTTCCACCTGCAGTCGAAGGGGCAAGTGGAATGGATTATTCTAACATTGGAAGACGTGTTTATAGCTTATATGATTAACTAAGGTGGTAGTTGGGTTGATCATCTGCCCCTTATAGAGTTTTGGTATAATAATAGCTACCACTCTAGTATTGGTATGGCTCCCTTTGAGGCCTTATATGGTAGGAGGTATAGATCTCCCATCGGGTAGTTTGAAGTTGTTGAGGCTGAGATGTTTGTCCTGTATTTGGTTCAACAAGTGATGGAGAAGGTGAAGGTGATTTGGGATAGGCTTAAAGCCAGCCAAATTTTCCGAAAGTCCTATGCGGATGTGAAGCGAAGAGAGTTGGACTTTAGTGTTGGTGATTGGGTGTTCTTCAAGGTATCCCCCATGAAGGGAGTGATGCAGTTTGGTAAGAAGGGAAAGATCTACACCCGGTATGTTTGTACGTACTTGGTGATGAACAGGGTTGGTAATGTTGCGTATGAATTGGAGTTTCCCTCTAGTTTGAGCTCCATTCATCTGGGTTTCACATTTTGATTTTGAGAAAGTGCGTGGGTGATCCTTTGATGGTTGTTCCTTTAGAGGAGATAGGTATTTCAGATTCCTTATCTTATACGGAAGTCCCGGTTAAAATTTTGTATTGGCAAGTTCGTCGGTTGCGGACGAAGGACGTAGCTTTGTAAGGTTTTGTGGAGGAACCACAAGTTTGAAGAGGCTACTTGGGAAGCCAAAGAGGAAACGAATACCAAGTATTTGTTCTTGGTTACTTCTCCGAATAATCGCGCTTAAGGTATGTGTATTCCTTGACATCTTTGTTTTCTGACTTTGTTAAAGGAAAAAGTGATTTCCTTAGCATCTTTATTTTCTGTCTTTGTTAAAGGTAAGAGTAAAGGTATGTGGAGTAAATTCATGTTAATAAATTCCTTTCCCCATCATTCGAGGATGAATGATCTAAGTGGGAGAGAATTTAAACACCTCAAATTTTGTCCCTTGATAATTTCTTGAGCTTTGAGATCACTGCCCTGGTTACGACTCGCCCTATAAGTCGTAGGGTGTCCTGACGAGTCCTTGGGATGAGTCATAACCAAACTAGTAATATTGTAGCTAGATTTTGCACCGAGTATGAGTGGAGCACTAAGATCCGTAAGGATATGTTACGAGTCGTTAGGTGTAATCGTAGGATGTACAGTGTAAGTCCCTATTTTTGTTCTGTGTTGACTACGACTAGACCTTACGAGTAGTAGGGTCCTATTACGATTCCTATGACTGAGTCATAAGGTCAGCAATGTATGTTGCCTTTGTGGTATTTCCTTGGTTACGACTAGTGGTGACGAGTCGTAGGGAGTGGCTACAAGTCAAGGGTTGACTCGTAGCCAAAGATGACCTTTTTTCAGCTTTTAAGTTAAGGGTATTCTAGTCATTTCCCCTCTTACCCAACTAGAACCCATGTCTTATAACCCCTTTAAGGTATTATTAGTCCTCATAAGCATATCAAAGTAACTGGTTAACACTCTCAAATTCCTCAAGGTCAAGAACACTTAGGGTTTTTAAGAGGTTGACTAATTAGGGATTTTAACGGTGATTTCTCTCTGTACATCTTACTATATCAGGCATGTGACTCTTTCCTCATTGTTAATTTGTTAAAAACATATGTATTAAAGTGTTATTCAAATGGAATTGTTTTGGTTTTGAAAACAAGGGTTGTGGGTTTTGAATGCTTATTTTTTAACAAGGTTTTCCCATGATTTAATTATGATTCAATTATAATTATGTGTGATAAATGTTTTAACTAGGCTATAAATAGGGTTGCGTAGCTGATTCAAGAAAGTGGAGGTCTGGGTGACCAAAACTGAAAACCACATTGCCGACGCGTGGGTCAAAGTGACCAGGGAGGGTCGAGTCCCCCTTATTATTGTTTCATGATTAAGGAGGTTTGAGTCCCCCGTAAATCATTATATGATTGGGTGTTTAAGTCACCTTAGTATATGTTGGGAGGTTCGAGTCCCTCGTGTGCATATATATGAGATTATTCTCTAGTTTTTGCGGCTACACGCACTGAGTCCCGACTGGGGGTAAGAGATGGGGCCCATATAGCCCGTGGGTAATATTATATGACGGTTGAACTACACAATCCAGGTTAAAGTTTTAAAGTGTATGCTGAACCTTGTTCCCTATACTGGCATGATATGCATATATGTATTTGCATATGGTTATTGTACATTGGTTGACTTGATTTAAATTGACGTCATTATTTTATCTTTTTCCTTGAATTACATGATAGAGTTCACCCCGCTAACCATCTTCGAATGTTGTATCCCTACATGATGTAGGAATTGGCCATACTTCTACTTGTCCTGCTCAGTGATCGTGGATTGATCCAGAGTTGACTTGATGTGGTGATCTTCCATTCTTTGGAAGGCTCCATTTTAGGATTATGTTTCTTATTTTTGTTATAGACTATCATATACTACTTTTGGATATAGTTGGAGGCATGTCCCAACACTTTATTGATATTCAGTTTGCTTCACTATTTAGAAGGCTTTGTCTGAACTACTGTGGTTATTGGGCGGTGTCGGTCGGTCATGTGGACGGTCATCAAGGGTTGGTTATGGACTTGCATTAAAACTTTCTTAAGCTATTTCACACTATTGTTTCACCCAAGAGAACACGCAAGTGTATGTGGTCTCACCGAGTAGAAAAGTGGCCTTAATTAAAGCCGAATATCAATCCCTCAGAGACTTGTGTTGACAACTATCCTATTCTATTTCAGTATTGAGATTAAATTGATGTGCGAGTAACCAAAAGAGTTTTTAATTTATGACTAAAATTAAAATAAACATGCCTAAAACGAAATTGTTTGGACAATCAATATAGAGAAACCCGGGGTTAAAGCATTGCGAACAATCATACTAAGCTATTGAACTTCATTGGTTAGATTACTTATCTTGGTTACTGATTCATAGGGTTTGTTATGTGATCATGGCCTCCATGACTCTAATATTCTACCTAATTGGACATTAAAACTACATCATTGAGCAGGGATGTAATAATCCATTTAGATGCATTAAGATGTCATCCTGTAAGTAAACCAAACAAGGATTCTAGGTATATCCCTATCCTATATGCTAATTCAAATCCATTATTTTATAAAAGAATGAGAACCTTTCTCTATTTACCCCCATGTTATATCCTCTTATTCCCCCTCCCAGGCTCACAAGATGACAATATATGTATTCTAAGGGTTGTGAATCCTTAAAATAGTTATAACAAGGATAAATAAACAACTAAATAAGATAAGCAATCAAAACCAAATCAATTCAAAGTAATAGTAATTATGTTCTTGGCCTTAACCTCAGAAAGGGGGGGTTTAGCCACTATTGGACATAACCATATTCAATATAAATGAATACATGATAAAATCCATTATAAAACTAAAGTAAATATATAAAAACCCTAATTTAAGGGTTTTCTATTCTTCAAAGTCATCCAAGGTGTTTTGCAATGTGTTTAAGAGTCCTACTAATAGGAGGAGGATTTTAGCTGTGTTTGGAACAAGGTGTGCTCCACGAGCCTCACTCCATGGGATTAGGTTGTTCACTATGAGACTCACTCCATGGTAATAGGGTGTGCACCGTGAGGCTATTCCCATACCCTCACTGGAATTCCCCTTTGACGTCTAAACTTGTCTTAAGCATTTGTCCGTCCATCCTAATCCTTGTGGTGTTATTTCCACTTGATTTCTAGATTTTTAATCATCCATATATCGTAATAATCAACTCACCAAGAATCCTATAGCATCAAACACCACGGATTAGAGCACAAAATAACTCACAATCCATAACGGTGAACTAGAAACTTAAGCTAAGAACTGTTTTGTCCTATTAATCTTTAGCTTAGTGTTTTGACTCTTGGATTGATTAGATTGAACCTTGAACACTCAAAACAAGTTTTTCCCCACATAATTACATAATAATAACCTTAGGAACTTATTATACACATTATAATACATTGAGATCAACTAGAACAACGCCTAGCTCAAGCTAATAACAATAGGTTTCTCATTTGAACTCTAAGTGACCAATTTAAGTACAAACTTGTTTGAAAGTCGCCTTAAACATTGTAATCAAATACTTAAACACTTAGATGCGCAAATATGTCATTGTTAACTCATTAATCACACATGTTTTCCTCAAAACAATTTTAAATAAACTCGGATAATAACACTGAAGTTGATTAATCCACCTCAAATCACCACCCCACACTTAAAGACTTGTTCTTCCTCGAACAACTCTTTACTCTAAGCATCACAAGCAGAAGAGAATCTACACTTCTACTATGAGAAAGACACTCAATCTAGTACTATAATGACTACATAAAATGCAAGTTTCTACATTGAGCATGTTACAAACACAATTGGCAGTTGAATAATACTACTCCAAAACATCCTAGCCTCAAGAATTGACTCACCAAGTTGGCAAACTCATGCATATTTCCCAATAAAATAAATTGTACAAATCACCCAACTATCATTAACATGTGCTCTCACAACAAGAGAGTTACCCATAATTACTTACTTAAATACTATTTATAACAAAATGGGTACAAGAATTAAATTACACTCACTCTCACAAAGAATTCACAAGTTACACAAGATGAACCATAGGCTTTCCCTTAGTATAGTACTCCAATAATATCAAAATGATAAAGCAGATGATCAAATAGGTCTTTAAGGGTTGTAATGTAGGCTAAGGGGTGGGTAGGAACTATTCTATCTAGTAATAGAGACTATCTTCCCTAAGTGTTTTAATACATCACACTTTTCATTCAATTCAGCTCTAACAACCCAATTACACCACTTCTATCTACCCACATATTTTGTTTTGCCCCATCTCATTTAGCTTATTCATATACAATATGGTGAGAGTGTTTTCTATTCACAACTTATACAATTTTACCCTTTTTTATACCTACATTATGTTATACACCCCTATGATAGCCACTCTCAACTTAAGAAATTTGCCTTAGTTGAGGTGCTTAAAGTCCAAAGAGGACCAGGTCTAAAACAGGATCATTTCAACACAAATGGGATAAAAATGGAAATTTCTTTAGCACAAGTTTCTCTAACTCCCAACCATAACACATCAATTGCACACACCAATAACTATCACTTTGGGGCTTCATTTTTACCTTTCACCCACTTGAATTCAAACTCTTTAACTAAATTAATTTTACACTAAAGTGCTTAGGAGAATTTGATCAAATTAAAGTCTATCAAAAAATAGGCTACATATGAGGCTACCAAAGAAAATAAGCTAAAGTCCCAATGGAGTTAACTAGGATTATGCATAAGGGTAGGTCAGAAAAAGGGTATAAACATGGCTATCAAAGAAATGTCTATATTATCTCCCAAACCCATACTTTTTATTTTGCTTTGCATACACACCAAGCAAGTTCTAGCATCAAATTCAACAAGGAATATTCAAATACCATACACACACATGGCACATGCTCAACTTACGTAGGATTATCGTAGACTCTCAATCAAACAATATCATAAATTCAATCATTAAGACAACAAGTACAAGAGTCATAATCATGAGCCTAGGAGTCTAAAAAGAGTAGTAATTCACACAATCAATATGCTCTTTACAATCAAAAGACTTGCATCATGCAATCAAATATAGCGCCAACAAGAACATCCCACTTATTCCTAACACAAAAACTTTTTAAAAATTATTCCTAAAATTGGGAATTTTCCTACCACACACTAAAAAATCTACTTTGTCCCAAAAGTGTACTTAAAAGTAGAGACATAAATACTCCCTAAGGCCTCTAGGCCTAGCTAGTATCATCTTCTTGCATTAAGAGGGTCTGGAGATCCCATGCTTAGTCTTCGCCATGCTCTTTAGCTCAGGTTTTCCGGTACTCAGACTTCCCATCAACCTGTGATACAACAAAACAAAAACTAGTGAAGTAAAAGCTAAATTACTGAAAATAAAGCCTACCTTAACTTGGGTTGCCTCCGAGGTAGCACCTGATTTATTATTGTTGCACGACCCAATGTTTGACTCATCTGTTTTTTTTTATCCTGTTCCTCCTACTTGGAGGCCATCCCCTTATTTGTTTTTTACCTTTAAGTATGAACTATTAAGGTCACCATCTCTCTCAATAATAGCCTTTTTAGGCGCATCAATCTGAATTATTTTGAGCTGGGGTGGTTATGTCTTGGGTTACTCGATGAGGAAGTCTTGAGAGGTCTTTTATGGAATAAACTCTACCACCCTACAATCATCCCCTTCAATCACTGTAATCATGGACAATTTTTTGTATTTTTATAGTGTGTTGAGTGGTTTGTATACTTTGAAAACTACCTCTTCATCATCCATCCTCATTGTAAGCATGCCCTCTTTCGCATCTGTCAATTCTCCTCCCATCGCCAAGAATGGATATCCCAAGATGACTAGCACTCTTTCATATTCCTAAAAATCTAAAATAATAAAATCAGATGGAATAATAAACTTACCAACCTTGATGAGAACATCCTCTATGATTCCTTTAGGATGGGCTAGAGTTCGGTCTGCCAATTGGAGTATCACAGCACTCGATCTCGGCTTCCCCAAGCCCAATGTATTAAAAAAGGAAGGGGTCATCAAATTAAAGCTTGCCCCCAAATCCCTAAGTGCATAGACAACCTCACTATTGCCAATTTGAATAGGGAGCATGAAACTCCCAGGGTCTTTGAGATTTTTGGGCATCTTTTGTATCACCACAAAACTACAATCCTCAGTGAGTGCTATTATATCAACATCTTGTAGCTTAACTTTATTAGTGACCACATCCTTCAAGTACTTAGCATACTTGGACATTCCCTAAAAAATATCTAAAAGAGGAAGGTTAATGTTAATCTCTCTGAACGTGTCAAACAAATTCTTAAATAATGCATCCTTCTTCATTTTTCTAAGCCTCTATGGGAATGATGTTAGTGGTATCTCCTTCACCGGTTCAGCAACTTTGGTTTTCGAGTACTCAAACTTCCTTAAATTTTAAGCAACCTTATCATCTACCTGTTGAGGAACCAACTCCGCATCTACCTCCATAGTTGTCTTTGGAGATTTTTCATTGAGCTCTTTACCGCTCCTCAAAGTGATTTCCATTACTTGTTTAGGAGATTCAATATCACTTGACAAACCACCTTGAGGCCTGCTAGTTTGTGCCTGCTGCATTTGCCCAACCTACATCTCCAAGTTCTTCATATCCATCTATTGGCTCTACATATCTGCTCCCAACTTTGCTTGAGAAGCTAGAATTTGTTTCCATATTGTTTGTTTAAGTCGTGGCCTGATTCCCTTGAACCTTCTACTGCTGAAATTATTGTTGTTGGTTGTTCCGTGATGGTATTGGTTGCTGAGTCTTCCACTTTTAATTGTAGGTATTCCCCTAATTTGGCCTTTGAGTATTGCCCACAAACATTAATGACTTAGGAATTACACCACACATGGATGCAGAATGACCACTGTTGCCACAAACCTCACACCAAGTATTTATCTGATGAATTGCATTAGTTGTTGCTACAGGATGTGTAACCCCCAATGTCATATTGCTGAGTTGAGTAGTTAACTAATTCTGTAGTACAACAATCTGAGTTGATACAACAGTAAATTGTTCCACCTCTAACACACCTGCAACCTTCTTTTGAGCACTTCTTGAGGCAGCGTGCCACTCAGCATTCCCTTGAGCAATCTGGTTCAACAAGGTGTATAGCTCATCATCCATCAATTCCAATGCTTGACCACCTGCATCTGAATCTAGCCAATTTTTTGTATTTTGATCAAGTGCCTCAACAAAAGTATGAGCTAGAACCTCATTGGACAATTGATGATGTGGACAGTCCCAAAGAAGAGCTTTGAACCTCTCCCAGGCATGATATAAGTTCTCATCTGGCTTCTGTTTCAAGCTCACAATCTCACTTCATAGTCTCACAGTATTGCTAGATGGAAAGAATCAAATGAGGAATTTTTGGGCTAAGTCATCCTAGGTTAGGATTGAACTTGATGGCTCAGCTTCAACCACTTCTTTGCTTCCTCGATAGTGAAAAGGGGTAAAGTGTCAGCACAACATAGTCAGTTAACATACCTGTAGAGATGAATGAGTCACTAATCTCCAAGAAGTTCCGCAGGTGGACTTATAGATCTTCATGTGAAGGCCCTATAAACTATACAATACTGATCAAAAGCCGCACCATGTTCTATTTCAGCTCAAAGTTACCTCCAGTAGATGATTTTTGAAAAGGGGAGGTCAAACTTATTGGAAGTGTAATTGCCACTTCACAAACTATCCTGCGGGGATCTTCAGCCATGAGAGAAGGATTGTCTTGTTCCTCTTGAATTTGCGGGATGTGATAGACAAGGACTGTTTCTCTCCTTAATTGGTGAAAGCATTGCTCGAGTTCGGGGCTTAGTTCAACAAATTCCTATCCCTTGCCAGCTTACTAGTCTGTAAACCAATTTCCTGAAAACTCAATACCAATACCACACATGAAGAACCAAAGAAATCTAAAAAGTAAAACTAAAACTAAGATAGTTTCCAATTTCTAAATCCCCAGCAACGGCACCAAAAACCTATTGCGCCCAAGTGCACACGCAAGTGTACGTGGTCGGACCAAGTAGTAAAGTGGGCTTAATTAAAGTCGAATATAGATCCCTCAGAGACTTGTGTTGACAAGTATCCTATACTAGTTCACTATTGAGATTAAGTTGATGTGAGAGTGACCAAAAGAGTTTTTGATTTATAACTGAAAGTAAAGTAAACAGTGCGTAAAAGTAAATTTCCTTGACAACCAATAAATAGAAACCCAGGGTTAAAGCACTGCGAACAATCATACTAAGCTATTGAACTTCATTGGTTAGATTACTTATCTTGGTTGCTGATTCACAGGGTTTATCGTATGATCATGGTCTCTCAATCTCTAATCTTCTACCTAACTGGACATTAAAACTACATCGTTGAGAGGGGATGTAATAATCCATTAAGATGCATTAAGATGTCATCTTGTAAGTCAACGAAACAAGGCTTCTAGGTATATCCCTATCATAGATGCTAATTTAAATCCCTTATTTATAAAAGAATAAGAACCTTTCTCTATTTAACCCCACGTTCTATCCTTTTATTCCCCCTCCAGGGCTCAGATGATAATAGATATATTCTAAGGGTCATGAATCCTTAAAATAGTTAGTTATTAAAAGGATAAATAAACAACCAAATATGATAATCAATCAAAACCAAATCAATTCAAAGCAAAAGTAATCATGTTCTAGGCCTTAACCCGAAAAAGGAGCTTTTAGCCACTAATGGACATTATCATAATCAAGATCAATGAATACATCATAAATCCCATTAGAAACCTAAAGTAAAGAGATAAAACCCTAATTGAAGTGTTTTAGAGTCCCTCTCTAAGTGTCAAAGTCGTCCAAGGTGTTTTACAAAGTGTTTAAGTGTCCTATTTTTAGGAGGAGGATTTTGGCTATGTTGAGAACAAAGTATGCACCGCGAGCCTCACTCCCTGGGAATAGGGTAAACTCCGTGATCCTCACTCCCTAGGAATAGTGTGTTCACTATGATCCTTACTACCTGGGAATAGGGTGTACACCGTGAAGCTTTTCCCATACCCTCCCTAGAATTCCCTTTTAACGTCTAAACTTCTCTTAAGAATTTGTCCTTCCATCCCAAGCCTTGTGTTATTATTTCCACTTGATTTACAGATTGTTCTTCATCCATATATCATCATAATAAACTCACCAAACATCCTATAGAATCAAATACCACGGATTAGATCTTAAAATAGCACACAATCCATAACGGTGAACTAGAAACTTAAGCTAAGAACTAGTTTCATCTCGTTAATCTTTAGTTTAGTGTTTTGACTCTTGGCTTTATTCGATTGAACCTTGAACACTCAAACCATGTTGTTACCCACATAATAACACACAATAATAACCTTAGGAACTCATTATAACTTTTAGAATTCATCGAGATCAACTAGAACAACACCTAGATCAAGCTAGTAACACTAGTTTTCATATCTGAACTCTAAGTGACCAATTTAAGTACAAACTTGTTTGAAAGACACCTTAAACATTGTAATCAAATACTTTAACACTTATTTGTTGAAATTTATAAGCGTTAACTCATTAAGCACACAAGTTATCCTTAAAACAAGTCTAAATAAGCCCGGACAATAATACTGAGGGGCATAAATCCACCTCAAACAGCTATCTTGTTATATGTTCAGAACTCATCTAACATGGGTGTAAGGTGATCTACGGTTTGGGGTGTTGGGGGTGGTCTCTGATCCTTGTTGGACTTGAGATACCCATCACGACAAGGCCCTAGTTCAGATCGTGTCAAAAACCCTTGACAAGGCTCCTAGAATAAAACCTAACTATTTCAATATAATGAAAATAGGAAGAAACATAAACACTGATGTCATAACTCTTAAAACCTGGTATCACAGTGTAAAAACTACTAATACAACTCAAGAAAACATAATAACATAGGAATAACTCTGTCTTCGAATAGTAATAAGGACATATCGAATTGGAAGAGGTAGTAATAGGCTTTGAATGCATGAAATCCATTGCTACCTCGTAAAGCTCCAAATATCGCCTAAATCAACCAATGTGGGGCGTACCCGAATCAGGGTCTGCACTGAAAAGGCACAGTAGGAGTGAGCACGGTCAACTTATTCTCAGTATGGTCCACTTGTACTCATTAATTCATAGGACCCATGGAGGGTTCGTCAATCCATATAAAACCAATATCCATGACTCATATTCGGCACATCCCTCAGAGAAGGTTTACAAAATCCGATGTTCCCAGTGTTTCCAAAACTACCAATATTGCCAATGCTTCTAGGGTTTCCAATAATCCCAGTATTTCAAGTGTTTTCAAAGCACATGTGTAACATAAGACACAAATCAAGTACAACATACAACAACAACAACTATATAAAGCATACAACAAACAAGTGAAATAATGTGGGTGATGCCATGAGAATAATGATGTCATGTTCACAACAACCGACCATGAGAAGGTCCAATAACCCATCAATATACCAATATGTGATCCCAAATATCCATTCAATATTTCCAACCATCCATGAAAACCAACATGATTCATATGCCAATAGCGTATGAACACATCATAATACACAATTGGTACCACAATAGGCTTTTCACCAAATAAGGTACGATTATTTTCATGTGTATAGGCTATCAACATCACATAGGACCTAATACGGGCACACAAAGCACATAATACCCCAAAACCACTAATTACATCCCATATAAGCCCCCAGACGGGCACAACACAATTAAATAGCCATATTTCATTGTTAGTTCACATACCCTAAACATGTTTTTGTATCAATATTAACTACCCAGCCTAGTCTGAAAGAAGTTAAACCATAACCTACATCGAATATCAAAAATCAAAATAAAAACCTTTAATCCCAAAGCCTCACTCCTCGCAAATGGTTCAATCAACTAAAACAAAAAAATATAAAATCTACACATCAAAAGAAAGTCAACGATACCCATATAGCCTAGTTTCAAGTAGGGGTCAAAACGGACTCCCAAATAGGGTTTTCGAAAAAAAAGGGAAATCATAATTTTATTTCAAAACCTATTCCTCATTTTTTTGGAGTCTAAATATTAAAATGTATGCACGAAAAGTTTAAAACAAGGTCTAAATCGAAGAAAAACCCATTTCAAGCTTTACCGGGTAAAAATCCCCGAAATCCATTTAAAGATCAAGAATTGAAGTTGTTTGAAGATGAAATTAAGGGAAAACTGATAATTAGAAAATTAGAAAATCATAATTATAACATTAGAAATGCACCCAAGTGAGAAAGGTTTGAAATCGAGGTTTAAATTAGAGAAATACAATTTTTAGGCCTCACGGGCCAAAATCTCCAAATTTTATACTTTGTTCCAAGTGTAAAATAAGAAATATATGATAAAGATAGAAGGAAATAATTGAAATGGGTGTTATGGAGCTTACCTAAGCTTAAAGATGAAGAAAGCTGCTCAAAATCACAAAACTCTATGTTTTAAGTCTCAAAAATTGTGAAAATGGCAAAACATGGGTATTTACACACCCAGGCATCGCAATTGCGGACCAGGTGTCGCAAATGCGATACCTGGATAATAAAGGTATCACAATCACAGAAGGGGTGTCGTAATCATGACACTTGACTTGCATACCCATCACAATCGCGACACTAGCTTCGTGATCGCAGGTGCACTAGCTAATAACTTGGTGTATTCCAAATCGCAGCGGGCCCTTCGAGATTCATCTGGAATCCCATGAATGCAAAAAAACTATGCAACCTTATCAAATTCGACACTCTAGACACAATGAAGACATCAAATTTGTAAAAAAATATCATTTTCACAAAGTTGACCCCCAAAATCCAAAATCACAACTTTCCGAACCGAGGGTTGAAATGGTTTTTAAAAGCCATAAAACTATACCAACCGTGTTACCACCCTAGAATCGATGTTTTGGATCTGCTGGAGCAATCCGTTTTTCCATCTGATGTACATATCAAAAAATGTTGACTGAATTCAACTTTAATGCTTTTGAAGCAACCAAAAACCACAATATCGCATAAAACACACCAAAATGCATTAGGAACCGTGCCAATCATCCCCACATCCCAAAAATACCAAAAAAAATCATAGGGAAGGGTAAAATTGCCAAATCACATTGAAGCAAACATCTCACATAATTCATCAAAAGTTGAGTCGTTACATCATCCACCACTAAAAATTTCGTTCATCCTCAAACTAAAGAAAAGAGAAATACCTGAATCAGTGAAAAGCTAGGGATAAGAACTACGTATATCATAATCGACCTCACAAATAGCCTCATCTACAGATCGATGCCTCTACTGGACCTTAACCATAGGAATAACTCTAGAGCGTAATTGTCTAACATCCCTAGCAAATATGGAGACAGAATTCTCAACAAAAGACAACCTCTTATCTATTTGAATCAACTCCCAATAAATGACATGAGACTCATCCCGACTGTAATGGAGAAACATGGAAACATAAAAAACTGGATGAGCAGCTTATAAGTCTTGGGAGAAAGCTAACTCATAAGCCACATCACCAATAGTCTGAAGAATATCAAATGGGAAAATATACCTGAGGCTAAGCTTTCCCCACTTCCCAAACCTCATCACACCCTTCATGGGTAAAACGCAAAGGAAAACACGATCACCAACACCAAATTTCAAAGTATATGATCTGCATAACACTTCAACTTCCTCTGAGCCGCTCGAAGTCTATCCTGAGTGATCTAAACTCTATCTAAAGACTCATGAAGCAAGTTCATACCTCGAGGATTAACCTTAGAAATCTCAAACCAAACCACTGGAGGGTGACAATGTCTACCATACAAAGCCTCAAAAGGAGTCATATCAATACTGGAATGATAGCTACTATTATATGCAAACTTCGCCAAGTCTAACTGTTGCTCCCATTAACCATCAAAATCCATCACACAAGCACGGAGTATATCCTCTAGAACCTGGATAGTTCGCTCTGACTATCCATCAATCTGGGGTAAAATATGGTACTAAGATTAACTCGAGTGTCCAACTCATCCTGAAAAGTCTTCCAAAAGTAAGATGTGAATATAGAAACTCAATCTAAAATGATAGACACTAGCACACCATGAATATGCATAATCTCACGAATGTAGATATGGGCCAGCCTCTCAGCACTGAAAGAGATCTGGACCAAAATGAAAGGAGTAAACTTGGTCAATCGATCCACGATGATCGAAACACTATCAGAACCATGAGAAGTGAAAGGCAATCCTATAAATAAGTCCATAGTGATTTGTTCCCACTTCTGCTCAAGAATGGTTAACCTCTAGAGAAATCCACCAGGCATCAAATGTTCGTCCTTCATTATTGGAAACAAAGTCAATGAGCTACAAAATCCACTACATCTTCCCTTATACTACCCTACTAGTAATGTTGTCTCAAGTCACAATACATCTTAGTCACTCCCAAATGTATGGAATACCTGGAACAGTGGGCCTCCTCATAAATCAATCTAATTCAGTCACCCACTCCCGGCACACAAACTCAGACTCCAATCCTCAAAAACCCATCTGAATCTAGTGTGGATTCTATAGCCTCACCACTCAACACCTTGTCCTGAATCATCCCCAACCCAATATCATCAAACTGATACAGTTTAAACACCCAGTTTATTAAATCAATGAATGCGTATGAGGCATTAGTCAACCCAGAGGACATGATAAGAACTCATAATAACCATATTGAGTCTGAAAAGTTGTCTTCGGAATATCTAAATATCTAATCCTCAACTGGGGATACCAAATCTAAAATCAATATTCAAATATATCACGGAACCTTGTAGATGATTGAACAAATCATCAATACGAGAAAGAGGATACTTATTCTTAATCATCACCTTGTTCAACTGTCAAAAATTAATACACATCCACATATATCCATCCTTTTTCTTCACAAATAAGACAGGCGCACCCTAAGGTGATACACTAGGACTGATAAATCCCTTACCCAATAACTCCTATAATTGATCCTTTAATTTCTTCAACTCGACTGGGGACAACCTATAAGGAGTAATAGAAATAGTCTTGGTGCCTGACTCAACATCAATGGAAAAATCAATATCACAATCTGGAGGCATATCGATCAAATCTATTGGGAACATATCCATAAACTCACAGACAACACGAGCAGAATCCAAAAAATAAGGTGAAGCAACACTAGTATCACGAATATGAGCCTAGTAAGACAAACATCCCCTCTCAACCAATCGATGATCCTAAACATAAGATATCACCCTCTTAGGAACTGAATAAAGCATACACTTCTAAGCTATCCTCGACACATCCAATGAAGCTAGAGTCACAGTCTTAACATAACTAGGACAGCATGGTAAGGATCCAACCAATCCATACCCAAGATAATTTAAAATCAACCATATCTAAAACGAGCAAAACTACCTAAATCTTACGCCCAGAAAAGTCACAATATAGGATTGGTACACCCGATCCACCACTAAAAAATCTTCATAGGGGTAGATACATGAATAGGCATGGAAAGAGGCTCATTAATTGGATCAAAACCTGAATAAAAATATGCAGGCATATAAGAGAAAGTCCATCTCGAATAAAATAATACAGATGTAGATCTGAAATAAGCAGGGACAATACATGTGATCACAGCATCAGAAGCCTCTGTCTCTAGTCTGGAAGGTATAGCATAGCATTTTTCATGACTACAAGCTGACTGGGTAGCATCATGACCAACACTATGGGAACCCCTACCTCTGCCCTAATCACCTCTTGTAGAACCCCTACCTCTAATGACTAAAATATAAGTATCTCTAGAAATATGACGAGAATAATCCTTAGCCACATGTCTAGTCTCATCATATACATAGCAAACTTTATACCTACCCTAATAGGGCACCCTTTTGGTGACTCCCTAAGATGCTCGAGGAGTAGATCCATGCATCCTCGCCTAACCCTCTCTACTCTAAAATGATGCCCCAAATACTACTATCTATATCATATCTCATTAAGGAGCAGGAGGCATATCAAGTCCATCATGCTGAGACCCTACCTACAGAGGTAATGTAGATGAAGGCTGAACTTCTAATCTCAGAATACCGCACTCAGATGCAGGAGATGAATGAGGAATAATACTCAAAGTCTGTGGAGTAGTAAAAGAAGAAGTATGTACTACTGGAGGATCCACACTCTGGGCTGGAGGAATACCATAAGGAAACCCTGGCACAGATGGAGGTACAATTCTCAAGGCTGGGGAAAACCAAATGAACTCAAAGTAGCACCCTCCAAATGGGTCAATAAACAAACCAGAAATCTCTCTAATACAGAGGTAGAAAAAGTCGATGAAACTGAAATAAGACCCACACCTCAACATGCTCAATATGAGGCTCAGGGTAAAGTCCCCTAGAACTACTCCTAGATGGGGCAGATCCGCGTGTTCGTCCACTGCCTTGAGTTCATCAATGACTTGCAATTTTCCCTCTAGACTATGCTCTCTCCCCGAATAAAGGCTCTGTATCTCTAACATCATGAGACCTAGTCATTACTATCTGTGCAAAAGGAGTGAAATATGACTCAAAAGACAAGGTATGAAGGAAATTCGCACGATAAAAAACAAAATGAGGGAAATTTCTTAAAGAAATCATATATCCTCTCAAAGATAGATACTGTCGTCTACGTACCGATCTCGAGAGTCAATTATACATCTTGTTCTTACATCATTAAGACCAATGAACTTGGATGCTCTGATACTAATTTTTCAAGACCCAAAATCACAGGGTCATGATGGCACATGTCGCTGCAAACCTTTACAAGTACACCCATCACACAAATTAATACAAAAGAAAAATTAATATCCAAAATATAAGGCAAGGCTTCTAGAACAAAGCCGAACCATAATCAATATAATAAAAGAAGAAAAAAATGTAAATAATGATGTCATAACTATCTAAACCTGGTAAACACTGTAAGAACTATTAATACAACTCAAGAAACCATAATACATAGGTGACATGTCACGACCCCAAGCCTTGTCGTAATGGGCATCCTAAGTCCAACAAGGATCGGGCACCTCCCCCTATTACCCAACCCAACCACCTATATCAAGCCTTAGATGGGCTAAATTTCAAACAAATAGCAAGATAGTATTATTTTTCTCATTCATACTCTGGGATTGGGTCACAACCATGACCGACCCAACTGAGTCCAACCATACCTCCCCAACCGTACCAAACCAAACCATAGAGGATATCAAAACATAATATGATAATCAATCCCAAAATGTTATATGATGGAATAGTGAGAAATTATGTCTGATGATGCCAGCCTCCCAACTTATTCAAATGCCAAGGCTGACACTAATACCAATTTCGCTCATACCAACCCCAGAAGTACCACAAAGCCTCTAACCAAAAGAGTAAAAATATCTAATTGGGATATGTCCCCAACCATGGACAAAACCAATATCCAAAATAAAGTCAAAATATCTAACAATACCCATAATATAAAATATTCCTTCAAAAAGGATATAGGTGATATACATAACAATATCCATAACCAAATATTCAATGTCAAAACCCCTAATAATAGTTGATAATCATGAAATAGTAAAACCATGAAATCAATCATATAAACCATGCCTTTAGTTGAAATTACAATGAGGGAAGAGAATCACCAAAGCAAGCCCAAAAGTAGTCTCTTAGTTGAAACCCTAGCTTTCGTTCCTCAAAAGCAGCTTTCGTTCCCCAAAAGCTCTTGAGAGAATTATAGAGTGTTTAGGAATAGTTTCTAAGTGTTAATGAATAGAATAATAGGGTAAATAACCTCCTAAGTGTATTAGAAGTTATGGGTGGGTCCTAATTAGGATAAGTAGGAAAATATCCAGAATACCCTCAATTAAATCCCTTTAAAACCCATCACAGGGATACGACTGACCCATATTAGTCGTACCCTTCTATACGATAGGTATCCACCACTCGTATCTGGGCCTTAACCTTTGGATCAAACACTTTCAAGAAACTGACTCATCCAACCAAGTCATAACCACAGCATATGATCCGTACCCATAACCTGTATCCCTGGAAGAATGAAATACCAGGAGGATCAAACACTGTCCTCCATATGAGTCCATGATACGGCTCGTACAAAGCCCCATGAATCGTACCCCTAAGTCATGACTATTCCAATGATCAAAACTATCTCACCAACTAATACTGGTCAGCATACGATAGGACCATACCACTCATACCCTAGCATACGGCTCATACCCATGAGTCGTATTGGGTCAGGAGAATAGATTTCCAAGATATTTTCTAAGGGTCAAAACCCAAGATGTTTCAATAGGAATAACTCTATCTCTATATCGTAATAAATACGTAGGCTTTGAACATAGATAATTCATTGCTACCATGTAAAGCTCTAAATATCACTCGAATCAACCAATATGGAGCGTACCCAAACTAGGATCTACACTGAAAGGGCATAGTAGGAATGACTATGATCCACTTGTACTCAGTAGGTAGCATAGACCAACTGAGCAAAGTAGATAATATTTCATACAATATACATACTAAGTGCACGTCACCTACAGTTAGAAAAGGTCGCACAATGATAGCCTATGCTTCTTGCACTAATAATTCTATAACACTCACATATATTGCAACAAACACCAGAAAGGACCACAAGTACACATTATACCACATACAAGTAAAGCACAAAATGATAACATATATAAGAACATCAAGTACAAGTAAAGGAGGATATAATAAATGGATAGGTAATAAGTCAAGACATTAATACAATCATATCACAAGCATAATAAAGTAAATATAATAAAAATCATGAGGATAATGATAGTGATAATGTAATGGATGAGGTCGTCGCACAACCTCTAAAACTGTCAGACAACCTCCGTATACACCTATGGAGCAAAAGATAAAGATGAAGGACCCATGAGGGGTTCGCCAACTCATATACAACCAATATCCATGATTTATCTCTGGCACATCCCTCAAAGAAGGACTATAAAATCTAATGTTCCCAGTGTTTCCAAAATTTCTAGTATTTCTAATATTTCTAATAATCTCAGTATTTTAGTGTTTTCAGAGTACATACATAGTATAAGACACTAATTAAGTATAACATACAACAACAACAAGCATATAAAGCATACAAAAAAAACAAGTAAAATAATATGTGTGATGCCATGAGATTGATAATGCAATGTTCACAACCAATCGACCATGAGAATATCCAATAACCCATCAATATACCAATATGTGAGCCTAAATATCCACTAAATATTTCCAACCATCCATGAAAACCAATATGATTCATATGCCAATAGATTATAAACACATCATAATACACAATTGGTACCACCAGGGGCTTTTTTATCAAACAAGTTACAATTATTTTTATGTATATAGGCTAACAATGTCACATAGGATCTAACACGGTCACACATAGCATATAATATCCCGAAACCACCCCTTGAATCTTATATAAGCCCCCCAACGGGCATATTACTATAAAATACCCATTTTTTATGATTAGTTCCCACAACCTTAACATGATTTTGTATCAAAATTAACTACCCAGCCCGGTCTGAAAGTAGTTAAGCCATAACCTACCCAGAATACTGAAAACTAAAATAAAAGCCTTCAATCCCAAATCCTCACTACTCATGAATGATCCTAAAATCAACTAAAACATGGAAATATAGAATATAGCATCAAATATAAAGCCAATGATACCCATATAGCCTAGTTTCAAGTCGAAGTCAAAACGTACCTCCAAAATGAGTTTTGAAAAAAAAGGGAAAAATTGTAACTATATTTTAAAAACATATTTCCCATATTTTTAGCAATCTAAAATTGAAAACCAACCATGAAAATGAGTTAAAATTAGGTCCAAATCACAGACAAACCCATTTTAAGCTTTACCTGGTAAAAGTCCCTGAAATCCATTACAAAATCAAGAATTGAAGTTGTTTTGAGGATGAAATTGAAGAAACACTAATAATTATAAGATTAGAAACTCATACAATGAGAAAGGTTTGAAATAGAGGTTAAAATTAGAGAAATACTATTTTTACGCCTTACGAGCCAAAATCTCTAAATTTCATACTTTAATCCAAGTTTGAAAGAAGAATCAGATGATAAAAATTGAAGAAAATAATTGAAATTGGTGTTATAGAGCTTACCCAACATTAAAAGTGAAGAAAATTCCTCAAAATCACGTAACCCTAAGATCTAAGTCTCAAAAATGGTAAAAAATGGCAAAACATGGGTATTTATATACCTAGGCATCACGATCGTGGATTAGGTGATGCAATCGCGGTACATAGATGGTAGGGATATCATGATTTGCACTTGTATACCCAAGAGCGATCGCGAGTGCACCAGCTGAGTGGTGCACCAGCTGGGGACTTGGTGCATTCCAAGTCTCTGTGGACCCCTCGGGATTCATTCATAATCCCATGAATGCAAATCTATGCAACCTTATCAAATTTGATGCTCCATACTAAATAGAGATATCAAATTTTTGATAAAATGTCATTTCCCAAAGTTGACCCCCATAATCCAAAATCATAACTTTTCAAACCGAGGGTCCAAATGAGATTTAAAAGTCAAAAAATCATCCAAACTATGATACCACCCTAAAATCATCATTTTGGATCTTCTAGTGTAGTTCATTTTACTATCCGATGCACAGATCAAAAGATGCTGACCAAAGTCAACAATAAGGCTCTCGAAGCTACCAAAAATCACAATATTGCATAAAACACAAAAATGCATCCGGAATTGTACCAATCATCCCCCACACCCTAAAAACACCACAATACAACTACGTGGAGAGGTAAAATGGTCAAATCACATCGAAGCACATATCTTAAATAATTCTTCAAAAGTTAAGTCGCTACAGATTTATTGTTATAAATAAAACTAGAAAATCCTAACCAAAACTAATTAGGAAAATAAGGTCGGTAGTGGTTACTCCTCAGGCAACGAGTCATCTGGACTGATAACGACTCTTTGTCAGCTCCATATCCTAGGCTCTAATGCACTTGGTGATGACTCATCAGGTCACTAGATGAGAATTTACCTAAATCATTGTCTCTCCAAAAACTTTTTCATCGTTCAGAACTTAAACTCTATATACTCAAAATGATGGTCACTATGATTTATAGCCTGACCCTACAACTAGTCACCAACTTCATTTCTACTGCTATCGAATTTCTACCTTTTTATAACTTTGTCTCTCTTTTGCATGGAATGACCTTCACTATGACTTGTTGTCAGATCCTTAGTGTCGTAGGGAATGTTGACCTTAGTATTATTCTTTTTCTTCTTTACTAGTTACCTAACGATTTGGACAACCAATCGTAGCATCACCCAATGACTCATTGTCCAAACAAAAGATTACGATTCTGGAGTTTTTTCTTTCTTTATTCATTCTACTAACTTGCAACTCTATTTTCCTGCAAAATTAATACAAAAACACATCACATCTAAAAAAGTACCTAGGCACTTGCACAATTTACATTTTAAGTATTGAAAGTGCCAGAAAACCATCTCATATCAATGAAGCATATGCTCAAGAACCTAAATAGTTTTCTCTAACAAACCTTTGGTCTGGGAGTGAAAAGGCATGCTAAGGTCAACTTGAGTACCCAACTCTCTTGAAAAGTCTACTAGAAACTAGAAGTGAATCCTGAGCCTCTGTCTGAGATAACATAAATGGGTACCATGTGAAGATGAATACGAACTATCTCACAAACATATTTATGGGTGTAACACCCTGTATTTTTGGTCTAGACATTGAACTGTCGTTCCTAAGTGTATAGACTCTAATCCCTTTGATTTATAGTTGAATACATATGTCATTATCTTTATCCTAGTATGTGAAGTGCTTATGAGATGAAAAATATTCATATGAATCATCTAGATCAAAGTTGAGATAAGATCCTTTGATTCGGCCGAATTGTAGTATTCAATTCTTCAATGGTCAACTTTGAACGTGTATGACATTTGACATATATTGAATTTTGCAACTCAATACTCACCAAATGATAGATAGTTGAGTTATCTTTCCAATGATACCAATTTCTCCTTAATATTATACCCGAGCAAAAAGTTATGACCATTTTCATAAGAAACAATAAGGATCCGCGATAGCCCTGCGCCGCGAGGGCTATTCCACCGAAATAGGGGTAGCATCACTTGTACTATTCCCTCGAAATAGAGGTCACGCCTTGAGGGTTATTCCCCAACTATTCCATCTTCCTATGGGCCTAGGGGTATTTGGTCCTTTCCCTTCAACCCCAACCATCCAAAACATGATTTGTAACACTCTTAGGGGAATTATTTGCCCATTAACCTCAAAATTACTCACTAAAAAACCTTCCTCTTCCCAAAGACAAAACTCAAGCTTATTCTCTCAAGAAAACAAGGATTTATGTTTTGATTTCAAGGTTTTTTCAAGAATTCATTCAACTAAGGTATGTGGGGTATTCATCAATGGGTCCCTTTCACCCATTGAGCCTAAAAACCCTCTCTTTGATTAAAGTATGAGTTTTCCTTCATTATAGAGTTTTCACATATTCAAGATGAATTCAATCAATGATGTTCCTTAGTAAATTGACTTAATCCATGTCCTCATATGAACCCATGAAAAATTAGGTTATTTCATGCTTTAAATTGCAAGTTCTCATGCCATATTCATGTGATTTCATGTTACAATATCAAATTATGTATTAAACCATGTAAATATGTTGTCCTCTCTTGTTTAACACATTCTCATGTTCAAAATTCATGTTTCTCACCTATTTCTTAAAATTTCTTATGTCTTTAGGTCATTGAATTATGATTCCATACAACTATTTTAAGCACTGCTATCATATTTTGGTAATCATTCAGTGTTGGCGGGTTATGAATACCCGATACCTATGTGTCATTACATTATTTTTGTTTCTAAGAAATAAATCAGTCAGACCATGATTATTTTCTTTTATTACCACCTTCACGATATTATATTCATGATGAGAATTTACTTGTACCATACCATGTCATGTTAAAAAACTAATAATACTAAAGTCTTTCAACTGGGAGTAACACTTAGCACCAAGTGAACGTAGGGATGACGACTCCCCCATCAGTAGAAGCATGAGTCGTTAGTAGCAGTCCCTATGTTTCAGACCTACGATTCCACCGTAGATTATGAGGGGTCCCTCGTCAATAGAGGCATGAAACCCTCATCCTTCGGGACATCATCCTTGTGGATCCACATCATTAGTCATATGTTAGTACCCCTGGCAAGGTACTAACACCCTTCCAACTCAGGTTATAAGTTGGACCCCGATAGCTCAAATTGGGGCATGTCGGTTGTATTTAGCTCCCACGGTTTCAGTGTAGTATTCATGCTAGATCATTATAGACTTTCTTGACCAAGTATACATACTTTAGTTATCCAGTCATGTTATTATGGCGATTCAGTCACTCAGATTTACAGGTTATTTCAGTACATGTTTATGCTTGGTCTTGCATTCTCAATTTTACTTATCCATGCATCCATGTTCAGTTACTATATGTATTTCAGTTGGTCCTTATCTCACATACCAGTACATTCAAAGTACTAATTGTATACTTTTATATTGCGATATGTTGTCTTATAACATAGGTTCAGACGCCCAGTTTCCCGACCATTCATAGACCGTCCAGCATCACCTAATAGCAGCAGTGGTGAGTCCTTCTCCATCAAGGACATGATGTTTTTTACCATTATTTCAGTTTTTCTTTACGCTCAGTCAGTTAGAGTTAGTTGGGGGTTTGCCCCATCAACTCCGTATGATTCTTAGAGGATTTCAGACAGTTAGACAGTCAGTTAGTTTTCAGCTTTATCAGTTATTTTAGACGGACAGTCTAGTTTCCAGTGTTTATCAGATACTTCAGACATGTCTTTTATATATTTCAGTACTCTGATTGATAGTACCTTATTGGTTTATTTTTCGCACATGTTATGTTACTATCATTTCATTCAGTGCTCACAGCAAGTATTAGCTCATGGGTTAGCTTGGGATCAGTTGTGGCCTTAAGCACCGTATCGCGACTAAGGCGTAGTCTCGAGTGATGAAAATGGGCCAATATTTCGGCACGAAAGAAAATATGAATAGGTAAAAACTAGGTTAACATGGTTAACTGGTCCACGATAAACCAAATATTATTACAACCATAGGATGTATAAGATAATCCACTTACGAAGACTATTATAATTCGCTCCCACTTCCTCTCAAGAATGGGTAATCTTTGAAGTAAACCACCCAGTCTTGGATTCTTGGCCTTAACCTACTGAAAACATAAGTAACAAGCTACAAAATTTGCAACATCCTCCTTTATACCACCCACCAGTAAAGATACTTCAAATCACATGCATCTTGGCCACACCTGGATAGATAAAATATCAGGAATAATATGTCTCCTCCAAAATTAGTCTCACCCATCCACCAAATCTTGGCACACAAACTCTGCCTCCAATCCTCAAAACACCATTAGAATCAAGAGATTGCACCTTAACCTTACCACTCACACTTCGAATGCTGATCATCAAATTGGTGATCTCAAATATGCTCTATCAAGGAAGATTTAGCATCAACAAAGGTAAAACACGTGCAGGTGTTGAATATGAAGTTTAACCATCTGGTTGGATAAGGATTGAACCTCTAAGACAAAAGATCACTTCGGGGCCAAGAGATAACCTAAACTCTCCATACTAGTTAACTTTCTACTCAAGGTATTTCCAACCACATTAGCCCTACTCGGATGGTAATAATAATGAGGTCATAATACTTAAGCAACTTAAGCCAGCATAGCTACCTCATATTAAGATTGTACTAACTGAAGAAGTACTAAAAATATGATTATCCAAGAAAATCTAGAAAGGAACACCATACAAGTAATGATTCCATAACTACAACACAAACACTAGATCTACCAACTCCAAATTATGGTAGGGTAATTTCTCTCATAAGGCTTCAACTGAAGAGAGGGATAAGAAATTACCTTACACTTCTATATCAACATTGTTCCCAAGTCAACACCAGAAGCATTACAAAACACAGTAAAACCTATATCTTTCTTGGGAAAAGTCAAAATAGGAGACAAGTTAACAACTCCTTGAGCGTTTAGAAGATCTTCACACTTGCGTTTGGCCACTGAAATATCACATTTTTCTGAGTCAACTTGGTCAAAAGTGTTCCAATAGATGAGAAACCCTCTAAAAGTCTATCATGATCCAATTTACGAGTCATAATGGAACCTACTTTATCCCACTAGTCGGTAAGCCAAACCATAATCTGGAGCTAAATTTAATGGGTTAATTTGGTGGAAAGTGCCCAAAAGGGGAAAAATAGGCAATTCAGTACATAAATAAGCAAGGCAGTATAAATAGTTTAAAGGTATCCAGAATATGGAAAACCATCCCACAACCTGGTAGAACCAGTCAACGAGCTACTATAAATACAACCCAAGCCTAAAATAGTCAATACAATCCTGCATCATAACTAAAGACTAGACATAAATAAGATAGAAGGAAATGGGGCAACTCTAACTCCAAGAGCTCACCCTATCTTCAGACTCTAACACAATATGATCCTCGAATCAACGGCGGCAACTGATACTCAAATCTACACCAAAAAGGTATAAAAGTGTAGTATGACTATCAAAGCCACAGGTACTCAGTAGGTATTATCAACAAACTAAACGAAATCATGATATAAATATGACAAAATACCATATAACTTAACTAAGTTAATAAAGGGACAAACTTGAATCAACTCCAACATTGTTGTACATAAATGAGGAAATAATTGGAATAATAATAAAATATATAGGATAAATCACATATGATTATAACTACAAAATTGGCCACCATAAACCAATAAGTGTGAAAAAGTAAATATCCCAACGCAGGCCCCCATAAGCCTGGAGGGTACACACAGAGATAGTATAACCCGAGCCACCATCATTTACCAACTCTCAAGGTACAACAATAATCTATCCATATCATGCCACATCACAACAGTTTCCACTTCCAAACTTAAAATCGATACCCATATCATCGCTATCATACTCCATAACCAATATCATAAGCATCAATATTATTTATGCAATCCCACCAATATCATGATTAGTATCATAGTGTCATTTAGACTCAAATCGGTAATCATATAATCAATATCATAATAATATTCTAGGCTTAAACTGGGTATATGTCATCATATCATCATAATTATTTTGGACTTGGGCCGATAAGTATATCTTCAATGTTATAATTAATATTCGGGATTGAACCTGTAAATATATGTATTTAATGTCATAAGAAATAGCATAATTACTAGCTCAATCATTAGTATAATCACTAGAAAAATCACTAAGCCTCAACTCTCAATATGCAACCCATCATCACCATCAAGTATCAAAATTTCTCAATATTACCTAAATAAGCAATCTCAAGATGTATAACATGCGTATAAAAGGTTTTCAATAGCTAACAGAAATCTTGGCCTAAAGTGGGTCAAAGGGCCAACATTAAATCTCTAAAATCCACTACTAGGAAATTTCTACCTCAGACTAGGCTAAGATATCAAAATCCACTTTTAGATGTCAAACAAGCCTTAATTAGCCCTAAGATGAAAATTCTAGTCATGATCTAACAACTAAGCCAAAACACCTAAATTATGATTTTTGAATGGCCTAAAGGTCCAACTAACCCAAGTATAGTCAATTTGATCACCAACACCTAAAACCCATCCCAAATCTAACATACTATCATAAACATACTATGATATAGCTCAATCTATGAAGGGGGGAAACCTAGCCTACCTGGACGCTGAAGAAAGCTCAAAGAATCCACTAAATCACCGACTTTCCCTTTCGAAAAGTTGTCGCAAGATGCCAAGCTATCAAAATCACAATCTACTCATCAATGTGAGAATAATGATACCCATATTGCACCATTGTACTTCGGGTCCAAAAACCACACCAAAATCCCATGTGGTCTCATTTATGGAAATTGCATTTTTGTAGACAAACCAACATTCCCTCATGATCAAGGTGTAATTACTCTAAAAATTGGTGAAATTTGAGCTAAATTGGGGCTAAAATCATGCCACCAAGATTTAGGGATTTTGAACAAGAAGTGGGAAAATCTACTATGAAATTATATAAGTCTTACGACAAATTCACAAGATAATCGCGTAATAATCATTTCCCAAGCTTCCAAATCACCCACAAGCTTTAATCCTACTTTTCCACTCCTTAGGATTTAAGATCAAGAGAATAGATGATGATTGGGCAAAATGGGGATGAAAAGGGTCTATTTATACCTATCCCAGGTACTCGAGTGTTACTATCGCAACCTAGGGCTCACAGTCGTAGCATATTATGGCTGCAGGATGCGTTGAAATTGCGACCTAAAGCACCACAATTACGACATCTAGGTGGCAAGCCAAGGGAGTTGTGATTGCGCCTTTTTGGTTCGCTATTAGGGATTGCACTAGTTATAGCTGAGACTTGGAATACGCCAAGCCCTCAAGATTCATTCGGAATCCCGTATATGCAAATAGACTATGCTACCAAACCAAATTTGATGTTCCAAACTAAATATCACAGTCAAAGTTTCCATCTCCCAATCCTATATTTTTTTCTTAACTTTTTGACAAATAGGTCGAAATGAACCCGGGTGCCTCGGGACCTGAACCAAGAGTCCTTCTAGCCTATAATTGATATTCCAGAGTTATTGGAATAGGTAGGATTGGCATACGAGGTTGTTTGACTAAATTTTTTTCCCGATAGCCAATTCGAACCAGTGAAGACTTCAAAATAGGGAATTGGCTCTAAAAACTAAATGAACGGCCTTCAGTAAGTAATAAATGACTTAGGATAGCTATGAAAAAGCTCTAACAACAAAAATAAAAAGAAATATGAAAAATAACCTGAAGGGTCGTTACAAAGGCACCAATAATAACCTGCCAAATCTATAAAACTCCAAATCTCAATAGGAAAATAGGTCTATCCTACTCATGAATCATCGCTATCTTGGTTGGATCAAAAAAAATACCATCCTTCGTCACCACATAACCTAAGAAAGAGATAGAATCCAATCAAAACTCATACTTAAAAACTTAGCATATCATCATGCAACCTCTAAAGTACAATCCTTAAATGCTTCACATGGTCGACCTCACTCTTGAAATAAACCAAGATGTCATTTGTAAATAGAATTACAAAGAAGTTAAAATACAATTAAAACATATAGTTAATCAACTCCATGAACGTTGTTGGGGAATTGGTCAATCCAAAATACATAACCAAGAACTCATAATGGCCATATCAAGTTCAACAATCCATCTTTGGAACATTTAAATCTCTAATCTTCAACTAGTGATTCTTGAATCTCAAATCAGTCTTTGATAATATCGAAGCACCCTGAAGCTAGTCAAAAAGATCATCAATGCAAGGAAGAGGATACTTGTTCTTGACCATCACTTTGTTCAACTACCAATAGTCAATACTCATGCATGTAGAACCATATTTTTTAATCACGAAAAAGTCAAGAGCACCCCAACGAGATACACCAACTCTAGTGAACCCCTTACCTAATAAATCCTACAACTACTTCTTTAATTCCTTCAACCCAATTTGGGCCATCCTAAAGGGAGGGATAGAAATGGGCTCGGTGCTCTTCTTCATATCAATAGAAAAATCATTATCAAAATCTAAAGACATACCACGCAAACTTTTAGAAAACACATCCATGAACTCGTGAACAACACGAATAGATTCCAAAGTGAGGCAACACTAGTATCATGGATAAGAGCCAAGTAAGACAAACACCCCCTCTCAATCATTAAATAAATATGTAAAAAGATATTAACACCCTTCAAACAAATATTAAGTGTTCCCTTTCAAGCTAACCTCAACACACCCGATATATCTAAGGTTAAGATCTTGGAAAAATAGTCCAAATTAGCATGACAAGAAGTTAACCAATCCATATCCAAGATAACATCAAAATCAACCATATCTAGAATAATCAAGTCTACCCAATTGTCATGCCCTGGAAAGATAACCACACAAGATTGGTACACCCAATCCACTACTAAAAAACCTCCTATAGAGGTAGAAACATAAAGAGGCATAGCAAGGGGCTCACATACTACATCAAATCTAGAAGCAAAATACGTAGACACATAGGATAGTGTATATGTAGGGTCAAATAACATGAAAGTAGATTTGTAGAAAATTGGGATTATACCTATAATAACTACATCATAAGTCTCTACCTTAGGACTGCCAAGTATAGCATAACACTGACCACGTTCACTCTCAAACTTAGTAACCCTATGACCACCTCTATGAGCACCCCTACTCTACCTTTAGTACTTCTAGCACCACCTCTACGACTTTGTGAACCACCTCTAACTATAGATATAGTAGTATAGCAAAGATAAAGTTGAGAACCCTATTGAGTTGATCCATACACTTGTTGAGGGAAATCCGTATCCACATGGACAATCTCATCACAAACAAAATAGCTTTTATAACTTGACTCAATCTGAGAGGGTGTGAATAATCTTGAATGAAAACCCTAGCCTAAAGAACCAATCTTGGAGCCTCCACCCACATGACCTGATATCTGGCTATCAGAAGCTGCAAAACCTAAAGGTCTACCACCTGATCCCACACCGCGGCATGAAATAACCCACCATGATAACCATGGGAACCTCTACTAGATAAATCTCTACATTGGGAGGTATGTCCACTAAAATTACCCTGACGGTGCACCTTCTTGGTGCTTCTCTGACTAGCCTCGATAATAGACGCAATCTTCTTGGCATGCTCAATAATATGTTATAGTCAACTAATATATACCATTTAACTTTTTCATAAACAATTAAATCCTCTCAAACTTAGTGGAGATGTTATCCGTTGATTATCTAGATAATATCTGCAAAACGAGCCTCATACTCAGCAATATTCATAGAGCCCTGTTCCGAGTGAAAAAACTCATTATGCATCTAATCTATTAAGATATATGGACCAAGTTTCTCCAATAAAACCTCAAAAAATTGAGTCCAAGTCAAAGAAGGAGAATTCAAAGGTGGACAACTAGAAAAAGACCTCCACCAATCTGAAGCTATACTCGTCAACTTATAGAAAGTATAACAAACTCCATGAGACTTAAGGGATCTGAGATTATGTAACTTCTCCTGGAAATCAATCAAAAACTCATAGGCATCCTCACCAATAGATCCACTAAACCTGGGTGAACCCAAGCGAATAAATCTTTCAAACCTATTCTGATTATCAGAATAGTTTTCTCATTTCAACTCTAAGTTACCAATTTAAGTACAAACTTGTTTGAAAGTCGCCTTAAATATTGTAATCAAATACTTAAACACTAAGATGCGCAAATATATCATTGTTAACTCATTAATAACAAAAGTTGTCCTCAAAACAAGGTTAAATAAACCTGGATAATAACACTGAGGTGGATTAATCCACCTCAAATCACCACCACACTTAAATCCTTGTTCTTCCTCGAACAACTCTTTACTCTAAGAATCACAAGAAGAAGAGAATCTACACTCTAATACGACCAAGACACTCAATCTAGTACTATAATGACTACATAAAATGCAAGTTTCTACATTGAGCATGTTACAAACACAATTGGCAGTTCAATAATACTAATCCAAAACATCCTAGCCTCAAGAATTAACTCACCAAGTTGGCAAACTCATGCATATTTCCTATTAAAATAAATTGTACAAATCATCCAACTATCACTAAACATGTTCCCTCACAACAAGAGAGTTACCCATAATTACTCACATAAATGCTATTTATAATAAAATAGGTACAAGAATCAAATTATGCGCACTCTCACAAAGAATTCACAAGTTACACAAGATGAACCATAGGCTTTCCCTTAGTATAGTACTCCAATAATATCAAAAAGATGAAGCATAGGATCAAATAAGTCTTTAAGGGTTATAATGTAAGCTAAAGGATGGGTAGGAACTATTCTGGCCAATAATAGTGACTATCTTCCCTAAGTTCTTTAATACATCACACTTTTCATTCAATTCAGCTCTAACAACCCAATTACACCACTTCTATCTACCCACATATTTTTTTTGCCCCATCTCATTAAGCTTATTCATATACAATATGGTGAGAGTGTTTTCTATTCACAACTTATTCAATTTTACCCTTTTTTACACCCACTTTACGTTATGCACCCCTGTGATAGCCACCCTCGACTTAAGTAATTTGCCTTAGTTGAGGTGCATAATGTCCAAGGAGGACCAGGGCTAAAACAGGTTCATTGCAACACAAATGGGCTAAAAATGGAAATTTCTTTAGCACAAGTTTCTCTAACTCCCAACCATAACACATCAATTGCACACACCAATAACTATCACTTTGGGGATTAATTTTCACCTTTCTCCCACTTAAATTCAAACTCCTTAACTCAATTAATTTTACACTAAAGCGCTTAGGAGATTTTGATCAAATTAATGTCTATTAAAAAATAGGCTACATATGAGGCTACCAAAGAAAATAAGCTAAAGGCCCAATGAAGTTAACTAGGATAATGCATAAGAGTAGGTCAGAAAAGGGGTATAAACATGGCTATCAAAGAAATATCTATATCATCTCATAAACCCATACTTTTTATTTTGCTTTGCATACACACCAGGCAAGTTCTAGAATAAAATTCAGCAAGGAATATTCAAATACCATACACAGACATGGCACATGCTGAGCTTAAGTAGGATTATCATAGACTCTCAATCAAACAATATCATGAATTCAATCATTAAGACAACAAGTACAAGAGTCATAATCATGAGCCTAGGAGTCTAAAAAGAGTAGTAATTCACACAATTAATATGCTCTTTACAACCAAAACACTTTCATTATGCAATCAAATATAGTGCCAACAAGAATATCCCACTTATTCCTAACACAAAAAACTTTTTTAAAATTGGGAATTTTCCTACCCCACACTTAAAAATCTACTTTGTCCCCAAAGTGTACTTAAAAGTAGAGACATAAATACTCCATAAGGCCTCTAGGCCTAGCTAGTATCATCTTCTTGCATTAAGAGGGTCTGGGGACCCCATGCTTAGTCTTAGACATGCTCTTTAGCTCAGGTTTTCCGGTACTCTGACTTTCCATCAACCTGTGACACAACAAAACAAAAACTAGTGAAGTAAAAACTAAATTACTGAAAATAAAACCTACTTTAACTTGGGTTGCCTCCCAAGTAGCTCCTGATTTATTATTGATGCACGACCTAATCTTTGACTCATCTGTTTTCTTTCATCCTCTTCCTCCCACTTGGAGGCCATCTTCTTATTTGTTTTTTACCTTTAAGTATGAACTATCAAGGTCACCAGCTCTCTCAATAATAGCCTTTTCAGGATCATCAATCTGCACTATTTTGAGCTGGGGTGGTTGTGTCTTGGCTTACTCGATGAGAAAGTCTGAAGAGGTCTTTTATGGGGTAAACTCTACCACCCTACACTTATCCCCTTCAATCACTATAATCATGCACAAATTTTTGTAGTTGTATTGTGTGTTGAGTGGTTTGTATACTTTTAAAACTACCTCTTCATCATCCATCCTCATTATGAACATGCCCTCTCTTGCATCTATCAATTCTCCTCCCATCGCCAAGAATTGACGTCCCAAGATGACAAAAACTCTTTCATATTCCTAAAAATCTAAAACAATAAAATCAGATGGAATAATAAACTTACCAACCTTGATGAGAACATCCTCTATGATTCCTTTAGGACGGGCTAGAGTTTGGTCTGCCAATTGGAGTATCATAGCACTCGGTCTCTGATTCCCTAAGCCCAATATGTTAAAAAATAAGAGGGTCATCAAATTTAAGCTTGCCCCCAAATCCCTAAGTGCATAGACCACCTCATTGTTGCTAATTTGAATGGGGAACGTGAAACTTTAAGGGTCTTTAAGATTTTTGGGCATCTTCTGTATCACCACAAAACTACACTCCTCAGTGAGTGTTATTATATAGACCTCTTGTAGCTTAACTTTATTAGTGACCGCATCCTTCAAGTACTTAGTGTACTTGAGTATTCCCTTCCAAACATCCAAAAGAGGTAATGTGAAGCTCTCTGACGTGTCAAACAACTACTTAAGTAATGCAACCTTCTTTGCTTTTCTAAACCTCTATGGGAATGGTGTTAGTGGTCTCTCCTTCACCAGTTCAGCAACTTTGGTTTTCGAGTACTCAAACTTTCTCAAATTTTCAGGAACCTTGTCATCTACCTAATGAGGAACCAACTCCGCATCTACCTCCATAGTTGTCTTTGGAGATTCTTCATTGAGCTCTTTTCCAATCCTCAAAGTGATTGCCATTACTTGTTTAGGAGATTCAATATCACTTGACAAACCACCTTGAGGCCTGCTATTTTGTGCCTGCTGCATTTGCCCAACCTACATCTCCAAGTTCTTTGTAGCCATATATTGGCTCTACATATATGCTCCCAACTGTGCTTGAGTAGTTAGAATTTGTTTCAGTATCGCTTCCATATTATTTTTTTAACTCGTGGCCTGATTCCCTTGAACCTGCTACTGCAAAAATTGTTGTTGTTGGTTGTTCTGTGATGGAATTGGTGGCTGAGTCTTCCATTTTAGATTGTAGGTATTCCCCTAATTTGGCCTTTGAGTATTTCCCACAAACATTACTGACTCAGGAATTGCACCACACATGGATGCAGAATGACCATTGTTGCTACAAACCTCACACCAAGTATTTATCTGATGAATTGCATTAGTTGTTGCTATAGGATGTGTAACCCCCAATGTCATATTTCTTAGTTGAGTAGTTAACTAATTTTGTAGAACAGCAATCTGAGCTGATGCAACAGTAAATTGTTCCACTTCCAGCACATCTGCAACCTTCTTTGGAGAACTTCTTAAGTCAGCATACCACTTAGGATTCCCTTGAAAAATCCGGTTCAACAAGGTGTATAGCTCATCATACATCAATTCCAACACTTGACCACCTGCAGCTAAATCTAGCAAAATTTTTGTGTTTTGATCAAGTGCCTCAACAAATGTGTGAGCTAGAATCTCATTGGACAGCTGATGATGTGGAACGTCCCAAAAAAGAGCTTTGAACCTCTCCCAGGCATTATATAAGTTCTCATCTGGCTTTTGTTTGAATCTCACAATCTCACTGCATAGTCTCACAGTATTTCCAGATGGAAAGAATCAAATACAACATTTCTGGGCTAAGTCATCCTAGGTTAGGATTGAACTTGCTGGCTTAGCGTCAACCACTTCTTCGCTTCCCCGATAGTGAAAAGGGGAAACGTGTCAGATCAACATAGTCAGTTGACACACCCGTAGAGATGAATGTGTCACTAATCTCTAAGAAGTTCCGCAGGTGGACTTATACATCTTCATATGAAGACCCTATAATCTATACACTGCTGATCAAAAACCGCACCATGTTCTATTTCAGCACAAAGTTACCTTCAGTAGATGGTTTTTGAAAAGGCGAGGTCAAACTTATTTGAAGTGCAATTGCCATTTCAGAAACTATCCTGCGGGGATCTTCAGCCATGAGAGAAGGATTGTCTTGTTCCTCTTGAATTTGCGGGATGTGATAGACAAGGATTGTTTCTCTTCTTAATTGGTGAAAGCATTGCTCGAATTCGGGGATTGGTTCTACAATTTCCAATCCCTTGCCAGCTTACTGGTCTATAAACCTATTTCTTGAAAATTCGATACTAATACCACGCATAAAGAACCAAAGAAATCTAAAAAGTAAAACTAAAACTAAGATAGTTGCAAATTTATAAATCCCCGGCAACGGTGCCAAAATCCTATTGCGCCCAAGCGCACACGCGAGTGTACGTGGTCTCACCAAGTAGTAAAGTGGGCTTAATTAAAGTCGAATATAGATCCCTCAGAGACTTGTGTTAACCACTATCCTATAGTAGTTCACTATTGAGATTAAGTTGATGTGAGAGTGACCAGAAAAGTTTTTGATTTATAACTAAAAGTAAAGTAAATAGTGTGTAAAAGTAAATTGCTTGGACAACCAATAAAGAGAAACCCAAAGTTAAAGCACTGCGAACAATCATACTAAGCTATTGAACTTCATTGGTTAGATTACTTATCTTGGTTGCTGATTCACAGGGTTTATCGTATGATCATGGTCTCTCAATCTCTAATCTTCTACCTAACTAGACATTACAACTACATCGTTGAGAGGGGATATAATAACCCATTTAGATGCATTAATATGTAATCCTACAAGTAAACCAAACAAGGATTCTAGGTATATCCCTATCCTAGATGCTAATTTAAATCCCTTATTTATAAAAGAATAAGAACCATGCTCTATTTAACCCCACGTTCTATCCTTTTATTCCCCCTCCTGGGCTCAGATGATAGTAGATGTATTCTAAGGGTCGTGAATCCTTAAAATAGTTATTAAAAGGATAAATAAACAACCAAATATGATAAGAAATCAAAACCAAATCAATTCAAAGCAAAAGTAATCATGTTCTTGGCCTTAATCCCAGAAAAGGGGCTTTTAGCCACTAATGGACATTATCGTGATCAAGATCAACGAATACATGATAAAACCCATTAAAAACTAAAGTAAAGAAATAAAACCCTAATTAAAGTGTTTTCAAGTCCCTCTCTAAGTGTCAAAGCCGTCCAAGGTGTTTTGCAATGTGATTAAGTGTCCTATTTATAGGAAGAGGATTTTGGCTATGTTGAGAACAAAGTGTGCACCGCGAGCCTCACTCCCTGGGAATTGGGTATGCTCTGTGAGCCTCACTCCCTAGTAATAGGGTGTGCACCGCAAGCTTCACTCCATCGGAATAGGGTGTGCACTGCGAGCCTTACTCCCTGGGAATAGGGTGTGCACCGTTATGCTATTCCCATACCCTCACTCGAATTCCCTTTTGACGTCTAAACTTCTCTTAAGCATTTGTCCTTCCATACTAAGCCTTATGTTATTATTTCCACTTGATTTACTGATTGTTCATCATCCATATATCATCATAATAAACCCACCAAACATCCTATAGAATCAAATACCACGGATTAGAGCTTGAAATAACACACAATCCATAACGGTGAACTAGAAACTTAAGCTAAGAACTAGTTTCATCTCGTTAATCTTTAGTTTAGTGTTTTCACTCTTGGCTTTATTCGATTGAACCTTGAACACTCAAACCATGTTGTTCCCCACATAATTACATAATAATAACCTTAGGAACTCATTATAAATTTTAGAATTCATCGAGATCAACTAGAACAACACCTAGATCAAGCTAGTAACACTAGTTTTCACATTTGAACTCTAAGTGAACAATTTTACAAACTTGTTTGAAAGACACCTTAAACATCTAAATATTTAGATGCTGAAATATATCATCGTTAACTCATTAAGCACACAAGTTATCCTTAAAACATGTCTAAATAAGCCCGGACAATAATACTGAGGGGCATAAATCCACCTCAAACAGCTATCTTGTTTTATGTTCAGAACTCATCTAACATAGGTGTAAGGTGATCTACGATTTGGGGTGTTGGGGTGGTCTCCCTTCCTTGTTGGACTTGAGATACCCATCACAACAAGGACCTAGTTTAGATCGTGTCAAAAACCCTTAACAAGGCTCCTAGAATTAAACCGACCTTTAATCAATATAATGAAAATAGGTAGAAACATAAACACTTATGTCATAACTCTCAAAATCTGGTATCACAGTGTAAGAACTACTAATACAACTCAAGAAAACATAATAACATAGGAATAACTCTGTCTTCGAATAGTAATAAAGACATATTGAATTGGAAGAGGTAGTAATAGGCTTTGAACGCATGAAATCCATTGCTACCTCGTAAAGTTCCAAATATCGCCTAAATCAACCAATGTGGGGCGTACCCGAATCAGGGTCTGCTCTGAAAAGGCACAGTAGGAGTGAGCACGGTCAACTTATTCTCAGTATGGTCCACTTGTACTCATTAAGTCATAGGACCCATGGAGGGTTCGTCAATCCATATAAAACCAATATCCATAACCCATATTCGGCACATCCCTTAGAGAAGGTTTACAAAATACTATGTTCCCAGTGTTTCCAAAATTACCAATATTACCAATACTTCTAGTGTTTCCAATAATCCCAGTATTTCTACTGTTTCCAGAGCACATGTGAAACATAAGACACAAATCAAGTACAATATACAACAACTACAAGTATATAAAGCATACAACAAACAAGTGAAATAATGTGGGTGATACCATGAAAATAATGATGCAATGTTCACAACCAACCGACCATGAGAAGATCCAATATAACCCATTAATATACCAACATGTGAGCCCAAATATCCACTCAATATTTCCAACCATCCATGAAAACCAACATAATTCATATGCCAATAGAGTATGAATACATCATAATACACAATAGGTACCACAATAGGCTTTTCACCAAACAAGGTACAATTATTTTCATGTGTATAAGCTATCAACATCACATGGACCTAATACGGGCACACAAAGCATATAATATCCCAAAACCACTAATTACATCCCATATAAGCCCCCAGACGGGCACAACACAACAAAATAGTCATATTTCATTATTAGTTCACATACCCTAAACATGTTTTTGTATCAATATTAACTACCCAGCCCAGTCTGAAAGAAGTTAAACCATAACCTACATCGAATACCAAAAATCAAAACAAAAGCCTTTAATCCCAAAGCCTCACTCCTCGCGAATGGTCCCAAAATCAACTAAAACACAGAAATATAAATTCTACACATCAATAAAAAGTTAACGATACCCATATAGCCTAGTTTCAAGTATGGGTCAAAACGGACTCCCAAATAGAGTTTGTGAAAAAGAAGGGAAATCATAATTTTATTTCAAAACCTGTTCCCCATTTTTTTTGGTCTAAAGATTAAAACGTATGGACAACAAGTTTAAAATAAGGTCCAAATCAAAGAAAAACCCATTTCAAGTTGTACCGGGTAAAAATCCCCGAAATCCATTTAAAGATCAAGAATTAAAGTTGTTTGAAGATGAAATTGAGGGAAAACTGATAATAATAAGATTAGAAAATCATAATTATAACATTAGAAATTCACCCAAGTGAGAAAGGTTTGAAATCGAGGTTTAAATTAGGGAAATACAATTTTTAGCCCTCACGGGCCAAAATCTCCAAATTCCATTCTTTGTTCCATGTTTAAAACAAGAAATAGATGATAAAGATTGAAGGAAATAATTGAAATGGGTGTCATGGAGATTACCTAAGCTTAAAGATGAAGAAAGTTGCTCCAAATCGTAAAACCCTATGCTTTAAGTCTCAAAAATCGTGAAAATGGCAAAACATGGGTATTTACACACCCAGGCATCGCAATTGCGGACCAGGTGTCGTAATTGCGATACCTGGATGGCTGTGGTATCGCAATCACAGAAAGGATGTCGTAATCATGACACTTGACCTGCATACCCATCACAATCGCGACACTAGCTTTGCGATCGCAGGTGCACCAGCTAATGACTTGGTGTATTCCATGTCGCTTCGGGCCCTTCGAGATTCATCCGAAATCCCATGAATGCAAACAAAATATGCAACCTTTTCAAATTCGACGCTCTAAATTCAATGGAGACATCAAATATGTAAGAAAATATCATTTTTACAAAGTTGACCCCCAAAATCCAAAATCACAACTTTCCGAACTGAGGGTCGAAATGGTTTTTAAAAGCCATAAAACTATACCAACTGTGTTACCACCCTAAAATCGATGTTTCAGATCTGCTAGAGCAATTCGTTTTGCCATCTGACGCGCATATCAAAAGATGTTGACTGAAGTTAACTTTAAGGCATTTAAGCAACCAAAAACCACGATATCGCATAAAACACACCAAAATGCATTAGGAACCATGACAATCATCCCCACATCCCAAAAACACCAAAACACAACCATGGGGAAGGGTAAAATGGCCAAATGACATTGAAGCACACATCTCACATAATTCATCAAAAGTTGAGTCGTTGCATCATCCACCACTAAAAATTTAGTTCATCCTGAAACTAAAGGAAAGACAAATACCTGAATCAGTGAAAAGCTAGGGATAAGAACTACGTATATCAGAATCGACCTCACAAGTAGCCTCATCTACAGATCGATGCCTCCACTGGACCTTAACCATAGGAATAACTCTAGAGTGCAATTGTCTAACATCCCTAGCAAATATAGAGACAGAATTCTCAACAAAAGATAACCTCTTATCTATCTGAATTGACTCCCAATGAATGACATAAGACTCATCCCGACTGTAACGGCGAAACATAGAAACATAAAAGACTGGATGAGCAACTTATAAGTCTTGGAATAAAGCTAACTCATAAGCCATATCACCAATATTTTGAAGAACCTCAAATGGGTCAATATACCTGAGGCTAAGCTTTCCCCACTTCCCAAATCTCATTACACCCTTCATGGGTGAAACGCAATGGAAAACACGATCACCAACACCAAATTTCAAAGTCTATGATCTGCATAACACTTCTACCTACTCTGAGCCGCTCGAAGTCTATCCTGAGTGATCTGAACTCTATCTAAAGACTCACGAAGAAAGTTCATACCTCGAGGTATAACCTTAGAAATCTCAAACCACACCACTGGAGAGTGACAATGTCTACCATACAAAGCCTCAAAATGAGCCATATCAATACTAGAATGGTAGCTATTATTATATGCAAACTCCGCCATGTCTAAATACTTCTCCCATTGACCATCAAAATCTTTCACACAAGCAAGAAGTATATCCTCCAGAACCTAGATAGTTCGCTCTGACTATCCATCAATCTGGGTGAAATGCGATACTAATATTAACCCGAGTATCAAACTCATCCTGAAAAATCTTCCAAAAGTGAGATGTGAATATAGAAACTCGATCTAAAATGAAAGACACTGGCACGCCATGAATATGCATAATCTTACGAATGTAGAAATGGGCCAGCCTCTCGGCACTGAAGGAGTAAACTTGGTCATTCTATCCATAATGATCAAAACACTATCAGAACCATGAGAAGTGCAAGGCAATCCGATCATAATGTCCATAGTGATTTGTTCCCACTTCTGCTCAGGAATGGTTAATCTCTAGAGCAATCCACCAGGCCTCAAATGCTCATCCTTAATTATTGGCAACAACGGAAATGAGCTACAAAATTCACTACATCTTTCCTTATACTACCCCACCAGTAATGTTGTCTCAAGTCACGATACATCTTGTTCACTCCCAAATGTATGGAATACTTGGAACAGTGGGCTTCCTTAAAAATCAATCTAATTCAGTCACCCACTCCCGGCATATAAACTCAGAGTCCAATCCTCAAATCACATCTGAATCTAGTGTGGACTCCGTAGCCTCACAACTCAACACCTTATCCTGAATCATCCCCAACCCAATATCATCAAACTGATGAGCTTGAATCTGATCAATCAATAAAAACCTACCCTCCACAAATTCTAAAACATGCCCAAGTGTCAAAATATGAAACCTAACCATATGGTTAGCTAGAGACTGAACCTCTAATGCCTAGGGCCTCTCTTGCATAAAATATACGCCAAGTTACCCATGCTAGTTGACTTTTATCTCAAGGCATCTGTAACTAAATTAGCTTTGCTCGGATGATAGAGAATAGTCATGTTATAATCCTTATGCCACTCAAGCCAACGATGTTTCTCATATTAAGATCTCACTAGGTGAAGAAGTATTAAAGCTTATGATGATCCAAAAAAATCTCACAACAGACTCCATACAAGTAGTGCCTCCACAACTTCAAAGAAAAAACAACCGCACACAACTCCAAATCATGGGTAGGGTAATTCTTCTCATGGGGATTCAACTGACAAGAAGCATACACAATAACCTTACCCTCATGCATCATCAGAGCATCAAATCCAACTCCTAAAGCATCACCAAAGAGGGTGGAACCCACTCCTCCTTCAATAATATCAGGATAGGAGGTGAACTCAACAAATCCTTGAACTTTTAGAAGCTCACCTCACAAGTATCAGACCACTGAAAGTAAATATTTTTCTGAGTCAACTTTGTCAATGAAGTTGCAATACATGAAAAACCCTCTCTACAAAACATCGATAATAACCTGTTAATCTAACAAAACTCTGAATCTTAGTGGGCAAAATAGGCCTAGCCTAATCATGAATCATTGTAATCTTGGATGGATCAATAATAATACCCTCTTAAGTCACCACATGACCTAAGAAAGAAACAGCCTCCAACCAAAACTCACACTTGGAGAACTTGGCATACAATTTCACATCCCTTAGTCTCTGAAGCAAAATCCATAAATGATCCTCGTGATAGGCCTCATCTTGGAATAAACCAAGATATCATCTATAAATACAATAACAAAGGAGTTGAGCTACAGTCAAAACACCCAGATTATTAAATCAATGAATGTGGATGAGGTATTTGTCAACCCAGAGGACATGATAAGGACTCAAGATGACCATATCGAGTCTGAAAAGTTGTCTTCGGAATATCTAAAGCTCTAATCCTCAACTGGGGATACCAAATCTAAAATCAATCTTCAAATATATAGCGGAACCCTATAGCTGATTGAACAAATCATCAATACGAGAAAGAGGATACTTATTCTTAATCATCACCTTGTTCTACTATAAAAAATTTATACACATCCACATATATCCATCCTTCTTCTTCACAAATAAGATAGGCGCACCCTAAGGTGATACAGTAGGTCTGATAAATACCTTACCCAATAACTCCTATAATTGATCCTTTAATTCTTTCAACTCAGCTGGGGACAACCTATAAGGAGTAATAGAAATAGGCTTGGTGCCTGACTCAACATCAATGGAAAAATCAATATCACGAACTAGAGGTATATCAGTCAAATCTATAGAGAACACATCCATAAACTCGCTGACAACACGAGCAGAATCCAAAGAAAAAAGTGAAGCAATACTAGTGTCACGAATATGAGCCAAGTAAGACAAACATCCCCTCTCAACCAATCAATGAGCCTAAACATAAGATATAACCCTCTTAGGAACTGAATGAAGTGCACACTTCTAAGCTATCCTCGACACATCCGATGAAGCTAGAGTCACAGTCTTAACATAACTAGGATAGCATGGTAAGGAGCCAACCAATCCTTACCCAAGATGATGTTAAAATCAACCATATCTAAGATGAGCAAATCTACCTAAATCTTACACCCAAAAAAGTCATAATGTAGGATTGGTACACCCAATCCACCACTAAAGAATCTCTTTTAGGGGTAGATACACAAATAGGCATGGAAAGAGGCTCATTAATAAAATCAAAACCTGAAGCAAAATAAGCAGACATAAAAGAGAAAGTCCATCTCAGATAAAATAACACATATGTATATCTAAAACAAATAGGGACAATACCTATGATCACAGCATCAGAAGCCTCTGCCTCTAGTCTGACAGGTATAGCATAGCACTGCTCATAACTAGCAGCTGGCTGGGTAGCATTACGACCAACACCATGGGCACCCCTACCTCTTCCTTATATACCTCTAGTAGAACCCCTACCTCTCACGACAAAAATATAAGTATCTCTAGAAACACAGAGGGGATAATCCTTAGCCATTGTCTAGTCTCATCACATACATAGCAAACTTTAAACCTACCCTGATAGGGCACCCTCTTGGTGACTCCCTAAGATGCTCGAGGAGTAGATCCATACAACCTCGCCTAACCCTCTACACTCTAAAGTGACGCCCCAAATACTACTATCTATACCGTAGCTCATTGAGGAGAAGGAGACATATCAAGTCCATCTAGTTGAGACCCCACCTAGAGAGATAATTTAGATAAATGCTGAACTTCTAATCTTAGAATACCATACTCAGATGCAGGAGCTGAATGAGGAACAATACTCAAAGTCTGTGGAGTAGTAAAAGCAGAAGTATGTACTTCTGGAGGATATACACTCTGGGCTGGAGGAATACCATAAGAAAATCGTGGCACAGACGAAGGTACAATTCTCAAGGCTGGGGAAAACCAAGTGAACTTAAAGTAGCACCCTCTAAATGGGTCAATAAACAAACCAGCAATTCCTCTAATACAGAGGTAGAAGAACTCGATGAAACTTAAATAATACCCACACCTCAACATGCTTAATAAGAGGCTCAGGATAAAGTCCCCAAGAACTACTCCTAGATGGGGTAGATCCACGTGTTGTTCCATTGCCTTGAGTCCATCTACGACTTATAAATTACCCTCTAGACTGTGCTCTCTCCCTGAATAAAGGCTCTGTAACTCTAACCTCACGAGGCCTAGTCATCACTATCTGTGTAAAAAGAGTGAAATATGACTCATAAGACCAGGTATGAAGGAAATTCGGATGATAAGAAAAAAAATAAGGGAAATTTCTTAAAGAAATCATATAGCCTCTCAAAGATAGATACGGTTGTCTGTGTACCGATCTCAAGAGTCTATTATACATCTTGTTCTTACTTCATTAAGATTAATGAACTTGGCTGCTCTGATACTAATTTGTCATGACCAAAAATCACAGGGTCGTGATGGCACATGTTGTGGCAAACCTTTACAAGTACGCCCACTACACAAATTAATACAAAAGAGAAATTAATATTTGAAATATAAGGCAAGGCTTTTATAACAAAGCCGAACCATAATCAATATAATAAAAGTAGAAAGAAACATAAATAATGATGTCATAACTATTTAAACCTGGTAAACAGTGTAAGAACTACTAATACAACTCAAGAAACCATAATACATAGGTAACACGTCATGACCCCAGGCCTTATCGTAATGGGCATTCTAAGTCCAACAAAGATCGGGCACCTCCCCCTATTACCTAACCCAACCACCTATATCAAGCCTTAGATGGGATGAATTTTAAACATAAAACAAGATAGCATTATTTTTCTTATTCATACTCTGGGATAGGGTCACAACCATGACCGACCCAACCGAGTCCAACCATACCTCCCCAATCATACCAAACCAAACCATAGAGGATATCAAAACATAATATGATAATCAATCACAAAATGTAATATGATAGAATATTGAGAAATTATGTCTGATGATGCCAGCCTCCCAACTTAAACTAATACCAAGGCTAACACTAATATCGATTCCTCTCATACCAACCCCCAGAAGTACCACAAAGCCTCTAACCAAAAGGGTAAAAATATCTAATTGGGATATGCACCCAACCATGGACAAAACCAATATCCAAAATAAAGTCAAAATATCTAACAATATCCATAATATGAAATATGACTTCAAAAAGGATTAAGTGATATCCATAACAATATCCATAACCAAGTATTCAATGTCAAAACCCCCAATAATAGTTGAAAACCATAATCATGAAATAGTAAAACCATGAAATCAATCATATAAACCATTCCTTTAGTTGAAATTACAATGAGGGAAAAGAATCACCAAAGCAAGCCCGAAAGTAATCCCTTAGTTGAAACCCTAGCTTTCATGCCCCAAAAGCTCTTGAGAGAATTAGGGAGTGTTTAGGAATAGTTTCTAAGTGTTAATAAATAGAATAATAGGGTAAATAACCTCTTAAGTGTATTAGATGTCGTGGGTGGGTCCTAATTAGAATAAGAAGGGAAATATCCAGAATACCCTCAATTAAATCCCTTTAATACCCATCACAGGGATATGACTGACCCATATGAGTCATACCCTCCTATACGATAGGAATCCACAACTCATATTTAGGCCTTAACCCTTGGATCAAACACTTTCAAGTAACCGACTCATCCAACCAGTCATAACCACAGCATATGATCTGTACCCATAACCTGTATCCCTGGCAGAATAAAATACCAGGAGAATCAAACATTGTCCACCAAACGAGCCCATGATATGGCTCGTACAAAGCCCTACGACTCTTCCCCCTAAGTCGTGATCATTCCAATGATCCAATCTATCCCACCAACTAATACTGGTCAGCATACGACAGGACCATACCACTCGTACCCTAGCATATGGCTCATACCTATGAGTCATATTGGGTCAGGAGAATAGATTTCCAAGATATTTTCTAAGGGTCAAAACCCAAGATGTTTCAATAGAAATAACTCTATCTCCAAATAGTAATAAATACATAGTTCAATAGGAAGAAGTAGTAGTAGTCTTTGAACACAAATAATTCATTGTTACCTTGTAAAGCTCTAAATATCACTCGAATCAACCAATGTGGGGTGTACCCAAACTAGGATCTACACCGAAAGGGCATAGTAGGAGTGACTATGGTCCAGTTGTACTCAGTAGGTAGCATACACCAATTGAGCAAAGTAGATGATATTTCATACAAAATACATACTAAGTGCATGTCACTTGCAAGTACTAATAATTCAATAACACTCACATATATTGCAACAAACACCAGAAAGGACCACAAGTACACATTATACCATATATAAGTAAAGCACAAAATGACAACATATATAAGAACATCAAGTACAAGCAAAGGAGGATATAATAAATGGATAGGCAATAAGTCAAGACATTACTAAAATTACATCACAAGCATAATAAAGTAAATACAATGAAAATCATGAGGATAATGATGGTGATGATGTAATGGATGAGGTCATCGCACAACCTCTGAGACTGTTAGACAACCTTCGTATACACCTATAGAGTAAAAAATAAAGATGAAGGACCCATTAGGGGTTCGCCAACTCATATATAACCAATATCCATGATTCATCTCTGGCACATCCCTCTAAAAAGGACTATAAAATCTAATGTTCCCAGTGTTTCCAAAATTTCTAGTATTTCTAATATTTATAATAATCCCAGTATTTTAGTGTTTTCAGAGTACATACATAGCATAAGACACAAATCAAGTATAACATACAACAATAACAAGCATATAAAGCAGACAAAAAAAATAAGTAAAACAATATGTGTGATTCCATGAGAATGATAATACAATGTTCATAACCAATCGACCATGAGAATATCCAATAACCCATCAATATACCTAAATGTGAGCCCAAATATCCACTCAATATTTTTAACCATCCATGAAAACCAATATGATTCATATGCCAATAAATTATAAACATATCTTAATACACAAATGGAACCACCAGGGGCTTTTTTATCAAAAAAGTTACAATTATTTTTATGTATATAGGCTAACAATGTCACATAGGATCTAACACGGTCATACATAGCATATAATATCCCAAACCCACCCATTAAATCTCATATAGGCCCCCCAACGGGCATAATACTATAAAATAGCCATTTTTCATGATTAGTTCCCACAACCTTAACATGATTTTGTATCAAAATTAACTACCCAGCCCAGTCTGAAAGTCGTTAAGCCATAACCTACACAGAATACTGAACACTAAAATAAAAGCCTTCAATCCCAAATCCTCACTACTCATGAACGGTTCTAAAATCAACTAAAACATGGAAATATAGAATAAACCATCAAATACAAAGCCAACAATACCCATATAGCCTAGTTTCAAGTCGGAGTCGAAACGTACCTCCAAAATGAGTTTTGAAAAAAAAGGGCAAAATTATAACTATATTTCAAAAAAATATTTCCCATATTTTTAGTAATCTACAATTGAAAACCTTCCATGAAATGAGTTAAAATGAGGTCCAAATCGCAGACAAACCCATTTTAAGCTTTACCTAGTAAAAGTCCCAAAAATCCATTACAAAATCAAGAATTGAAGTTCTTTTGACAATGAAATTGAACAAAAATTAATAATTATAAGATTAGAAACTCATCCAATGAGAAAGGTTTGAAATAGAATTTTAAATTGGAGAAATACTATTTTTACGCCTTACAGGCCAAAATCCCCAAATTCTATACTTTCATCCAAGTTTAAAAGAAAAAATAGATGATAAAGATTGAAGAAAATAATTGAAATAGCTGTTATGAAGCTTACCCAAGATTAAAAGTGAAGAAAGTTCCTCAAAATCACGTAACCCTAAGCACCAAGTCTCAAAAATGGTAAAAAAATGGCGAAACATGGGTATTTATATACCTAGGCATCGTGATCATGGATTAGGTGATGTAATCGCGGTACATGGTTGGCATGGATATTATGATTTTCAATAACAATATGTGACTTGTATGCCCAATTCTGATCGCGAGTGCACCAGCTGAGTGGTGCACCAGCTGGGGACTTGGTGCATTCCAAGTCTCTGTGGACCCCTCGGGATTCATTCATAATCCCATGAATGCAAATCTATGCAACCTTATCAAATTTGACTCTCCATACTAAATGGAGATATCAAATTTTTGATAAAATGTCATTTCACAAAGTTGTTACCCATAACCCAAAATCATAACTTTTCAAACTAAGGGTCCAAATAAAATTTAAAAGTCAAAAAATCATCCAAACTATGATACCACCCTAAAATTATCATTTTGGATCTTCTAGCGTAGTTTATTTTTCTATCTGATGCATAGATCAAAGACTGATGACCAAAGTCAACAATAAGGCTCTCGAAGCTACCAAAAACCACAATATTGCATAAAACACAAAAAAATGCATCGGGAACTGAGCCAATCATCCCCCACACCTCAAAAATACCACAATGAAACCACGTGAAGAGGTAAAATGGTCAAATCACATCAAAGCACACATCTCAAATAATTTTTTGAAAGTTGAGTCGCTACATATTTATTGTTACAAATAAAACTAGAAAATCCTAACCAAAACTAATTAGGAAAATAAGGTTAGTAGTGGTTACTCCTCAGGCAACGAGTCATGCGGACTGATCATGACTCGTTGTCAGCTCCGTATCCTAGGCTCCAATACACTTGGTGATGACTCATTAGGTCACTAGATGAGTTGTTACCTAAAACATTGTCTCTCCAGTAACTTTTTCATCGTTCAGAACTTAAACTCTATATACTAAGAATGATGGTCATTATAATTTATAGCCTGACCCTACAATTGGTCACCAACATCGTTTCTACTGGTATCAAATTTCTACTCATTTATAACTTTGTCTCTCTTTTGCATGGAATAACCTTCACTATGACTTGTTGTCAGATCCTCAGTATCGTAGGACATGATGACCTTAGTATTATTCATTTATTTCTATACTAGTTACCAAATGACTTGGACAACAAATCATAGCATCACCCAATGACTCATTGTCCACTCAAAAGATTACGATTCTGGAGTTTTTTCTTTCTTTATTCATTCTACTAACTTGCAACTCTATTTTCCTGCAAAATTAATACAAAAACACATCATATCTAAAAAAGTACCAAAGCACTTGCACAATTTACGTTTTAAGTATTGAATGAGCAAAAAATCCTTCTCATATCAATGAAGCATATGCTCAAGAACCTAAATAGTTTTCTCTAACAAACCTTCGGTCTGGGAGTGAAAAGGCATACTAAGGTCAACTTGAGTACCCAACTCTCTTGAAAAGTCTACTAGAAGCTATAAGTGAAGACTGATCCTCTGTCTGAAATAATAGAAATGGGTTAACTTGGTGGAAAGTGCCCTAACGGGGACAAATAGGCAATTCATCCCATAAATATACAAGGCAATAAAAATAGTTTAAGGGTAGCCATAATATGGAAAACCATTCCACAACCTGGTAGAACCAGTCAATGAGCTACTATAAATACAACCCAAGCCTAAAATAGTCAATACAATCCTGTCTCATAACTAGAGATTAGACATAAATAAGATAGAAGGAAATGGGGCAACTCTGACTCCAAGAGCTCACCCTATCTTCAGACTCTAACACAATATGATTCTCGAATTAACGGCGTCAACTGGTACTTAAATCTACACCAAAAAGGTATAAAAGTGTAGTATGACTATCAAAGCCCCGGGTACTCAGTGGGCATTATCGAAAAACTAAACGAAATCATGGTATAAATATAACAAAATACCAGATAACTTAACTAAGTTAAGAAAGGGAAAAACCTAAATCAACTCCAACATTGTTGTACATAAATGAGGAAATAATCAGAATAATAACGAAAAATAAAGAATCAAACACATATGATTATAACTACAAAATTGGCCCCCATAAACCAATAAGTGTGAAAAAGTAAATATCCCAATGCAGGCCCCCATAAGCCTGGAGGGTACACATAGAGATAGTATAACCCGAGCCACCGTCATTTACCAACTCTCAAGGTACAACAATAATCTATCCATATTATGCCACATCACAACAGTTTCCACTTCCCGACTTAAAATTGATACCCATATCATCACTATCATACTCCATAACCAATATCATAAGCATCAATATTATTTATGCAATCCCACCAATATCATGATTAGTATCATTGTGTCCTTTGGACTCAAATCGGTAATCATATAATCAATATCACAATAATCTTCTAGGCTTAAACTGGGTATATGTCATCATAATTTTTTTGGACTTGGGCCGATAAGTATATCATCAATGTTATAATTAATATTCGGGCTTGATCCAGTAAATATATATATTTAATATCATAAGCAATAGCATAATCACTAGCTCAATCATTCGCATAATCACTAAGCCTCAACTCTCAATATGCAACCCATCATCACCATCAAGTATCAAAGTTTCTCAATATTACCTAAATAAGCAATCTCAAGATATATAACAAGCGTATAAAAGGTTTTCAATAGCTAACAGAAATCTTGGCCTAAAGTGGGTTTAAGGGCCCACATTAAATCTCTAAAATCCACTACTAGGAAATTTCTACCTCAAACTAGGCTAAGGTATCAAAATCCACTTTTAGATGTCAAACAAGCCTTAACTAGCCCTAAGATGAAAATTCTAGTCATGATCTAAAACCTAAGCCAAAGTAGCTAAATTATGATTTTTGAATGGCCTAAAGGTCCAACTAACCCAAGTATAGTCAATTTGATCACCAACACCTAAAAACCATCCCATATCTAACATACTATCATAAACTTACTATGATATAGCTCAATCTATGAAGGGGTAAAACCTAGCCTACCTGGACGCTGAAGAAAGCTCTAAAAAATCACTAAATCGCCAACTTTCCATTCCGAAATGCTTCCGCAAAATGCCAAAATATCAAAATAACAATCTACACATCAATATGAGAATAATGATACCCATATTGCACCATTGTGCTTCTGGTCCAAAAGTCACACCAAAATCCCATGTGAGTCTCGTTTATGGAAATTGCATTTTTGTAGACAAACCAACATTCCCTTATTATCAAGGAGTAATTACCCGAAAAATTGGTGAAATTTGATCTAAATTGGAGTTAAAATCATGCCACCAAGCTTTAGGGATTTTGAACAAGAAATGGGAAAATCTACTATGAAATTATATAAGTCTTACGACAAATTCACAAGATAATCGTGTAATACTCATTTCCCAAGCTTTCAAATCACCCACAAGCTTTAATCCTACTTTTCCAATCCTTAGGATTTAAGCTCAAGAGAATGGATGATGATTGGGAAAAAGGGGCTGAAAAAGGTCTATTTATACCTATCCCAGGTACTCGAGTATTGCTATCGCAACCTAGGGCTCACAGTCGTAGCATATTATGGTTGCAGGATGAGTTGAAATTGTGACCTAGAGCACCACAATTATGGCATCTGGGTGGCAAGCCAAGGGAGTAGTGATTGCGCCTCTTTGGCTCACTATTAGCGATCGTACTAGTTACAGCTGAGACTTGGAATACGCCAAGCCCTCAAGATTTATTCAGAATCCCATATATGCAAATAGACTATGCTACCAAACCAAATTTGATGATCCAAACACAATATCACAGTCAAAGTTTCCATCTCCCACTCCTATATTTTATTTTCTCAACTTTTTTACCAGTAGGTCGAAATGAGCCCGGGTGCCTCGGGACCTAAACCAAGAGTCCTTCCAGCCTAAACTCAATATTCCAGAGTTGTTGGAATAGTTAGGATTGGCATACGAGGTTGTTTGACTAAAGTTTTTTTCCGATAGCCAATTCAATCCAATGGAGCCTTCAAAATAGGGAATTGGCTCTAAAAACTAAACGAACGGCCTTCATCAAGCAATAAATGACTTAGGGCAGCTATGAAAAAGCTCTAACGAAAAAAATAAGAAGAAATATGAAAAATAACCTGAAGGGTCATTACAAAGGCACCAATAATAACCTGCCAAATCAATAAAACTCCAAATCTCAATAGGAAAGTAGGTCTATCCCAATCAAGAATCACCTCTATCTTGGTCGGATCAACTAAAATACCATCCTTCGTCACCATATAACCTATGAAATAGATAGAATCCAATCAAAACTCACACTTAAAAACTTAGCATATCATCACGCAACCTCTAAAGTTCAATCCTTAAATGCTTCACATGGTCGACCTCACTCTTGAAATATACCAAGATGTCATTTGTAAATAGAATTACAAAGAAGTCAAAATACAGTCAAAACATATAGTTAATCAACTCCATGAATGCTTTTGGAGAATTAGTCAATCCAAAATACATAACCAAGAACTCATAATGGTCATATCAAGTTCAACAATCCTTCTTTGGAACATTCAAAGCTCTAATCTTCAACTAGTGATTTTCGAATCTCAAATCAATCTTTGATAATATCGAAGCACCCTAAAGCTAGTCAAAAAAATCATCAATACAACGAAGAGGATACTTGTTCTTGACCATCACTTTGTTCAACTACCAATAGTCAATACTCATGCACGTAGAACCATATTTTTTAATCACGAAAAAGTCAAGAGCACCCTAAGTAGATACACCAGCTCTAGTGAACCCCTTACCTAATAAATCCTACAACTACTTCTTTAATTCCTTCAACTCAATTTGGGCCATCCTAAGGGGAGAGATAGAAATGGGCTTGGTGCTCGTCTTCATATCAATAGAGGAATCAATATCACAATCTAAAGACCTACCACACAAATTTTTAGAAAACACATCCATGAACAAATAGATTCTAGAGTGAGGCAACACTAGTATCATGGATATGAGCTAAGTAAGACAAACACCCCCTCTCAATCATGTAATAAGCATGTAAAAAAAGATATTAACACTCTTCAAACAAATATTAAGTGTGCCTTTTCAAGATAACCTCAACACACCCGATATCGCTAAGTTTAAGATCTTGGAAAAATAGTCCAAATTAGCATGACAAAAAGTTAACCAGTCCATATCCAAGATAACATAAAATCAACCATATCTAAAATAATCAAGTCTACCCAATTCTCATGCCCTACAACGATAACCACACAAGATTGGTACACCCAATCCATTACTAAAAAATCTCCTACAAAGGTTGAAACATAGAGAGGCATAGCAAGGGGATCACATACTACATCAAATCTAGAAGCAAAATAGGTAGAAAATATAAGAGAGTGTATATCTAGGGTCAAATAACATGAAAGTAGATTTGTAGCAAATTGGGATGATACCTATAATAACTAAATCATAAGTCTCTACCTTAGGACTCCCAAGTATAGCATAACATTGACCACATTTGCTCTCAAACTTAGTAACCCTATGACCACCTCTATGAGCACCCCTACTCTACCTTTAGTACTTCTAGCACCACATCTACAACTTTATGAACCACCTTTAACTATAGAGATATAGTAGTATGGCAAAGATATAGTTGAGAACCCTATTGAGTGGATCCATACACTTGTTGAGGGAAATCCTTATCCACAGGGACCAACTCATCACATACAAAATAGATTCTATAACTTGACTCAATTTGAGAGGGTGCGAATAATCTAGAATGACAACCCTAGCCTAAAGGACCAATCTTGGAGCCTCTACCTATATGACCTGATATCTGGCTATCAAAACTTGTAAAACCTAAAGGTCTAGCACCTGATTCCACACCACAGCATGAAATAACCTACCATGATAACCATGGGAACCTATACTAGATAAATCTCTACATTGGGAGGTATGTCCACTAAAATCACCCTAACGGCGCACCTTCTTGGTGCTTCTCTAAGTAGCCTTAATAATAGATGCAATCATCTTGGCATGCTCAATAATATGTTATTGCCAACTAATATGTACCATTTAAATTTTTCATAAACAATTAAATCCTCTCAAACTTGGTAGAGATATTATCCGTTGATTATCTAGATAATGTCTGCAAAATAAGTCTCATACTCCGCAATATTCATAGAGCCCTATTTCGAGTAAAAAAACTCATTATGCTTCAAATCTCTTAAGATATATGGACCAAGTTTCTCCAATAAATCCTTAAAAAATTGAGTCCAAGTCATAGCAGGAGAATTCAAAGATGGAAAGCTAGAAAAAGACCTTCACCAATCCGATGCTATATTCGTCATCTTATAGAAAGTATAACAAACTCCATGAGACTTAAGGGATCTGAGATTATGTAACTTTTTCTGGTAATAAATAAAAAACTCATAGGCATCCTCACCAATAGATCCACTAAACCTGTGTGAACCCAAGCGAATAAATTTCTTAAACCTATTCTGATTATCAGACTAGTTTTCTCATTTCAACTCTAAGTGACCAATTTAAGTACAAACTTGTTTGAAAGTCACCTTAAACATTGTAATCAAATACTTAAACACTTAGATACGCAAATATATCATTGTTAACGCATTAATCACACAAGTTGTCCTTAAAACAAGGTTAAATAAACCTAAATAATAACACTGAGGTGGATTAATTCACCTCAAATCACCACCCCACACATAAAGACTTGTTCTTCCTCGAATAACTCTTTACTCTAAGCATCACAAGTAGAAGAGAATCTACACTTCTACTATGATCAAGACACTCAATGTAGTACTATAATGACTACAAAAAATGCAAGTTTCTACACTGAGCATGTTACAAACACAATTGGCAGTTCAATAATACTACTCCAAAACATCCTAGCCTCAAGAATTAACTCACCAAGTTGGCAAACTCATGCATATTTCCCAATAAAATAAATTGTACACCCAACTATCATTAAACATGTGCCCTCACAATAAGAGAGTTACCCATAATTACTCACATAATTATTATTTATAACAAAATGGGTACAAGGATCAAATTACGCCCACTCTCACAAAGAATTCACAAGTTACACAAGATGAACCATAGGCTTTCCCCTATTATAGTACTCCAATAATATCAAAATGATTAAGCATAGGATCAAATAGGTCTTTAAGGGTTGTAATGTAGGCTAAGGGATGGGTGGGAACTATTCTTGCTAGTAATAGTGACTATCTTCCCTAAGTGCTTTAATACATCACACTTCTCATTCAATTCAGTTCTAACAACCCAATTACACCACTTCTATCTACCCACATCTTTTATTTTGCCCCATCTCATTAAGTTTATTCATATACAATATTGTGGGAGTGTTTTCAATTCACACTTATTCAATTTTACCCTTTTTTACACCTACTTTACGTTATGCACCCCTATGATAGCCACCCTCAACTTAAGCAATTTTCCTTAGTTGAGGTGCATAATGTCCAAGGAGGACCAGGTCTAAAACGGTTCATTGCAACACAAATGGGCTAAAAATGGAAATTTCTTTAGCACAAGTTTCTCTAACTCCCAACCATAACACATCAATTGCACACACCAATAACTATCACTTTGGGTCTTTATTTTCACATTTCTCCCGCTTAAATTCAAACTCCTTCACTCAATTAATTTTACACTAAAGCGCTTCGGAGATTTTGATCAAATTAAAGTCTATCCGAAAATAGGCTACATATGAGGCTGCCAAAGAAAATAAGCTAAAGGACCAATGGAGTTAACTAGGATTATGCATAAGGGTAGGTTAGAGAAAGGGTATAAACAGGTCTATCAAAGAAATGTTTATACCTTCTCCTAAACCCACACTTTTTATTTTGCTTTGCATACACACCAGGCAAGTTCTAGCATAAAATTCAACAAGGAATATTCAAATACCATACACACACATGGCACATGCTCAACTTAAGTAGGATTATCATAGACTCTCAATCAAACAATATCATGAATTCAATCATTAAGACAACAAGTACAAGTGTCATAATCATGAGCCTAGGTGTCTAAAAAGAGTAGTAATTCGCGCAATGAATTTGATCTTTACAACCAAAACACTTGCATCATGTAATCAAATATAGCGCCAACAAAAACATCCCACTTATTCCTAACACAAAAACTTTTTTAAAATTACTCCTAAAATTGGGAATTTTCCTACCCAACACTAAAAATTTTAATTTGTCCCCAAAGTGTACTTAAAAGTAGAGATATAAATACTTCCTAAGGCCTCTAGGCCTAGCTAGTTTCATCTTTTTGCATTAAGAGGGTATGGGGACCCCATGCTTAGTCTTAACCATGCTCTTTAGCTCAGGTTTTCTGGTACTTAGACTTCCCATCAACCTGTGACACAACAAAACAAACACAAGTGAAGTAAAAACTAAATTACTGAAAATAAAACCTATCTTAACTTGGGTTGCCTCCTAAGTAGCGCCTGATTTATTATGGTTGCACAACCCAATCTTTGACTCATCTGTTTTCTTTTATCCTCTTCCTCCTACTTGGAGGACATCTTCTTATTTGTTTTTTACCTTTAAGTATGAACTATCAAGGTCAACAACTCTCTCAATAATAGCCTTTTTAGGCTCATCAATCTACATTATTTTGAGATGGGGTGGTTGTGTCTTGGGTTACTCGGTGAGGAAGTCTGAAGAGGTCTTTTATGGAGTAAACTCTACCACCCTAAAATTATCCCCTTTAATCACTGTAATCATGCACAAATTTTTGTAGTTGTATAGTGTGTTGAGTGGTTTGTATACTTTGAAAACTACCTCATCATCATCCAACCTCATTGTGAGAATGCGTTCTCTCACATCTATCAATTCTCCTCCCATCGCCAAGAATGGACATCCCAAGATGACTAGCACTCTTTCATATTCCTAAAAATCTAAAACAATAAAATTAGATGGAATAATAAACTTACCAACCTCGATGAGAACATCCTCGATGATTCCTTTAGGACAGTCTAGAGTTCAGTCTGCCAATTGTAGTATCATAGCGCTCGGTCTCGGCTTCCCCAAGACTAATGTGTTAAAAAAAAAGAGGGTCATCAAATTAAAGCTTGCCCCTAAATCCCTAAGTGCATAGACCACCTCACTGTTGTCGATTTAAATGGAGAGCGTGAATCTTCCAGGGTCTTTGAGATTTTTGGGCATCTTTTGTATCACCAATAAACTACACTACTCAGTGAGTATTATTATATCAGCATTCTGTAGCTTAACTTTATTAGTGACCACATCCTTCAAGTACTTAGCGTACTTGGGCATTCCCTGCAAAACATCCAAAAGAGGAAGGTTAATGTGAAGCTATCTGATCATGTCAAAGAACTTCTTAAATAATGCATTCTTTTTCACTTTTCTAAGCCTCTATGGGAATGGTGTTAGTGATATCTCCTTCACCTGTTCAGTAACTTTGGTTTTCGAGTACTCAAACTTCCTCAAATTTTTAGCAACCTTGCCATCTACCTGTTGAGGAACTAACTCTGCATCTACCTTAATAGTTGTCTTTGGAGATTCTTCATTGAGATCTTTACTTCTTATCAAAGTGATTGCCATTACTTGATTAGGAGATTCAATAGCACTTGACAAACCACCTTGAGGCCTGGTATTTTGTGCCTGCTATATTTTCCCAACCTACATCTCCAAGTTGTTCGTAGCCATCTATTGGCTCTACATATCTGCTTCTAACTATTCTTGAGTAGCTAGAATTTGTTTCAACATCGCTTTCATATTGTTTGTTTAAGTCATGGTCGGATTCCCATGAACCTGCTACTGCTAAAATTATTGTTGTTGGTTATTCCGTAATGGAATTGGTGGTTGAGTCTTCCACTTTTGATTGTAGGTATTCCCCTAATTTGGCCTTTGAGTATTGCCCATAAACATTACTGACTCAGGAATTGCACCACACATGGATGCAGAAAGACCACTGTGGCTACAAACCTCACACCAAGTATTTATCTAATGAATTGCATTAGTTGTTGCTACAGGATGTGTAGCCCCCAATGTCATATTTCTGAGTTGAGTAGTTAACTAATTTTGTAGTACAGCAATCTGAGCTGATACAGCAGTAAATTGTTCTACCTCCAACACACCTGCAACCTTGTTTGGAGCACTTCTTGAGTTATCATGCCACTTAGGATTCCCTTGAGTAATCTGGTTCAACAAGGTGTATAGCTCATCATACATCAATTCCAACGCTTGACCACCTGCAGCTAAATCAAGCAAAATTTTCATTTTTTTATCAAGTGCCTTAACAAAAGTGTGAGCTAAAACCTTATTGGACAGTTGATGATGTGAACAGTCCTGAAGAAGAGCTTTGAACCTCTCCTAGGCATGATATAAGTTCTCATCTGGCTTCTGTTTCAAGCTCACAATCTCACTGCATAGTCTCACAGTATTGCCAAATGGAAAGAATCAAATGAGAAATTTCTAGGCTAAGTCATCCTAGGTTAGGATTGAACTTGTTGGCTCAGCTTCAACCACTTTTTTTCTTCCTCGATAGTGAAAAGGGGAAAAGTGTCAGCTCAACATAGTCAGTTGATACACCCGTAGAGATGAATGTGTCACTAATCTCTAAGAAGTTCTGCAGGTGGACTTATAGATCTTTATGTGAAGGCCCTATAAACTATACACTGCTGATCAAAAGTTGCACCATGCTCTATTTCAGCTCAAAGTTACCTCCAGTAGCTGGTTTTTGAAAAGGGGAGGTCAAACTTATTGGAAGTGCAATTGCCACTTCACAAACTGTCCTGCGGGGATCTTCAGCCATAAGAGCAGGATTGTCTTTTTCCTCTTGAATTTGCGGGATGTGATAGACAAGGACTAATTCTCTCCTTAATTGGTGAATTCATTGCTCAGGTTCGGGGCTTGGTTCAACAAATTCCTATCCCTTGCCAGCTTACTAGTCTGTAAACCTATTTCCTGAAAATTCAATACCAATACCATGCATAAAGCACCAAATAAATCTGAAAAGTAAAATTAAAACTAAGATAGTTGCCAATTTATAAATCCCCGGCAATGACGCAAAAATCCTATTGCGCCCAAGCGCACACGCAAGTGTACGTGGTCGGACCAAGTAGTCAAGTGGGCTTAATTAAAGTAGAATATAGATCCCTCAGAGACTTGTGTTGACAACTATCCTATACTAGTTCACTATTGAGATTAAGTTGATGTGAGAGTGACCAAAAGAGTTTTTGATTTATAACTAAAAGTAAAGTAAACAGTGCGTAAAAGTAAATTGCTTGGACAACCAATAAAGAGAAACTCAGGGTTAAACCACTACGAACAATCATACTAAGCTATTGAACTTCATTGGCTAGATTACTTATCTTGGATGCAGATTCACAGGGTTTATCGTATGATCATGGTCTCTCAACCTCTAATCTTCTACCTAACTGGACATTACAACTACATCGTTGAGAGGGGATGTAATAACCCATTTAGATGCATTAAGATGTAATCCTGCAAGTCAACCAAACAAGGTTTCTAGGTATATCCCTATCCTAGATGCTAATTTAAATCCCTTATTTATAAAAGAATAAGAACCTTGCTCTTTTTAACCCCACGTTGTATCCTTTTATTCCCCCTCCTAGGCTCAGATGATAATAGATGTATTCTAAGGGTCGTGAATCCTTAAAATAGTTATTAAAAGGATAAATAAACAACCAAATATGATAGGAAATCAAAACCAAATCAATTTAAAGCAAAAGTAATCATGTTCTTAGCCTTAACCCCGGAAAAGGGGCTTTTAGCCACTAATGGACATTATCGTGATCAAAATCAACGACCACATGATAAAACCCATTAGAAAACTAAAGTAAGGAGATAAAACCCTAATTGAAGTACTGTCAAGTCCCTCTCTAAGTGTCAAAGTCGTCTAAGGTGTTTTGAAATGTGTTTAAGTGTCCTATTTATAGGAGGGGGATTTTGGCTATGTTGAGAACAAAGTGTGTACCGCGAGCCTCACTCCCTGCGAATAGGGAAAGCTCCGTGAGCCTCACTCCCTAGTAATATGGTGTGCACCGCAAGCCTCACTCCCTAGAAATAGGGTGTGCACCACGAGCATCACTCCCTGGGAATAGGGTGTGCACCATGAGGCTATTCCCATACCATCACTGGAATTCCCTTTTGACAACTAAACTTCTCTTAAGCATTTGTCCTTCCATCCCAAGCCTTGTGTTATTATTTCCACTTAATTTACAGATTGTTCATCATCCATATATCATCACAATAAACACACCAAACATCCTATAGAATCAAACACCATGGATTAGAGATCAAAATAACACACAATCCATAACTGTGAACTAGAAACTTAAGCTAAGAACTAGTTTCATCTCATTAATGGTTAGTTTAGTGTTTTGACTCTTGGCTTGATTTGATTGAACCTTGAACACTCAAACCAAGTTTTTCCCCACATAATTACACATTAATAACCTTAGGAACTCATTATAAATATTAGAATTCATCGAGACCAACTAGAACAACACCTAGATCAAGCTAGTAACACTAGTTTTCTCATTTGAACTCTAAGTGACCAATTTAAGTACAAACTTGTTTGAAAGACACCATAAACATTGTAATCAAATACTTTAAAACTTAGATGCTGAAATATATCATCGTAAACTCATCAAGCACACAAGTTATCCTTAAAACAAGTCTAAATAATCTCGGATAATAACACTGAGGGGCATGAATCCACCTCAAACAGCTATCGTGTTATATGTTCATAACTCATCTAACATGGGTGTAAGGTGGTCTACGATTTGGGGTGTTGTGGGTGGTCTTCGGTCCTTATTGGATTTGAGATACCCATCACGACAAGGCCCTAGTTCAGATCGTGTCAAAAAACCTTGAAAAGGCTCCAAGAACAAAACCGAACTATAATCAATATAATGAAAATAGGAAGAAACATAAACACTGATGTCATAACTCTCAAAACCTGGGATCACAGTGTAAGAACTACGAATACAACTCAAGAAAATATAATAACATAGGAAAAACTTTGTCTTCGAATAGTAATAAAGACATATTGAATTGGAAGAGGTAGTAATAGGCTTTGAACGCATGAAATCCATTGCTACCTCATAAAGCTCCAAATATCGCCTAAATCAACCAATGTAGGGCATAACCGAATCAGGGTATGCACTGAAAAGGCACAGTATGAGTGAGCACGATCAACTTATTCTCAGTATGGTCCACTTGTACTCATTAAGTCATAGGACCCATGGAGGGTTCATCAATCCATATAAAACTAATATCCAAAATTACCAATATTACCAATACTTCTAGTGTTTCCAATAATCCCAGTATTTCTACTGTTTCCAGAGCACATGTGAAACATAAGACACAAATCAAGTACAACATACAACAACAACAAGTATATAAAGCATACAACAAACAAGAGAAATAATATGGGTGATACCATGAAAATAATGATGCAATGTTCACAACCAACCGACCATGAGAAGATCCAATATAACCCATTAATATACCAACATGTGAGCCCAAATATCCACTCAATATTTCCAACCATCCATGAAAACCAACATGATTCATATGCCAATAGAGTATGAATACATCATAATACACAATAGGTACCACAATAGGCTTTTCACCAAACAAGGTACGATTATTTTCATGTGTATAAGCTATCAACATCACATAGGACCTAATACGGGCACACAAAGCACATAATATCCCAAAACCACAAATTGCATCCCATATAGGCCCTCAGACGGGCACAACACAATAAAATAGTCATATTTCATTATTAGTTCACATACCCTAAACATGTTTTTGTATCAATATTAACTTTCCAGCCTAGTCTGAAAGAAGTTAAACCATAACCTACATCGAATACCAAAAATCAAAATAAAAGCCTTTAATCCCAAAGCCTCACTCCTCGCGAATGGTCCCAAAATCAACTAAAACACAAACATATAAAATCTACACAACAAAAGAATGTCAACGATACCCATATAGCCTAGTTTCAAGTCGAGGTCAAAACGGACTCCATAATAGGGTTTTCGAAAAAGAAGGGAAATCATAAATTTATTTCAAAACTTGTTCCCCACATTTTTTGGAGTCTAAAGATTAAAACATATGCACAACAAGTTTAAAACAAGGTCCAAATCGAAGAAAAACCCATTTCAAGCTTTACCGGGTAAAAATCCCCGAAATCCATTTAAAGTTTAAGAATTGAAGTTGTTTGAAGATGAAATTGAGGGAAAACTGTTAAATATAATATTAGAAAATCATAATTATAACATTAAAAATGCACCCAGGTGAGAAGGGTTTGAAATCTTGGTTTAAATTAGAGAAATATAATTTTTAGGCCTCAAGGGCCAAAATCTCCAAATTCTATTCTTTGTTCTATGTTTAAAACAAGAAATAGATGATAAAGATTGAAGGAAATAATTGAAATGGGTGTTATAGAGCTTACCTAAGATTAAAGATGAAGAAAGTTGCTCAAAATCACAAAACCCTATGATTTAAGTCTCAAAAATCGTGAAAATGGTGAAACATGGGTATTTACACACCCAGGCATCGCAATTGGGGACAAGGTGTCGCAATTGCGATACCTGGATGACAGAGGTATCGCAATCACAGAAGGGGTGTCATAATCATGACACTTAACCTGCATACCCATTACAATCGCGACACTAGCTTCGCGATAGCAGGTGCACCAGCTGATGACATGGTGCATTCCAAGTCGCAGAGGGCCTTTCGAGATTCATCCGTAGTCCAATGAATGCAAACAAATTATGCAACCTTATCAAATTCAATGCTCTAGACTCAATGGAGACATCAAATTTGAAAAAAATATCATTTTCACAAATTTGAGACCCAAAATCCAAAATCACAACTTTCTGAAGCGATGGTCGAAATGGTTTTTAAAAGCCATAAAACTATACCAGCTATGTTACCACCCTAAAATTGGTGTTTCGGATATGCTGGAGCAATCCGTTTTGCCATCTGATGCACATATCAAAAGATGTTGACTTAAGTCAACTTTAAGGCTTTTGAAGCAACCAAAAACCACAATATTGCATAAAACACACCAAAATGCATTAGGAACCATGCCAATCATCCCCACATCCCAAAAACACCAAAACACAACCATGGGGAAGGGTAAAATGGCCAAATCACATTGAAGCACACATCTCACATAATTCACCAAAAGTTGAGTCGTTGCATCATCCACCACTAAAAATTTAGTTCATCCTAAAACTAAAGGAAATAGAAATACCTGAATCAGTGAAAAGCTAGGGACAAGAACTACGTATATCAGAATCGACCTCACAAGAAGCCTTATCTACAGATCGATCCCTCTACTGGACCGTAACCATAGGAATAACTCTAGAGCGCAATTGTCTAACATCCCTAGAAAATATGGAGACAGAATTCTCAATAATAGACAACCTCTTATATAACTGAATCGACTCCTAATGAATGACATGAGACTTATCCCAACTATAACGGCGAAACATGGAAACATGAAAAACTGGATGAGCAGCTTATAAGTCTTAGGAGAAAGCTAACTCATAAGCCACATCACCAATATTTTGAAGAATCTCAAATGGGACAATATACCTGAGGCTAAGCTTGCCCTACTTCCCAAACCTCATCACACCCTTCATGGGTGAAACGAGAAGGAAAACACGATCACCAACACCAAATTTCAAAGTCTATGATCTGCATAACACTTCTACCTTCTCTGAGCCGCTCGAAGTCTATCCTAAGTGATCTAAACTCTATCTACAGACTCGCGAAGCAAGTTCATACCTCAAGGTCTAACCTCAGAAATCTCAAACCAAACCACTGGAGAGTGACAATGTTTACTATACAAAGCCTCAAAAGTAGCCATATCAATAGTGGAATGGTAGCTACTATTATATGCAAACTCCGCCAAGTCTAAATGTTGCTCCCATTGACCTTCAAAATCCATCACACAAGCATAGAGTATATTCTCCAGAACCTGGATTGTTCGCTCTGACTATCCATCAATCTGGGGTGAAATACAATACTAAGATTAACCCGAGTATCCAACTCATCCTGAAAAGTCTTCCAAAAGTGAGATGTGAATATAGAAACTCGATCTAAAGTGATAGACACTGGCACACCATGAATATGCATAATCTCATGAATGTAGATATGGGCCAAACTCTCAGCACTGAATGAGATCTGGACCAAAATGAAATGAGTAAACTTGGTCAATCGATCCACGATGATCGAAACATAATCAGAACCAAGAGAAGTGCAAGGTAATCCGATAACAAAGTCTTTAGTAATTTGTTCCCACTTCTGCTCAGGAAAGGTTAACCTCTAGAGAAATCTACCAGGCCTCAAATGCTTATTCTTCATTAATGGCAACAAAGGCAATGAGCTACAAAATCCACTACATTTTTCCTCATACTACCCCACCAGTAATGTTGTCTCAAGTCAAGATACATCTTAGTCACTCCCAAATGTATGGAATACCTGTAACAGTTGGCCTCTTCAAAAATTAATCTAATTTAGTCACCCACTCCCGGCACACAAACTCAGACTCCAATCCTCAAAACACCAACTAAATCTAGTGTGGATTCTGTAGCCTCACCACTCAACATCTTGTCCTGAATCATCCCCAACCCAATATCATCAAACTGATGAGCTTGAATCTGCTCCATCAGTGAAGACCTACCCTTCAAAAAATCCAAAACATGCCCAGGTGTCAAAATATGTAGCCTAACCATATGGTTAGCTAGAGACTAAACCTCTAATTCCTAGGGCCTCTCTTGCATCAAAAGATACACCAAGTTACCCATGCTAGTTGACTTCTAGATCAATGCATCTGTAACTAAATTAGCCTTGCCCGGATGATAGAGAATAGTCAAGTTATAATCCTTATGAAACTCAAGACAATGATGTTTCTCATATTAAGGTCTCGCTAGGTGAAGAAGTATTGAATTCTATGATGATCCAAAAAAATCTCACAACAAACTCCATACAAGTAATGCCTCCACAACTTCAAAGCAAAAATAACCGCACACAACTCTAAATCATAGGTTGGGTAATTCTTCTCATGGGGATTCAACTGAAAAGAAGCATACGCAATAAACTTACCCTCATGCATCAACACAGCATCTAACCCAACACCTAAAGCATCACCAAAGAGGGTGGAACCCACTCCTCCTTCAACAATGTCAAGATTTGTGGTGGACAGAATAAATCCTTGAGTTGTTGGAAGCTTACCTCACAAGCATCAGACTACTAAAACAAAATATTTTTTTGAGTCAACTCGGTTAACGAAGTTGCAATAGATGAAAAACACTCAACAAAACATCGATAATAACCTGTCAATACAACAAAACTCTGAATCTTAGTGGGCGAGGTAGGCCTAGCCTAATCATGAATCATTGTAATCTTGGATGGATCAATAATAACACCCTCTTTAGTCACAACATGACCTAAGAAAGAAACAGACTCCAACCAAAACTGACACTTGGAGAACTTGGCATACAACTTCTCATCTTTTAGTCTCTGAAGCATAACTCATAAATAATCCTCACGATAGGCCTCATCTTGGAATAAACCAAGATATCATCAATAAATACAATAACAAAGGAGTCGTGATACAGTCAAAACATCCAGTTTATTAAATAAATAAATGTAGATAAGGCATTAGTCAACCGTACAAAACCAAACCATAGAGGATATAAAAACATAATATGATAATCAATCCTAAAATGAAATATGATGGAATAGTGAGAAATTATGTCTGATGATGCTAGCCTCCCAGCTTAAACTAATGTCAAGGCTGACACTAATACCGATTCTGCTCATACCAACCCCCAGAAGTACCACAAAGCCTCTAACCAAAAGGGTAAAAATATCTAATTGGGATATGCCCCTAACCATGGACAGAACCAATATCCAAAATAAAGTCAAAATACCTACCAATATCCATAATATAAAATATGCCTTCAAAAAGGATATAGGTAATATCCATAAAAATATCCATAACCAAGTATTCAATGTCAAAACCCCCAATAATAGTTGAAAACCATAATCATGAAATAGTAAAATCATGAAATCAATCATATAAATCATTTCTTTAGTTAAAATTACAATGAGGGAAGAGAATCACCAAAGCAAGCCAATAAGTAGTCCCTTAGTTGAAACCCTAGCTTTCGTGCCCCAAAAGCTCTTAAGAAAATTATGGATTGTTTAGGAATAGTTTCTAAGTGTTAATGAATAGAATAATAGGGTAAATAACCTCCTAAGTCTATTAGAAGTCGTGGGTGGGTCCTAATTACGATAAGTAGGGAAATATCCAAAATACCCTCAATTAAATCCCTTTAAAACCCATCACAGGGATACAATTGACCTATATGAGTCGTACCCTTCTATACGATCAGTATCCACCACTCGTATCTAGGCCTTAACCCTTGGAACAAACACTTTCAAGAATACGACTCATCCAACCAAGTCATACTCACAGCATATAATCCATACCCATAACCTGTATCCCTGGCAGAATTGAAAACCAGGAGGATCAAACACTGTTCTCCTTACGAGTCCATGATACGGCTCATACAAAGACCTATAACTCGTACCCCTAAGTCGTGACCATTCCAATGATCAAAACTATCCCACCAACTAATACTGGTCAGCATACGACAGGACCATACCACTCGTACCCCAGCATACATCTCATATCCATGAGTTGTATTGGGTCGGGAGAACAGATTTCCAGGATATATTATAACAGTCAAAACCCAAGATGTTTTAATAGAAATAACTCTATATCCAAATAGTAATAAGCACATAGTTCAATAGGAAGAAGTAGTAGTAGGCTTTGAACGAAAATAATTCATTGCTACCTTGTAATGCTCTAAATATCACTCAAATCAACACATGTGGGGCGTACCAAAACTAGGATCTACACCAAAAGGGCATAGTAGGAGTGAGTATGTTCCACTTGTACTCAGTAGGTAGCATACACCAACTAAGCAAAGTAGATAATATTTTATACAAAATACATACCAAGTGCACGTCACCTGCAATTAAAAAAGGTCCCACAATGATAGCCCTCGCTGCTTCCACTAATAATTCTATAACACTCACATATATTACAACAAATACCAAAAAGGACCACAAGTACACATTATACCACATACAACTAAGAACAATATGATAACATATATAAGAACATCAAGTACAAGTAAAGGAGGATATAATAAATGGATAGGCAATAAGTCAAGACATTAATACAATCATATCACAAGCATAATAAAAGAAATACAATGAAAATCATGAGGATAATGATGGTGATGATGTAATGGATGAGGTTATCACACAACCTCTGAGACTGTCAGACAACCTACGTATACACCTATGAAGCAAACAATAAAGATGAAGGATCCACAAGAGGTTTGTCAACTCATATACAACCAATATCGATGAATCATCTCTGGCACATCCCTCAGAGAAGGACTATAAAATTTACTGTTCCTAGTGTTTCGAAAATTTCTAGTATTTTTAATATTTCTAATAATCCTAGTATTTCAGTGTTTCCAGAGTACATACATAGCATAAGATACAAATCAAATATAACATACAACAACAACAAGTATATAAAGAATACCAAAAAAATAAGTGAAATAATATGTATGATGCCATGAGAATGATAATGTAATGTTCACAACCAATCTACTATGAGAATATCCAATAACCCATCAATATACCAATATGTGAGCCCAAATATCCACTTAATATTTCCAACCATCCATGAAAACCAATATGATTCATATGCCAATAGATTATAAACATATCATAATACACAATTGGTACTACCAGGGGCTTTTTTATCAAAGAAGGTACAACTATTTTCATGTATGTAGGCTAACAACGTCACATAGGATCTAACATGGTCATACATAGCATATAATATCCCAAAACCACTCATTGAATCTCATATAGGACCCCCCAACGGGCATAATACTATAAAATAGCCATTTTTCATGATTAGTTTCCGCAACCTTAACATGATTTTGTATCAAAATTAACTACCCAACCCAGTCTGAAAGTAGTTAAGCCATAACCTACCCAGAATACTGAAAACTAAAATAAAAGCCTTCAATCCCAAATCCTCACTACTCATGAACGGTCCTAAAATCAACTAAAACACGAAAATATAGAATCTAGCTTTAAATATAAAGCCAACGATACCCATATAGCCTAGTTTCAAGTCGGAGTCAAAACGGACCTCCAAAATGAGTTTTGAAAAAGAAGGGCAAAATTGTAACTATATTTCAAAAATATATTTCCTATATTTTTAGCAATCTAAATATGAAAACCTACCAAGAAAATGAGTTAAAATGAGGTCCAAATCGCAGACAAACCTATTTTAAGCTATACCTTGTAAAAGTCCCTGAAATCCATTATAAAATCAAGAATTGAAGTTGTTAATATGTGACTTGCATGCCCAATAGCGATCGCGAGTGCACCAGCTGAGTGGTGCATCAGCTGGAGACTTGGTGCATTCCAAGTCTCTGTGGACCCCTCGGGATTCATTCCTAATCCCATGAATGCAAATCTATGCAACCTTATCAAATTTGATGCTCCATACTAAATGGAGATATCAAATTTTTGATAAAATGTCATTTCAAAAAGTTGACCCCCGTAACCCAAAATCATAACTTTTCAAACCGAGGGTCCAAATAAGATTTAAAATCCAAAAAATCATACGAACCATGATACCACCCTAAAATCATCTTTTTAGATCTTCTAGCGTAGTTGATTTTTCTATCTGATGCACTGATCAAAAGATGCTGACCAAAGTCAACAATAAGGCTCTCGAAGCTACCAAAAAACACAATATTGCATAAAACACAAAAAAATGCATCGAGAACTGTACCAATCATCCCCCACACCCCAAAAACACCAAAATACAACCACATGGAGAGGTAAAATGGTCAAATCACATCAAAGCACAAATCTCACATAATTCTTCAAAAGTTGAGTCGCTACATATTTATTGTTACAAATAAAACTAGAAAATCCTAATCAAAACTAATTAGGAAAATAAGGTTGGTAGCGGTTACTCCTCAGGCAACGAGTCATCTGGACTGATGAAGACTCGTTGTCAACTCCGTATCCTAGGCTCCAATGCACTTGGTGATGACTCATCAGGTCACTAGATGAGTCGTTACCTAAATCGTAGTCTCTCCAGTAACTTTTTCATCGTTTAGAACTTAAACTCCATATACTCAGAATGATGGTCACTATGATTTATATCCTGACCCTACAACTGGTCACCAACATCGTTTCTACTGGTATCAAATTTCTACTTTTTTATAACTTTGTCTCTCTTTTGCATAGAATGACCTTCACTATGACTTATTGTCAGATCCTCAGTGTCATGGGCAATGTTGACCTTAGTATTATTCTTTTATTTCTTTACTAGTTACCTAACGACTTGAACAACCAATCATAGAATCACCCAATGACACACTCTCCAAGAAAAAGATTATGATTCTGGAGTTTTTTCTTTCTTTATTCATTCTACTAACTTGCAACCCTATTTTTCTGTAAACTTAATACAAAAACACATCAAATCTAAAAAATTACCTAAGCACTTGCACAATTTACGTTTTAAGTATTGTAAGTGCCAGAAAACTATCTCATATCAATGAAGCATATGCTCAAGAACCTAAATAGTTTTCTCTAACAAACCTTCGGTCTGGGAGTGAAAAGGCATGCTAAGGTCAACTTGAGTACCCAACTCTCTTGAAAAGTCTACTAGAAGCTTGAAGTGAACATTGGGCCTCTGTCTGAGATAATAGAAATGGGTACCATGTGAAGATGAAGACGAACTATCTCACAAACATATTTATGGGTGTAACACCCTATATTTTTGGTCGAGACATTGAACTGTCGTTCCTACATGTATAAATTCTAATCCCATGATTTATAGTTGAATACATATGTCATTATCTTTATCCTAGTGTGTGAAGTGCTTATGATATGAAAAATGTTCATAGGAATCTCCTAGAGCAAAGTTGAGCTAAGAGCCTTTGATTCGGCTGAATTATAGTATACAATTCTTCAATGGTAAACTTTGAATGTGTATAACATTGACATATATTGAATTTTTTATCTCAATAATTACCAAATGATAGATAATTGAGTTATCTTTCAAACGATACCAATTTCTCCTTAATATAATAACCGAGCAAAAAGTTATGACCATTTTCATAAGAAACAATAAGGGTCCATGATAGCCCTGCGCCGCGAGGGCTATTCCACCGAAATAGAGGTAGCATCACTTGTACTATTCCCTCGAAATAGAGGTCATGCTATGAGGGCTATTCCCTAACTATTCCATATTCCTATGGGACAAGGGGTAATTTGGTCGTTTCCCTTCAACCCCAACCATCCAAAACACGATCTGTAACACTCTTAGGGGAATTATTTGCCCATTATCCTCAAAATTACTCACTAAAAACCATTCCTCTACCAAAAGACAAAACTCAATCTTATTCTCTCAAGAACACAAGGATTTACGTATTGATTTTAAGTATTCTTCAAGAATTCATTCAACTAAGGTATGTGGTGTATTCATTAATGGGTCCCTTTCACCCATTAAGCCAAAAAACTCTCTTTGATTAAAGTATGAGTTTTCCTTCATTATTTAATTTTCACATATTCAAGATGAATTCAATCCATGATGTTCCTTAGTAAATTGACTTAATCCATGTCCTCATATGACCCCATGAAAAATTAGGTTAATTCATGCTTTAAATTTCAAGTTATCATGCCATATTCATGTGATTTCATGTTACAATATCAAATTATGTATTCAACCATGTAAATATGTTGTCCTCTCTTGTTTAACACATTCTCATGTTCAAAATTCATGTTTCTCACCTTTTTTAAAAAATGTCTTATGTCTTTGGTTCTTTGAATTATGATTCCATACAACTATTTTAAGCACTTCTATCATATTTTTGTAATCATTCAGTGTTGGTGGGTTATGAACACCCGATACCTATGTGTCGTTACATTATTTACGTTTCCAAGAAATAAACCAGTCAAACCATTTATTTTCTTTTATTACCACCTTCATGATATTATATTCATGCTGAGAATTTACCTGTACCATACCATGTCATGTTAAACAACAAATAATACTAAAGTCTTTCAGTTGGGAGTAACACTTAGCACCGAGTAAATGTAGGGATGACGACTCCCACGTCAGTAGAAGCATGAGTCATTAGTAGCAGTCCCTAAGTTTCAGAACTACGATTCCACCGTAGATTATGAGGGGTCCCCTGTCAATAGAGGCATAACACCCTCATCCTTCGGGACATCATCCTTGTGGATCCACATCATCAGTCATGTGTTGGTACCCCTGGCAAGGTTCTAACACCCTTCAAACTCAGGTTACAAGTTGGACCCCGATAGCTCATATTGGGGCATGTCGGTTATATTTAGCTCGCACAGTTTTAGTGTAGTATCCTTGCTAGATCAGTTCAGGCTTTCTTTACCAAGTATACATACTTTAGTTATCCAGTCATGTTATTATGGTGATTCAGTCACTTAGATTTATAGGTTATTTCAGTACATATTTATGCTTGGTCTTGCATTCTCAGTTTTACTTGTTCATGCATCCATGTTCAGTTACTATATGTATTTCAGTTGGTCCTTATCTCACATACCAGTAAATTTAAAGTACTGATTGCATACTTTTATATTGCGATATGTTTTCTTATAAAATAGATTTAGACGCTTAGTTTCCCGACCATTCATAGACCGTCCAGCATCACCTAATAGCAACAGTGGTGAGTCCTCCTCCATCGAGGACATGATGTTCTTTACCATTATTTTAGTATTTCTTTACGCTCAGTCAGTTAGAGTTAGTTGGGGGTTTTCCCCATCAACACCGTATGATTGTTAGAGGCTTTTAGACAGTTAGACAGTCAGTCAGTTTTCAGCTTTATCAGTTATTTTAGACGGACAGTCTAGTTTCCAGTGTTTATCAGATACTTCAGACATGTCTTTTATATATTTCAGCACTATGATTGATAGTACCTTATTGGTTTATTTTTCACACATGTTATGTTACTATGATTTCATTCAGTGCTCACAGCAGGTATTAGTTCATAGGTTAGCTTGGGGTCACTTTTGGCCTTAAGCACTGTATCGCGACTAAGGGGTAGTCTCGAGTCGTGACAATGGGCCAATATTTCGGCACGAAAGAAAATATGAATAGGTAAAAACTAGGTTGACTTGGTTAACTGATCCACGATAAACAAATATTATTACAACCATAGTATGTATGAGATAATCCACTCACGAAGACTATTATAATTCGCTCCCACTTCCACTCCAGAATGGGTAATCTTTGAAGCAAACCACCCAATCTTGGATTCTTGACCTTAACCTACTGACAATATAAGTAACAAGATACAAAATTTGCAACATCCTCCTTCATACCACCCCACCAATAAAGATACTTCAAATCACGATGCATCTTGGTCACACCTGGATAGATAAACTATCAAGACCAATATGCCTCCTCCAAAATTAGTCTCACCCATCCACCAAATCTTGGCACACAAACTCAGCCTCCAATCCTTAAAAAACCATTAGAATCAAGAGATGTCACCTTAACCTTACCACTCACACTTCAAACTCTCATCATCAAATTGGCGAGCTCAAATATGCTCTATCAAGGAAGATCTAGCATCAACGAAGGCAAAAACACGTCCAGATGTTGAATATAAAGTTTAACCATCTGGTTGGATAAAGACTGAACCTCCAAGACAAAAGATCACTTCTGGGTCAAGAGATGACCTAAACTTTCCATACTAGTTAACTTTCTACTCAAGGCATCTGCAACCACATTAGCCCTACTCGAATGGTAATAATAATGAGGTCATAATCCTTAAGAAACTCAAGCCAGCGTAGCTACCTCATATTAAGATTGTACTAACTGAAGAAGTACTAAAACTATGATTATCCAAGAAAATCTAGCAAAGAACACCATACAAGTAATGACGCCATAACTTAAACACAAAAACTAGAGCTACCAACTCCAAATTATGGTAGGGTAATTTCTCTCATAAGGCTTTAACTGAAGAGAGGCATAAGAAATTACCTTACACTTCGATATCAACACCATTCCCAAGTCAACACCAGAAGCATCACAAAACACAGTAAAACCCATATCTTTCTTGGGAAAAGTCAAAATAGGAGCCAAGTTAACAACTCCTTGAGCTTTTACAAGATCTTCACACTTGCGTTTGACCACTGAAATATCATATTTTTCTGAGTCAACTTGGTCAAAAGAGTTCCAATGGATGAGAAACCCTCTAAAAGTCTATCATGGCCCTATTTAGTGTCATAATGGCACCTACTTTATCCCACTAGTAGGTAAGCCAAACCAAAATCTGGAGCTAAATTTAATGAGTTAACTTGGTGAAAAGTGCCCAAAAGGGGACAAATAGGCAATTCAGTACATAAATAAGCAAGGCAATACAAATAGTTTAAAGGCAGCCATAATATGGAAAACCATCCCACAACCTGGTAGAACTAGTCAACGGGCTACTATAAATACCACCCAAGCCTAAAACAGTCAATTCAATCTTGTCTCATAACTAGAGACTAGAAATAAAAAAGATAGAAGGAATGGGGCAAATCTGACTCCAAGAGCTCACCCTATCTTCAGACTCTAACATAATACGATCCTCGAATCAATGGCGGCAACTGGTACTTAAATCTACACCAAAAAGTTATAAAAGTGTAGTATGAGTATCCAAGCCACGGGTATTCAGTGGGAATTATCGACAAACTAAATGAAATCATGATATAAATATGACAAAATACTAGATAACTTAAATAAGTTAAGAAAGGGAAAAACCTAAATCAACTCCAACATTGTTGTACATAAATGAGCAAATAATCCGAATAATAACAAAATATAAAGGATCAAACACATATGATTATAACTACAAAATTGGGGCCCATAAACCAATAAGTGTGAAAAAGTAAATATCCCAATGCAGGCCCCCAAAAGCCTGGAGGGTACACACACAGAGAGTATAACCCGAGCCACCATCATTTAACAACTCTCTAGGTACAACAATAATCTATCCATATCATGCCACATCACAACATTTTCCACTTCCACACTTAAAATCGATACCCATATCATCACTATCATACTCCATAACCAATATCATAAACATCAATATTATTTATGCAATCCCACCAATATCATGATTAGTATCATAGTTTCATTTGGACTCAAATCGGTAATCATATAATCAATATAATAATAATCTTCTAGGCTTAAACTGGGTATATGTCATCATATCATCATAATTATTTTGGACTTGGGCCGATAAGTATATCATCAATGTTATAATTAATATTCGGGATTGAACCAGTAAATATATATATTTTAATATCATTAGCAATAGCATAATCACTAGCTCAATCATTAGCATAATCACTAGCATAATCACTAAGCCTCAACCCTCAATATGCAACCCATCATCACCATCAAGTATCAAAGTTTCTCAATATTACCTAAATAAGCAAGCTCAAGATGTATAACAAGCGTATAAAAGGTTTTCAATTGCTAACAAAAATCGTGGCCTAAAGTGGGTCTTAAATCTATAAAATCCACTACTAGGAAATTTCTACCTCAAACTAGGCTAAGGTATCAAAATCCACTTTTAGATGTCAAACAAGCCTTAATTAGCCCTAAGAATAAAATTCTAGTCATGATCTAACAACTAAGCCAAAGTACCTAAATTATAATTTTTGAATGGCCTAAAGGTCCAACTAACCCAAGTATAGTCAATTTGATGACCAACACCTAAAACCCATCCCAAGTATAACATAATATCACAAACATACTATGATATAGCTCAATCTATGAAGGAAAAACCTAGCCTACCTGGACGCTGAAGAAAGCTCAAAGAATCCACTAAATCACCGACTTTCCCTTTCAAAAAGTTGCCGCAAAATGCCAAGCTATAAAAATCACAATCTACTCATCAATATGAGAATAATGATACCCATATAGCACAATTGTGCTTCGGGTCCAAAAATCACACCAAAGCCCCATGTGGGTCTCGTTTATGAAAATTGCATTTTTGTAGACAAACCAGCATTCTCTCATGATCAAGGAGTAATTAGCCTAAAATTTGGTGAAATTTGAGCTAAATTGGGGCTAAAATCATGCCACTAAGCTTTAGGGATTTTGAACAAGAAATGGGAAAATCTACTATGAAATTATATAAGTCTTACGACAAATTCACAAGATAATCGCGTAATAATCATTTCCCAAGCTTCCAAATCACCCACAATCTTTAATCCTACTTTTCCACACCTTAGGATTTAAGCTCAAGAGAATGGATGATGATTGCGAAAAAAGGGGCTGAAAAAGGTCTATTTATACCTATCCTAGGTACTCGAGTATTGCTATCGCAACCTAGGGCTCACAGTCGTAGCATATTATGGCTGCAGGATGAGTTACAATTGTGACCTAGAGCACCACAATTACGGCATCTGGGTGGCAAGCCAAGGGAGTAGTGCTTGCACCTCTTTGGCTCACTATTAGCGATCGTACTAGTTACAGCTGAGACTTGGAATATGTCAAGCCCTCAAGATTCATTCAGAATCCCATATATGCAAATAGACTATGCTACCAAACCAAATTTGATGTTCCAAACTCAATATCACAGTCAAAGTTTCCATCTCCCACTCCTATATTTTATTTTCTCAACTTTTTTACCAATAGGTCGAAATGAGACCGGTACCTCGGGACCTGAACTAAGAGTCCTTCTACCCTAAAATTGATATTCCAGAGTTATTGGAATAGTTAGGATTGGCGTACGAGGTTGTTTGACTAAAGTTTTTTTCCAATAGCCAATTCGAACTAGTGAAGACTTCAAAATAGGGAATTGGCTCTAAAAACTAAACGAACGGCCTTCAGCAAGTAATACATGACCTGGGGAAGCTATGAAAAAGCTCTAACGGCAAAAATAAGAAGAAATATGAAAAATAATCTGAAGGTTCATTACAAAGGCACCAATAATAACCTGCCAAATCATTAAAACTCCAAATCTCAATGGAAAAGTAGGTCTAGCCCAATCACGAATCACCGTTATGTTGGTTGGATCAACTAAAATACCATCCTTGGTCATCACATAACCCAAGAAAGAGATAGAATCCAATCAAAACTCACACTTAAAAACTTAGCATATCATCACGCAACCTCTAAAGTACAATCCTTAAATGCTTCACATGGTCGACCTCACTCTTGAAATAAACCAAGATGTCATCTGTAAATAGAATTACCAAGAAGTCAAAATACGGTCAAATAATATAGCTAATCAACTCCATGAACGTTGCTGGGGAATTGGTCAATCCAAAATACATAACCAAGAACTTATAATGGTCATATCATGTTCAACAATCCATCTTGGGAATATGCAAAGCTTTAATCTTTAACTAGTGATTCTCGAATCTCAAATCAATCTTTGATAATATCGAAGCACCCAGAAGCTAGTCAAAAAAATCATCAATCCAAGGAAGAGGATACTTGTTCTTGACTAACATTTTGTTCAACTACCAATAGTCAATACTCATACACGTAGAACCATAATTTTTAATCACAAAAAGGTCAAGAGCACCCCAAGGAGATACACCATCTCTAGTGAACCCCTTACCTCATAAATCCTACAACTATTTAATTCTTGCAACTCAATTTGGGCCATCCTAAAGGGAGGGATAGGAATGGGCTTGGTGCTCGTCTTCATATCAATAGGAAAATCAATATCACAATCTAAAGACATACCACGAAAATTTTTAGAAACCCCATCCATGAACTCATGAACAACCTGAATAGATTCCACAGTGAGGCAACACTAGAATCATGGATATGAGCCAAGTAAGGCAAACACCCCCTCTCAATCATGTAATAAGCATGTAAAAATATATTAACACCCTTCAAGCAAATATTAAGTGTTCCCTTTCAAGCTAACCTCGACACACCTGGTATAGCTAAGGTTAAGATCTTGGAAAAATAGTCCAAATTAGCATGACAAAAAGTTAACCAGTCCATATTCAAGATAACATCAAAATCAACCATATCTAGAATAATCAAGTCTACACAATTCTCATGCCCTGAAAAGATAACCACACAAGATTGGTACACCGAATCTACTACTAAAAAATCTCCTACAGAGGTAGAAACATGAAGAGGCATAGCAAGGGGCTCACATACTACATCAAATCTTGAATCAAAAATAGGTAGACAAATAGAAGAGTATATATCTAGAGTCAAATAACATGAAAGTAGTTTTGTAGCAAATTGGGATGATACCTATAATAACTACATCATAATTCTCTACCTTAGGAATCCCAAGTATAGCATAACATTGACCACATTTGCTCTCAAACTTAGAAACCCTATGACCATCTCTATGAGCACCCCTACTCTACCTTTAGTACTTCTAGCACCACATCTACCACTTTATGAACCACCTCTAACTATAGATATAGTAGTATGGCAAAGATAAAGTTGAGAACCCTATTGAGTTGATCCATACACTTATTGAGGAAAATCCTTATCCACATGGACAAACTCATCACCTATAAAATAAATTCTATAACTTGACTCAGTATAAAAGGGTGCGAATAATCTAGAATGACAACCCTAGCCTAAAGAACCAATCTTGGAGCCTCCACCCACATGACCTGATATCTAGCTATCAGAAACTATAAAACCTAAAGGTCTACTACCTGATCCCACACCACGGCATGAAATAACCTACCATGATAACCATGGGAACCTCTACTAGATAAATCTTTACATCAGGAGGTATGTCCACTAAAATCACCATGATGGCGTACCTTCTTGGTGCTTCTCTGAGTAGCCTTGATAATAGACGCAATTATTTTGGCATGCTCAATAATATGTTATAGTCAACTAATATGTACCATTTAAATTTTTCATAAACAATTAAATCCTCTCAAACTTGGTGAAGATGTTATCCGTTGATTATCTAGATAGTGTCTGCAAAACAAGCCTCATACTCAGCAATATTCATAGAGCCCTGTTCCGAGTGAAAAAACTCATTATGCATCTAATATCTTAACATATATGGACCAAGTTTCTCCAATAAAACCTCAAAAAATTAAGTCCAAGTCATAGCTGGAGAATTCAAAGGTGGACAACTAGAAAAAGACCCCCCACAAATCCAAAGCTATATTCTTCAACTTGTAGTAAGTATAACAAACTCCATGAGACTTAAGGGATCTGAGATTATGTAATTACTCCTGGTAATCAATCAAAAACTCATAGGCATCCTCACCAATAGATCCACTAAACCTGGGTGAACCCAAGAAAATAAATCTTTCAAACCTATTATGATTATCAAAAGACATAACTATACTTGAAGCAATCAAAGAGATAGTACATATGACAAGCAATGAATCCACACATTGGGGTACTATAGATGATGGTTATACTCTAGAAGTAGGAATAACTTAATTAGATGTCATAACTGGTGATGGAACATCACTCAAAGTTTGAGGAACAAAAGGTACACTAAAAGAAACACCCTCTAAATGACTCAAGAGATGAACCAAGAGACCCTGAAGCTCAGGCTATCAACTAAACTCAATTGGACCTAACAACTTCAGGCTCGTGAGAGGCCTCCCTAGCACGTCCTCCAACTAGGGCAGATCCTCATGCCTTTCCTCTACCTCTATGTCAACCACCACCACTGCCTCACCCTCTAGTATTGGTTTTATTCTTAGGTGATAGCTCAGTATCCCTAGCCTCTCGAGATATAATCCTTACCATCAGCATATAAAGGAGTGGAACATAATCAAAATATTAGGTAAGAGCAACACGCATGACAAAGAATCAAATTAGAGAAGTTTTTCCTAAAGACAATTATAGCCTCTTGATGATAGATACGGATGTCTACGTACCAATCTATGAGACACTACTAGACATCCTACTCATACACTTATGAGATTGGTGAACCTATCTACTCTGATACCAATTTGTCAGAACCTAAAAATAGGATCATGATAGCACTTGTCGTGGTCTAGCCTTGACAAGTAAGCCAATCACCCAAAATAATAAGGCAAAAATTAGAATCATCAATGATGTAAACAAAGATGAGAATTCTGTAACAAAATCAGACCAACAAAGAATATGAATGAAAAAGAAGTCTAAAAAAATCTCATCAATCCCTAAAATCTTGTGTCATAATGTAAGAGCATCTAATATAAAGCTAAATATGAAATATATATATTATCTCTAAAATCAAAATATAAATATGCAGTGATAGATGAGGCCTAAATTAGCCCAAACCTCTAGAGCAAATTAGTACCTCAAATATTTAAATCTCTATATAAAATCAATCACCATGCCATGTGCTTGAACTTAGATTTGCACCAAAAGGGCATAGTAGGGGTCAGTACAGTCCACTTGTACTCAATAGGTATCATAGACCGACTGAGCAAAGCAAAAATAAGGTAAGTAAAGTAAACTATGTGCATTTCACCAGCAAGCAGAAAAGTCCCAAATGGTAGCTCACACCATCTCTACTAACATTTCAAATATATATATATACACACATATATATAGATACATATAAATACACACACATATATAGATACATATATATGTACACACACATATATAAATATATGTATGTGTGTGTATATGTGTATGTATACATATATATATATATGCATGTATAGATAGAGAAAAAATGAAAGCAACGTAGATATACATAAAAATATACTGAAACTAAACACAAGTCAAAAAAGTAAAGAAATTAAGAAATATGCATATGTGAATGCAATATGTAATGTCGATGGGATGAATGGTGAAAGTCATCGTATGATTTTTTATGTACACCACCAAGATCACAGCTCCCACATAAGACCCATTGGGGGGAGGGTCACAACCCATATATTATAGCTCATATCTCAATCTTAACTCACCTCTATGGCTCGTGTTCACGGAGAGGATTTTTAAAAAAGTGTGTCATTTTCTTTCAAACTAGTGTTTGTCAATAGTACCAGCATTTCATGAATATATATATATAAAGGAAATGAGGATGTAATCCTCAAGTCAACTCAATATGATGATATCCTATCTATACAACACACACATATATATATATTAGTGGTCCCAAAAATTAACTCAATATGTCCACAATTCATGATTACCAACTCTATTAGGCACTATCAGAACAAATATACATGTAAAACATCATTAATATCATATCAACCTGTAACTTAGGTATTTCTATCATGATAAAGGCAATCAATGCTCAAAGAAGGCCTATATTAGCAAATAGAGCCCGCACACTAGTATTATATCTTGAATGAAGGCAGTTAAATGCATAGATAAGGCTAATGATATTAAATAAGGCCCCTACACAAGCAACTTATAATATCAGATATCACAAGTTAATAATAACAAGTATAAGCCCCCACACAGAGACACAACAATAATAATATTTTTGAAAGTATAAAGTTCATAGTTATTATTCCTAACCCATAGCAAACTTTACTCATATATTAACTACCCAACATAGTCTGAAAGAAGTTATAACCTGCCTCAAAATAAAAAAAAAATCCAGCCTAAAGTTCTTCAACATGGAGCCTTTCCTTTGCGAGCGGCATCAGAATCAACTAAAATATTCAAATATAGCATCTAAGCATTAAAATAAATCTAATGATACTCATGTTGCCTATATTTTGGTCTGGTCCAAAATAGATTCAAAAAATGAGTTAAAAATAAAAAGGAGTAAAATAAAAAATTTATTTTAGAAATACCTTCCCTAAAGTTATAGGAGTCTATTGGTGAAAACCCACATGTAAACGGGTTAAAAATGAGGACCAAATTAAAGAAAACCCCTTTTCAATCCTTACCATTAAGAACCCCAAATTTTCATTTTAAAATCATGATTTAAAAGATGTTTGTGATGATTAATCATTAAAAAGTAATGGGAATAAGATTATGGAGCCTACCCAAGCTCAAATGGTGAAGAAATCCTCAAAAATCTCCTAAACCTGAAACTCAATGATCCAAAAATAGAGAAAAACATAAAAATAAATCATATATACCAACCCATCTTTGGTCGCTTAAGCGACGGGTGACTACTAAAGTGGTCTAGCCTATGTAGCTAGACCCTCTAAAGTGGTCTAGTAGCCTCTTTAGTTGTAGGAGACTGGTCAAATATTACCACTAAAGTGGTGCTTTCCCACATAAGCAACTATCGCTGAAGTGGTATTTTGGCCACTAAAGCAATTGCACCAGCTACTTTGCCAAGTTGCAAAGTTGTCGGTCGATCTCTTGAGATTTATTCAGAATCTTGTGAATATAAATAAACTATGCTGCAAGGCTATTTTTGACCTTTCAAACTCAATGGTAATATTGGATTTCCAAGGAAAGATTATTTTTACTAAATTAACCCCTGGAACCCATTTTTGCTATTTTCTAAATAAAGGATTAAAATGAGACATAAAGGTTCGAACCCGAACTAATCATGCAACTAATCAAATTTTCATATTCTAGAATGTTGGTCTAGTCCAAATTGTCATCTGGAACTCAAATCATCAAATGTTGATCGAAGTTATCTATATGGAATTTAAAGCCTATAAAAATCACAAACTCACCCAAATTATTTATGATTGCATCAAAAACCATGTCAATCATTCCAGTATCTCAAAATCAACATGTAGCAACTATTTGGAAGGAAAAAATAATTAAGACACATAAAAAGAGAGTTTTCACTAAATAGGTGATTGCATTTATCTTTTACTGATTTAGCCCATTACTTGTCAATCCGGGTTATGGCTTGACTTACCTACTAACGGGTTAAGGCAGGTGTCATCATGACTTAAAAAATTTGATCATGAAAAAATTAGTGCGAAGATAAAGAAATTTAGATTAAATGCAAATTAAAATACAAGATTGTATAAGAAAATCAAGCATACAGCATAATGGATTAAATAGAATATTATATTAATATAAAGAAACTTTGTTTTAATTGGTGAAAAGTCTTTAATGTTGCTATTTGATTCATGTTGTGAGTTAGTAATTGAGAAATTCAGTGAAGCTTTTGGATTGATGTTTGTGTTTAATCCCGAGAATACTTACTTGTGTTTAAAGGTTTGTGAATGATATTATTAGTTCTCTTAATCTTATGGTTAGAAGAGCACAATCTAATTGTGAATTGGAAAACTATTTGGGCCAAGTTGTTGAAGAAACTAGTTTTGACCTGGAAGTTCTAATATTTAGAGTTATTGATTTCTTTAATCTATTTTATGATTGTAGTGTACTCTTAGGTCAAGTTCTTGATATTTTGCTTGAAAGTTAATTTATGAGGATTTATGATTCTTCTTCATCATAAAAGTGTACATTTTTTGGAGTGTCATGTAAGTTGTTTGGAAGCTAATTTTTTTGGCCTGGGTAATAATTCCTTCTATGCATTTCAAGGTTAAAATTTGAGGTCGAATTCTTTTCAAGAAGGGGAAAATGATGCAAGTTTTGAAAATACTTATTTCATGAAAGAATTTCAACTTGACAGAGCTAGAAGTATTTTAAGAGAGTACGAAAACCAATGAACCAATATAAAAAAGATTAATATTATATTATAGGATTCTTTACTTCAAAATATACATGTAACTAAGGGAATTTATGTATTTTTATTTTTAGTTAACCTTAGTACTATAAATAGATTAGGATGGAGCTTATTTGGGGTAGATAATATTTTTAGGTGAATACTCTTGGTGAGTTTTACAGGTTGAATCCCTTTATCTCTACATAGGATCACTCTAGAATAGATTTTGGTAAAATTATTCCTGTATGAGTTTAATATTTATTGAATATAATCATGTAATTGTTTGTTAAAATTAAAGATTTATAAATTTATATTTATTGGTCTCTTATTTGCTTCTATTGTGGGACTGTTCTTTCTTTCTTCTATATCTCTCCTTGATTTCTTTATTGTCCCTTAAATCTCTTTATTTTGTATCTCGTTTTACATTATCCTGATGCCCAACCCGTTTTTATTGTATCACATCAGATTGCACCGACAAAGTTGAGGGAGTTAAAGCAGTTTCAGGACCGTTTGAGTAAGGCTGGCACCGGAATCTGTTTGGGTCTGTTGGAACAGATGCCATTATTTCAGCATCGGTACCACGGCTGGAGATCGGAGATCGTTTCAGAAGCTTCGTAGAAAAAATGTTACTATCTGCATCGGCCCGTTACGAATCGATTCATTGACAGGCCGAACCGAACCACTAACTGGACTACCACCCAAAATATTTTTTTTACTTTTGAATTACAATTTAAAATCAACAACAATTTTTAAAATTAGTTTCCAAAAATAAAAACAGTTTTATACATATGTTATCTTGTTTAAGTTATTTTTTATAACATCTCATTGGACACTTTACAAAACTTTGATTTTCAAATTTAAAGTTTAAGTTTAAATTTTCAACTTTGAAAACTTTTACTTTATTTAAATTTAAAATATAACTTTAAAGTTTTTAGTTTAAAATTTCAACTTTAAAGGTTTTCTTTTTTTATTTTTTTTGAATCATGAAAATTTTGATTCCATTTAACTTTAAGTGTAAATTTAAATTTTCAACTTTGACGTTTAAATTTTCAATTTGAAAGTTGAAAATTTAGTTTTCAACTTTAAAGCTTATTTTATTTTTTTACTTTTTTTTGAATTCTTTTGAATCTTGAAGTCGAAGATGTAAAAACTTTGATTTTTTTAAACTTAGAACTTTGATATTTTATTGAACTTGAAACTTTAAAGTTTAAATACAATTTTTCAACTTTGATGTTAAAATTTTCAACTTTAAAGTTAAAAGTTAAATTTCCAACTTTAAAGTTAATTTATTTATTTTTGAATACTTTAAAGTTTAAATAAAAGATAAATTTTAAAAGAAAATCAAGGGGAAACCTATAATTTTATTTAAATAAATAAAGTAGTACATGTATTACAGATAGTAGAAAAGCACCTTATCTACGCAGCACTTTCTAGGAAGGGCTATGTTTGAACTAGGTCTTAATTATTATACTAATATCTAAAATTTCAAAAATATGTTTTCCATAACTTATCTATCAAATCCTTGGAAACATGTTTCGGAATGTGCATTTGGTTTTCTTCCTCCATTCCATTCATGCCATCATTATTATTTTCTCCAAATACTTCATCTATTTCGATTTCAGCTTGATGTGATAAATTTGGCAGTCCAACATTCCTTCGTTCAACATTGATCCAATGTCTGAACAACATTAATGTTTTCAAACTATCTTTTGCTGAATACCTATGGTCTCCAATAATAAATCTCCCTGCATTGAAAGCTTTCTCTAAAGCTACTGAAGATGTTTGCATAGCTAGCACATTCCAAACCACCCATGAAAGATTTGCAATGGTTATGTCAAATTCTTCTACCAAGTTAAAAGTTGAGGATCTCCCTGTTCATCCCTAACATTTTTCAGTGTCAGATTAATATATTGATCAAAATCATTATTGTTAGAAAAATCAAGACTAAGTTCTCCATCCATAATTTCATAGCCTTATGATATGGAGGTTCAAATAATTCATCATTTTATAGATTGTCTCTATAAAGGTCAAACAAATTTCTAGCTTTAGTTACTATGCTATCCTTACACAATTCAACATATGAAACTTCATCACTTGTAATTTCTAAATTTTTATGAATTATTTTGACCATATTTTTCACACCTTACTCCTTGTAAGTTGGGTTAAAAAAAGTAGCAGTTAAAAGAATTAGAGATATAGGAAAAGAATATTTTTTAAATTTTTCAGTCATATATTTAACAACTTCAAAAAATTCTCGTTCTTTATATTTAACAAATTCATATGAAATATAATAAATATTTACTAAATTCAAAGAAATAGTAGGATAATATTGACTAGATATATAACCCAATCCTTTTTTGCACACAAGCTCGCATTTTTCGAGCAAGAAGCGGAATTACATGAATTTCACATGGATTATTTTTTTCTGAAGTGACTACACTGACAGTCAGACTCCTTCTTTCAGAATCTTTCGAGCCAAGTCATGTATACTCTCCGCAATAGTATACATGACTTGGCTCTCGAAAAGCTAAAACAGATATTTGTAGCACTATAAGAAATTCTCAAAAAACTATAAGTTCTTGGCATTCTTTTCAATCATCTTCGGTGATTCTTGCTCTCTAGTCCGCATTATGTTTATTATAAAGCATTTGTAAAGGCGCACGATAATCATAAGCAACTACAACCCTTTCAAATGAAGATTCCATCTAGTAGGCACTTCTTTTGAAATTTTTCTAAATGGTATTTCAAAATAAAGGACAATTTCTTTTAAAAAAATTAATTCTAGCCTTTGTTTTAGCTTTAAAAACCCATGCCCAAGTATTTTGAATTCTAACACAAGAATCACCAAATACATCAATATCATCTTGCAACGTGAATTATAACTATGTGAGTTACATTTAACATAAAAAATATCATCATCAATTGGAAAAAATCTAGATTTTAAAAAATTAATAGCTTTCAAATTAGAAGAAGCAGTATCTAACATGACACCCATTATCATACCACAAAGTTCAAAATATTGTAAAATCTCTCCTATCAAACAAGCTATGTAACTATCAGTTTTACTGTCTTCATCATATTTATAGCCTATAACTCATTTTTGCATGTTTCAGTCATGATCAATCCAATGAACAATAACAGTAAAATAATCATTACTATTAAGACTACAACCCATAGCAGAAGTGATAGATCATCTACCATTAAAATAAGAAAATAAGAAACGAAGAAAATGATAATGTTCATGTTGATATTTAAAAGTATCTGCTTTAGTTGTATTTCTTGAAATACCTTGAAAAGTAGGATTATATATTTTTTGAATATAATGAATAAAACTGAGATGTTCACCAAAAGTAAAAGGCAAACCACAAACTGCAACTATTTTAGTTAATTTTTTACGAACTCTATCCTAATTATATGTGAGTGATATGCTTGGGCCAGTTGGATTACTAAAATCTAGGATATCCTGGATAATGTTAGAACCTCCTACAGATTGGTTAATAGTAGGGGTGTACCCTTTTTTATCCTTAACGATAGCTTACACAACCTCTCAAATGTCTAGTTAGTCATCCCTTCCCATACTGCTATCACCTAGTCAAATGTTTCATCATATTCATACATTTATTACAAGTAGCAGTAGTTTTTTCCTTATTCTGGATCATAAATTTCCAAACTAGTGATCTCTTAGGACATTCAGTATTTCCTACTCTAATAAACATAGGTAAATTTTCTACTTCATCTTGTTTCGGTAATTTCATAATCGCACTAGTAGAGGTAGGGGTCTATTCTAACTATTGTTCTTCTACATTTTCCTCTTCCTCTAAGTCTATGTCCAAATTACCAAAACATCAATCAAAGGCGTCATGGTCTACTACATTACTAAAACCAACATATATAACGCACTGACATTGAAAATAAGTATCATCATCATGAGTAAAATCATCAGTGCTAATTCCATATCTAGGTAGAAATAATTTAGAACTACCTCCACTCTCACCTCTACTATTACTAGCACCCTTATCTTTTTTCCAATAATATTTTTAACTTGGCTAAGAATCAATTTCTTAGCACTACTTTTTTTACCGACATCCGTATGTAACGTGAAAAAACCTAAAAAGATGAAAAAAATAATACAAATATAATGAAAAATAATAGTAAGCAAAAAAATAAATATATAAAAGTTAGAATGAATGTATCAAACATCTGGATAAAAGCAGACATATATAACAAAAATCCAAAATTGAGAGATGACAATTGAAGCTTGCTTCAAAAAAATTATTGTAATTAACCAAATACATAAAAATTTTGAGAGTACTAAAGAGTAATTAGTAATAAAGAATTTTTAAGAATCTATGGAAAATAAAAGGGGAAGAGTGGGTATTTATACGGAAATATGAGGTGAGGCTAGGGTATAGAGGCATCCGTAGGGGGAGGATAGCCATTGTGGGGTTTAACACCTCAAAAAATTTTGAGTTTTGAGCTCACTGCCCAGGGTACGACTTTGGTAACGAGTTTTAAAGACTATATATGAGTCATATAGTGCCATGCATAGCCAAACCAGTGTTGGTTCCCTAACTTTTCATCCTAATCATGATTGGCACCTAACAATTTATAAGGTGAGGTCACGAATCATAGGGTAGGACTAGTGACCAAACCAATGAGATGGCCCAAGGTTGTTGTATTGGTAACGACTAAGAATCCACAAGTCATAAAGTTTGGTCATAAGTCGCGTGGTGTGACTCATGACCAAACCAGTAAAGGTACCCTAAGGTACTGTTCAGACCACGAGTTATGGTAACGACTTGTAACATGTCCTCACGCGTCGTAAGGTGACCCGTAGTCACTAGCGACACTTTTTTGAATTTTTTTTAAGAGTACTTTGGTTATTTTCCTTATTTCACCAATTAAAATCCATGAACTAAAATACTCTAAGGGACCCCATAACACTTTATTACTCCATCATAAACTAATCTCTACTCACTCAAATTCCCCAAGTCAAGAAAAACTAGGGTTTCTCAAGGTTGATCATCTAGGGATCTAAGATTGGTATTTTTTTTCCATAACTCTTGATATCGCAGGAATGTACCTCTCTCTAAGCTTGTATTTTTCATTATGGCATGCAATGGTTGTTTGATTTTAAATAAAGGGTTGAGGGTTTTGGACAGTAATGATTTAAATATTTTTCCGATGGTTTTGAATTTTTTTATCTATGATTTATCTAATGATTTTGAACTAAATATATGCATGGGTATGGGAATCGAAAAGGGGAACATGGGTTTTCCCAACTTTATGGCTTAAATGGTTTGGAATTGGCTTTACCCCAACCCAACTTATGTAATTGGCTTTAGAAATATGGATACTTGCATAATTGAACTCACTTTTGGAACCTTACATTTCATAAAAGGCTAATAAAACTTAACACATTTTTTGATAGGCCTTGGTGGCCATGGATTGGTTTTCAATTGGAAAACTTTGGAGTTATTTTGGCTAAATGGTTTTGGAATGGCCTAATAGAATTGGCTTGCAAGTTAAATATTTGGTATGACATTACCAACGGTGAATTCCTAACTAAAATACTCCTTGGTAATGTATGGGAATATGTAAATGGTTTTAATTTTGGCTTAAAGTGTATTGTATAGCTCGCCGTAGGAGGTGGAGGTCCTGGAGGACCGATACTAGAAACCATGTTTGCCAGTGTAGGGGCCTGAGTGGCCATGTGCATAGTTCATACATTATAAATTTATAGTTTGGAATGGTTGGAGCTTCGGTGGTTCTGGCCCTCCCGCGGATTTTTCCTACTTGTGTGGAAAACATGTAGTGAGGCCCTTCCGACGGGGGAATGGACCCATATGGCCTATGGTGTTTTTAGGATGGCTAGAGCTACACAATCTAGGCTAATGATTTTAAAGTTCATGCTTAAACCTTATTCCCTATCCCATCACTATGTATATATGTATATTTGCATGTATGTGAACATATATAATGAATTTGGGTTGATTTTGAAATGGCATTATTTTATCCCTTATCTACATGTTAGTACTCACCATACTAACCATCCTAGGACGCTATATTATTTCATAATGTAGGGTCCAAAGATATGTTTTTACCTTTATGTAGTGTTAGGTGATTTCGTTGGTCTATAGTGAAATGGTGAGCTTCCATCCTTCAAAAAGCTTGGCCATTCCAGTAGTTTCGTTCCATATTTTAGAATTGAAGAGTTCACATTAACATTTTCATTGTCATTTTCACTGTTACGATCGGGGGCATATCTCGAATTAGGTTGATATTTTGCTTTCTTAGAGGTTTTTATGGACAACAAACTATGGGTGGATTGTGTTATGGATTCTTAGATTCCTCTTGGCATTTTATTTATCTATCTTGTTATATGATCAGAACTTAGTTCTATCTTGTTATATGTTCACAATTCATCTGTTGCTAGTTGTATTGTGTTCTGGTTGGCTAGTTTAATAGGGGTGGTCTCCATTCCTTGGCGGACTTGAGATACCTGTCATGACTAGGCCTTGTTTGGGTCATGACAAACTTGGTATCAGAGCATAATTTTAGTTTCCATGGGTGTCCACAAAGTTATGTCGCATAGAGTCTCTTTTGTGGATTTGTAGTACGCTACACTTATAAGAGAGAGGCTAGGAGGCATTTAAGAATGTTTTCCTTTCTTGTGTTCTATTTTGGGATATAGAGCCTGGTAACTTGAAATTTCTCTAACTTTTAGTTTTCTCACATTTTAGATCATGCCTCCCCAAAGATCTAATGTTCGTGGAAACTCTTCTGGCAGTTTTACCCTACCCGAGGGGAATATGGAGGTGACTCACCCCACTTATGGAGTGCAAACATGGTCTAGGGTCCCCGCTCCTAATTGTGCTGCTCCACTTGGGGTTTCACCAATCCCTACTGATCTTTCTCCAATTAGTGACACTCATGCTCAGTCACTAAAGGGAAACATCTCTAATATAGAGTTTTACCATTGTATTCAATTGTTGACTCAGTTAGTGACATCTTATCTCATCATCTTGATCGTATTATTTTTATTGCTCCATCTTCTGAGGTAACTAGAGTTGGCCAATTTATGAGGTTGAGACCACTGACCTTTACTAGTTTTAAGGTTAAGAAGGATCCTCAAGGTTTTATGGATAATATAGAGAAGATATTTTGAGTTATGCATACTACTGAATCTGAGGATGTAGAGTTAGCTGCATATCAATTGCAGGATGTATCTTATCAATGGTAAAGAAATGGGAGCAGTCGAAGGGTAATGATGCTGAGAAGGCTATGTGGAAGGAGTTTTTTTGGTGCCTTCCTTGACTGTTTCTTTCCTCAGGAGTTGAGGAGTTTGTGAACTTAAAGTAGGGAAGGATGATAGTGAATGAGTATGCTTTGAAATTCCACCAGTTGTCTCGTTATGCCCCAGAGATTGTGTCTAGTATAAGGGCTAAAATGAGGAAGTTTGCTTTGGGTTTGACTCAGGACTTGGTGCTAGAGTGTAAGGCGGTCATATTGAATAATGGCATAGATATCTCTAGACTAGTGGTGTACATGCAGCAGGTTGAGGATGAGAAAAAGAAGCAGGCATAAATAGGAAAGAGATAAAGTAGGAAGTTCAAGTATTCAGAGTAGGGCGGAGGGTAGTAGAATAGTGGTAGAGATGGGAGATAGTGGTCCAATAAGAAAAATTGCGGGAGTTCTAATTCCTATTTGATGGCTAGTGCCCCTTATCCTAAGTCGTCTTGTGATCGTCACTTCCATATTAATAGTCGGTTTAAGGAACAAGGTGTCCAGTCTCAAGCTAGTGGAGCTCAGTCATCCCCACTCTATCCTCCTCTGTGGTCAGCTTCACTGTGGTTATTGTTATGAGGGAAAGACTTGGTGTTTCAATTGCGGTCAAAATAGGCATAGACAGAAGAACTGTCCCACGGGTAAAGTAGCTATGGGGGCTAATAAGGTCCCAGTTACCACTTTTTCAGCTCCTGCACCAAAGAGTGCTACTTCTGGTACCGACACTAGACAGAATTGTCTTTATTCCCTTGCCACCCATAAAGAATCTGAGGCATCTCCTTATATGGTCACTGGTATGTTAAAGCTCTTCTCTCATAATGTATACTATTTACTTGATCCGGGGTCTGCTCTTTCTTATGTGACTTCTTAGGTGGTTATTCATTTTGGTTTTGGTCCTGAGTGCATTTACAATCCCTTCTTTATGTCTACCATGATGGGTGATTCTATGGTGGCTATAAAGGTTTATAGGGGTTATGTGGTAATCATCTTTAATAGGGAGACATTGGTGGATTTGATAAAATTAGATATAGAAGATTTTGATGTTTTCCTGGGGATGGATTGGCTCTATTCATGCTATGCTTCTATAAATTGTCGAACCCATAAGGTCAGCTTCTAATTCCCTTGTGAACTGGTAGTTAAATGGGAGGGGAGTTCCATAGTGCCAAAAGAGAGATTTATTTCGTATCATAGAGCTCAAAAATTAATTTCTAAGTGGTGTCTTTATCATCTGGTTTGGGTTAGAGATTCCAGTTGTGAAGGTCCTACCTTGCAATCCATCTATGTGGTTAATGAGTTTCCCAAAGTATTTCTCGATGATCTTCTTGGAATTCCTCCTGATAGGGAGATAGACTTTGGGATTGATCATTAATTGGATACTCATCCTATCTCTATCCCTCCATATAAAATGGTTCTAACTAAGTTGAAGAAGCTAAAAGAGCAGTTAAAGGATCTTCTTAATAAGGGTTTCATTCGTCCTAGTTTTTCTCCGTGGGGTTCTCTTGTTCTTTTTATGTGTAAGAAATATAGGTCCCTTCATATTTTCGTAGACTATCGGTATTTCAATAAGGTGATGATGATGAATAAGTTTCTCTAAGATTGACCTTCAGTTGAGTTATCATCAGTTGAAGATTAGGGAGCGGATATCCTTAAGGCTATTTTTCATACCCGGTATGGTCATTATGAGTTTTTGGTTATGTCATTTCGATTGACTAATCCTCTGGTGGCATTTATGGATCTAATTAACTAAGTATTCATGCAAGTCTTGAATTTATTCATGATAGTGTTTATTGATGATATCTTCATGTATTCTAAGAGTGAGAAGGATCATGCGAATCACCTCCGAGAAGTGTTGCATACTCTTAAGGATCAGCAATTATATGCCAAGTTTTTGAAGTGTGAGTTTTAGTTGACCTCTCTAGGTCATGTTGTTTCCAGTAAGGGGATCATGGTAGATCCACAGAATGTTGAGGCGATTAATAAGTGGCCTAGACCCATGAATCCAATCGACATAGGAGCTTCTTGGGCTTGGTCGGGTATTATAGGAGGTAGCATATGCTTCTAGATTGCTAAAGGTTAATGAAATGAATTATCCGACTCATGATCTAGAGTTGGCAGTTGTGGTGTTTGCATTGAAGGTTTGGCATCACTACTTGTATGGAATGTATGTTTATATCTATTAAGATCATAAGAGCTTATAGTATGTGTTCACCAAGAAGGAGTTGAATCTTAGGCAAAGGAGATGGCTTGAGTTTCTCAAGGACTATGATATGATACCTTCACTATTATCCAGGTAAAGCTAATATGGTTTTTGATGCTCTTAGTTGGTTATTTATGGGGAGCCTATCTAATGTGGAAGAATATAAGTGAGGGTTGGTGAAGGATATTCACCGATTGGTTAATTTGGGAGTCTGGATTTTATACTTCGGGATGGAGGTGTGATTGTTTAAGAAGTGGTTAAATCATGTCTTGGTGCTGAGGTAAAGAAGAAGCGGGTTTTGGATCCTATCTTGATGCAGATTAAGGTCGATGTAGACTTGCAGAAAGTAATGGTTTTTAAGATTGGTGGTGATGGTAACTTGAGGTACTAAGGTAGGTTGTGTGTTTCGGATGTTGATGGGCTATGAGGAAGAATTTTGACTGAGGCTCATGAGTTGAGGTACACAGTTCATCCTGGTTCGACAAAGATGTACCATTACTTGAAGGAAATTTACTGGTTTAAAAACATGAACAAATGTATTGCTAACTTTGTGGCTAAATGTATGGAGTGTCAGCAAGTGAAGGTTGAGCACCTGAGGCTGGGGGGTGTATCTAAAGAGTTTGAGCTCCCCATGTGGTAATGGGAGGTGATCAACATATATTTCATTACCGATCTTCCACGGTCTCGTAATCTGTATGATTCAATTTGGGTTGTTATGGATAGGATGACTAAATTTTCTCATTTCTTACCAGTGAGGACTACCTACTCTGGGGATAATTATGATAAGCTATTTATTGAGGAGATAGTCAGATTACATGGTACTCTTATTTCTATTATTTAAGATCGAGGTGTGAAGTTCTCTTTTTTTTGGTATTTATTTCAGAAAGGCTTGGGCACGCTGGTGAACCTTAGCATCGTATTTCACCCTAAGATGGATGGACAGGAGGAGAGGACCATTCATAATTTGGAATATATACTAAGGGTCTGTGTGATTGATTTTGGAAGTAGTTGGGTGGATCATTTGCCTCTCATTGAGTTTCCATACAATAACAGTTATCACACTAGTATTAGGATGGCTTATTTTGAAGCACTTTATAGTAAGAGCTATAGATCTCCTATTGGGTGGTCTATGGTTTGTCAGACTAGGTTGTTTAGCCCAGATTTGGTTCACCATACCATAGATAAGGTGAAGGTGATTTGGGATAGACTTAAGACTGATCAGAATTGCCAAAAATCCTATAAGGATGTGATGCAAAGAGAGTTGGATTTTGAGGTGGGTGATTTTGGTGTTCTTGAAGATATCTCCCATAAAGGGAGTGATGTGGTTTAGAAAGGAGAAGAATCTTAGCCCCTGCTATGTGGGTCCATACTTAATTTTGAGGAGAGTGGGCAATATTACTTACAAACTGGATTTGCCTTCAAGTTTGGGTTCTATTCACCTGATTTCCATGGGTCGATATTGAAGAAGTGTGTGGGTGATGCTTCTTTGGTTGTGCCTATGGAGAATGTTGGTATTTCAGATTCCTTGCCTTTTGAGGAAGTCCCAGTGGAGATTTTTGATAGATAAGTTCATTATTTGAGGACTAAGGATGTGGCTTTGGTGAAGGTTCTATGGAGGAACCAAAAGGTTGAAGAAGCTACTTGGGAAGCTGAGGAGGACATGAAGTCCAAGTATCTATATTTGTTCCCTGTGTTGGATACTCGTGCTTAAGGTATGGGTTATCTTGCTCTCTTTGTTTTTTAACTTTGTTAAGGGTTATGTTATTGCATTCCTATCTTACAATCATGCTAATGGATACCTTGACTCCTTATTTGGGGACGAATGATCCTGGGGGGATAATGTAATACCCCAGATTTTTTGCCTTAAAAATTTCTAAGTTTTGAGCTCACTGCCCAGGTTACAACTTTGATAACGAGTCATGAAGACTCTATACGAGTCATATAGTGTCATCCTTAGCCAAACTAGTATTAGTTCCCTAAGTTTCTATCCTAATCGCGATTGGTACCTAATGAGTCATAAGGTGAGGTCACGACTTATAGGATGGGACTCATGACCAAACTAGTGAGATAGCCCAAGATTATTATCTTGGTAACAACTAAGACTTCACAAGTCGTAAGGTCTGGTCAGGAGTCATAGGGTGTGACTCGTGACCAAACCAGTAAAGGTTCCCTGAGTTACTGTCCAGACCACGAGTCATGGTGACGACTCGTAACGTGTCCTCACGAGTCCTAAAGTGACCCGTAGTCACTGGTGGCAATTTTTTGTATTTTATTTAAGGGTACTTTGGTCATTCCACTTATTTCCCCAATTAAAACCCATGACCTAAAATAATGTAAGGGACCCCATAAAACTTTCATTACTCCATCATAAACTACTCTCTAGTCACTCAAATTCCCCAAGTCAAGAACAACTAGGGTTTCTCAAGGTTGATCATCTATGGCTCTAAGATTGGTTTCTTCTCCACAACACTTGAGATCTTAGGCATGTATCTCTCCGTAAACCTATATTTTAATTATGGCATTCAATGGATTGATATTTCCATGTTGTTAATGTTTGATTTTAAATAAAGGGTTGAGGATTTTGGATGGTTACTGCTTAAGTGCTTTTCCCATGGTTTTGAATTGGTTATCTATGATTTAACTTGCGGTTTTGAATTGAATATAAGCATGGGCATGGGAATTGGAAAGAGGAACATGGGTTTTCCCAACTTTATGGCTTTAATTGTTTGGGGATGATTGTACCCCCATCCCAACTTGTATAATTAGTTTTGGAAACAAGGATACTTGCATAATTGAACTCACTTTTGGAACCTTACATTGCATAAAAGGTTAATGAAACTTAACATGATTTTTGAAAGGCTTTGGTGGCCATGGATTGGTTTACAATTGGAAAACTTTGGAGTCATTTTAGTTAAGTGGTTTTGGAATGGCATAAAGGGAATTGGCTTGAAAGCTAAAGGTTTGGTATGGTGATACCAACGGTAAATGCCTAACTAAAAGACTATTTGGTAAATAGATGGGAATATGCAAATGGTTTTAATTTTGGCTTAACGGGGGTTGTGTAGCTCACTGTAGAAGGTGGAGTCCTGGGGGACCAATACTGGAAACCACCTTTGCCGACGTAGAGGCCTTGGTGGCTGTGTGCTTAGTTCACACTTTATATATCTACATTTTTGGAATGGTTAGATCCTCAGTGTCTCTATCACTTCCAGGAATTTCTTCGGTTCATACGGCTAACATGCATTAGGGCCCTTCCAGTGGGGGGATCCAAACCCATATATTCTGTGGTTGTTTTTAGGATGGTTAGAGCTACACAGTCTAGGTTAATGGTCTTAAATCTCATGCTTAAACCTTGTTCCCTATCCCAGCACTATGTATATATGTATATTTGCATGTATGTTAACATGTACATTGAATATGAGTTTATTTTGAAATGGCTTTATTTTATCCCTTATCCTGAGTTACATGTTAGTGCTCACCCCACTAACCATCTTAGGATGTTACATTTTTTTCATAATGTAGGGTCTGAAGACACTTCTTTTACCTTTGTGCAGTGTTAGGTGATCCAGTTGGTCCGCAATGAAGTGGAGCTTCCATCCTTCAGAAAACTTAGTTATTCTAGCGGTTCTGTTGCATATTTTAGAATTAAAGAGTTCACATTAACATTGTTTTTGTCATTTTCACTATCATAGTTGGTGGCATATCTCAACTTAAGTTGATGTTTGGCTTTCTTAGAGGTTTTTGTAGAGAACAAAGTGTGGGTGGATTATGTTATGAATTCTTATATTCCTCTTGGTGTTTGATTTATCTATCTTGTTGTATGTTTGGAACTCAGTTCTATCTTATTATATATTCGGTATTCATATGCTACTAGTTGTATTATGTTCTAGTTGACTAGGTTAATGGGGGTGGTCTCTAGTCCTTGGCGGACTTAAGATACCCTTCATGACTAGGTCCTAGTTTGGGTCATGACAGGGGGCCCACTAACGGATCCCAGCAATTAGTTTAACGTACATATAAAGAAAAATTAAAAAACTAGTCTTTGATCGGATCGAAATTGATCCATACAATTAGTAAAAACCTTTATGTCTATGCCATTTTGTGTACCAGTAAGTTACCTTGCTGAGCGTATACCAGGATAACCAGACACGATTTATCCAAACTAGAATAGATGTTCGAACAGCTCCAGAATGGGTTAACTCAATCTGTCTACCATAATTGCTTTTGTATAAGGGTTTTATCAAGTTTACTCCTTCTCCATGGGGTTCTCCTAGTTTGATTACGAAGAAAAATAATGGTACCTTATATATCTGTATTGACTACCATTATCATATGTCTTTTGGCTTGACCAATGCCCCGGTGACATTTATGAATTTAATGAACCATTTGTTCATGCCCTATTTGGACTCATTTTTAATAGTGTTCATTGATGAAATCTTAATCTACTCTAGGATTATAGAGTTGTGACCCAGGCTTTGAAGTATTAAAAGTTGTATGCTAAGTTCTCTAAGTATGGGTTATGTTTTAAGTCCCTGCATCTTAAGGCAGATGGTGTTGAAGGATGGTTTTATGGTAAACCCAATACATATAGAGGTGGTTCATGATTAGTCTAGGACCATATCTCGTACTAAGTTTTATATTTTTGTCGAGTTTGCACGTTACTGCATACAGTTTCCATTTATTAGATTGAATCGGAAGAATGTCCCTCTCAATTGATCCAACGAGTGTGAAGCAAGCTTTCTGAGCTAAAGGTCTTGTTGACTTTAGCTTCAATTTTGAATATTTTTGTTAAGGACCGGGGTTTACCTTTTATCATAATGCTTCCATAGTCAGTTTGGGTTATGTGTTGATGCAGCAGGAAAAAGATATTGCATATGCCTCTAGGCAGCTTAAGGTTTATGAGATGAACTGCCCCACTCATGAATTGGAGTTAATAGTAATAGTTTTTGATTTTTTGATGTAACCTTGACTCGGTTTATACTACACTAGAAAATTGAGGATCCTATAAATTACCATCGATTAAGGGGTGGTGATTTAGCTGATGTCACCGTTGTGTGAGCACCTAGGGATATAGGTGGATTGTCAGTAAGCACTTCAAAGTGCCATTCTAGGGATGACTTTCTTATTGGACTGATATATGGCATGTCTTGACTTCAGTTTTCACTTATTAGAGTAGTGACTAGAGAGTAGATTGCACACGTTGATGCGCGGTGTCTACTCAACGCATAATCTACATACAAGATTGGTCTAAGTTTGAGGAGTCATTAGATGACAAAATTCCTGCCCTTCCATCATCTTCCTATTGCATTTATGAGAATAAAGAGATCCTAAATCATGATAGCAATGAGGGTGTCACAACATAAAATTCCAAGGTCGTGATGGCACCAACCTCAATACAACCACAGTAGGTAAGACTAGCCCACAACTAAGAATAAATCAATTCAAGAGACAAATAATGAAAATAAGGTCTAATAATACAAGCCAAACTAATCCAACATCAACCCAACAATCAAGAAATACAACTCAAGTCCCAAGACATAGTATCATGGGTACTAAGCGACTATAATGTAGAAAGTAATGTCGATGAATAAATACATACAACTCAGTATATGGTAGAAATAAAGACATTAAAGTAAGACACATAAAGCCCAGAGACCTTCTCAGACAAGAAGTTCACCACAACTTCGATAAACTGTAAGTAAATGCAGGATCAGGGTCTGCAAGGAGCACTCATACTAGGATCTGCAACCAAAGGGTACAGAAAAGTAGGAGTGCTTGTTGTTCAATTGTACTCAGTAAGAATCATTAGTTGATTATGCTTAACTAGAAAACTATATAAAGTAAAGAATACTATAAAGTAGATACACCTGAACGCTGAAAAGTCCAAGCAGTTAATATCACAAAGGAATACATAATATAATTCAATCAAAATAACTAACCAAGAATATGATGCAATGCATGGCCATAGTATACCAATATAAACCTTCCAAGTCTAAGCTTCCAAGAGAAGGCCCATGGGGGGTTTGCAACTACTACACCATCTCAATCTTAATTTATCAAACTTGCTGGCACATACCTGGATCAAGTTATATACAAATCTCACAAACTTACCAATGGAATCCTTGGTTAGGGTGTTATAAGATGGTTCATATTCTTTCAGTGTTTCTCAGGTACCAATTACCATGAATCATGAAATGAATGAGTATGCATTCCGTAATATAATAAACAATGCAATCAAGTCTTCCCAAACTCATTAAGTCATAATACAATCATCCATACGGGCATCATAATGAAAAAAAAAACTAGCTTAAGTTACTATAAAAATCAATACAAGCCTTAGACAGGCATCACAATAATAAGAATTAGCTCGGATCACTAACAAATTCAACACAATCCCCTACAGGACATCACAACAATATGATTTAGCCCAAATAATTTGAAAATCAATAATTTACTCATTCCATAGCGTGTTTTACACGATAAGTCTGCACTCGAGCTAATTCTAAAGAAAGTTATGTCATAACCTACCTAAAATCAAAACACTTAACACAAATACTTCCTCTTCCTATCAGTTGTAAAATACGCTCAATCTATCAAAAATAGCTTCTACACATAAATGAGATTCCAAAAATACCCATATTGAAACATCTTTATCCTGGGTCCATAATGTCACCCCAAGAATAAATGGGATAAATTAAAATTCTTGTAGAAAATTAATTCATCATAGTCTAAGAAGTTTAAATCTAAAATTTCATAAAAAATGGAGTTGAAATCAATTTAGAAACCATCAAAATACCATTATTTTAGTTCATTGAGAAAACCCCAAAATTCTAAAATTCTAAGTTTAAAATCCATGATTTAAAGGTTAAAACACAAAATCATTGATGGTTAATGATGAAATATAAGTTTAGAAGTTCACCAATTGAGAAATATTGAGAAACACCTTTGAAATCACCTAAAATTGAACCTCCAAGCTTTGAAAATGGCAAAAATAGGTTTAAAGGTCAAAATGGGGTATTTACACTGTCAAGAATAGTGCCTTTACTACATTGGCAGTCGCCTCTTCACGTTTGTGAGGGTAATCAACTTGGACACATTACAAACATGATGGATTAATCACAAACATAGAGAGTCAAGTTAACCCAAACCTAACTTAACCCTTTACTTTCGTGGTGTCCTCCATGCAATTATGATGAACACTTCTCACGCTTGTTTGCAAACTCGAACCTATACCTACAAATGAAAAGAAAAAAAATATGTTGCACTAGCACCTGTGCACTAGAAATAGACCAAGGCTAAAATTTCTCCAAGCGTACAATTGAAATTTTTTTAGTACGCCACAAAAGTAATTTGATTATGCTAATAGACTAATTTTGATTTTCCAGCCTCAATGAAACACTCAAATCACCAACATAGCTCATTACAATATCACCAACATAGATCATTATCAATAAGTTTTGCACAATCAACTCTAGCCTACTTAAAACCAACTTCTTATTAAATGCCCAAAATCATACTAGATGCCTCGGGACCTAAACCAACCTCATAACCCTAGTTTGACATTTCGGAGTTAATGGAACTGGTGAAATTCTCATACAATGCTCGGTTTTCCATATATTGACCAAAGTTAACTATATCAACTTAAAAGGCTTTCAAAACCAAAACTCATATAACCCTCAATCGAACACCTCAAAAATTGTGTCACCCACTTTTGTAACTCACAAATACCAAGAAGCAACTATAGGAAGGGATAAAATGATTAAAACACTAAGAAAATCTAAAATTCAACAAGAGATTGTTACAGAAGAAGATTCTGAATATACACTAACTGATGATAAGGATGAGTATCAAGGAGTTCATTATACCTCTCTCTTACTTATGGCATAATTTAAGGCATAACATGAAGATAGTAATAATAATATGCAATAAAAATAAAAATAAATAAAAATTGTTGTGCAATATATGGACAGTGTGGTGAAACCCAGAATCTTACCTCGGGCACCTGGAATCTCACCTCGAACGTAACAACAATGTAAAGTTTAGATGGACCAAAATCTTACCTCGAATGGAATAGTAGAAGATGACATGGTCCATAATCTTACCTTGGACCTCGTAAGAAAAATAGTGCAATCTTCTTTAAAAATTAAAAATCAGTGATAAAGGTAGTACAATCCTTTGAAAAATCAAAAATCAATGTTTTTCCTACAAAATGTACCACAATACATGTACATGAACGTATAAATATGAGTGCTCAGATATATATATATATATATGTTTGTGTGTGTATATATATATATAAGAATACATAGAATAGGGTAAAACCACCTTCCATGTCATAACTACACCAATCTAGAATCCAGACAATATAAGTCCACAGCCTAAGGCCCATAATTTCATAACATATGAAAAGAAATAGAAGAATAATCACAATTTTAGAGGGAAATTTATTGAGGAAAACCCCACTCTACCAAAAAATCCTACCCCAACCTATACTAAAGATTTCCAGTCTATGTTTGTAACTAAGCAAGTAACCTACTATAAGGCGTGGGCGAGATTCCAACTCTAAAATTTCCAAAATAGGTTAATAAACTTCTAATAATGAATTAAACCTATGTCTACTGTAAAACTACCATGACAAATATGTAATTTATAAAATAAACTATCTAACTAAGATAAGTTTAAAGAAATGAAAGTTTAGCCTACCTTATTTCCAGAAAACAACCTCAGTTCATTACATGGAAGCATTCCCCTACTAAATCTTCAAAATTCTACCACTCTACCAAATACATAACCTACTCATTAAACTGAGAATAATACCCATGTTGATAATTTTTAATTCGAGTCTAAAATAGACCCTCGATTACTGAGAATGAAATCAAAAATTAATTCTGCAATTATCTCAGTCGTACGATAAAGAATCAATGCCTAAAAGTTAAGCAAGAATAGAGATCATTTTGAAGCTCAAAAACATCCAAGAAAGTGAGTAAATTAAATAATTTGAATTTGTATTTTGACAGAAAAAAAAGACTAAATTATGTGTAAAAATAATGGAAAACATGAGGGAAGCACAAAAAACTTACTCGGACTTATCTCAGCTAAAAATTCCACGAAGGTAATGCTCCTATGTCTCAAAAGATCAATTCTTGAATGAAAATGAAAGAAAACAATCAAACTTGTAAAATATATACTGCCCTAAGATCCTTCTTCGTGAATGCGAGGACCCTTGTTATGATCATGTGGTTGTACTGGCCTAACCTATCATGATCGCGATGGAATCCTTCATGAACGTGAAGAATGACCCAAACTCGGACCTAACAATCCCTTCTTCAAGATCATGGTTCCCACCTCAATATCACAAAAACCAAGTAAACTAACCATTTATGATCTTAATGTGAAGGGTAAAAATACACTGCTAACCAGTTGAAACTTTGGTCAAAAAAAGATCCACATAGACCCTTGAAATTCATTCATAATCCCATAAATGCAAATCAACTATGATATTCAATTGAAAATGATATTATAAACTCGATGAAATCAATTAAATGACCAATGAAGGTTATCTTGATGAAATATTAACCAAAGTCAACACTTTTTCAAGAATCCAATGAAATTGTTGCCCAATTTGTATGCTAGAAATGTTGACCAAAGTCAAAATTCTCAGCTTTAAAAGAACTAAAATAGGGAATCGCACCTAAAATCCAACCGAACTCCCTGTGAATCAAGCCATCCATACCAACAGACCACACATATCCTATGGCAACTATGGGAAAGGTCAAAATAGGAAAAACCATAAAAATAACCTGAAAGGTCATTACATTTGCATATATATATATATGGGGGTATCATACATGTTAAATGACTAGTACATGAATATCAAAATTATTCATTAAGCACATGGTATATTATTGTTGACATACTTGTTTTGTGTGTTCTTTTTCTAACCTGGCTACTTTGAACATCCTATCATCTAGTATAATTAGATAAACATCATGATTCATTCTAGTTTAACATTATGAGCTATGTGTTTGTTTGATTACACGTTTATATTCTTGGTGATGCACTATACATATGTCTGCTTATTTTTATATATGTTTCATTTTTATAAAAGTGGTTTAGGTTGATGAGTTAGGTATGTGATTCATGACTTGGGTGATATCATAATAGATTATCGTACTCTGGTTATGGCACATGCATTATCCATGCAGATTATTTTATGACATATTAAATTTTCTGTGAAACATGAGAATAAGGATTTATTCTTTATTAGTCATTGTATAACTCGGATCTCCCAAGTAGTGTGTACACAGATTTATTGGCACAAGAATTTTTGGAGAACTAAAGTGTTGGTGTTGAACAAAGTTTGAGTTTGCACTTTTTGGACTTAGGTGCATGCATTTCATATAAGTGTTAAGTTGTGTATATCATTATATACATTATTTGGGTGTATCCAATATATGAATTTTTATCTAAATAATGTCTTTTAAACATATTATTACTATATATGATGCTACTTTATTTCATTAGGAAATAGCCTATTTTTACCCTTAACAGATGATTAGTCGCCCTTACCATCTCTACTTTCCTCCTCCTTTTCCTCCATACTAAACTCTAACAAAATTGCCCTACTCCTTTTTCCTTTGTCATTTCGGTCAAAGCATTCCACTCCAATGAAACAAACCAACAACTAACAGCTCTATCAAGTTCCTTTCCCCTTTCTTCTCTATCCACTATTAGTATAGGAAATGGAAAAGGGGTGGAGAAGAAAGAAAATGACCTGGGAATAAAGATCAGATAATGTTTCTTTGTTTGTGAAGAATTGTTTGTTTCTAGTGGCATATTAGAAATAAGGATCGCATAAGCATTTGGGCTTCAGCAGATTTACACTGATGTAAACATCGAAGCTTCTAATTCTAGCCAAATCTGGTGGCGTCAGATATCTTAATGGGCTTATTAGCAAAGAGATCGGGGTCCTAGTGGTTCTTTTTATGGACATTTATTTTGGTTCATCGGAGCTCCGGTGTAGCACTGGTAATGAGTTGGTTGTTGTTAGTGGTTATTGACTGTGTTTTTGTCTATAACAACAAACTTCGTAAGGAGATCATACATTTTGTCCAAACTCTGACCTGGTTTCATGGTTTTTGGTTATGGGTTTTTGTTGTTTGGATGGTTATTTAGGTTGTTCTGATTTTGGGCTTCACCCAAAATAGAGGGGAAAGAGGATGTGAGTCTGTTGGTTGGGGAAAGAGGGAGGTGGAGGAGTGTGGTGGTGATGGAAAATTTTTTGGTTGGTGAGTGGAAGAAGTAGTGTAGGTATGGAGAAGAAACGACAGAAGCAGTGGGATGTTTTGGTAATAGTGTTTCGTTCATTGGAGTTGGATTTCCTGGTGAAGGTGATGTTGTTGTTGTTGTTGTTGTTATGGGACAGTGTTTTCTGAGTGCTTTGAAAAACGATACTAAAAGTGTATTAAAAATAAATGATAGCTGTAATATAATACAAATTTAATATTATATATTATTATGAATTTGATAGTTGTTGTTTCGTAATAAATATAATACATTCTTAACAATGTAAACTAATTTAAATAGTATTAGAATATTTGAAATTCACATATAATGCTTCTATGTAATACGTTTGTAGTAAAAAAAGTTTTACTTATATATTCACCATGTGCATCAAAATATGCCTATAATATGTATAATATATTGAATTTAAAATATATTATAATTTTTTTCTTTTTTTTCTTTTATTAATGATGTTAAAAACGTATTATACCTAAACTTCAAAAATTCAAATACTGTTCAAATTAATTTATATGTTAATATATTAAAATTGTGTTAAAATGTATTATATATGTATTTAGCTATTATTGATAAGAAAAGTAAGGCTATAATTGATGGATATACATTTTGATATTATTGAATATTATTGTGTCTAAATGTTCTACTTATAGTTATTTTTAACTTTTGTCCTTTAGTGATCTTTTTTGCAATTGTTCAATAGGCAGATGTGGGAGTTTCATTTTGCACAGTCCATTCGTTGATATGTGCAGCACTTTTTCCTTCATCTTTAATGACATTATTTGGCACTTTACACATGATGCATGGCTGTTCAGCTTCCTCACTCACATTCATTTGTGATCCTTGTGTTTTTAATCACAATAGTAAGTGGTGGTAAAATATAAATATAAGTTTCTTGTAACTCTTGTAACTTCTATCTTTATTCTCTTCATTACTCTTGTAATCCAAAGGCCAATGATCTTCCCTCTTTACTACCACCATTCATCCTTATTCAATACAAGGATGAATATCTCACCTATAAATAATGTGGTCTTGCATTATTTTTTTAAGTACAAGAAAATAGTGAGTTCACAAAAAATAGTAATAAAAGAGAGTTTATTAGTTGAAGGGAGGTGTTCTTTTTTGTGGAGCTTTGAACTTAACTCTAGTCCAGAGTTGTCGGGTTATACTTTGTGAAAAGGTTGTTGTATTCTTGAGGGGATAAGTCAAGAAGATTACTGATGGACCGGTGAAAATATTTGCTGGAATGGGCTTGAATCTCCTTAAATAGAGCGAGATATCCGCGCCTCAGCTAAGAAGAAGATTCTTATATTTTTCTTTATTTATATTTTTTTCAGTTGTAATTTCATCAGTAATTTTAAGGAGAATCAATGGCAACAACTAAAAAATCTGCAGATGTCAAGATGGTAGCTTAACAAGCCATTCCGATTCAACAATACTCATTTCAAGAGGTGAAAAGGTAAAGTACTTTTCTACTTGAGTTTTCTCAATGTTTCATATGTGTTAACTGAGAAGAATTCAAACAAAGTGGATAACTCTTCCATGAATGATGATAAACTTATTTAATTCCAAGAAAAAACTAATAAATACGATGGTGACTCCTACAAATATTGATATTTTCTTCTTAATTATCTATCTGATGATTTTTATGATTATTATAATAGAACTTACTCTAGTGAAAAGAAAAATTGGAAAGCGTTGCAGAGTAAGTATGACATTGAGGAGGTTGGAGCAAAAAAAAGTATGCTTCTAGTAGATTTTTCCATTTCCAAATGATGGACAACAAATTAGTGGTAAACGAAGCTCGTGATTTTATAATGATTATTGTTGAGATTAGGTCCGTGGAATTCAAAATTGAAGATAACCTTATTATTTGTGGCATAATAGATAAACTTCCTCCTTTGTGGAAGAAATTTCAAAAAACTATGTGCCGCAAGCCAAAGAAAACTTCTCTTAAGACTTTGATAATGAGAATCTGCATGGAAGAAGAGGCAAGAGGCCGATATGTACTTTTGTAAATAGATGAGGGCAACATCACATCGAAGGTAAATTTAACTACTTCAAATAAAAATACCCCTAAAACTAACAAAAATACTACTTTGAAGCCTAAGAAGAAAAAATTCAAGAAAAATGATGGAGACATCCCAAGGACAATAATGGTAGAAATAATCAAGCAAAAAATCAACACATTTAAAAAAAGGGACCGTACTTTGTCTGTGGAAAGAGTGGGCATATTTCTTGACTTTGCAAATTTCAAAAATGTGGGCCTACACTTCAGGCAAACATTACCGAAAAACTATTTATGCTGGTGATAATAGACATAAACATGGTGGAGAATGTTGATGGATGGTGGGCTAACTCTAGTGCGAATCGACATGTCTGTTATGACAAATACTGGTTCAAAAATTTACTCCTTTTAAAAAGTCCAAAACCATCATGCATGGGGATTCTCACACTACTCAAGTTCTTAAAATGGGAGATGTCGATTTGAGTTTTACTTCTAAAAGGGTATTAATTTTAAAAGATATACTTTATGCTCCCTCCCTGAGAAAAAATATGATGTCTAGTTTTCTTCTTAATAAAACAGACTTCAAACAAATTATTGAATCTGACCCATATGTAATTGTGAAAAATAATTTTTTTGTGGAAAAGGGGTATGCTTGTGATGGTATGTTCAAGTTGAATATTGAAATAAATAAAACATCTACTTCTATTTATTTGCTTTCTTTTACTAATTTTTGGCATGCTCGTTTGTGTCATATAAATGATCGTTATGTGGGATTCATGAGTATTTTAGGATTAATTCCAATGATCAAAAAGAATTTTGAAAAATGTGAGGCTTGTAGTGAAGCTAAAATCACGAAAAGGCCTCATTTTCAAGTTGAAAGAAAAACTGATTTAATAGAATTAGTTCATACTGATTTTTGTGAACTTGGAGGCATTTTAACTCATGGAGAAAATAGATATTTTATAACTTTCATTGATGATTTTTTAAATTTTACATATATTTACTTAATGAAAAATAAAAGTGATGCTTTTGAGAATCTTAAAGTTTTTCTCCATAAGGTTGAATATCAGTTTGGTAGAAAAATAAAAAGAATTGGAAGTGATAGAGGCCATGGATATGAGTCTAATGAGTTCAATTTTTTTATTAGATCATTGGGTATAATTCATGAAACTACTCCTCCTTATTCTCTTGCATCTAACAGTGTAGCGAAAAGAAATAATAGAACTTTGTTTGAGTTGACTAATGACATGTTAATTAAGTCTAGTGCACCTTTAAATTTTTGGGATGAAGCTCTTTTGACTGCTTGTTATGTATTGAATTGTGTACCTCATAAGAAGACCAAAATAACACCTTTTGAGTTGTAGAAAGTTCATAAGACAAATTTGGAATATCTAAGATTTTGGGATTTCTTAGCCTATATAAGGTTAATGGATCCTAAACTCTCTAAGTTAGTAAAAAAAGTTGCTACTTATACTTTTCTTTGTTATGCTTCATATATTACAACTTATAATTTTTTTAATCTTGAAGATAGTATTATAATAGAATTTGGTGATATTATTTTTCATGAAAATAAATTCCCTTTGATTCTAAAAATAGTAGAGGTCAAAGGATTAAAGAAAATATTTTGTTAATACCTAGTTCTTCTATTTCTATGCTGAGAAATTCAGAAAATAATGATTTTGAGTTAAGAAGAAGTAAAAGATCAAGAGTAGAAAAAGATTTTGGTCCTGATTATTACGTTTTTAGTGTTAGAAATGATCCTATCACTTAAAAAGAAGCTTTGTCTTCACATAATGCTATTTTTTTAAAAAGAGGTTGTAGGTGATGAAATGGAATCACTAATTTCTAATAAAACTTGGAAGTTAGTTGATTTTCCACTGGGTTATAAAATAATAGGATGTAAATGAGACCTATGTAAAAAGTTAAAATCAGATAGATTTGTTGATAAATACAAGGCTAGGCTAGTGGCTAAAGGTTTTAAGCAATTAGAAGGCCTAGAATTTTTTGATACTTTTTTCTCTGGTAACTAGAATTACATCCATTAGACTTTTAATTGTTATTGCTGTAATTTTTTGGCTTACAAATTCATCAAATGGATGTAAAAACTACTTTTTTAAATAGACACCTAAATGAGGAGATTTACATGGAATAACCCAAGTGTTTTGTTGAAGCTGGACAAAAAAGTAAAGTGTGTAAACTTACTAAATCCCCATATGGCTAGAAACAAACACCAAAGCAATGGAATGAAAAGATTGATTCTTACATTATTGATAATGGGTTTAAAATAATTAGAGTGATAAGTGCATATATCTGTAAGAACCTTATAAAATTTTAATCATTTTATTTTCGACCCTCCCACGTGTGCAATGTTAATTTTTGACTTGAATCATGATTAGGGATGTTAAAAGGGTGTTTTGGAAAATTTTAAAATTTTCAGAAGGGGTTCGAGGTCATTTTGGGATTTTGAGGTAGTAAGCCTTCGCAATTGTAGCGTTCCACTGAGGTTAGCCTCTGTGATAAGGGTGTGGAACTGAGGCTACCCTCCGCTATAAGGGCGTGCCATGCTCCTATTTTAATTTTATCCAATTTTTATTTATTTCATTTGGGGTGAGTGACTTTTGGTCTTTTTACCCCTTTTATGACTTTTAAATATAAAATTGACCCTTTTCTTTCAATTTTCAAAGATTATATTTAATTCTTTATCTCTTAAACTCAAAACCAAAGAAAGCTCAAGGGTTTTAACAGAGAATTCAACATCCAAGCTCCAAACTTCAAATTCTCTTCAAATTGTTCTATATTTCAGGCATGTTGCTCATCCCTAACTTGTATTTTTTACATTATGGCATTAAATTATTAAATATTTATGTGATTTTTATTGATGGATTTGAAATTGGGTTGAGGACTTTTGATGGTTACTACTTGAATTGTATTCTCTATGTTTTAAATGCCATATTCATATTTTAATTTATGATTTTGGGGACTGAATTGGTGCATTATTTTACTGATTGGAATGGGGGACATGAGTTTCCCAAAATTGATAGAATTTTGACTTGATAATGGCATTAACCTCAACCCATTTTTTATACTTGATTTTGAATATGGATAATTGCATGGTTTAATTTGTGTTTTGAACCCATTGCATTGCTTCAAAGGATAAATGAGTAAATATAATTTTGTATGGCTTTAGTGGCCTTGGTGGCCTTGGTTTTGAATTTTAAATTAAACTTGGGAGTCAATTAGGTTATATGGATTGGTTTGGCATAATTAATTTAGCTTGCAAGCATATTGGTATGCCGATACCTAGCGGTAATTGCCTTAATGAATGACTCTTAGGTTAGTGGTTCATTTAGGGAAAAACTATTTTAATTTAGGCTTAAAGAGAATTTTTTAGCTCAGCATGAAGGTATAGGTCCCGAGGGGATCAACATTGAAAACCACGTTTGCCAGCGTTGGGGGTCCATGTGACCGTGTGCTTAGTGCACATATTATATATATATATATATATTGATAGGGATATAGCCATGGTGTCTTTATCCATTTCTCGGTTTATGCAGCTAATATGCACTGAGGCTCTTCCAACAGAGAGGGTTGGACCCATATAGCCTATGAATTCCTTTAGGGCGAATAGTCATGACCCTTGTCCCTATCCCGACATCCTATATATATGTGTGTGTGTGTTTTTAAATGTGATGTGCATGGTTTATGATTGGATTTTGGTGATTACGTTATTTTATCCCTATCCCTTGAGTTACATGTCAGTGTTCTCCGCATTGACCGTCCATGGATGCTACATCATTTCAAGATATAGGGTCTAAGGGCTTTTTTATTGCTCCTATACAGTGTTAGGTGGTTGAGCACTCTTGTTGATCAGTTATGAAGTGGTGAGCCTTCATTCTTCGGAAGGCCATTTCATTTCATTGTTCTTTCACTATTACCATAGTACTTTTGGATTCTTTTTATTCATTGTCGGCGGCATTTCCTGACTAAGTTGGTATTTTTAGTTTTAGAAAATTTTATGGAAAAAAGTAAGATATTGTTAATGTCGTATTATGATGTTTTATATTTTCTTTTGGTGTCATTTATCTATTGGAATAGTTGGCTTCCACTTTTTACTTTTATTGTGCTCTTGAGATTAGGCTCAGGGGGTAGTCTCCATCCCTTGGTGGGCTTAAGATACCCGTCACAGCCAGTCCCGAGGTTGGGTCATGATAAGCTTGGTATCAAAACATGATTTAGGGTCATTGGGTGTCCACAAAGCCGTATATAGTAAAATTCCTTTTATGGGTATGTAGCGCGCCACACTTATAAGGGAGATGTTATAAGGCATTTAGGAATATTTTCCTTTTTTATGTTCTATTCTGAGTTGTAAAGTCTAGTGTTATGAAACTTTTCTAACTCCTAGCTTACTCGTGTTTCAGATCATGCCTCCCCAAAGATGGTCATAGAAAATTTACTGGAAACTCAGTTCCATTTGAGGAAAATGTAGAGGAAACTCACCCTATTTTTGGAGTGCAGGTCTAGTCTAAAGTCCTTGCTCCTGACTGTGCTGCTTCACATGGGGTTTCGCCGATCCCTAGTAGTCTTTCTCAAGATTCTCCGGCTGGTGATACTTATACATAGTCACCCCAGGGAGATATCTTTAATCCATAGTTTTGTCATTCTATTCATATGTTTACCCAACAAGTAGCCTCGCAGTCTCATCGATCTGATTATGTTGGTGCCTCTATTAGTTTATTTGTGGTCACTCGGGTTGGCCAGCTTATGAGGTTGAATCGCCTAACCTTTACATGCTCTAAGGTTGAGAAGGCTCCTTAGGGGTTCATTTATAAGATGGAGAATATTTTTAGGGTTTGCATGCTACTAATTTTGAGGGTATGAAGTTTGCCGCCTATCAATTGAAAGATGTGTCTTACCAGTGGTACAACGGGTGAGAAGCGATGTGGCGTGATGAAACTAAACAGGCAGTGTGGAATAACTTTTTAGGTGCTTTTTTGGTCACTTCTTTCCTCAGTAGTTAAGGGAAGCTAAGGACAAAGAGTTTGTGAACTTTAAGCAGTAAAAGATAAGTATTAAGAAGTATGCTCTGATGTTTCAGCAGTTGTCCCGTTATACTCTGGGGTTGGTGTCTAATATGAGACCCGAATGAGAAAGTTTGCTTCTGGTTTGTCCCTTAATTTGGTGTTAGAGTGTAAGGCTACCATGTTGAATAATGATATGGACATATCCAAGTTGGTGGTTTATATGCAGCAGGTAGAGGATGAGAAAAAGAAGCAAGTAGAAATATAAAAGAGGCAAAGCAAAAAGTTTAAATACTCAGAGCAGGGAGCAAATTAGTACAAAAATGGGAGAGAGGATAGGCAGTGGACTAAGAAGAAGAATTAGGGAAATTCTTATTCATCTGGCAGTGCTCCTTATCCTAAGGCATCAGGTGATTGTCGTTTTTAGGCTAGTAGTGGTCCTAAGACACAGGCTGCCTAATATCAGGCTAGTGGAGCTCAGTCAGCCCCACCTTATCCTCCTTGCCATTTTGTAGGTAGCTTCACAATGGATATTATGATGAGGGGAGAAATTAGTGTTATAATTATGGTCAACTTGGTCATATGCAGCGAGATTGTCCTTTCGCCAAAGTTGCCTCTAGAGCTAATAAGGTCCCGGTTTCCACTTTTTCAGCTCCTGCACCTAAGGGCACTATTTCATGCACCAACATTGGCCGGAATTGTCTTTATACTCTTGCTACTCATCAGGAATCTAAGGCATCTCTAGATGTTGTTACTAGTATGTTATATCTCTTCTCTCATAATGTTTATTATTTGCTTAATTTGGATTTTACCCTATCATATGCAACCCCTTATGTGGTTATACACTTTGTTTTTTGTCCTTAAAATATTTCCAACCCCTTTTCTGTGTATACTCCGATGGGTGATTCCATTATTACTAGAAAAATCTATAGGGGTTGTGTGGTGTCTCTTCTTAATAGGGAGACATTGGTGAATTTAATAGAACCTGACATGGTAGATTTTGATGTTATCTTGGGGATGGATTGCCTCCATTCATGTTATGTTTCTTTGGATTATAGGACCCAAAAGGTCAATTTTAATTTTCCTAATGAACCGGTGATTGAGTGGGAGGGGTGTTCTTTAGTGCCCGAAAGGAGGTTTATCTCCTTTTTTAGAGCTTAGAAAATAATTATGAAGGGATGTCTATATCATTTAGTTTGGGTTAAGGATTCTAGTTTTGACTGACCCTCTTTACAATTTGTCCCTATGGTTGATGAATTTCCTGAAGTTATTTGGACGATCTTCCTAGAATTCCTCCCGATAGGAAAATAGATTTTGGGATTGATCTTCTATTGGATAACCATCCTATTTCCATTCCTCCTTATAGGATGGCTCCGGTAGAACTAAAGGATCTAAAGGAGCGGTAGAAGGATCGTCTTGATAAGGGTTTCACTCATCCTAGTGTTTCTCTATGTGGTGCTTCTATACTTTTTGTGTGAAAAGAATGGGTTTCTTCGAATGTGTATAGACTATCATCAGCTAAACAAGGTTACAGTGAAGAATAAGTATCCTCTACCTAGAATTTATGATCTATTTGATCATCTTCAAGGTTCTAGGTGTGTCTCTAAGATTGATCCTCGTTCGGGCTATTAGCAGTTGAAAATTAGGGAGGTTGATATTCTCAAAAATATTTTTCGAACTTGGTACGACCATTATAAATTCTTCGTTATGTCATTTGGGTTGATAATTCCCCAGGTGCTTTCACGGATCTTATGAATCAATTTTTCAGGAAGTTTTTGGATTTGTTTGTTATAGTCTTCATTGATAATATCATAGTGTATTCTAAGCGTGAGGAGGATTATGCCAATCACCTTCGAATTGTGTTGTAGTCTCATAAGGACCAAAAATTAAATGTGAAGTTTTCTAAGTATGAATTTTTTCTAAGTGTTGCGACCTTTATTGGGCATGTTGTTTCTAATGAGGTGATCAAAGTGGATCTGCATAAATTTAAGGCAGTTAAGAACTGGCCTAGTCTCACGACTTTAACCGATATTAGGATCTTCTTGGGATTGGTTTGGTATTATAGGAGGTTTGTGGAGAGTTTCTCATCTATTATTGCTACGCTGATAAGGTTGACTCAGAAAAAGGTTAAGTTTTATGGTCCGATGTTAGTGAGGATAGTTTTGAGAAGTTGAAGGATAAGTTGACTTTTGCGCCAGTGTTGACCCTATCTAAGGGTACTGATGGATTTGTGGTGTATTGTGATGCATCCCATGTGGGAATGAGTTGTTTTTTTATGCAGCATGGTAAGGTTATGGCCTATGCTTCCAGGTAGCTTAAAGTTCATGAGAGAAATTACTTAACTCGTGATCTAGAGTTAGCGGCTGTGATTTTTGCTTTGAAGATCTAGCGCCATTATCTATATGGGGTACATGTGGATATTTATTCAGACCGTAAGAGCTTGCAGTATGTGTCTGCACAAAATAAATTGAAACTCAGGCAGAGGCGATAGCTCGAACTACTTAAGGATTATGACTTGAGCCTTCACTACCATCCAAGTAAAGCTAATCTTATTACTAATGCTCTTAGCAGGTTGTTCATAGGAATCTTATCTCATGTGGATGCAAATAAAAGAGAGTTGTTGAAATATCATAAGTTTGCTAACTTAGGAGTTCATCTTTTGAACTCTGAGAATGGGGGGGTGATTGTTCAGGAAATGATTAAATCATCTCTTGGTGTTGAGGTAAAGGAGAAGCAAGATTTGGATCCCATACTTATGCAAATTAAGAATGATGTGGGTCAGCAAAAGGTTATGGTTTTTGAGATTGAGGGAGATGGTGTCTTGAGGTATCAAGAAAGGTTGTGTGTTCCTAATGTTGATGGGCTACAAAAAAGGATTTTGACTAAGGCATATGAGTCTAGATATACAGTTCATCCGGGTTCAACTAAAATGTATCATGACTTAAAGGAAATTTATTGGTTAAATAATATGAAGAAAGCTATGGAAAACTTTGTGGCTAAGTGTATGGTTTGCCAGCAAGTCAAGGTGGAACATTTGAGGCCTGGTGGCATGTCTAAATAGATAGAGTTGCCTATGTGAAAGTGAAAGATGATTAATATGGACTTTGTTGTGGGTCTTTCTTGATCTTGCTATGAGTATGATTCCATTTAGGTCATTGTGGATAGGATGACTAAGTTTGCTCACTTCTTGCCTTTGAAGACTAACTATTAGGGAGAGAATTATGTTAAGTTGTTCATTCAGGAGATTGTTAAGTTGCATGAGGCGCTGGTGTCCATCATTTTAGATTGAGGTACGCAGTTTTCATCTTATTTTTGGAGTGCATCTAAGAAAGGATTGGGTACTCAGGTGAACCTTAGCATCGTTTTCCACCCTCAAAATAATGGACAAGCAAAATAGACTATTCTGACTTTGAAGGATATGTTAAGGGCCAGTGTGATTAACTTTAAAGGTAGTTGGGTTGACTATTTTCCTCTTATTGAGTTTGCGTAGAATAATAGCTATAATTCTAGCATTCAAATGGTTCCTTTTGAGGCTCTTTATAGTAATAGGTGCAGGTCTCCTATTTGATGGTATGAGGTGGGTGAGACTAGGTTGTTTGTCCCTGAATTGGTTCACCAATCTATGAAAAAGGTAAAGGTTTTTATAGAAAGACTTAAGACTACTCAAAGTCACCAATAATCTTATGCGGATGTGAGGCGGAGGGAGTTGGAGTTCGAGTTTAGTAATTGGGTGTTCTTAAAGATTTCTCCTATAAAGAGAGTCATGAGTTTTGGGAATAAGGGGAATCTCATTCCTCGTTATGTTGGTTCGTATTAGATTATGAGGAGAATCGGGAATGTCATTTATAAGTTAGAATTTCCTGTAAATTTGGCTTCAATTTATCCTATTTTCCATGTATCTATGCTGAAAAAGTTTGTGGGTGACCCTTTGTTGATAGTGCTTGTTGAGGATGTTGGTGTTGCGGATTGTTTGTCTTAAGAGGAGGTCCCAATTGAATTATTGGATAGATAAGTTTGTAGATTGAGGACAAAGTATGTAGCTTCGATGAAGGTTCTTTGGAGAAATCAAAAGGTAAAAGAAGCTACATGGAAGCTGAAGAAGATATGAGAGCCAAGTACCCGTTCTTATTCCCGTGTTGGGTAAAAGTGTGTATGGTATGAGTTTAGTTTCACTCTTGATGCTTTTTCAAATTTTTTCTTGTATTCTACTGCATTCTTGTTATTCTCGTGCTAAAAATATCCTAACTCATCATTCGAGGATGAATGATCCTGAGGGGGGAGGGGGGATAATATAGGACCCCAAAAAATTTTGACCATTTTATTTTTGACCCTCCCGCATGTATAATAACAATTGTTTACTTAAATTATGATTATGGTTATTAAAAGGGTGTTTTGGAAAAGTTTTAGAATTTTCGTAAGGGGTTCGGGGTCATTTTAGGAACACAAGGCAGTAAGCTCTGCGATAGTTGCATGCCATGGAGATTAGCCTCTGCGATAAGGGTGTGTTACTTAGGCTACCCACCACAATAAGGGCATGGTACTGAGGCTACCCTCCGCGATAAGGGCGTGCCACACTCCTATTTTAATTCCATCTAGTTTTTTTTCACTTGGGGTTAGGGGCTTTTGGTCTTTTTTCCCTTTGTACGACTTTTAAACATAAAATTTACCATTTTCCTTCAGTTTTCAAAGATCAAATTCTATTTTTTCTCTCTAAAACTCAAAATCCAAGAAAGCTCAAGGGTTTTTATAGAGAATTCAACATTTAAGATCCAAACTTTGAATTCTCTTCAAATTGTTCTATGTTTCAGGTATGTTGCTCATCTCTAATTTGTATTTTTGCATTTTTATATTGTCGCATTAAATTATTGAATAGTTATCTAATTTCGATAGATAGTTTTGAAATTGGGTTGAGGGATTTTGATGGTTACTACTTAAATTGTATTTCCCATGTTTTAAATAACTTATTTATGTTTTCATTTATAGTTTTGGGGACTGAATTTGAGCATTGTTTTACTTGTTGGGATGGGGTACATGGGTTTCCCCAAATGGATGGAATTTTGGCTTGATAATGGCATTAACCTCAACCCATTTTGTAAACTTGATTTTGAATATGGATAATGGCATGATTTAACTTGTGTTTTGAACCTATTGCATTGCATTAAAGGATAAATAAATGAATATGGTTTTGTATGGCCTTGGTGCCCTTGGTTTTGGATTTTAAATGGAACTTGGGAGTCAATTTTGGTATTGGTTTGAAATAATGGATTTATCTTTCAAGCATATTGGTATAACAAAACTGAAATACCCTTAATTTTGGCATTTGAAGATTCCTTGATCTTTGAGTTCACTGCCTTGGTTACAACACCCTATGAGTCATAGGGTGTCCTGACGAGTTGTTGGGATGAGTCATAACCAAACCAGTAAGTTTGCGGCTAAATTCTTCTCTGAGTATGAGTGGCTCACTAAGAGACATAAGGATATGTTATGAGTCGTTAGGTATAACGTAGGATGTCCAGTGTAAATCCCAATTTGGGTTCTGTGTTGACTATAATTGTACCCTATGAGTCATAAGGTCCTACTACGATTCTTTTGTCTGAGTTGTAAAGTCAGCAGTGTATGTTTCCTTGGTGGTGCTACCTTGGTTATAACTCGTGTTGACGAGTCGTAAGGAGTGGCTACGAGTCAAGGGTTGACTCGTAGTCAAAGATGACCCTTTTTCAGCTTTTAAGTTAAGGGCATTCTAGACATTTCCCCTCTTACCCAACTTGAAACCCATGTCTTATAACTCCTTTAGGATATCATTATCCCTCATAAACACATCAAAGTAACTTCTTAACATTCTCAAATTCCTTAAGGTCAAGAACACTTACGGTTTTTAAGAGGTTGATCAATTATGGCTTTCAAAGGTAATTTCTCATCGTACATCTTACTATTTCAAGCATGTGACTCTTCCCTCATTGTTAATTTGTTAAAAAGAATATATATTAAAGTGTTATTCAGATAGAATTATTTTGGTTTTGAAAAAAGGGGTTGTGGGTTTTGAATGCTTATTGTTAAACAATGTTTTCCCATGATTTAATTATGACTATTCATGCTTTAAATATAGTTTTAAACTTGTGGGTTCATGGGTATGGTGGATGAAATAGGGAATTGTGATTTTCCCAAACTAGTGACTTTTTAAATGGTTATGACCCTAACCCATAGTGTGAAATTAGTTTTGAGTTAAGAGAGAGGTGGGAATTTTTAAAATTGAACTAGTCTTAAAGTATTGCATGATATAAAGAGGTATTTGAAATACAATGGTATGATTTAATGAACAAAGGGAGTCGGTGTCCCCTACCTTGTATTAATGAAAAAAAAGAGTTGTTTTCTGCAAGCTAATGGGAATTATTTTGGCATGTTGTTGTTACCTTGCAAGCATAGTTGGTAAGACAATACTAATAATGTATGCCTTAATGTGAAGTGTGGTTCATGAATAGGATTGTGTGATAAATATTTTAACTAGGCAATAAATAGGGTTGTCTAGCTGAGTCGTGAAAGTGGAGATCCGGGTGAATGACACTGGAAATCATATTTGCCAATGTGGGGGGTCAAAGTGACCAGAGAGGTTAGAGTGACCCTTATTATTTTTCATGATTAGGGAGGTTCGAGACCCCAATAAATCATTATATAATTGGGTGCTTAAGTTACCTTAGTATATGTTAGGAGGTTCGAGTCCCCCATGTGCATATATATGAGATTATTCTTCGGTCGGTACGGCTATATACACTGGGGCCCAACCAGGGGGAGAGAGTTGGGGACCATATAGCCCGTGGGTACTATTATATGACAGTTGAGCTACACAATTCAGGTTAAGGTTTTAAAGAGCATGCTAAACCTTATTGACTATCCCGGTATGATATGTATATTTGTATTTGCATATAGTTATTATGCATTGGTTGACTTGATTTGAATTAACGGTATTATTTTATCTTTATCCCTGAGTTACATGTTAGCGTTCACCCCGCTAATCATCTTCGAATATTGTATCCCCGCATAGGGGTGTGTATTGTATGGTATGGTATGGTATGGTATGGTATGGTATGGTATGGTATGGTATGGTATGGTATGGTATGGTATGGTATGGTATGGTATGGTATGGTATGGTATGGTATGGTATGGTATGGTATGGTATGGTATGGTATGGTATGGTATGGTATGGTATGGTATGGTATGGTATGGTATGGTATGGTATGGTATGGTATGGTATGGTATGGTATGGTATTTGAAACTTTGGTACGGTAATTTTGGTAGTTAGTTATTAAAAACACTATACCATTACCATACCATATCAATTTTGTATGGTTTGGTATTTTGTTGTTTGATTTTGGTATTTTGCAGTATGGTAATCGGTAACCATAGTTTGTTCATCTTCAACAGTATATACTCATATAATTGAGTATTATTACTTTGACTTTTCATAAGCGTGTCTCAATTGTATTGTAATTACACATTACACATATAGAAATGTTCAAAAAAAAGTACAAACAACTCTTTTTGATAGTCAATTACATAAAAAAGACATTGCAATCAAGATAGAGTGGTCAAAGTTTCAATGTCTTAACATTTTTATACTATATATATATAATTATATACTTTGGTATGGTATTCAGTATTTTGGTATGTCATTTATAAATACCAAATACCATACCATATACCAAAAAAATTAAAATGTATACCATATACCATACCAAATACCATAATATCAGAACCACGGTATAAAAGTTTTTGATTCGGTATGGTAATTTGGTATATACCATACCATGCCCACCCCTATCCCCGTGCAATGAAGGAATTGTCCATACTTCTACTTCTCCTGCTCAGTGATCGTGGATTGATCGAGAGTCAACTTGAAGTGGTGAGCTTCTATGGTCGAAAGGCTCCATTTCAGGATTATATTTCTCTTTTTTTGTTGTTATAGACTATCAAAAACTATTTTTGGCTATAGTCGGGGGCATGTCCCAATACTTTATTCATATCCAGTTATCGTTCACTATTTAGAAGACTTTATCTGGACTTTTGTGGTTATTGGGAGGTGTCAGTCGGTCATTTGGCCAATCATTGGTGATTGTTTATAGACATGCATTAAAACATTCTTAAGCTATTGCATGCTATCTTGTTATATATTCAGAATTCATCTGACATGGGTGTGAGGTGGTCTATGGTTTGAGGTATTTGGGGTGGTCTACGGTTTGGGGTATTGGGGGTGGTATTCGGTTCTTGTTGGACTTGAGATACCCATCACGACAAGTCCCTGGTTCGGGTCGTGTCAAGGTGGTATCAGAGACTAGGTTTGGTGTCATTGGGTGTCCAACAAACTAGTGTCAAGTAGAGTCTCGTTTATGGGTGTGTAGCGCGTCATGCTTATAAGGGAGAGGCTATGAGACATTTAGGAATGTTTCCCTTTATTGTTGTCTTATTTCGGGCTGTAGAGTTTAAGGTTTTGAAATCCTCTCTAACTCTCGTTTATTCTCTTTTCGGATCATGCCTCCTAGACAACCTAAAGGTCATGGAAATTCCTCTGTCCTACTTGAGGACAACGCTGATGGGACATGCCCTGCTTATGGGGTACAGACCCGGTCTAGGGGTCCAATTCTGGATTGCCCTTCTGGAGTTCCACTGGTCCCATCTAGTCCTCTTCGATCTCCCCAAGAGGATGTGTCAAATGTGGAATTTTGTCAATCGATTCATATGTTGGCTCAGTTGGTAGCTTCTCAATATGAGTGTGTAGCTTCTATTACTCCATCTTTTGAGGTCACATGGGTTGGCCAGCTTATGAGGTTGAGTCCTCTTGTGTTCACTAGTTCTAAAGTTGAGGAAGATCCTCAAAACTTTATCGATGAGATGAAAAAGATCTTTCGTATGATTTATACTTCTAATGTGAAGGGTGTAGAATTCACTGCCAATTAACTTAAGGTTGTATCATACTAATGGTATAAGGAATGACAATAGTCTACGAAAGATGATGTGGAATCCGCACTGTGGGATGATTTCTCTAGCGCTTTTTTAGACTGCTTCTTTCCTCCTGGGTTGAGGGAGTCAAAAGCAGAAGAGTTCATTAATCTGAAGCAAGGTAAGATGACGGTTAAGAAGTATGCCTTGAAATTCCATCAGTTGTCCCGGTATGTTCATGAGTTAGTGTCTAGCATGAGGGCTAGAATAAGGAAATTTGCTTTTGGGTTGTCCCATGATTTGATTCTAGAGAGTAAGGTTGCCTTGTTTAACAAGGATATGGACATCTTAAGATTGGTTGTGTATATACAACAGGTTAAGGGGGAGAAGAAAAAGTAGGCGGAGATAAGGGAAAGGTAGAGTAAGAACTTTAGATTTTTTTATCAGGGTGGAGGTCAGTAATATAGTGGTAGAGATGGTGGAAAATGGTCTAAGAAGAAGTGGGGAAGTTTTGGTTCCTACTCTATGACTAGTGCTCCATATCCAAAGTCGTCGGTTGATCATTATTCTCAGCATGATAATGGGTTTAGGGCACAGGGTGTCCAATCTCAGGCATGTGGGGGTCAGTCCGCTCCATCATATTCTTCTTGTTAATTCTATTTGTAGGCTCATCATGGGCTTTGTGAAAAGGAAAGGAACAGGTGTTTTAAATATGGTCAGATTGGTCATTCTTATAGGGATTGTCCTTCTAAGGTTACTTCAGGGGAAAATAAGATTCCTGTTGCTACTTTATTAGCTACTGCACCAAAAGGTATTGCTTCTTCTTCTGTTACTGGAGCTAGATGGAGTCACTTATATTCTCTTTCTACCCGCCATGACTCTGAGGTATCTCTTGATAAAATTACTAGTATATTATGACTCTTCTCTCTTAATGTGTATTTCTTACTTAATCTAGGGTCTACTCTTTCTTATGTGGCCCCATCTGTGGATCTATATTTTGGTTTTGGTCCTGAGTGTATCCCTGACCCCTTTTTTATTTCTACCTCAGTGGGTGACTTTGTGGTTGCTAGAAGAGTATATAGAGGTTATGTGGTATTTGTTGGTAGTAGAGAAACTCTGGTAGATTTGATAGAGTTAGAGATGGTTGATTTTGATATCATATTAGGGATGGACTGGTTGCACTCGTGCAATGCCTTCTTAGATTGTCAAACCCATAAGGTCGTGTTTAAATTCCCTAATGAGATGGTCACTAAGTGGAAGGGGGTTTTCTAATGCCTAAGGTAAGATTTATGTCGTATCTTAGAGCCTGAAAGTTGATTTCCAAGGGATGTCTTTATCATTTGGTCTGGGTTAAAGATTCAAACTCGAAGAGTCCTTTCTTACAATCCATTCTCGTGGTTAATGAATTCCTTGAGGTTTTTCCTGATAATCTTCTTGGTATCCCTCCCGATAAGGAGATTGATTTTGGGTTTGACCTTATTTCGGACACTCTTCCTATTTCCATCCCTCCTTATAGAATGGCTCCAGCTGAGTTGAAGAAGCTTAAAGAACAGTTGAAAGACCTCTTTGACAAGGGTATTATACATCCTAGTGTGTCTTCATGGGGTGATACTATTTTGTTCGTGCGTTAGAAGGATGGTTCTATTCGAATGTGCATCAATTACTACAAGTTGAATAATATTACGGTAAAGAAAAAGTATTATTTTCCTCGAATTGATGATTTATTCGACCAGCTTTAGGGTGTTATATGTTTCTCTAAGATTGATCTTAGATCTGGTTATCATCAACAAAAGATTAGGGAGATGGATGTCCCTAAGACTGCCTTCTGAACCCGATATGGTCACTATGAGTTCTTAGTTATGTCTTTTGGATTGACTAATGCTCCGATGGTATTCATGGACTTGATAAATAGGGTTTTCTATCAGTTTCTAGATTTATTCACCCTCGTGTTTATAGACGATATTCTGGCGTACTCTAAGAGTAAGGCAGATCACGCCAACTATCTTCGTATCGTGTTACAAACCTTGAAAGATCAGCATTTGTATGCTAAGTTCTTACTGTACGAGTTCTGGTTGAAATTTGTTACCTATTTGGGTCTTGTCATTTCTAGTAAAGGGATCATGGTAGATCTAAAGAAAGTTGTAGTGGTTAAGAAGTGGCCACGACTCCATCTGATATTTGGAGCTTCTTGAGTTTAGTCGGTTACTATAGGAGATTTGTGGAGAGTTTCTCGACTATAGCTTCCCCGCTGACTAAGTTGACCCAGTGAAAGGTGAATTTAGTATGGTCTAATGCTTGTGGGGGTAGTTTTGAAAAGTTAAAATATAAGTTGACTTTAGCTCCAGTTTTGACCCTGCCCGAATGTAATGATGGATTCGTGGTTTATTATGATATGTACCGTGTGGGACTTGGTTATGTGTTAATGCAGTATAGTAGGGTGGTGGCCTATGCTTCTAAGCAGTTGAAAGCTCATGAGAGAAATTATCTGACTCATGACTTGGATTTATTGGTTGTGATGTTCACATTAAAGATTTGGCATCACTCTTTGTATGGGGTCCATGGAAATATTCTTTCTAATCATAAGATCCTGTAATATGTGTTCACCCAGAAGGAGCTGAATCTTAGGCAAAGGAGATAGCTTGAATTGCTGAAAGACTGCGATATGAGTCTCTATTACCACCCTGGTAAATCTAATATGGTTGTTGATGCTCTTAACAGGTTATCCATGAGGAGTCTAGCTCATGTAGATGAGGATAAGTAGGAATTGGTGAAAGATATTCATCATTTGGCTAACCTTAGAGTTCGTTTCTTAGACTTTAAGAAAGAGGGTGTGTTTGTATAATGGTGTATCCCTTTCTTAGTACTAAAATAAAGGAGAAGCATGTATTGGATCTTGTCTTAATGAAGATTAAGGGAGATGTGGGATAGCAAAAGGTTGTAGCTTTTGAAATTGGTAGCGATAGTATCTTAAGGTACCAAGGCAGATTATGTGATCCTGATATAGATTGGTTGCGAGAGAGGATCTTGGTTGAGGCTCGTGAATCGCGTTATGACATTTATCCTGGTTTGATAAAGACGAATCATCATCTTAAGGAGATTTATTAGTGGAATAATATGAAGCGAGATGTGTCCAGTTTTATGGCTAAAAGAATGGTGTGTCAACAGGTGAAGGTTGAATACTTCCATCTCGGAGGGTTGTATCAAGAAATTGAGTTACCTGTGTGGAAATGGGAAGTGATTAACATGGATTTCATTACAGGTCTTCCTCAGTCTCGGAATTAGTTTGATTCGATTTGGGTCATCGTGGATAGGATGACTAAGTGTGCTCAGTTATTTCCAGTGAGGACTAATCATTTGGAAGAGGATTATGTAAAGTTGTTCCTCTAGGAGATTGTGAAGTTGTAGGGGAGCTTGTTTCTATCATGTCAGATCATGGCACTCAATTCTCATCGCAGTTTTGGCATTCGTTTCATATAGGTTTGGGAACTAAGGTGAGCCTTAGTACTATTTTCCACCCGCAGTCAAATGGGCAAGAGGAAAGGACTACTCTGATACTGGAAAACATGTTTATATCTTGTGTGATTGACTATGGTGATAGTTGGGTTGATCATTTGCCTCTTATAGAGTTTACGTATAATAATAGCTACCACTTTAGTATTGGCATGGCTCCTTTTGAGGCCTTTTATGATAGGAGGTATAGGTCTACCATAGGGAGGTTTGAAGTAGGTAAGGTTGAGATGTTTGGACTGTATTTGGTTCACCAAGTGATGGAGAAGGTAAAGGCGATTTGGGATAGTCTTAAAGCTACCCAAAGTCGCCAAAATTCCTACGCGAATGTGAGCCAAAGGGAGTTAGAGTTTAGTGTTGGTGATTGGGTGTTCTTAAAGGTATCCCCCATGAAGGGAGTGGTGCGGTTTGGTAAGAAGGGGAAGCTCAGACCCCGATATATTTTTCCTTACTTGGTGTTGAAGAGGGTTGGTAATGTTGCGTATGAATTAGAGTTGCCCTCTAATTTGATCTTTATTCATCTGGTGTTTTACGTTTTGATATTGAGAAAGCGCATGGGTGATCATTGGATGGTTGTTCCTTTGAAGGAGGCAGGTATTTTGGATTCCTTGTCTTAAAAGAAAGTCCCGATTGAAATTTTGGATCAGCAAGTTTGTCGGTTGTGGACGAAGAACGTAGCTTTGGTAAAGGTTCTATAGAAGAACCACAAGGTTGAAGAGGCTACTTGGAAAGTCAAAGAGGACATGAAGTCCTAGCATCCGTTCTTGTTTTCCACTTTGAATAATCGTGCTTAAGGTATGTGTATTCCTTGACATCTTTGTTTTCTGACTTTGTTAAAAGAAAGAGTGATTTCCTTAGCATCTTTGTTTTTGTCTTTTTTAAAGGTAAGAGTAGAGGTATAAGGAGTCAATTCATACTAATAAATGCCTTGCCCCATCATTCAAGGATGAATGATCCAAGTGGGGGAGAATTGAAACACCTCGAATTTTGGCCCTTGAAGATTCCTTGAGCTTTGAGCTCACTGCCCTGGTTATGACTCGCCCTATGAGTTGTAGGGTGTTCTGATGAGTCGTTGGGATGAGTTGTACCTGAACCAGTAAGTTTGTGGCAAGATTCTACTCTGAGTACGAGTGTCTCACTAAGAGTAGTAAAGATAAGTTACGAGTAGTTAGGTGTAATCGTAGGATGTCCGGTGTAAGTCCCAATTTGGATTCTGTGTTGACTACGACTGTACCCTATGAGTCATAGAGTCCTATTAAAATTTTGTACCTGAGTCATAATTTCAACGGTGTATGTTTCCTTAGTGGTACTGCCTTGGTTACGACTCATGGTGATAAGTCACAAAGAGTGGCTACGAGTCAAGGGTTGACTCGTAGTCCAAGATGACCCTTTTTCAGCTTTAAAGTTAAGGGCATTCTAGACATTTTCCCTCGTACTCAACTTGAAACCCACGTCTTATAACCCTTTTAAGATATCATTTTCCCTCAAAAACATATCAAAGTAACTTTTTAACACTCTGAAATTCCTCAAGGTCAAGAACACTGAGGGTTTTTGAGAGGTTAATCAATTAGGGATTTCAAGGGTGATTTCTCTCTATACATCTTACTAATTTAGGCATGTGACTCTTCCCTTATTGTTAATGTGTTAAAAAGCATATGTATTAAAGTGTTATTCATATGGAATTATTTTGGTTTTGAAAACAAGGGTTCTGGGTTTTAAATGCTTATTGTTGAAATGTTTTCCCATGATTTAATTATGATTATTCATGTTTTAAATATGGATTTGAACTTGTGGGTGCATAGGTATGGTAAATGAATTAGGGAATTGTGATTTTCCCAAACTTATGACTTTTGAAATGGTTATGACCCCAACACATAGTGTGAAATTGGTTTTGAGTTATGAGAAAGGTGGGAATTTTTAAATTTGAACTAGTCTTGAACTATTGCACGATATAAAGATGTATTTGAAATACCATGGTCTGATTTAATGGAAAAAAAAGTCGGTGTCCCCCACCTTATATTAATGAACAAAGGGAGTTGTTTTCTCCAAGTTAATGGGAATTATTTAGGCATATTGTTGTTACCTTGCAAGTGTAGTTGGTATGAAGATACCAATAATGTATGCCTTTATGTGGAATGTGGTTCATGAATGAGATTGTGTGATAAATTTTTTAATTGGGCTATAAATAGGATTGTGTAGCTGAGTCATGAAAGTGGAGGTCCGGGTAACCGACGCTGGAAACTCCATTTGTCAATGCGGGGGTCAAAGTGACTAGGGAGGTTCGAGTCCCCCATTAATCATTAGATGATCGAGTTCTTAAGTCACCTTAATATATGTTGGGAGGTTCGAGTCCCTCCTATGAATATATATGAGATTATTCTCTAAATGGTGCAGCTACACGCACTGCGGACCAACCAGAGGGTAAAAGTTGGGGCCCATATAGCCCTTGGGTACTATTATATGACGGTTGAGCGACACAATCCAGGTTAAGGTTTTAAAATGCATGTTAAACCTTATTTCATATCACGACATGATATGTATATTTGTATTTGTAGATGGTTATTATGCATTGACGGCATTATTTTATCTTTATCCCTAATTTACATGCTAGCGTTCACCCCGCTAACCATCTCCAGACGTTGTATCCCTACGTAATTTAGGAATTGGCCATACTTCTACTTCTCCTGTTTAGTGATCGTGGATTGATCGAGAGTCAACTTGAAGTGGTGAGCTTCCATGCTTTGGAAGGCTCCATTTCAGGATTATGTTTCTCTTTTTTTTGTTGTTATAAACTATCGGATACTATTTTTGGCTATATTTGGGGGGCATGTCCTGACACTTTATTGATATTCAGTTTTGGTTCACTATTTAGAAGGCTTTATCTAGACTACTGTGGTTATTGAGTGGTGCCGGTCGGTCGTTTAACCGATCGTCAGTGATTGGTTATAGAAATGCATTAAAAATTTCGTATGCTATTGCACGTTATCTTATTATATGTTCAGAATTTATCTGACATGGGTGTAAGGTGGTTTATGGTTTGGGGTGTTGAGGGTGGTCTACGATCCTTGTTAGACTTGACATACCCGTCACGATAAAGCCTTGGTTTGGGTCGTGTTAGATACCAAGTGGCAATTCTCTTAATGAATGATTATTGGATTAATGGTTGGTTTATGTGCAAACTATTTTAATTTAGGATTAAAGAAAAATGTGTAGCTCACCATGAAGGTATAGGTCCAGGAGGGATCAACACTGAAAACCACGTTTGTCGGTATTGGGGGTCCATGTGATCGTGTGCTTGGTGCACACATTATGTATATATATATATTGGGAGGGTGGTGTCTTTAGCCTTTCCTTGGTTCGTTCGGCTAACACGCACTGAGGCTCTTCCAACAGAGAAAGCTGGACCCATATAGCCCATGGGTGCCTTTAGTACGGATCGAGCTACATATTTTAGGCTATTGCTTTAAACTCTCATGTTCATGACCCTATCCTGGCATCCTATATATATGTATATGAATATGGTGCACATGATTTATGACTGGATTTTGGTGATTGCATTATTTTATCCCTATTCCTGAGTTGCATACCAGTGCTCGCCCTACTGACTTCATGACGTAGGTTCCGAGGACTTTTCTGTTGCTCCTGTACAGCTTTAGGTGATTGAGTACTCCTGTTGATCAACTGTGAATTGGTAAGCCTCCATTCTATGAAACGCCCTATCATTTTATTGTTCTTTCTTTATTATCATAGTACTTTTAGATTCTTTTTTATCATAGGCAGAGGCATGTCCCGACTTAGTTGGTATTTCTAGTTTTAGAGGCTTTTGTGGGCAAAAGTGGGATGTTGTTGATATCTTGTTTTAACTCCTTACATTTTCTTTTGGTGTCATTTATCTATCATTGGTTTGGTTGGCTTTCACTGTTTACTTTTATTGTGCTCTTGAGGAAAGGATAAGGAGGTGGTCTTCGTCCCTCGGTGGGCTTGAATATCTGTCATGGCCAGGCCCGGAGTTGGGTCGTGACAGTATCATAAGTCTTGAAATAATTTTCATGTTATTATTTGTCGATATGTTGATGATTATTGATCTTTGCTCTAACATGAATGTTATTGGAGAGACTAAAAACATTCTTAGAAGTCATTTTGATATGAAAGATCTTGGTAAGGCAAATTTTATTCTATGAATAAAAATTACTAAAACATGTGATGGAGTATTCCTTGATCAGTCACTTTATGGTAAGAAAAAATTGAAAAAATACAATTTTCATGACTGCAAGCATGTTGTAACTCCATTTGTTTCTAGTGTTCACTTGTTTCCTGTTGAAAGTAAAAATGATGTTATAAATCAAAAGGAATATGCTAGCAAAATTGAAAGTTAGAGATATGTGACTGACTGCACTAGGCAAGATATTACATATGCAGTAAGAGTACTTAGCAGGTTTACAAGAAAGTTAGGTAATAAACATTGGTGCATGCTATAATGAGAGTAATGAGATATTTAATTGGAACAAAAATTTATGATTTGTTCTATAAAAAATATCTTGTTGTACTTGAAAGCTTTTGTGATCGAATTGGAACACCTTTTCAGGTGATTCCTTAACTGCTCCTGGTTATTTTTCACTTTGGGTGGTGGTGTTATTTGTTGGAAATCTAAAAAGCAAACTATTATTGCTAACTCAACCATGGAGGCTAAACTAATTACTTTAGCTTCAGCTAGTGAGAAAGCGAATTGGTTAAGAGATTTGTTATTTCAAATATCTTATTTTGAAAAATCAACCCCTCCTATTTTAATTCATTGAGATAGCACCGCTACAATTGGTAAAGTTCAAAACTATTATTACAATGGTAAATTCAAACCTATAAGGAGAAAACACAGTAATGTGAGATCATATTTGACAAATGGTACTATTAATGTTGATTATGTCAAATCTTGTGATAATCTTATATATTCATTGATTTGACACCTTAGTAAATTTATTTTATTATTGTTTTACTAAGTGGAGGTTTAATGCGGAGCACACCTTCATTATGCATGGTAGTCTTCCTTCAGCTAGTAGACTCTCTTATTAATATTAAAATGAGTGGGTAATTAATGAATAGACATTTTAATATTATTGAATATTATTGTGTCAAAATGTTCTGCCTATAGTTTTTTTTTTTTTGGTCCTTTAGTGATCTTTATGGCAATTGTTCAATGGGCAGATGTGGGAGTTTCATTTTGCAGAGTCTATTCGTTGATATGTGCAGTACTTTTTCCTTCAAATTTAGTGTCATTATTTGGCACTTTACACACATGCATGGCTGTTATTTTCATTTGTGATCCTTTTGTCTTTGATTATAATAGTTAGTGGTGGTAGAATATGGATATAAGTTTCTTGTAACTCTTGTAACTTCTACCTTTATTCTTTTCATTATTCTTGTAACTCTATCTTCTCTCTTTACTACCACCATTCATCCTTGTTCAATTCAAGGATGAATATCTCACCTATAAATAGTGTGGTCTTGCATTATTTTTCTAACTACAAGAAAATAAAGAGTTCACAAAAGTTAGTAAAAACAAAGAGTTTATTAGTTGAAGAGAGGTGTTTTTTTTTTGTGGAGCTTTGAACTCGACTCTTGTCCAGAGTTGTTGAGTTATACTTTGTGAGAAGGCTGTTGTATCCTGGAGGGGACAAGTCAAGAAAATTACTGTTGGACCGGTGAAAACATTTGTTGCAGTGTGCTTGAATCTCCTTAAAGAGAGCGAGATATTTGTGTCTCAGCCAAGAAGAAGATTCTTGTATTTTCTTCATTTGTATTTCTTTCGGTTTTAATTTTATTGTAATTTCACCAACATAATTTGTTAAGTAAAAGATGTACATTAATCGTAAATAAGATTATGTAATACATTATCTATGTAAATTGGCCTTCAATATATGCATTGGACTTGAATAATTAAAATATTGTGCATCCTACCACATTCGTATACTTATGTGCTTTAGTTGTGCATATTCGTTTATGTTGTTTCTGTGCTTTGGTATTCTTTTATTGCTGGACATAATAGTTGCACCAATTCAAAAGTTAGTATTATCGGCCACTACATTGTTGGGAAAGGTAGCTAGTTCATGGCAGCTTAGTCATTTATTTCTGGTTTGCATTCTAAATAGATGTCGCATTATTCATACTAAGAGTTGTTCTCTTATTCCTAGTAGCTCATGATTTGTGAAATGGTTCTTGGGGTAAGTATATCAACTTACGCAATACTTGGTTCCTTTATATATATTATCGCCTTCCATTTATGTGTTGTCGTATGATTCAGTTGACGAGTTGGGTTCGAGACCATCACGTATGGGATTTGGGTCATGGCAAGAACAATGAATGGGAGCGATGACATTATTCAAATAAAATAAAGAGAAACAAAAATCGGTGTCTGCGAGAAGCCGTCAACCAAGTCCATTCGATTTTTTTGTTTAAAAAAAAGGATAGTCCTATGCACTAAAGCTTTCGATATGTGGGGGATCTAAAGAAGGATCAAACTACAAAAATTTACTGCATGCAGCCTTACCTTGCATTTCTACAAGAAAATTTATATTCAAACCCGTCTTTGTTTCCAACAAAATGGCCTGTTGGAAAGTGGTTGCCCTGAAGTGAGTTTAACTGTTTATGAAGATGGAGAAGCCTAGCCTTTTTAAATAAAGGTGGTTAATCTGAAACGCTGACAAAGAAAGCTTGGAGTTTGTGATGGAAAATGGAGGACTTAGGTGGTGAAAATGGTCCAACTCAACTGATTGCTGCAAAGATGGTCGTCCAGATGACGTCGCTCAAGTCAAATCTTGTTCACCTCTTTGGGGGGAGGCGGTTGTGGGGCGATCAACGATTATTAACTAGTCTTAGTTCTGGTTGCCTCCCCTCGGAGGTGCTGTGACTGACTACGGTAGCTGAGAGAATACTCAGTTCGAGGCGTTCAAATGGAAAAAAGGGAGTTGATAGACCGTTGCATGCACATAGAAGTGTTATTTTAGGTTGTTCACGTAAAGCATAGTTTAAAATGGAACAAAAAGCAAAGCCAAAAATCGATCGACTGTTGGCAAAGGAAACAAGAATGTCAATGAGAATAGATTTACAGACATCGTCTACCAGAATTTCATTTCAGTTGAAATAAAACAGAAATGATACAAGCGATCCACCGCATAAGATACATCAAACACCACTTCATACATAAATCAGCTTCATAACTATGTGTTTGCATAAGAAACTCATCCGTGTTCCCCGGTGAAATGAGCACATATTTACATGGAGTAATAAATTGTCAGTTACACATAACATGTAGATCAGACCGACAACAATCTACCAGCGATTATTTACATATGCTGGTATTCAGGATTAAATGCAATGGACTCCCTGTAAATCAGCTCCTTCATCTGTTCCTCCGTAAGGGCATGCTGTTCAAAGTCGAAGCTAAAAGGAGTCGTGCAAATGGGCTCGTCACTAATATCATGGAGTGATGCTAGGTAAGGATGCGCAAGTGTGTCTTCAACTGAAAAGAAAAAAGTACAGAAAAGGGATCATTATTTGGACAATTAGTTATATAAGTATCCAAGAGAAACAGAAAGGCATCTAATTGCAGCACGGTAGCATTTTCCAAGCATGGAAAGAAAATAATTACTATCAACCAATGAAAAGAGCTAAGCACTAAATACTAGCAAAATGTGTTATTCAACTGCTGCACATCATTTGAAAACAATATCGGTATATAAACTACATTTTCAATTCATAAATGACGAGAAATCAACTCAGTATCCACTATCCGCTAAAGAAGCAGTTAGCACTTTTCTCCTAAGAAGCTCTAGCATTTACATCCATATATAGCCCCCAAAACTATGTTGCTCGGACTCTTCAATAATGTCGAGTGTTGCTTGTCGAACCCATCAAAAGTTGTGCAATTTTAGAGGATCTAACACGAATGCGGCAACAACTTTGGAGAGTCCGAGCAACATTGGCCCAAAATGAAAAACTATAATAACATCTTTCCCTTTCTTTTCCTGATCCATATTTTTTGTTTTTTTCTTCATTTGTGGCAATGCTCAATCCATCTTTGGCAGGATGTTTATCAGTGCTTAATTATATGAAGTCTATTAAGTTCATCCAACACATTCTCGCACTTAATATAAAAGAATGGAACCTCAGAAGATGTACTTAAGCAGGTTCAACAACGGGAAATATCTTGGTGTGATTCTAGCATTTGCCACATGATTTGGTACGAGATTAATATATACTAACCAAAGGAAGCTTGTGCGACTTAAAACACTGCATTGAACCTTTGGCTTAAATCACATGAAATCTTGTTTAGTAGGCATAACTCCGTGGGCAAAGATCTCCACAAGTTTAGAAGCTTAGTTTCTTCTTCTTTCTAATCAACAGAACAAATTTTCAAGCTGATTATTAACACATCATGATGCTTACAATTTTCTGTTCAATAGTGATAACAAAAAGCAATTACTTGTAAATAATTTGGAATGGGACCATAAGTAAGCCTAAGCAACTTTCATTAGCACGGAGCTTTAATGACTGAAATGCAGTTTCAGATCCACACTGTAGTTTTTCTTTTATTTAGTTGCAAAAATAAAGTCCCAGCAGTTAAATTAAAATTGACAAGACATGTAATCACTATTGATGCCATCATAGTTCTTTAGTTTCCTTTTAAGTGAATAGCGGGGCTGTCTCCCTCTTTGCATCCAAGTTCTTCATGATAATAAATAGGTGGAACTACTGAACAACGGAAAACGAAGCAAGACACATAACCACCAAGAAGCATGTTTCCAATAGACTATAAATAAGACAAACATTTCCTCACAAACAGAAAACACAGTGCACAACATTCATGTAAAAAAGATGACCAAAAAAACAACATACATAATATTTGATGCAGGAGCTCCCTTTTTTCCATAAAAAAAAAAAGTAAAAAGATTTACAGAGTGAATTCCGAATGAAAACATAAAGGTGAAAAGGATGGGCACGGATTATGGCAGCCAACCTTCTACAAAATTATTTCACCTGTTTGGTCAAGATAAGTACCAAGGAGCATTTTTGCCTTTGCTTGTAACAGAAATAGTTCTTTTTTTAAAAAAAACTAGCAATACATGCTGGCCACCTCCAAACTAGTTACAGAGAAGGAATAAAACAGAAATAATTATAAAGAACCTATGAAATCCAGTAATTAAATTTCCTCTTCTATATTTTATTCTTTACACCAAATACTTAAGTCATTACTTTCCATTTAATCTTCAGTATTGAGCATTCTTTTCCTTCAAAAATCCTCTGATTCCTTTGATTCCTTTCCTTCCAGATATTCCACCACCAGATACAAGCAGGTACCGTCCTCCACCACTTCTTTTGACTCTTGCAGCCTCCCCTTCTGATCCAACTCCTCAATAAGTCCGTTGTGTATTCTGACATACACAAGTTTAGGCTAGCTAAATTGAAGAATAAAGCTTCTCGAGGCTACGTTGATGTACCTTTTCTGTAATGCTTCATGAGTCGAGCAGGCTCTCCTAGCTACCAACCAGACAAAACACTTCACTTTAGTAAGAGCCACACTCTTCCAAGCAACACTCTATGGCCCTGGTTTCCTTTCTCCAGTTACAAATAGGCCTCACTTTTACAATCTGTTGACGGAGAATCTTCCATCAGGGTGTTGTCCCCATAATAGACTGACTGTTTCCAAATTAGTGTCTGGGAAGCCTTCTATCATATTCAGTAATTCAATTACCCCTTTTATCTCCTAGTCATTTAACAACCTTCTAAAGAGCAAATTCCACCCTTGTTGAGACCACAACTCACTGATTTTGCTATCAGCATGCATACTGATAGAATAAAGTCCAGGAAACAAACTTTGAAGAGATCCTTGACCAGTCCAGTCTTCCTTTTGGGATAAGCTTTTCGAGCTGGCCAAAAGCTTCTGATAGTCCTCCAAACTCCACCTCCATAGGTGGTGTTACATCACCTGAACACCATTGTCCTTCTTGGCTGAATTTGTATTGTATCACCTCTTTCCATAGTGCATGTTCCTCATGGTTGTACCTTCATAGCCATTTGCTTAGTAAACTTTTGTTCTGTAACTTGAGGCTCCTTGCTCGCAAAACCCCCATAATTCCCTCCTTGTTAAACTGTTGTCAATTTACTAAACTGAAACTGCTCTCAATTTTATTTCCTTGCCAGAGGAAATTCCTTCTCAAAGCATCCAGAGTTTCGATCACCTCTAAGTAAAGGGAAAAGGGACATCACATATGTTGGTAAGGAATCTAGCGCAGAGTTTATCAAACTGACACTACCTCCCAATGAAAAGTACTGACTTCTAGAGTGCCAACTTCCTCTCAGTTTTCTCAATAATTCCATCCTAAATAGTAATTGCTTTATGTTTTCCCCCAATGACATGCCTAGATAAACTGTTGGTAGCTTCTCTACCTTGTACCTCAAGATATTTGCTTGTGTTTGTAATTGTTGAACTTCTTTTACAGGAAAGATACTGCTTTTTCTCCAGTTAACCTCGAGTCCGGAGCAAGCCACAAAAACTACTAGAATCACCCTTAAATAACACAATTGTTCCTGGTTTGTGAAATTGCTTCACAGAAAACTATTGTATCATCCGCATACAATAAATGTGTCAACCCCATATTCTCATTTGCCCTGTTTCTAATATTGAAGTCACTAATCCAATTATTTTGCAAAGCTTTCCTCATTAGATTGTCCAATCCCTCAATAGCTAGAATAAAAAGGAATGGAGATAGAGGATCCCCCGTCTAAGTCCTCTTTCTGCTGGAAAAAAACCTGTAAGTTCTCCCTTGACAAGGATGAGAACCTGGGGGTTTTAATACAAAGTCTATCCAATTGAGCCATCTATTTCCAAACCCCATTTGTCTAAGAGTGTTGAAAATGGTCATACATTTTTTCAATATCCAACTTGTCCATAACCCCCGGTACATCTCTAATTCTAGTGTCAATACACTCACTAGCAATTAAAGCAACATCTACAATTTGTCTACCTTGAATGAAGGTCATTTGATGTTTGTTTACAAGCTTGCTTATCACCCTTTTCAATCTCACTGCTAAATCCTTGGCTATGATTTTGTACACCTATGTGATCAAGCTAATTGGTCTAAAGTCTCTCAGATCATTTGCCCTCACCTTCTTTGGAATCAAAGCTACAAAGGTAGCATTAAAACGTTTTTCAAATTTCTGGTGAGCGTGGAAGTTGTGGAAGGTCAACATTAAGTCCTCATTTACAATCCCCATTTACAATTTACAATTTCCCAGAAAGTTTGAAAAAAAAAACCATCATGTAACCATCCGTTGCATCCGGGCCCTGGGCCCCGTGCCTCGTCTACTGCACACATTTTGATCCCTTCTAACACCTCTCCAAACCTTCTTGTAAGCCATTGTTGCTCCTCCATAGTAACAGTTTGAACATCAAAAATATTCAAATCTGGTCGCCAACTTTTAGATTCTTTGAACAGATTTTGAAAGAAATCCACAATGGAACTCTTTATTTCCATAGTATCTCATTGATCATCAAAGAATCTATAGTGTTGATTCTCTTTTGCGCAGTGGCCATTCTGTGGAAATACTCTGTGTGACCCCTTTGATTCACCGAATTCTGGATCTCTGTGCACGATGGATTTCCTCATTCCTAGCCACATCTTCATACTCCATGGCCCATTGTGCTTATACCAGTAACTCGTCAACGGTAATAGGTCTAGCCTCCTGTATGACTTCCAGACTTCCAATTTGCTCCAGAAGTTGATCCTTTCTAGCCCTCTAATTACCTTTATTCTCGTTGCCCCATTCTTTGAGTTTTACTTTCAGAAGACTCAATTTTGTTGCTAACTTAAAACTCTTGCTCTTCCTGTCACATTAAAAGAATTCCACCAGTCTTGTACTTTGGACTTAAAACCCTTATTAGACCGGTTGTTGTTAGGGTCTATACCCACAGGAAGAAGGGTGAAAATAAGACTTAAATGTATCTGTTTAATTTATTAATTATTTTATGTATGTATTTCTAGTAGTTTCTAGCCGTTTCCTAGCAGTTTAGGCAGTTGTTTTGTGATATATTGTACTAGGAAGAAAGAAAGATTGCGAGATTATTTGTAGGATTTTCTGGCATTTTCTAGCAGATTAGGAGGTTAAGGTTCCTCGAAGTACCTTGGTTGTTGAAGTATTCTCTATTTGTTATTTGTAAAACTAGTTCTACTAGTTGGTGGCATTAAATAATAGTTGAAGTGTTGTTCTACTCTTGCATTGTTTCTGAAAGTCTACAGATTTATTGTAGAATTCCTAACAATTTTGGTATCAGAGCCTTAATGGTTTCAACCAAAATGGACGGGAGGATTGAAGGATTAGAAAAGACAATGGACAAAGTACAAGAGGAAATTGGTTCAGTACGTGACACGAAGCAATTACGAGACTAGATGCAGAAAAAAAATGAACATGACGCTGAAATTCTTCAACATATGAAAGGAAAATAAAAGGTTCAGGCAGATCCAATTAAAGACACAAATATAATGGCAGAAAACAACAACAATCGTAGAAGCGATGAATTCCGGGAAGTTCAGCCACAATTTCATGAAGAAACACATCCTAAAAGACTGGAACTGCCCTTATTTTTCGGTGACAACCCATATGGGTGGGCTTAACACGCAGAGCATTATTTTCATTTCAATGGCATTGATGACAAGGAAAAACTGGAGATTGTTGTTGTTTGCTTTGAAGGTAGATCCCTAAATTGGTTCCAATTGTGGGAGAAAGGAACCCTTACATATGAGATGTGTTTCGAGTAGTCGTACTCCAACGATTCACTTCATCACAGTTAAAAAACTTATATGACGTGTTGATAGGACTGCAACAAATTGAAAGTGTGGCCCAATATAGAGAAGATTTTGAATTACTTTCGACACCATTGAAAGATGTCGGTGATGCCGTTTTGATAGGGATTTTTATAAATGGACTAAGAGGAGAGATCAAGGCAGAATTGTGTCTTAACAAGTTAAGAACTCTAACCCAAATTATGGACCAAAGCCAGCGTATTGAACAAAAGAATTGGGCTCTCAACCAAGCCCACTTTCCCAGACATATGTCTATGACACTTCCTAAGGGTTCGATGCATTTTCAAGTGACTGACAATAGCCGAATGGAAAGTGTTAGAAGTCCACATGTGCGTGTAGCCACAACACCTTATCATTCTACCTGTACAATAGTTCCAATAGTACCACGACATTTTCAAGAGCATAAGCAAGGAGAAATTATACAACCGGGACCTAAAAATTCCGCAACGCGTGGAGGATCATTCAAAAGGCTATTTGATGCAAAGCATTAAGATAAATTAAGAACAGGACTTTGTTTTCGCTACGATAAGAAATATTGCCCCAATCATCGGTGCAATAGAAAACAATTAAATTTGTTTATTGTTGCAGCAGAGGATTACGAACATAGAGATAAAGAAGAGCATTCAAAGGAAATAATAAATGTAAAGATGGATCAATTAAAAGTTCAAGAACAGCAAGAGTCTCAAAAGATAATGGAATTGTCTTTGTACTCTGTTGCAGGATTTACCACAAAGAAGTCTTTGAAGGTATGGGGAACTGGTGTTTAGGACGGCGAAAGGCGACAAGGCTCTACCTCGCCATGCGGCGAGGCAATCTCCTTTTAGAAGTGCGGCGACAATTGATACCAAAAAAATTAAAATATTTTATTGCATATATAAATAATCAAAAATCTCAATAACAATAATATATTAGCGAATATTTCAAGTCAAAAACTAAAAGTAGACAGTAGATACTAATCTTTTACTCTTTGTGGAAAAAAAGGAAATAGAAAAAGAAAAACAGAGGAGAAAATCAGAGGAAGGAAGTACAAGAAGAAACAGAAATCAAGAAGAAATTAGTAGACTATGAGTAACGACTGGCCAGTGCAGAAAACAAGAAGAAAAAAGTAGAGAATGGAAAAAAAAACAAAGAAATAACTTACCAGTCGCTGCCTGTCGGAGACGCCGCCTGCCGGAGCCGTCAGAATCACTCACAGTCGCAGTCGGCTCTCAGTGATGACAGTTAAAGAAAAATGAAAATAAAAGTCCTAAAATTACCTTTTATCCTTAAAACCTTAATTTTAAAAAATAAAAATAAAAAGGCATCGCCTTTAGCGCTTTGCCTCGCCCGTCGCCATGTCACAATTCTCGTCATTCTCGCATTGGCGTCACCTTTCACAAGTCGCATTACCACGAAGGAAGATGGCGACAATGCCTCGCCTCGCCATTCGCCATTGGCGACATGGTTGATAAAACTGTGGGGAACAATATTAGGAAAGAAGGTTATCGTGTTGATTGATAGCAGAGCATCAACTAATTTTATCTCTCGCACAGTGGTTAAAGCATTAGAGCTAAAGAAAACAGAAACTAAGTCATTTGTGATAGAAGTAGGAACCAAACAGCAGGTAAAGAGTAAGGGCAGCTGCAAAGAAGTGGAATTGTGGATTGATAAACTAAGCATAACACAAGATTATTTCCTTTTTTTATTTGGGAAGTGTCAATGTAGTGTTGGGATTAGAGTGGCTGGAGATCTTGAGAGATATTCAAGCTAATTTCAAGACGTTGACGCTGAAAATTCAAATAGGAGGGCAAACACGAGTTGTTCAAGGAGATCCTTCATTGTTCAGAACAGTGATGTCACTCAAAACTCTATTTAGAGCATTGCAAAATGATGGAGAAGGTTATTATGTTGACCTGAATGAGTTAACAACAAAGGAAGACCAAGAGAATTTGAATTTGCAGTAATTACTACCAAGAATTTAAAACTTTGTTTGAGGAACTAAAAGGGTTGCCACCTAGTAGGAGTCATGATCATGCTATCTTACTTAATGAGGGATCTAATCCACCCAATATTTGTCCATACTGTTACCCTCATTACCAGAAAAATGAGATTGAGCAAATTGTCCAGGAAATGCTTGTAGCTGGAGGAAATGCTTGTAGCTGGTATCATTCAACCAAGCACAAGTCCTTTCTCCAGACCAGTGTTTCTAGTTCGCAAAAAAGATGGTAGCGGGTGATTTTGTGTGGATTATCGAGCCCTTAATAAAATTATTGTTCCTGATAAATTTCCAATTCGAGCAATCGACGAATTACTGGATGAAACTAGGGGTGCCACTATATTTTCAAAATTGGATCTAAGATTGGGATACCATCAAGTTTGGGTTTGCACGGAGGACGTAGCAAAGACAGCTTTTCGTACACATGAAGGCCATTAAGAATTTTTTGTTATGCCATTTGGGTTGTCTAACACTCCATCTACTTTTCAAGCCTTGATGACTGAAATATTTCGGCCTTACTTACGTTTGTATTGGTTTTTTTTAATGACACGATAGTTTAGAGTACAAATTTTCCCACTTACTTGAAACATTTACGAGAGGTGCTGCAAATTTTAGAACTTTATAACTTGGTTGTCAATCAAAAAATATGTCATTTTGGACAACAACTGGAATATTTGGGACATATTATTCCAGCAAGTGGAGTCTCAGCGGATCCAGCCAAAATAGCAAGGATGGTTAACTAGCTTATTCCAGCAAGTGGAGTCGCCCAGGATGTGAAAATAAGGCAGCTGATGCATCGTGCCGCCAATTTCTTTTCATGGCTTTTTCTATTCTACGCAGCAGTACCTTAGATGATCTTTCCACCGAAATTCAACAGGATGATCAACTTCGTCAATTAACACAAGATTTGCTTCAAGATCCGGCTTCACGGTCGAATTATGTTCTAGGAAATGGCTACTTGTTTTTCAAAAGTCGGCGGGTGATTCCTCGTTCATCATTACACATTCCCATGCTCCTCAGGGAATTTCACTCCTCGCCTACAGTTGGACACTCAGGTTTTCTCCACACATACAAACGCATTTCACAAGTGTTGTATTGGAATGGAATCAAAAGGGATGTACAAAACTTTGTGGCTAGTTGTCAAGTTTGCAAGTGGAATAAGTATAAAGCCCTTATTCCCACTGGCTTGCTGCAGCCATTACCTATTACTACTGAAGTTTGGAATGGCATTGCTATGGATTTCATCAGCGAGTTACCAAAAGCAACGGGACATGATACTATACTTGTTGTGGTGGACCGTTTCACTAAATATAGTCATTTTCTCCTCTTATCTCATCCATATACAGCAAAGAGTGTCGCTGAGCTATTTGTTCGTAAGGTTGTACATCTGCATGGTTTTCCCGAATCAATTGTGTCGGATCAAGATCGAGTTTTTGTCAGCCAATTTTGGCAAGAAATATTCAATTTGTCTAGTACTAGCCTCAAACTGAGCTCCGGTTATCACCCTCAAACAGATTGTCTTTAATCTTAGCGTTTCTCACTTCCGCATTATCTTTTTGTTTATCAAAGTAACCCGATTCTTATCACCTGGGAATCCTATGAAGTCATTGATGCACAGTTTCCACATTTTCACCTTGAGGACAAGGTGAAACTCGTTAGGGCGGGTATTGTTAGACCTGTTGTTACTAGGGTCTGAAACGCGTGGCCTTCAGTGATGCCCACTTGTTCATCTTTCCCCGTTTTATCACTGCACTCCTGTAGATTATTACCCAGAGTACAAAGCTCCACCTCCTTTGGGACCAAAGGCTACAAAGGTTCTAGCTGTGATAAGTCCCTTCGAGCTACAAGCTGAGATGTACCTTTTGTTCGATCAACTTGTTCAATACCTTACTTTCGGCTGAACCTCGCCGGAGCTTTGCACCATACCAGCCTAGAAAAATTAAATTCTCCGTCACTCACTTCTACGTACGTTGGAATTTCCTTCAGAGGACCTTTGACTCAAAGGCGAGCCCATCTCAAGTGATTCCAGAGTTGGGTTTCTCCTTCCGTCTCAATCCATCCGCCACCCTGATCGCCAATCTCCCTCATCGGCTCATCAGACCATAATTGCAACCCCAAAATTCAAACCCAAAACCAGTCATATTGATGTTGGAAAGAAAAAGCTCCTGTCGTCGGAACCACCACTTCAGCTCCAGTTGGTGACTGTCACCCCTCCATCTTCCTACTAACACATTTTCAACATCCCTTCTCGACTGAAATTCAAAAAGAAATTGAATCCCATTCAAATAGAAAACTTGTACGTTGTGGATGCCCCTCCATGTGTTTTGTGCCCATTTCCTTACATCATCTCGGAGGGTATCTCATCACAATCTGGGAAGCTGCCTTCTAAACTTCTCATTAAAGGATCCTTGTCTCCATTGGTGCTACTCTCTGAAGCTGATTGGAAGTTCATTTGGGCACAATCTGCTCTTTTGAATAACGTCCTTATAGCTTCCTCACCCTTTTTCCCCACTAATGATTTCCTTCTCTGGATTTGTAGTTCCACTAATGATTTCCTTCTGTGGATTTGTAGTTTCTTTCTTTAAGATCTTATCCTTATTAATGAAGACCTCCATCTTCTTAGAGAGGTCAGTCCAACCCGCATTGAATGAAATTTCAGGAAGAACAATAACAGATCTCAGCTCCTCTTTGAGAGTAATAACAGACACAAATCTACCATACTTATTGTACTTAGAAACAATATTTGAGGGTAGTTAAATCTCTGCATCTCCATGTTTTGAAAAATTTACCTTTTATTTCGGAAGCTTCTAGAAGTCTTTCACAACGCCACACTACAGAAGCTCTACTCAGCTTCATTGTTAATCCATTCAGAAAATTCAGTCGTTTGCCCAGTAACTCTGTACCCTTCTGACCATTAATTTGGGTATCTTGTGGCATTGAAATCCCCACAAACTACCCAAGGTCCACTGCACTCTTCCTTGGTGTTGATGAACTCTTGCCAACATTCTCTTCTAATTAATGGATCACAAGAAGCATACACAGCTGAAAGAAACCAAGTGAATGCCTGATTAATTCCTTCAAACTTGCAAGTTACCATTTAATTACCTGCTGACACTAGTTCTCCTTTCCATACTCTCTTGTCCCACATAACTACAATACCACCACTCCTACCTATAGCATCCGCGTGAGATTCCCCCATCCATCTATTTTGCCATAATTGATTGAAACCAATCACCTCTGATCCTGTCAATTTTGTCTCCACCAGAATATAAATATCAGCCCCTCACTGTTGAAACAGTCTCCTCACTAACCCCCTTTTATCCTTCAAACTTGCAAGTTACCATATAATTACCTGCTGACACTAGTTCTCCTTTCCATACTCTCTTATCCCACATAACTACAATACCACCACTCCTACCTATAGCATCCAGGTGAAATTCCCCCATCCATTTATTTTGCCATAATTGATTGAAACCAATCACCTCTGATCCTGTCAATTTTGTCTCCACCAGAACATAACCCCCTTTTATCTTCCCCATTCACCCCCCTCACATTCCAAGAAAGGATTTTGACTCTCACTAAGTATTTATGTTTGTTATTCTCCCCCTGTTTCTTGATTTCCCTTCTTTAAACTTCGACATGAAATTCCAAATTCATATCTCCTTTGGAATTGTGTTCTTTGCCTTGAGCGGTGTTGCGGCAAAATGGAGACATTTATAACAAAGCTACAAGGGTAATTAATAGATTTCCTATTCTGGCTGCTAAGGAGATCCCCTATGGACTGTCAGGAGAAGTAAATGAATCTCCTGAGGGATTGACGCAGCGATCACAAAAGAGAAGGGAGAAACCATCCACATTGGGGGAGATGCCAAGTTATCTCAAAATGATCCTTAGAGCAGGAGCATTTACGGCCAGGTCCTAGTTAACGGCTCTGAAAATCCGACTCTTTTGGAGATTCTCAGATGGGCTAGAATGAACTGGAACCAAGATCATGAGTTAAAGATCTATGATATGGGGAACAACGGTTTCCTTTTAGAGTTTGCCTCCTTGAAAGCTGCAGAACATGTACTCAGAGGTAGCTGGTTTTGGAAGAAACAGAAATTGCAACTCCAATGGTGGCCACCAACTACAGGTGCCATCCAGTCAAGAGCAACCATGAAACAGACATGAATTGCATTGGTAGGTTTACCACTCCACCTATGGTCAATCAGGGTTTTCAAAACGGTAGGGGATTTTTGTGGAGGATGGATAAGGACGGAGGAGGAGACAGAACTTTGGAATCATCTAAAATGGGCAAGGAGGATTCTTGTGAAGGGTAGGAGAGACCTTATTCCGAAGGAGGAGAGAATAGAATTTGAAGGAGCTGGATACATCATTCAAAAATGGGATGAATCTCCGATGAGGTCCTACATCGGAGACGAGAAGAAATTTGCCGGAGAAGAGGATCTGGATTTTGCTTCGAACCAATGGACAATTCATAGCTCTGAAACAGCTTTATCCAGGCTGCCAACAGCTGTACAACCAGAAGTCCACATGGGTTGTTTAAAAATTTTTTGTATCCCACTTATCAAGTGACCTCCCACTTAAAATTAGAACAAAGGAGAAAAAGGATTTGGGCTTGGACCAGCTGGTCCACAAACCCTCTCAGAATGGAGATAGAAGCAAACAGGACAGCTTCAATGGTGATAGAAGCAGACGCTGTTCTCAACCCAGGATTTCTTGACGAAGCATGCAATGATCTCTTGATGGCCGACGAACAATTTGACGATGATGGGATGTCAAATTGTCAATTATTCACACAGAAAACAAGGATATTTTGGTTAAACGTGAAGGGGAAAATTTACAGTTGGAAGAAAAGGAGGGGAATGACACGGTAGAGGATATCCTAAAAGTCAACTCAACAGAAGATATTGAACAAGGAATTTGGAGTCCATTTCCAAGGTTGTGAGAAGGTGGCTTTAAATATGTTCATGACAATTGATGGCAAAAGAGAAGCGGTAGACGACGCCACAGGTGCACTAGTGCCAGTGACCCCTAAAGAGAAGAACCCAACTGTTGATTAAGAACATGATTAACAAGTGGAGGGATAATATCTATTGCCTACAAGAATCAAAATTGAAAGGTGACGGGATATAATTAAAGAACTCTGGGACAACAGGAAGGTGAAATATGCATAGTTGGAAGCCAGAGGTTATTTTATGGAATAGCAGAATTTGGGAGGGGCAAATTTGTGAGATAGGGGCTTATTGTATCACAATAAGGTTTCCTGGGAAAAAACATGTGACAAACATAGGAGAAAAATATTATTGAATTGTTCTCTAAATTATTACATTGAGATCCTATTTATAGACACTACATTAGACTCTTTTTCCAACTAGGACAATGACATTACGATTCTCTTCCAAGTAGGATTCTACATAATATTTTTATTCCTACTCATATTCTAACACTCCCCCTCAAGCTGGTGCATACAAGTCATATGTACTGTGCTTGTTAATGTAATTAATATGAGGACCATTGAGGGACTTGATGAAAATATTTGCAAGCTGATCACTCAATTTTACAAATTTTGTAACAATATCTTTAGAAAATATCTTCTCTCACAAAGTGACAATCAATCTCAATGTGCTTAGTCCTCGCATGAAATACTGAATTTGATGCGTCATGAAGAGACGATTGGTTATCACACACAAGTTCCATTTCACTAATTTCTCCAAATTTTAACTCTCTCAACAACTGCTTAATCCAAACTAGCTCACAAGTGGCTATCGGCATTGCTTGATATTCTGCTTTTGCATTAGATCGAGCAACCACACTCAGTTTCTTACTCTTCCTGCACACCAAATTACCTCCTAGTAAAACACAATATCCAAATGTAGAACGTCTACCACAAGGTGATCCTACCCAATCAGCGGTTGTATATCCAATGATCTGCTCATGACCTCGATCCTCGAAGAGTAGTCCTTTACCTGAAGCTGACTTAATAAATCGCACAATGCGAACAACCACATCCAAGTGACTAGTGACTATCATAGGGAGAATCCATAAATTGACATACAACACTCACAGGATAGGAAATATCAGGTGGGGTCACTATGGTCACTGTGAGATAATTCAACTTACCAACTAGATGCCTATATCTTCCAGGATTATTGAGTGGCATTCGAATCCATAGGATTGTCAATAGGTTTACATCCCATCATTCTTGTCCCCTCGAGAATGCCGTAAGGCAAATTTGCGTTGCGAAATAACAATACATGGTCTAGACTGAGCAAATTCAATATCGGATCTGGACTGAGTTTCAATAGGTTTACATCCCATCATTCCTCTCTCCTCGAGAATGTCTAAGGCATATTTGTGTTGCAAAGTAACAATACCTAATCTGGACTGAGCAAATTCAATACCTAAAAAGTACTTCAGTCTGCCGAGCTCTTTAGTTTGGAAATGTTGAAAGCGGTGTTGCTTCAAACTAATGATACCCTCTTGATCATTGCCGGTAATAACGATATCATCAACGTAACCACCAAATAAATACATTGATTTGAAGCAAAATGTCGATAAAAAACAGAGTGATCTGCCTCACTACGAATCATGCCAAACTTTTGAAATATTGTGTTGAACTTTCCAAACCAGGCTCAAGGAGATTGTTTTAGACCACAAAGTGACCGACCCAGTCGACACACCATACTAGATTCCCCCGAGCAACAAAACCAGGTGATTGCTCCATATAAACTTCCTTCTCAAGGTCACAATAGAGAAAAGCATTCTTAATATCCAACTGGAAATAAAAAGGTGAGTGTCGAACAGCAATCATGGATAGCAAAAGACAAATAGACGTTATTTTAGCCACGGGAGAGAAAGTATCACTATAATCAATCCCAAATATCTGAGTGTACCACTTGGCAACAAGGCGAGCCTTAAGGAGATCAATTAAGCTGTCCAAACCAACTTGCACTACATAAACCCAACGACAACCAACGGTTGATTTAACTAAAGGGAGAGAAACAAGCTTCCAAGTACCACTCGTATGTAAAGCAAACATCTCATCAATCACAGCATGTCGCCATCTTGCATGAGAAACTATTTCTCTTGTGGATTTAGGGACGGAGACAGAGGACAAGGATGATATAAAGGCATAATGAGGTGATGATAGATGATGATAACTTATAATGAAGGTTAGCATTACGAGTGGACCGTACCTTTTCAAAGTGCAATCGAAGGAGATAAGTCTGTAGTAGGTGCAGGGTCGGGTGCAGGATAGGAATCATGTGTGCCAGATGTCGTACGTGGACGATGATGATAAGTTAGGAGTGGTGGCATTATAGATGTAGATGAAGTTGCAGAAGGTATTGTAGATTCCTCAAAAGTCGATGTAGGTAAGACTGGTGGCACTATGGATGGAGAAGTAGAAGTAACAGTAGGATTCTCAAAAGTCGATATAGGTAAGACCTCAGACATATATTACGATAATCAAGATCATAAGATGTAAAATAAGGTTGAGAACCAAAGAGTGTGACATCAACTCACATAAGGTACCGACGAAGAACAGGTAAGTAGCAATGATATCCCTTTTGTACTCGAGAATAACCGAGAAAAACACATTCGAGAGCAAGAGGGGTTATTGTATCTTTCCGTGGGTGAAGTTATGAACAAAAACATGTACTCCCAAAGACAAAAGGAGGAAGAGAGTAGAGAGGTGATTGAGGAAAAAATATTGAATAAGGAATTTGATTTTGAATAGAAGATAAGGGCATTCGATTAATTAAATAGCAAGATACGATAACTGAATCGCCCAAAAAAAGCAGCGGAACATGGAATTGAATTAGAAGAGTGCGAGCAATCTCTATGAGGTGCCTATTCTTCCTCTCTGCTACTCCATTCTACTCCATTCTGTTGAAGGGTATACGGACAAGAAGTTTGATGAATAATTCCTTGATGAGTCATAAATTGTTGAAATTGGGAGGACATATATTCTAAGGCATTATTAGTATGAAAGGTACGAAAAGAGACATCGAATTGATTTTCTATTTCTGCACAAGAACTCTTGAATATAGGAAATAATTCAAAGCGATCTTTCATTAAGAAAATCCAAGTACATCTTGAATAATCATCAATGAAGCTTACAGAATAACGAAATCCTGAAGTTGAACTGATTCTACTAGGACCCAAAATATCAGAGTGGAACTAAGAAAAAAATGAACTCTGCACGATGCTCACTACTACCTTAAAAGGTAGGCCGAGTGTGTTTCCCAAGTTGGCACGACTACCAATCTAATGTTGATAGACTAGACAAACTAGGCACTATCTTTTGTAACTTGAACAAACTAGGACGTCCCAAACATTTGTGAATTACGTCTGGAGAATCTATAACTGGAAATGTTATGGAGTTAGGAGAGGTAAGGTAGTAGAGGCCTTGTGATTCATATCCTACGCCAATTGTTTTTGTCGTACTACGGTCATGCATAATAAAAGAGTCCTCAAGAAATAGTATGCCACAATTTAGGGCACAAGACAAACGACTGATCGATGCAAGATTAAAAGGACAACCAAGGACATAAACAACAGAATTTAAAGTGACAGAGGATAGGGGATTAGCTTGTCCAACTCCTTCTGCTTTGGTTTGGTCTAAAGTGATAGTTGGAAGAGACTGTGAATAAACAATATTTGATAGAAGTGATTTATCACCAGAAATATGATCAAAAGCACCAGAGTCCACAACTCATGATCCAAAGGTAAGAGATTATGCAGTTGAGGCTACTAGTAGAGATATCCCGCTTACTTGCTTGATACTGAATATATTCATTATATTCCTTTTCAGATAAAAATACCATTATTACCTATGGTGTTAGACCGAGCAACATGAGCATTTTTTGGTGGTCGACTATACAAAGATTAGCATATTGCATGAGTATGTGCAAGCCTATTACAATAAGTACACTTAGGTCGAGAATAGCATATGTCACGAGTGTGTCTAAGCTTTATACAATAACTACACCTAGGTCAAAATCTTCCAAAACGACCTCCCCCTCGCCAATTCTTCATGGACTCTGATGTTTGATTTTCTGATCTCCTCATTAAGAGTTCATACTTAATCATAGGACTAAATCGAGCAAAAACTATGTTGCCAAAATCTGGGAAAAAAGTGTTCAGTAGTCGAAATTTGAAATAAAGTGCTCTGTCACCGAAAAATTAGATCTGCCTGGCGGAACTTGATCCCAATCAAGAAATAACTACATGGGCAACCTCAGATTGAAGAGGCGACCCTACTGTAAAGAGAACTGCCAAAAAATGGCCGAAAACTGCTCACGCGTCGGCGCGTAGATCGGACGCGGCCACAGGAAATATGCTTTTGGCGGCGTGTGGGGGAACGTGCAGTACTTGTTTCCGGAGATTCTGACTAGGTTTTGTCGCTAGAAAGTTCTGAACGTAGTAGTGTGGCTGATTTTCAAAAAATAAAGAGTCGATTGACGAGGTCACTGAAAAATTTGCACAATGACAGGTTGATTTCGCTGGAATGATGCACAGCGATACTTTTCTCACCAATGCACTGATACCATGTGAGAAATATAGGACAAATATATTATTGAATTGTTGTCTCTAAATCAATACATTGAGATCCTATTTATGACACTGCATTAAACTCTTTTTCCAACTAGAGCACTGACATTACAATCTTTTTCCAAGTAGGATGCTATATAATATTCCTATTCCTGCTTATATTCGAACAAAACACAACTTCAATCGACATTTAACATGTATTTATGCCCCGAATCATTATTGATGGCAAAAGAGAAGTAGTAGAAGACGCCACACCACAAGTGCACTAGTACCAGTGACCCCTAAAGAGAAGATCCCAAACGAGCTTTAAAATTTAAAGCCAGGGGGCGCTCAATGATCCCGGGAAGAGGCCGTTGATTAAGAAAATGATTTACAAGTGGGGAGGGATGATATCTATTGCCTACAAGAATCAAAATTGAAAGGTAACATATGGGCCAACAGAAAGGTGAAATATGCCCAGTTGGAAGCTAGAGGTACCGGGATGAGGATTAGTTCCAAAGCTTGTATGTTGTGCTCATTTTTGGAAAAACGTACTATTTTTTTTCCACCATGGTATGTCTGCTCCATTCTGAATACCTTTGAATTCTTCCCATTTTTTGTAAAATTCTGTCATTTTAAACACTTTGCCAAACATTTTTCTCCTGAGTTAGATGTCCCACCCATAGTTAGTCCTACTTCTGCTACTGTTTTCTATTGAGGTAAGGCCAGGACATGAATGTCAAAGAAAAGTTCCCAGGCAGTTATCTTCTCAAAATGAAATGTTACACCCATTCAATACCATAATGGAGGAGTGTCTCCTCATAATTGGCAAAGTGTTCTTATGGATCTCCACAAACTAATTCGATATGTTGAGTGCACTTACTTAGACATCCACTTGTTAATGTCGCCATATTTAGCTTGAGAGGACCTCCACAGCCATTTTAGCTTGAGAGCCTGTTTTGCAGCTTAAGACTTCTTATGGGGTCTGGGGAGGGTAGAGTGTACGCAGACCATACCACTACCTCAGGTGAAGTAGAGAGGCTGCTTCCGATAGAACCCCGGCTTAGAACCAATAACAGTATAGCAAACACAAATCATAAATGCATATAAACTTGTACAGGCAAAATAAACTAACAACGCTAGCCACAAGATAATACTAGAGCGACAAGATACTACTAAAAACTATATATCTGAAACCATAGACAGCACTCCACCCACGAACAATAAACTTCAAAAAAAAATAAAGAACACCCCCCTACTGTTACCGACGCACTCCCACCCCCTAACCCTCTACCCTAATCCGCATCCTCCACACCTTCCTATCAAAGGTCATGTCCTCCGTAAACTACAATTGCTCCACATCATGCCTAATCACCTCCCTCCAATATTTCTTCGGCCTACCTCTACCCCGCCTAAAATCATCCATAGCTAGTGTCTTACACCTCCGCACTGGAGCATCAGAACCGTTCTTCATCACGTGCCCGAACCAATGTAACCTCACTTCTCGCAACTTGTCCTCCACCGAAGCCACTCCCACCTTCTCCCGAATAATCTCATTCCTCACCCTATCTTTCCTGGTATGACCACACATCCATCGCAACATCCTCATCTCCACCACCTTTAACACCTCTGAGCTGGAAAAAATCCCTCAGGGGATCCATTAATAAGAATTGAAAAATTGGCAGTTAAAATGTGGTGACTTATACATTTATTTCATTTCTCTCCAAAACCCACACAAGCTAGAACCTTTAACCAACATTCCCATTTGACATGATCTTAGGCCTTTTCAATGTCTAATTTATACAGAATTCATGACTTATTCTGTTTGAATCTAGAATCAACAACTTCATTGGTAATTAAGACAACATACATGACTTGTCTTTCTTTTTTAAAGCCATCTGTTGAGAGTCCACCAACTTGTCTATCACCCTTTTCATCCTTTATGCCAGTACTTTGGAAAGTAATTTGTATATGTTGTCTATCAAAATTATAGGCCTAAAATCGATCAGCTTCAAAATTATAGGCCTAAAATCTATCGGCTCCTTAGCAGTTAGCACCTACCTTCTTAGGGACCAAAGCTATGTAGGTCACATTGTAATTTTTCTCAAAAATTCCATGTGACTGAAAATTTTAGAAAGTATTCATGATGTCCTGCTGCTTCAGTACCTCCTAACATTTGACTAAAAACTCATTGTGCAGCAACCTGGACGGATTTGTCTATGGAACACAACTTCAGAAAAGCAAAAACCTCTTACTCCTCAAAGTTATCCTGTAGGGATCCCTTTTTTTCATCGATAATGACTCAGCACTTAATGAGGTTGCAAGCAGGTCTCTTTCCTTCTGTCTGTGGATAAACTTTAGTAAAATTTAATAATCTCTCTTGATTCTTCCTGGTTCCTCTAGTGGTTCATATTGGATCACTAATGGGTCAATGTTATCCATCTCATGTGAGCATTGACAACTTTATAAAAAAAAATTGTGTTTCTATCACCTTCCTTGAGCCAAAGGGCCCTTGATCTCTGTTCCCAGCAATTTCTTCATTTTTAATGTGCCCCTAATAATCCATCAGCAGAGAAACCTTCAAAGCTAATTCCTCATCTGTAAGGGATCTGCTATCCTGTAAAGCAAACAGATTAGTCAGTTGACTCAACAATTGAACCTTATGGACACTCAAATTCCCGTGATTGCTTCTACTCCATTCCTTCAGCTTGTCTTTTAAGGCTTCGAGTTTGCGAGTTAAGATGTAGTAGGCTTGCCTGAAAACTCAAGAATTCCATCATTCTCTGACTCTGTCTACAAAGGCTTTAGTGAATAGCTACCCATTATCAAATTTGAAATAAGATTTGTTTTGATCCCAAGAACCACAGGCCAATGATTTTATTCAAGCCTTTGTAGTAGGACTTGTTTGATATTTCTAATCTTGTCATCTCATTTTTCAGAGATTAGGATTCTATCAATTTTAGAAGCAATACCGTGGTTATCTCCCTTGAACCAAGTGAAAGTGCCACCTTCCGGTTGATGTTCCATCAAATTCATGTCCTCTATAAAATCTGAAAACTCTACCACAGTTGTAGTTCTTCTTTTGCAATTTCTTTTCTCAGAAATGAATTTAATTATATTGAAATCTCCACAAACAGCTCATTTATTAGTGGGTCAAAAAATCTCTCACTGGGTAAGGTGTTTAAGTTATTAAGTATGACTTGGGCTGCTCTATCTTCCCAAAGAATTTTTACCTTAAGGCCTAATAAAATGGCTCAAACTTGTATTAAAAATCTCTGAACCCTCCATCTTGCTTGCACGTGCTTTCCAGCCGTGATTTCAAATTGTTACAGCTGGCCCCTCACTAGAACTTCTCATGTGCCCCTTTCTGATTCGCGTGCTTCAAGGAGATCCTCTTGTCCTGTCTCTTTCACATAGGTTGTGTTTGCCCTAAGGTCTGAAGAAAGCTTTGGACCAACAGATTTTCCGGCGATTTCCAGCAGCTGCAATGCTTCTACATCGAATCGAGTTTCCTTCTCCACCCAGATTGGAATGAAGAACTCGGTTCCATCTCTTTCTATCATCACATCGTTAGGACAACTCCGGCCATCTCCTGAAATTCGAATTCTTGCCCACTTAGATGATTTTTTAGGTCCGTCTCTTCCTCCATAGAAACCTATCCACCACAAAGATCCCAACTTCAGTAAAAATCTTCTGTGACCATAGATGTAATGGAATACCCAATGCTCTGATCCACATAGTTCAATCTGTCTGAGAGTTATGAGAGCAGCCGGTTGAGGGGCTCCACCATTCAAGGTGAATCTTAAACTTCTTCTATCTCCACTCTTTCTGTAGGATTTGCTCTGCCATACACCTATTTGGAAATTCAAATAGGAACATGTGTCCAGCCATCGTATATGCTCACTCCAAAAGCAGCCTTCCAAGTGAGAGATGCCAATCTCCTGATGTCTGAAATGGTAGGTTCTCTGTGGGCTTCCTCTCCAAGGAATCCAGTAATGCACCTTTTGAGTAAGCCATTTTCCTTCACTCCTTGTGGCTCCATTATGGGAATATCTCCTCTAAAAGATGTGACAGCAGATTGTCGAAGGGTATTTGATTGACATTTGCTCTCTTGTACTGCTTTAGAGTAGGGATGATCCTCTTTTAAGGTTCTGGGCAGTGTTATCAAAGGCGCGCTTAAGCCCTAAAGCGAGGCTCAAAACGTGTTGAGCGCTTTGCCTCGCTTAATGTGCGCTTCAGTGCTGTCATCAATTTTCGAAGGCATACTTTTCCTTTCCACTGAGCCTCTTCAACACTAAAAATGGATACTTCATTTTATCATAATATTTTTTTCATGTGTTTGTCATTCATGCTTATAATTATTAATCTTGGACTAAACATATATATATTTGTATGTTTCCCCTTTGCGCTTTTTTCAATTAAAGACCACATTTTATTCGTGTGTTGCGTTTAAAGCCCCAACAGACCTTAGAGCTTTTTTGCACTTTTTGCTTTTGATAACACTGGTGCTAGATGCCACTATACCGCTGAGTTGAGGGGAACATTTAATGAACCTTCCTATTTTAAATGCTATATCATTCTAAGGAATTATTACAACCAACCTCTCTTTACCAAAGAGCGAGATAATGCTTATATATCTACATTTCCTGGTACAAAAACTCAGCTAGTTTCTCCTTAGTTTTCCACCTTCTAACCATGTTCTTCCTGGCTTTCAATCTTGAGGATGCTGCAAATCCACGACATGATCCTTGAGCTCAGGGTTGATTGTCTTTGCGACTCCTCTATACGCATTAATTAAAGGTCGTTGATGGCTGACTATCTGGTGATATCAAAAGATTTAAACCATGCATTGAAATAGATTTTCCTATATTGACGAGAAAAAAAAGAAGAATTGATTGATCTCTTGCAAGAAAACACCTGGACACTTTTGCACATAAGAAATGGTGTAAAATGCAGATAGAGAATTGATTAATGCAGCTAGGAGAGAGACTTGTCTGGAACTTCGCACCTGTTATTCTCCTTCTGGGATCAAAAGTCAACATTTTCTCGACAAGATCAATAGCAGCTGGGTTTACATGTGGGAACTTTTCAGTAAATGATTGTCGACGGTAAAGAGGAAGTTGCCGGATGTATCGTTTTGCATTCTCATTTAAAAACTCCATATCAGCCTCTGAAGGAGTACCAATCAACTGCAAGTTCCAGTCATCAGAATAATTTAGTAAAAGTAGTCACATCTATAAATTTGAGCATGACATAAAATACTAAAAGAAACTTGGTCATTACTATGAAAAACTATATATTCATAAAACAAAATAATCATACATTGATCATCTTGTTAATAACTTGAGAGGAAAGAGAGTGGCAGGTTAATTTGTTTTCCTTCTTAACAATAAATACTACATATGTGCATAACAGTTGCTGAGAAGAAAATTAAGTTGATTACTTGTAATGCTTGATGTCTAGAGAAGCAGCAGTTCAAAAATAAAAGTACACTCCGTATGCCTTCTCCTTCTCGTTTCCTAGATCTACAACTTGATGCCTCTCTTTAGTTATAGATGGTTTGGCACAAAACAGCTAGTACCAAAAAGGTGAAACAGGAAAATGAGATAAAAGAACAAAAACTTGTAAACTTATCTCTTTAGTGAAAGGGGGGAAGGGATAGTGTAAGGATAGAAGGGGTAGATAGTGAACAATAGATACCTCCATAATAAGACGCAGCTGGTGCACATGATCTCTGCCAGGGAACAGGGGTTTTCTGTCCATCAATTCCATGAATATGCAACCCACTGACCATACATCAATTGCTGCAGTATAGTCGGACGAATTTAACAACAGCTCAGGTGGACGATACCATCTTGTCACAACATATTCGGTCATAAAGTCAGTTTCGGAAGTGACACGAGCTAGCCCAAAATCACATATCTTTAAATCACAGTTGGAATTCAAGAGAAGATTGCTAGGCTTTAAGTCTCTATGCAAAACATTTGCAGAATGTATGTATTTCAACCCACGAAGGATCTGATACAAGAAATACTGCACCCAAATATATAAGTATTTAGTTTTAGTCAGACAAATTATGACACAATAATACACTATAATCCAACTAGCACAATATGCACTATTAATAATTTTGGGATGTTCATGAAAAAACGAAAATCAAACCAAACCGACATATTATTATACTTGGTTTGGTTTGATTTCCACTTTTAGAAAACCAACATAATTTTGTTTGGGTTTGTATTTAACAAGAAAATGACGAACCAAATAACTTTTTATACAAGTTGTATAGACATATCCATGGTGTTCATTTAAGTTTTCTATTCTTCTATATTGAAGTTGTGAAGTGGAAGAGAAAATAAGAGAGAACTAATCTTAATTATTCCCTCAAACTAATTGGTTTAAATAACTATGCCTACATGTTCAGAAAAGGAAGGAATCAATACCTAATCACAGTCGGAGTAATTAAGCTACCAACTATATTTCTATATATTCTAGAATATTCAAAAGGATTTTAACCCTCACCCTCAAGCTGGTGCATACAAATTATTATATGTACCAAGCTTGATTCATATATAACTTGTTTTGAGATCGGCGATGGACCACACGAACTTTGTGGCGTTTTCTCCTAGGAGTACCTTCACCTTCTTTCTGACAAATGACAATTACTCTCTATGTATTTGGTCCCCTTGTAAAACATAGGATTTGATGCAATGTGAAGTGCAGTCACACACACAAGTTTCATTCTTCAATCTATCCAAATTAAAATTCCTTCTTTAGTTGTTTGATCCATATGAATTCACATGGCACCATTGTCATAGCTCGGTATTCTGCTTTTGCAATCTATCTAGCAACAACATTTTGTTTCTTACATTTTCAAGACACCAAATTTCCCTAACGAGAACATTAAGCAAGAAGTGGATAGTTTGTCATAGGGTGACCGCCCTGTCCATATTTGTATATCCAACAACTTTCCCATGTCGTTGGTCTTCGTAAAGTATTCCTTTCTTTGGAGCAAACTTTATGTATCGAAGAACGAGAATAACTGCATTCCAGTGACTGTGACAAAGAGAATCCAAGAACTGACTTACAATACTGACCAAGAAGGCAATGTCAAGTCGAGTCATGGTAAAATAATTACATTTTCCTACCAGCATGATTTTATCTTCCAGGATCACTAGCCGGCTCTCTTGACGTGGTAGAAGTGTAACATTTGGATCTATTGGAGTATTAATAGGCCTATACTCTATCATTCCTATCTCAAGAATATCAAGTGCATACTTTTTCAGTGAAATGCCAATTCCTAATTTGGATTAAGCAACCTCAATGCCCAAGAAATAACTCAATCGACCATCATCCTCAATCGGAAAGTGTTGAAAGAGGTGATGTTTCAACTTGGTAATTCTCTCGTCATAATTACCTAGGATAACTATTTCATCAACGTAAACCACCAAGTACATGCACAAACCTAGAGCACAGTGATGATAAAACATGAATGATAAGCTTCACTCCAACCATGCCAAGTTCCTAAATAACTATGCTAAATTTCCTCAAACGAAGCTCGAGGAGAGTACCTTGCACCATAAAGTAATCATCATAATCTGCACACCATGTAACTAGACTCCCCCTAAGCAACAAAACCGGGTGATTGCTCCATACCTCATCTTCGAGATCCCCATCAAGAAAATTATTTTTGATATCCAACTGGTAGAGAAGCCAACAGCGAACAACATCGATAATAAAAAGAGACAAACTGAAGTAATCTTAGCCACAAAAGAGAAGGTATATGTATAATCAAAACCAAAAATCAGTGTATAACCCATGGAGAATAGCCGTGCCTTTAGGCTACCAATTTTCCCATAGTTGCAAACCTTCACCATATATACCCAATAACCAATTGTAGACTTACATGGAGGTAAGGGAACGAGCTCCGAAGTAGAGTATAAGGCAAACATCTATTCAATCATAGTTTGTTGCTAGTCAGGATGAGAAAGTGCTTCACATATAGTCTTAGGAATAGAAACTGATGATACAAAGGAGGCAGAATGAGCTAGCGAAAAACAATGATAGCTCAAACAAGTCTCAAGCCAACTGAAAGCTACTTCTAAGTTTTGTCCTTCCATGAGCATTATTTGGTGAAAAAAGAAACAGTATGAGATTAATAAGAGGAAAGAGAAAGGCAAAATGGCTCAGTGGGTCCCTGTACTAGGTCAGTTTTGTAAGTTGGACACTTCTACTTACATGTTTGTCATCTGGACCCCTGAACCCACTAAAAAACAACATTTTAAACACTTTTTTGGAGAGTGTAACACTTTCCCATGCCAGTTGTCATATCAGCTGCCACGTGTGCCACGTCATTTTCAAGCAGTCATAAAATTCCAAGTCATTTTTAAAATGTTACATAACAGATTAAATATTAAAATTAATTTAATTAAATAAGAAAAATTTGAATAATCATGCTTTTATTTTTGCTCACAAATTAAACATCAAATTCATTCCAAATAATTAAAATTCTTCTCCAACTAATTTAAATTTTTAACTATAAATTCATATATATAAACATAATGAGTTTTCGATTTTTAAATTTGAATATCTTTAACAAATTCACAAAAACTTTAAGTTTTTTCAAGTTTATTCATTAAATTCACTAATTTTTCAATATCCACTATCACTCACTTTCAATTCAAATTTAAATTTTAATCCCCAAAAAAATATAAAAAAAATTCAAATTTAAATTTTAATCCACAAAAAATACGAAAAAATTTGAATTGAGAGGAAAGATTTAAAAAATAAAATAAAATTTGAATTTAGGGGGAGGGGTGCTGGGAATGGGGCTGGGGTGGGTTGGGGGTGCTGGGAACGGGGCTAGGGTGGGGTGGGGATGCTGGGAACTGGGCTAGGCTGGGGTGGGGGTGCTGGGAACAGGCTGGGGTGGGGTGGGGTGCTGGGAACGAGGCTGGGGTGGGGTGGGGGTGCTGGGAACGGGGCTGAGGTGGGGTGGGGGTGTTGGGACGGGGCTGGGTGAGGTGGGGGTGCTAGGAACGGGGCTGGGGTGGGGTGGGGTGGGGTGCTGGGAACAGGGCTGGGAATGGGGTTGGGGTGGGGTGGGGGTGTTGGGATGGGGCTAGGTGGGGGTGGGGGGTGCTGGGAACGGAGCTGGGGTGGTAGGTGCTGGGACGGGGCTGGGTTGGGTTGGGGTGCTGGAACGAGGGCTGGGACGGGAGCTGGGTGGGGTGGGGGAATGGCTGGATAGGGGGAGGGGGTTGGGGGTGGCCTTCTTTTTATTTTTTATTTTTAAATTTATTAGTTTTTAAATTTTTAAAATATTTTTAAATTAAAAAACTGGAAAAAATTGAATGCCACTTTTTTTAAAAAAAAATTATTTTAATATAAAATTGACCAAAAATTGACCCCTACTCACACCCCAGGCGTGTGACTACACTCTTTGTCCTAGTCAGCATTTGAATGCCACATAGGCTCGGTCAACGGTCAAAGGATGCAAAATGCTGCTTTTTAATGAGTTCAAGGGTCCAGATGACAAACATGTAAGTAGAAGTGTCCAACTTACAAAACCGACATAGTACAGGGGTCCACTGAACCATTTTGCCGAAAGAGAAACTTTAATCACATATTACTTAGCATACAGAAGTGCGATAAAAATATTTCCACTTCTCACTAAGAAATTTTCATTGCCCTCGCTTAAAAACTAGAAACCAATTTTCTAGCCACACGTTGCTTGGACTAAAATTAATTCTATTAAATTGTCAACCTTCACTAGCTCAAACATGAAAATTAGTTGCAGGCATGTCAGAACAATTCTTCAAGGAGACTATCAAGATGTGTGGTTTAAACAACTAAAAACGGTGGAAATGATTTGAACATGAAAAAAAATTTCATGCATTCATTTTTTAACCAGAAAAGGAAGGGAGGAAAACAAGCTTACAGAAACATATCGAGTACTTAGACTTTAGCAGTGTTTTTAAATTTCTTCCGAATAAAATAAAAGTTTGAATTCAAACCTGGCAGTGCTCCTCGGATAAAGCTTGATTCGAGCGAATAATTTGATGGAGATCAGTATCCATAAGCTCATACGCGATATAAACATCATTAAAGGCTTCTCTTTGTGGCGGTGGAATTATATCTCTGATCGCAACAATCTGCATTGGTAGATGTCACATATAGCCAACAGCAGAACCTTGTATAGGCTCATTTTCCTTTCTAAATAAACTCCTCAAATACCCTCAAAAAGCATACTCAAACGGATACAATTTAGAGAGACAAAATTACAATTTGTCCTCTATCGATGAAAACAATTCCGCATATGCATGAACACCACCAAACATGTTACGTATCAGGGCATTAAGCAAAGAAAAAAATTATTTGTCTTACCATTTTCAGAAAAGAAAAAAATGCTATCTACGGCCTTCTCTCCGCAAAAGTCAATGTAATATTCTGTTATTATTAGTTAAGTTAATACATTGAGTTAACTAAATTCGATCAAGTGATTACACTCAAGACCTACTCTTTTTTTTTTTTTGGATAACCGTGGTGTCCTATCTGGGCCAGCTTGCGCACACCTCGACTAATTCTATGGGATACCTGCCACCTCCCAACAACGGTACCAGGTCAAGTAACTCGGTCCACCAAGGCTAAAACAGATGGGAAGAAATCACCTAGTATTTGTCTCTGATAATTGAACCTGAGGACCCCATGATGCTCAACCTAATGTCATTGAACCCAACGTCAAGACCTACTCTTTCTGCTCGTCATATTCATATAAACTAATACAGTTAAACATACTCAGTTAAATTTAACCTCCAAAAGAATATTCAAAATCGCAGAAATGACTCACTAACGTTTTCATGATCCATATGCCGAAGAAGCTTGATCTCTCTCAAAGTCCTCTTGGCATCAATCTTGTTGTCAAAAGCATTAGCAATTTTTTTTATTGCTACATTCTCATTTGTCTCCGAGTTCAAAGCAGAACTACACACAATCAATCAAAAAAAAAAAATTAAAAAAAAAGGTCAAAATCATTAATCGACAAAAATACCCAAAAAGACAAACTGAGAAATAGCCAAGAAGGGAAAGGGTATAAATAGAGAAAAACTCACCAAACGATGCCATAAGCACCTTTACCAATAGGCATGATAGGAGGCTTATATTTAGCAGTAACTTCAAATATATTACCAAAAATATTGTATTGAATGAACCTGCCACCATGGCTCAACGTCGCCGGAATATTATCAATCCCGGGCACCGGATGCGGCGGAGGGGGTTGGTCTGCCGCCGCATCCGACATCATCGTGTCCGCTTGATAACATGAACCATCCATATTTTTTTGGGAATAAATTTGTCAACCGAAAAAGGTCAATGAATTTTTATCTTTTGGAAAAAGAGGGTTAGTATTTGTAATTTTTACACGTGTTGAGAAAGGAGTTGAGGATGTCAAAACAAATCTCAATCAAAGATCATAGGCTCGATATAAAATATTGAAAGTGAAATGTCAAAATTACAGTATTCGAGTTTGGATTTGATACAAATACTAATACCTTCTTGTATTCACTATATATGTGCATGTTGGGAAAGCGGAGCTGAGGATGTCAAAACAAATCTCAATCAAAGATCGATAGGATTCGACATAAAATATCAAAAATTAAATTATCGAATCGAAAAATATGATATTTGATATTTGATAATAAAATATTTGATATGATATTTGAGAGTAAAATTTCAAAATTACAGTAGTCAAGTTTGAATTTGATCAAGATACTAATACATTCTTATATTTACTATTTACCGAATATCGAATTATTTATTAAATAAAATCCTATATATAGTTATATATATAACTACTCAGTGCTATCCTAGAGCTAAATGTTACATACAAACACATCCAATAAGCTAAAAATCCTTTGCATTTATGCAAAACCCTCTTGCTCAAATTCTTTTTAGTCCATATAACTTTGCATTTTTTCAGCAAACCTCTCCATTCCTTTTTGCAGGGGTTGTCTTTTAAGGTGCAGTTTCATTGAAATAGGATGAAGGTTAAGCATAATGTAACATCTCATTATGAGAGTTTTGAATTTTGAAATAATGGTTCTATGAGTTGTTGAAAAGAATTGGTCAAAAATAAATAATTGATTTCAGAAACATATCATTTTTTTCTCATTTGGTTTTTAGTGTAAGAGAATCACATATCAAATAGCGCATCAAAATAATATGTGTTTACCTTTATTGAATACATTTCCAGTAGTGTTTCTTTCCAACTTTAGTATATGGTATTATCAAATACTATATCAAACCGAAGTTTAATTTACCGATTATTGAATTACCGAATCGAAGTTTAAAAGTATAGTATTTGATATCTGCTTTCAATTACCAATTACTGAATTATCGAACCTAAACTTTGAATATATCAAATCGAATTTCGAACGTCCATCTCTAATGGCGATGATGTGGAATTATCCTAATGATTTTTTTACCTTTCTCTTTTTTTCTGATTTTTCTCAACTGCCACGTGTTTGACTTGTTTTTTAAAAAAGAAATAGTTAGTGGAGAAAAAGTAAAAGTTGTATTTTTTAATATAGATACACAATGTGTGTCATTGTAAGAAAATTAAATAAAATTCTATGTTAATAATTTAACCAAATAGAAGAGAATTAAATATTGACAAAGATAGCTAATGAAGCTTAAAAGTATAATATTTCTTATCGTTGAAGTATTCGTATCAATTTTTTGTTTTGGATTAATTGTTATTAACTTCTTCGCAACCTACCTTTCTATTCTTGAAGTGCAATTGTTTCTTGAGTCTTTTTTTTATCTACGCAGCAAGTGAATTTTGTGTTAAGGTTATTTAAAAGATTTATAAGGCAACTTTGTTGACTTTTCAAATGTACTCTTCTCAAATTCCACCATAACAAAAAAAAAATAGCTCAAAACAATCAAATGAGATCCACTTCCTGAGTTTGAGAAAAATTATTATACTTTCTCAGAGATTGGAACCTCAAGAATTGCATTGTCCTTTCATTTTTGAATAATATCCTACTATTGTAGTTGCATCATTGAAAAGTTTAAGAAAGCTCCTTTTAAGTATTACACGCTCGGAACTCCAATAACATGGTATGGGCTTGAGTAATGAGATTTTGATAAGGCAAACTTGTATTATCATTTATCTGGAAGGCCTTTTACAACGGTTGGATTCCTGCTGTTATTCCTCCTAGTTTGGTTAGTGCTACCTCCTTCATGTTTAAACAAAAGCACGACTCAGTAAATTTTGTATAGAATAACAATAATTAATTTGATCAGTTCGCACTCGCACATAAAAAGTTTAAGCAATTAGGACAAACAGCTCCTAAGTCAGACTTTTTGTAGATTTACGGTGAACAAAAGGAGAATGAGATTTTAAAAAGTCATGTGAATGGTTGTAGAATCCTCTCCCTCGGATGATTCAAGAGGGGTGTGGTTATAAAATATATGCACTATCAATAATGATTATAAAAAAAACAAATTCACCATCTTCTATAGTACGTAAACATACTCGTTTTATGAATTATGAGTAAGTTTTGTATATATGCACTGGTAACAGTGATAATGAATCAAAGATAGGCTGGAATAAAATTTAAATGTGCTTATAAGAGTAGCATGGCAAATAAAGATGACTATGAGTGGAGAACATAAATAATTAGCAGTGATAATGAACAAACGGAATAAATCAGTGTTTATTGAGTGAAAAGTGATTTGATGTTAAAGAGGACCTGGTAAAATTCTGAAAGACAAATCATTATGAACAGTTTGCCGTTAGTGACTCCATTGGAGTACCGAATATGAAATATCAATAGTTGAACGTATGAGAACATATCATACCGTAAACATATATTAACATAACCCAACATATCTATTTAGTTTTTGGTCAAAGGATTCAGGTACAAAATTTATTATTGGATACTGCATAAGCATATGTCACGAAGAAATAGAACAATACATTTAAAAGAATATAACCTGACACAGTTTATTTCATCATGAATCTTCATCTATATGCTTATTTATCTAAAAGCAGAGCGACATCGGGAAAGGATTATAATAAATTAATCAATTATAATAGTATATAGTAATGCATATTAGTAGTTGTTAATAAGTGAGGATTACCTCATATCTTTCTACAACTCTAGGTTATACATTCTGAAATACTTCATTGTAAATAATATTTTTAATGAATGCAGGGTCTTTTGTCGCATCGTCAGCATTTAGTATGCTCAATCCTTCTCTTGTTGTTACTTATGAAATAGTTACATATAATTGGCCATGGGTGGATACCTGTTTGGAATATACAATCCAACTTGATTAAGAGAGTGTCCTTGGCTTTTATTGATTGTCACTGCATAACAGGGCGCTAAAGAAAGTTGGCGTCTATTAATCTTGAATGGCCACTTTAAATCACTAGTAGACAATTTTTTTAGAATTGTGACACTTGTACTAATGTTATTTTCAGAAATGATTTTTGCATTGACAGACCAAATATCAAGATGTGTGATAATCATTCTCGTTCCACTGCACAAGTCTTCTATTTGGTTTAAATTTCTAAGGAGCATATTCAAAGTTGCTACTTTTTAAGTGTATGTCATGGTTAGGAATTCAAGGAATCGTAACTTGCTAAGAAACTCGATTGGGTACAAAATTTTCTCATCTTTCGTGTTTACACTTGCTTAGAAAACATTTTCAGAGATAAAATATGTCTACCTTCCTCCGGTATTATTTTCATAATTATCTTATTTAACTCATACACCATTTTATTTTTTGGAGTCAGTATTACTCTCTCTTTTAAATATATTGGGTCATTGTACTTCTGTAAGAAGACTGGATAAACTGCCTCAACAATTGAATCGATAGGATTGCTCAATGATTCGATACATACATCAGGAGGTATTTTAATGAGCTCATTCTTATTGTCATCATAAAATGATCCATCTTCAACATATAACAACCATTTGTCGAATTTAACAATTTTGGCAGCCTCAGAACCACTAAATTTTCCAATGTCGAGACTCATATTTTGTTTCATTTCATAAATAGTGGAAAATGACCACAACTAAGAGAAGTTTAGAGATGCATTAACAGTATCTGTTCACGTACCCTTTGGAATAATTGGTAGTATTTGCCAAAAATCACTATTGCATACAATTGTAAGCCCTTCAAATGGCTTGTTAGTGTTATTTTCATGCCTCACTAGGAGGATATCTCTCAAGGTTTTGTCTAATGCTTCAAAACAAAACTTATTTGTCATTGATGCTTCATCCCAAGTAATCAAAGATGTTTTCTTTAGAAGTTTGATTAACTAGCTACCTTGTTGGTTGAAAAATCGATGCCTATGGAAAAATCCCTTGGAAGCATTGTCTCCCCTTTGCGGTTAACTGGTAATCATGCTTGAGGGCCCAATACCTCATTCTTTTGAGCTCTTCCTATCCATTAACTTTTGCAAATAAAAGTCCTTTTAGTAGTGAATACTGTAATAATCCTTTAGGTCTGTGCATTTTCAATATTTTGAGCCTTCCTACCGCAACTATAGGTCATTAATGACTTGTCGAAATTATTGGTTTGATTATCAAGCAGTCCGTTTGGATTTTATTTACCTGTTTGGAGCTATCACTATTAAGGAATTGGTCTTGGACCAAACCTCCTAGTAAATAACCTCGAATGAGGATTCCAATAGTGCTATCATCTCTGGAATATTGATTTTAGGCTTGGGGGACCCTTGGTTTAGATCCCAAGGCTTTCAAACTCGTGTTGGGCTATTGGGTAAAATTTAGTTAAGCAGAACTATAGGTGTGGGGCCCATATTTAATCGAAATGATCTAGGATGAAAGTTTTGATGGTTTTATTGAGTTTGAACTATCTAATTTGGTATGGTAGCATAGTTTGTTTGAGTGCATGGGGTTCCAAATAAATCCCGAGCACCCGTTCATAGTCCACTTAGACTTAGAAAAATCTAGTGTCTAGCATCATCTGGTACAATCACTTAAGTGGACCTTTGGTCGCTTAAGCAACCAAGGAATCACTTTAGTGATCAACCTTGGACCCTGCCTAGTCGCTTAAGAGGCGGCCAAATCGCTTAAACTAAGGTCTCTTAAGCAACACTCGACCGCTTAAGCAAAGACTGAATTCTCGTAGAGGATCACTTAAACAATCATTTGACTGCGTAAGCGATGATTTCTTAAGCAATTACTTGGTATCTTTGGCGATAACTGCTAAGGATAAATTCCCTTTTTCACTCATTTTCCTCATTTTATAACCCCTATCCTCCATTTTTTAGAGCTTAAAACGTGGGAATCATCCATTGAAGCTAAGGTAAGTTATCCCAACACTCCTTGATCATTTCCCATTATTTTCCACATCAAATTCCATCTTTTTCATTGTAAATTTTTAGAATTTAGGTATTAAAATCCTTAGATCTTAGGGGTTGATTTGAGCGCCGATTTATGCTCCATTTGTGCTCAACTTTTGAGTATACATTTCTCGTTCTTCGAGGGGCCTCGGGATGAATTTAATTTTGGGTTTCATTTGTGGGCCCAGCGGGCCCGTTCTTGACCCAAATATTTTTATAGCAATATGTTTTTTATTTTACTCCTATTAATGTGTAGATTATTATTTTGATAGTGTGGTAGTGTTTCGGGGTCATGGAGCAAAGACAAGTACTTTGTGGATAATTCAAGAATTGCAGTTCAATATCGAGGTAGACTTTAGTCTACTTTTCTACATGAAATGATGTATATTTTAGATTGTATACTAGGTAAGGATGACAAGACATGCTTATGACTAGTGTATCAAGATTTAGCCTAATTAGGGAGTTTGGTGATAAAAAGGTAACCCGACCCTTAGGATAAAATACTTATTATGGATATAGAATCCCATCACCATAGGTTATAAGCATGTTGGACCATAGTTTTACAAATTATAGTGCTATTATTTTTCTAGATATATAGTGTTGGGCTCGTGGCCATGATTGCGATACCAATTGGACTCCACTTGAGTATTCTACCCTTGGAAAAGTCGTAATTCTAGTTATGAACACTTAGGAGCTTATTCTTGTATTGTTTGAATACTGGTGATGACATGCATACTTTTAGGTGTATTCATGCTCCCTTAGTTGTACAATTCCAACCAAAACCATGACTTTACTATTGTTTTCTAAAAAAGGATTTATTCCCAATTTTCACTTTTAAAATTGATTCTTTTAGATAGGGAATCGTACCACCTTATTTAATAATTTATGAGCTTTTAAACCAAATATGATGTTTTGGAAATTAAATCGAGATCAATTTTAGTCCATTTTTATCCACTATTTTACCGTTACTATTAACTTAGGTGGAGAGAGATTTAGACCCTTTCTATATTTTTATGTCTATTTTGTCCCGGGTTTATCTCGGGCAATGTATTTACAGACTTACACTCTTTTAGTCACAATTTGAGTTCATACATTTATTATATATACATATCTCTGGTGGTGCTGGACAGAGTAAATTGATGATGATAATGATTAGAAGTCTTGGATCGGGACCAATAGTGTATATAAATATTCTCAAATCCCCTAGGGACCCTTTCGTTCATGAGCCACAGTACCGGAGAAGAGTGGTTGCAGTAGGGCCTGCAGTTGCGAGCTACTGAGATGGATGAGGTGTATACACTTGGTACATTATGGCACTCAAATCTGTTATTATTTACTATTAGTTATTGCTATATTCATTTCTATGCATTGCCTATCACCAGTATAATTATTTAGTGCTTATATCTGCCGTCCTTATGGGGGGTTATATTAGTATAATTATGATTGTTGTTTGCTGGGTTTTTTATTGGACCTTTCGGGATTTTGGGGGCCCGGTTAGGTATGGTTAGTCTGGACTAGCCGATTGTTTTATTATTGTTGTTGTGGTTAGATCGTGGTCGGTTGATTATGGACTACTATATGATGTTTTCTATTTGATTCTGATCCCTTTCTTTTTTTATGGCAAATTACATTATTAATAGTTATCTCATGGTTAGACATTATGTTAGGGACCTTGATCATGCCAGTACTAGCCTTCCTATGTGGTTAGGGTACCTTGAGATGTTAGGTTGGCTACCTTAAGTTATTACTAGGTGTTGTCATATAAATATATATATATGTGTGTGTGTGTGTGTGTATTTGTGTGTATATGTGTGTGTGTGTATGGTATCACCACTTATCCCTCTCTTCCTTATCCATTCATGGCATATATGTATTTTTGGCCTTGTATACTATTATATAACTTTCATTCACTTTTTTTTGTATATTGACAAGTGATATACAATATTGCACTTTAGACCATGATTACTATTATGATAGATTGGTTTATCCTTATTGCCCCATTAGATTTCTCATGTTTAGTTTCTTAGATAGTTTCTTGTAGTTACATTTCCACCTTACATGCTAATTATGCTTACTTTATCATTGAAGCTTAATTGGCTGATGCCTACTGAGTGACACTTGTTTGGTCTCATACTATACTTTTGCAGCCTACATATCATAGTATAAGTTCTCGCTGTTGATGAGTGTATCATGTGTAGCAGCTACGGATCAAAGATCCTGGCTGAGTTTGCACGTTTCCTATATTATGAGCCTTTCCACCACAGCTATAGGTCATTTATGACTTTTTAGAATTGTCGGTTCGATTATTGAGCAGTTAGTTTGGATTTTAGGCTCATTTCCTATATTGGAGCTATCGCTATTAAGGAATTGGTCTTATACCAAAACTCCTAGTAAATGACCTCGGATGAGGATTTCGACAATTCAATCATCTTCAAAACGTTTAATTTAGGCTAGGGGGATGCTTGTTCCAGGTCCTGAGGCTTCCGAACTCGTGTTGGTCAATTAGGCAGAATTTAGTTAAGTAAAACTATGGGTATGGGGCCCACATTTAACCAAAACAATCTCGGGTGAAAGTTTCAATGGTTCTGTTGTGTCCAAAATGTCAAATTAGGTATGGTAACATAGTTCATTTGCATGCTGGGGTTCCGAATGAATCCCACGCACCTGACCGAAGTCCACTTAGACTAAGAAAAATCTGGTGCCTGGCATCATCTGGTGCAATCGCTTATTGGTCACTTAAGTTGAAATACCCCATATTTTCCTAGCTTAAATTAACCCTCGGTACATGGGTTACCTTATATAATTTTTTTGAAATACTCAGTATTTTTTAGTTTAGAGCCTGTCATTGCGTAGGAAATTCAGTTAGCTTTCCAACGATATAAAATTTGCTCAAATCTGATACTCGGGCGAAGAGTTAGAGCCATTTTTGTAAAGTAGTGTGCCAACTAGCACTTCAACGCGTCGCGGAGGCCAGCCAAATGGCAATGTTCAATTTCCATTGTTCCATCGCGATATTGGCGTGTCGCGCCAAGCACCCTTTTGATAATTGCTAATTTCCAATGTACCAACGCGATCCCACCACGCCGCGGTGAGCTTCCAGGTCGCATCTAGTGTGGCAACACGATACCACCGCGTCGCGCAACCAACCACATTCCCAGTTGTCAGTTTCAGTGTCTCGACGCGATAGTGGTGCGTCGCGCCAGGTGCCCAAATTTGTTTTTTTCTAGTGACGATTTTTAAATCATTCCTAGGGGTAATTGGGTACTTTCCCATGACCCAAATCAGCCTTTAACACGTAAATTACCCTTAATTAACCTAGATATACCATTATTCACTCAATTTTCCCTAAAATTAAATCATTCTTTCTTAATTAGCAAACCCTAACTCTCAAGAAATCAAGAACAAAACTCAAGAAACTCACCAAGAACTCTAAGAAATTATCAATACAGGTATGTTAGGTGTTCATCTATGGGTTACTTTCACCCATAGAGTCCATGAATCCGTTTTTAAAACTACAAGATTGTCGATTTATGAATGACATGCTTGAAATTGAATTGAATTCATGTTCATGTTATTGTTAGGTCTCAGTCCATGATTGAATTACAAGTTTTCATGAAATTAATCATCATATATGTTGAATTACATGATCTTCATGATAAACCCTTCAATTTGCAAGTTGATTTATGTAACTATGATAATTATATATGTTGATTATTGTATAACCTAAGCATGCTCCCCATGTGTTTGATAATATGCCTATGTGGATGAAATAGTGCCATTATAACATGACATCATGTATTCCCTATTCATGTACAAGTTAATGCATTACAAGTGTTTGATGAAATGCCTCTATGAATGAATTATGATCAAGTGAGCATTGTTATGTTATTCAAGATTATGCTATGCCTTTCTTTTATGCTATCGAGTCCTGAGGGTATTTAATACCCGATAATTTAGTTGTGTACCTAGAGCCAGTGTCAGTTACAGAATAATATCAGTCATGTCTCAATCAGTAGAATCCAGTCAGTTACAGAACTCAGTAGAACTCAGTTAGTTACAGAACTTAGGAAAACTCAGTATCAGTCCAGTCCAGTTCAGTATACTCAGTTCAATGTCTTTCAGTTGGGAGTAGGATTCAGTACCGAGTGAACCCAAGGATTGGGGCTCACCTTCCAGTAAAGGGTGTGATCCTTAGAAACAATCCTTGCGTTCTAGAACTACATAGCCAGCGTAGGTTGAGACATCAAACCTGCCAGTTGAAGGTCGATGAGATATTTTTACCTGCCAGTTGAGGGTTCCACCGTTCTCATTAGAGTACCTGCTAGATGAGGCTAACTCTTCAGTGTCTTTACCCGTGGCACGGTACGAACACCCTTCCAACTGGGTTCACAGGTTGGACCCTAACTCAGTTATCTTATTTGGGGAATGTCGGTTAGATGATTACCTTCCACAGTTTCAGTCTCAGTCATCAGAATAGAACTCAGTTTAGTTCTACAAAATTAGGACTGTCAGATACAGTCAAACAGTATCAGTAACTCAGTTATCTGTAACTTCAGCTATCAGTTACTCAGTATCAGAACTTAAGACTTAGCTTCAGACAAGCTCAGTCACAGTATTTATTTATATGCACAGTAGTGCATACTCAGTACTTACAATAGTATCAGTTATCCATGTACTCTCATGTTCAGTTACTCTATATCATTCAGTCAGTTATTGTTCATGCATAGGAACCCTTGCATTCAGCCTTACCTCATCTAGCATACCAGTACATTCCACGTACTGAAGTATACTCTTTCTTAGTTCTATGATGTCTTTTATCATAGGTTCAGTCGCTCAGGTTCCCGACCGCGCATAAATAGGTTCTGATTTAGCCAACAGTGTCAAAGTTAGTAGTGAGTCCTCATCTATCGAGGATATTTTATTATTACAGTTTCTTAGTAGATGCAGTATTTCAGTAGATGGAGTTAGTTGGGGGATTGTCCCATCAACTCTACATTAAGACAATTCAGTTTAGAGGCTTTTCAGACTAGACTTTCTAACAGTATTCAGTTTGACAGATTATTATTATCAGTTGATATTCTATATCAGTATTTACAGATGTTGAACCTATGGCATTTCAGCGTATTTTCTGCATTTATTACAGTATTATTATTCAGTTCTCACAGCAGATATCAGTCATGGGTTAGTTTGTGGTCCTTTGGGGTCTTAAGCCCCGTGTAGCATCCGGGGTACAGACTCGGGGCGTTACAAACTTGGTATCAGAGCCTAAGGTTCAATAGAGTCCTAGAGAGTCTAAAAGCCGCATCAAGTAGAGTCTTGTGCATGGGTGTGTAGCGTGCCACACTTATAGATGGGAGTCTTTGAGATGTTTTAGGAAAAGTTTCCCTTCTTTCAGTATTCATGTCAAGCGAGTGAGCATGAGCTCAAGTTAAACTTTCAGTCTAATCCATTTCTTCTTTTTATTTACGGAACATGCCTCCCAAAAAGACTAACAAAAGAAGAACCGAAAATCAGTCAGCACCTCAGCCCATTCAGGTAGATCCCCTGGACGAGCATGTCTCCCATGCAGAATTTAGAGCTGCATTCACTACTCTAGCTAATTCCATAGCAGATCAGAATGAATTTCCAGTAGCTGTTCAGGCCAACCCAGTGTCCAATACTGCTGCAGCCAGGATTTTGGACTTCACCCGAATGAATCCTCCCGTATTCTCGGGATCTTAGCTAGAAGAGAATCCATAAGAGTTCCTTGATCAGGTTTAGAAAGTCACAGAGATCATGGGAGTGACTTTCAATGAGAGTGCTGAGTTAGTTGCCTATCAGCTACAAGATGTGGCTCATACGTGGTTTAAGAAGTGGAAGGTAGACAGGGGCGCAGATGCAGAGCCCATAGAGTGAGAAGAGTTTGCTACTGCTTCCCTAAAGAGATTCTTTCCCTAAGAGCTGAGAGAAGCCAAAGTGTTAGAGTTCATCAATCTCAGGTAGGGCAGTATGAGTGTGAAAGAGTATTCCCTCAAGTTTACTCAGTTAGCCAAGTATGATCCCCATGTAGTAGTAGACAGTAGGTCCAGAATGAGCAAGTTTATATCTGAGGTGTCAGATAGTATGGTTAAAGAGAGCAGAACTACAATGTTTATTAAGGAGATGGACATATCCAGGCTCATGGTCCATGCTAGGCAGATAGAAGAGGCAAAGAATAGAAAGAGAGAGGCAGAACAAGAGAGCCAAAATAGGTAGCTTTAATTTCAATCAGCCTAAGTCAGAGGGCGGTAATCGTTCCCAGTTTTTCTCGAAATTTTCAGTTCTATCTCCCTTCTTAGCCAGTGCTCTAGTACCTAAGTTCAGAAATGGTAACAAATATAGGGTGCTAGGCTCTAAATCTCAAGGTAGTGTCAGTAGTGCTCGAACAAATCCTCTTTATCAAACATGTGGCAGAAACCATCAGGGTGTCTGCAGAGCTGGAGGTGATGTTTGTTTTGGGTATGGAAAGTCAGGCCATAGAGTCAGAGATTGTCCTCATTCAGGTTCTCAAGGTTAGTATATTCGTTCTTCAGCTCAGTCAGGTCGCTCGAATCAGTAGGGTGCCGCTTTCAGTGCCACCAGTGGGCAACACCCAAATAGGCTTTATGCATTTCAGTCCAGACAAGATCAGGAAAATTCTCCTGATGTGGTCACTGGTACGTTACAGATCTTTCATTTACATATTTATGCCTTGCTAGATCCAGGAGCTTCTTTATCTTTTGTAACTCCTTATATAGACGTTAACTTTGGAGTTAGTCCAGAAATCCTAGCAGAGCTTTTCTCAGTTTCTACCCCAGTGGGTAAATCTATCATAGCCCGACGGGTATACAGGAACTGTTCGGTTATGATATCTCAGAAAGTTACTTCAGCAGACCTTGTAGAGCTAGAGATGGAAAATTTTGATGTCATTCTCAGTATAGATTAGATCTATTTATGCTATGCCTCAGTTGATTGTATAAACAGAGTAGTTCATTTTCAGTTTCCAAATGAACCAGTCCTTGAATGAAGGTGTAGTACCACAACGCTTAAGGGTCAGTTAATATCATACCTTAGAGCGAGAAAAATGATATTCAAGGGATGTCTCTACCATCTTATAAGATTCAAAGACTCTAACTCAGAAACTCTAAATCTTGAGTCGGTTTCAATAGTAAATGAATTCTCAGATGTGTTTTTCAAAGATCTTCCTGGAATTCCTCTCTAAAGAGAAATTGACTTCGGAATAGACCTTCTTCCAGATACTCAGACCATATCTATTCCACCATATAGAATAACACCCGCAGAACTCAGAGAGTTAAAAGAACAGTTGGAGGATATCCTAGATAAGGGATTCATCAGACCCAGCATTTCTCCGTGAGACGCACCGGTCTTATTCGTGCATAAGAAAGATTATTATTTTATAATGTGTATAGACTACCATCAGTTGAACAAAGTCACAGTCAATAATAGATATCAACTTCCCAAAATTGATGACTTGTTCGACCAACTTCAGGGTGTCAGTTACTTTTCTAAGATAGACTTCAGATCAGGCTATCATAAGCTCAGAGTCAGTGAATGTGACATTCCAAAAATAGATTTCAGAACTCGATATGGTCACTTAGAGTTTCTAGTGATGTCGTTTGGTCTTACAAATTCCCCAACAGCTTTCCATGGACTTAATGAATTGCGTGCTCAAGCAGTACTTGGACATGTTCATTATAGTCTTTATTGATGACATTCTTGTCTATTCTCGTAGCGAGAATGATCATGTAGAACACCTTAGAATCATACTTCAGACTCTCAAAACTCATCTGTTGTTCGCTAAATTCAGTAAGTGCAAATTTTGGATAAGCTCAGTAGCATACCTTGGTTATGTTATTTTTGGTGATGGCATTAGAGTTGATCCTTAAAATACTGAGGCAATGAGAAGCTGACCTAGACCTATCTCTTCATCAGATATACAGAGTTTCTTGGGTTTAGCTGGCTATTATCATTGGTTTGCTGAAGGATTTTTATCTATTGCATACCTCATGTACATATTGACTCAGAAAAAAGTCCAGTTTCAGTGGTCTGATTTTTGCGAAAAGAGTTTTCAGGAGTTGAAGACTCGACTCACCTCAGCCCCAGTCTTGACCCTACTAGATGGTTCAGAAGGGTTTGTTGTGTACTGTGACGTATCCAGAGTAGGTTTGGGTTGTGTCCTTATGTAGAAAGGTAAGGTCATAGCCTATGCCTCCAGACAACTTAAGCCCCATGAAAAGAACTACTCAACTCATGATCTCGAGTTAACAGTTATAGTCTTTGCCTTAAAAATTTGGAGGCATTACTTGTATGGGGTGAATGTTGATGTGTTGACAGATCACAAAAGCCTTCAGTATGTGTTCTCTCAGAAAGATTTGAATTTGCGTCAGAGAAGGTGCTTAGAGTTGTTAAAAGATTATGATATGAGTGTTCTGTATCACCCGGGCAAGGCCAATGTTATGGATGATGCTCTCAGTAGATTGTTTATGGGTAGTGTCGCTCTTGTTGAGAATGATAAAAAGAAGTTAGTTCAGAAAGTTCACCATTTTGCCCGACTAGTGTCTGCTTAGTCGATTCAGCAGAGGGCAGTATATAGGTGCAGAATAGTTCAAAATCATCTCGAGTTTCCTAAGTGAAGGAAAAACAGGATAGAGATCCCAGTCTTGTTAAGTTAAAAGATTCAGTCAAAGATCAGTAAATAGAGGTTTTCTCCCAAGGGGGATATGGTGTATTGCATTGCCAGGGTCATTTATGTATGACAGGTGTAGATGACTTGAGGCAATAAATTCTTGCAAAATCTCATGGTGCGTGATACTCTCTTTATCCAGGGGCCACTAAGATATACCGCGATTTGCAGGAGATCTATTGGTGGAGTGGGATGAAGAGGGATATTGCAGAGTTCGTAGCTAAGTACTCTACGTGTCAACTGGTTAAGATTGAGCACCAGAAGCCTAGTGGGTCCATGTATGAGTTCAGAATTCCCACATGGAAATGGGAAGAAGTGAACATGGACTTTCTGACAGGCTTGCCTCGTACTCGTCATCAGCATGATTCTATTTGGGTTATGGTAGACAGGATGACCAAATCAGCTCATTTCTTACTAGTTCATACTTTCTATTCAACCGAGGACTACGTCAAACTCTATATCAGAGAGTTGGTTAAGTTACACGGAGTCCCAGTATCCATCATATCAGATAGAGATACCTAGTTTACCTCTCCTTTCTGGAAAGCATTCCAAAAGGGTCTTGTTACCCGAGTTCATCTCAGTACAACCTTCCACCCTCAGACAGATGGTCAAGAAAAAAGGATCATTCAGACTCTAGAAGATATTCTAAGAGCCTGCGTTATTAATTTAAGTGTAGTTGGGATGACCACTTGCCTTTGATCGAATTCATATACAATAACAACTATCACTCCAGTATTTAGATGGCTCCGTTTGAGGCTCTCTATGGTAGGAGATGTAGATCTCCAATTGGTTGGTTTGAGGTAGGTGAGGCCACAGTAGTAGGGCCTAACTTAGTCTTTTATGCCTTAGAGAAGGTTCAGCTGATCAGAGAAAGGTTTAGGGGTGCCCTGAGCCGCCAAAAATCGTATGCAGATGTGAGAAGAAAGGATCTCGAATTTGAGATCAGTGATTTTGTGTTTTTGAAAATCTCTCCCATGAAGGGAGTAAACAGGTCCGGTAAGAAGGAAAAGCTCAGTTCCCGATATGTCGATTCTTACAGAATTCTCAGTCATTTCGGAAAGATAGCTTGTGAGCTCGAGTTGCCTTCAGATCTAGCTTCAGTACACCCAGTATTCCACATCTCCTTGTTAAAGAAATTCATTGGTGACCCAGAAGTCATAGTTCCCTTAGAGGGCGTAGATATTCAGAATGATCTCTCTTTTGAAGAGGTTCCAGTCTAGATCCTTGATCGTCAGATTCACAGACTGAGGAATAAAGAAGTTCCCTTAGTCAAAGTTCTTTGGCGGAATAAGTTCGTTGAGGGAGCTACTTGGGAAGAAGAAGTAGATATGCGGACCAAGTATCCTCACCTCTTCTCCGCAAACTCAGATTCATCTTAAGGTAACAGTCTTCCTTAGCTCTACTCAGTTCCATGTTCAGTTACTGTTATAATCTTGGTATCAGTTACCGTTGCATATTCAGTCATGCATTCATGAATTAGTTCAGTCATGTACTCATGCATCAGATATGCATGTTCAGTATGAAAATTCAGCTTATCAATAGCTTCAGTCATGTAGTCCATGCATCAGATATGCATGTTCATTACAAGAACTCATCTTGTTAGTAGTTTAATCAAGTAGTCATGCTTCAGTGTGCATGTTCAGTGAGTAAACTCAGTCTATCAGTGTTTATCAGCTTAGTCTGTCCGTTTATCAGCTTAGTCTGTCTCATTCGAGGATGAATGTTCCTAAGGGGGAGATATTGTAATATCCCGTATTTCCCTATCTTAAATTATCCCTCAGTACATGGGTTACCCTATATAAATTTTTTGAAATACTCAGTATTTTTTAGTTTAGAACCTTACAATGCGTAGGAAATTCAATTAGCTTTCCAACGATATAAAATTTGCCCAAATCTGATACCCAGACAAAGAGTTAGAGCCATTTTTGTAAAGTAGTGTGCCAACTGGCACTTCAACGCGTCGCGGAGGTCAGCCAAATGGAATGGTCACTTTCCAGTGTTCCATCGTGATATTGGTGCATCGCGCTAAACACCCTTTTCATAATGGTCAATTTCCAGTGTACCAACGCGATCCCACCGCATCGCAGGGAGTTTTCAGGTCGCATCCAGTGTGGCAACACAATACCACCGCATCGCGCCACCAACCACATTCCCAATTGTCAGTTTCTAGTGGCCCGACGAGATAGTGGCACGTCGCGTCAGGTGCCCAAATCGGGTTTTTCCAGTGACGATTTTTAAATCATTCCCAGGGGTAATTGGGTACTTTTCTATGACCCAAGTCAGCCTTTAACACGTAAATTACCCGTAATTAACCTAGATATACTATTATTCACTAAATTTCCCCCCAAATTAAATCATTTCCTCTCAATTAGCAAACCTAGATCTCAAGAAATCAAGAACAAATCTTAAGAAACTCACCAAGAACTCTAAGAAATTATCAATTCAGGTATGTTAGGTATTCATCTATAGGTTCCTTTCACCCATAGAGTCCACCCATTTTTAAAACTACAAGATTGTTGATTTATGAATGACATGCTTAAAATTGAATTGAATTCATGTTCATGTTATTGTTAGGTCTCAGTCCATGATTGAATTACAAGTTTTCATGAAATTAATCATCATATATGTTAAATTACATGATCTTCATGATAAACCCTTCAATTTGCAAGTTGATTTATGTAACCATGACAATTATATGTGTTGATTATTGTATAACCTAAGCATGCTCCCCATGTGTTTGATAATATGCCTATGTGGATGAAATAGTGCCATTATAACATGACAACATGTATTCTCTATTCATGTAAAAGTTAATGCATTACAAGTGTTTGATGAAATGCCTCTATGAATGAATTATGATCAAGTGAGCATTGTTATATTATTCAAGATTATGCTATGCCTTTTTTTATGCTATCGAGTCTTGGGGGTATTTAATACCTGACAATTTAGCTGTGTACCTAGAGCTAGTGTCAGTTACAGAATAGTATCAGTCATGTCCTAATCAGTAGAATCCAGTCAGTTACAGAACTCAGTAGAACTTAGTCTGTTACAGAACTCAAGAAAACTCAGTAAACTCAGTATCAGTCCAATCTAGTTCAGTATACTCAGTTCAGTGTCATTCAGTTGGAAGTAGGATTCAACACCGAGTGAACCCAAGGATGGGGGCTCACCTGCCAGTAGAGGGTGTGATTCTTAGAAGTAATTCTTGCATTCCAAAACTATGTAGCCAACGTAGGTTAAAACATCAAACCTGCCAGTTGAGGGTTGATGAGCTGTTTTAACCTGGCAGTTGAGGATTCCACCATTCTCATTAGAGTACTTGCCAAATGAGGCTAACTCTTTAGTGTCTTTACCTATGGCACAGTACGGATACCCTTCCAACTGAGGTCACAGGTTAGACCTTAACTCAGTTATCTTATTTGGGGTATGTCGGTTAAATGATTACCTCACAATGTTTTAGTCTCAATCTTCAAAATAGAACTCAGTTTAGTTCTACAGAATCAAGATTGTCAGATACAGTCAACCAGTATAAGTAACTCAGTTATCAGTAACTTCAGATATCAGTTACTCAGTATCAGAACTCAGGACTTAGCTTAAGACAAGCTCAATCACAGTATTTATTTATATGTACAGTGGTGCATACTCAGTACTTATAGTAGTATCAGTTATCCATGTACTATTATATTCAGTTACTCTTTATTATTCAGTCAATTATTATTCAGGCATATGAACCCTTGCATTCATCCTTACCTCATCTAGCATACTAGTATATTCCACCTACTGATGCATACTCTTTATTTACGCTATGATATCTTATATCAGAGGTTCGGACTCCCAGGTTCCCGACCACGTATAGACAGATTCAGATTCAGCCAACAGTGTCAGAGTTAGTAGTGAGTACTAATCTATCAAGGATATTTTATTATTTTAGTTTCTCAGTAGATGTAGTATTTCAGTAGATGGAGTTAGTTGGGGGATTGTCCCATTAACTCAACATTTTCAGTTTAGAGGCTTTTCAGACTAGACTTTCAGACAGTATTCAGTTTGACAGATTACTATTATTAGTTGATATTCTTTATCAGTATTTACAAATTTTGAACCTTATGGCATTTTAGCCTATTTTCTGCATTTATTACAGTACTATTATTCAGTGCTCATAGCAGATAATAGTCATGGGTTAGGTTTTGGTCCTTCGGGGTTGTAAGCGTAATGTAACGTCTGGGGTACAGACTCGGGGCATTATAAGCTTGGTATCAGATCCTAAGGTTCAACAGAGTCCTAGGGAGTCTGAAAGCCGCATCAAGTAGAGTCTTGTGCATGGGTGTGTAGCGCGCCACACTTATGGACAGGAGGCTATGAAATGTTTTAGGAAAAGTTTCCCTTCTTTCAGTATTCATGTCGTACGAGTGAGCATGAGCTCAAGTTAAACTCTTAGTCTAATCCGTTTCTTCTTTTTGTTACAGAACATGCCTCCCAAAAAGACTAATGAAAGAAGAACCAAAAATCGGTCAGCATTCCCCCCCATTCAGACAGATCCCCTGGATGAGCATGTCTCCCATGGAGAATTCAGAGCAGCATTCACTGCTCTAGCCATTTTCATAGCAACTCAGAATGAACGGTCAACAGCTGTTCAAGCCAACCCAGTGTCCAATACTGCTGTAGCAAGGATTTGGGACTTTAATCAAATGAATCCCCTATTCTCAGGATCTAAGCCAGAAGAGGATCCACAGGAGTTCCTCGATCAGGTTCAGAAAGTCACGGATATTATGGGAGTGACTTATAGTGATAGTGCTGAGTTAGTCACCTATCTGCTACAAGATGTGGTTCATACGTGGTTTAAGCAGTGAAAGGTAAACAAGGGTGCAGATGTCGAGCCCATAGAGTGGGAAGAGTTTGCTACTGCTTTCCTAGAGAGATTCTTTCCCTTAGAGTTGAGAGAAGCCAAAGTGTTAGAGTTCATCAATCTCAGGTAGGGTAGTATGAGTGTGAAAGAGTATTCACTCAAGTTTACTCAGTTAGCCAGGTATGCTCCCCATGTAGTAGAAGACAGTAGGTCCAGAATGAGTAAGTTCTTATCTGGGGTGTTAGGTAGTGTGGTTAAGGAGTGCAGAACTGCGATGTTGATTAAAGAGATGGATATGTCAAGACTCATGGTCTATGCTCAGCAGATAGAAGAGGCTAAGAATAAAGTGAGAGAGAGGCAGAAAAAAGAGCTAGAATAAGTAGCTTCAATTTCAATCAACCTAAGTCAGAGGGTGGTAATCGTTATGAAAACTTCGATGCTTATTCTTAATTGTATTGATATTGGTGATGGCATGCATACTTTTAGGTTCATTCATGCTTACTTAGTAATTCGAACTAAAACCATGATTTTACTATTATTTTCTAAAAAATGATTTATTCCCACTTTTCACTTTTAAAACAGATTCTTTTGGAATGGGAATCGTACCACTTTATTTAATGATTTTTTGAGCTTTTTTAAACTAAAGTTGATGTTTTAAAAATTAGATCGAGATCGATTCTGGTCCATGGTTTATCCACTCTTTTATCGCTACTATTTACTTTGGCCGAGTGAGATTCTGACCCTTTCTATACTTTTATGTTGATTTAGTTCCGGCGTTGATCTCGAGCAATGGATTTACAGACTTACAATTTTTTAATCATGGTTCGAGTTCGTGCACTTATTATATCTCTCTCTCTTATACTGGATAGAGTAGATTGATGCTGATGATTATTGGAAGTGCTAAATCGGGACAAAGCAGTGTATACATATATTTTCAAATCCCCTAGGGGGCCCTTTGTTTGTTAGCCATAGTGCTGGAGAGGAGTGGTTGTCATATGTCCTGCTTTTGTGAGCTACTAAAATGGAGGAGCTGTACGCACTTGGTACGTTATTGTCATATTCATTCATATGCATTGCCTATCACCAGTAATCGACCTTATGGGGGTTGTATAGGTATATCTGTGATTGTTGTTTGCTGAGTATTTGATTGGACCTTCCGAGATTTTAATGGCTTGGTTAGGCTGGGTTTGTTCGGACTAGTCGGTTTCTTCATTATTGTTCTTTTGGTTATTTCATAACAGTTTGTCACGACCTGAACTAGGGCCTAGTCGTGACGGGTATCTCAAGCCCACCAAGAGCCAGTGACCACCCCCTTAGCCTAATATCCCAAACATAGTATAGATAAATAGCGAAAGACAACCATATATAAAAACAAATGTAGATAAATCAAGGACAATCTAAGAATTAAATCAACCATCCAACCCATACTTGTCCAAAATAGCCTCTAAAACCAATATACCAAATTAGCTCAAGACATTCCCCTTACCATGACATAAGAAAACTAACAACCTCCCAAATATGAAAAAACCCTAATGAAATGGTAAAGCTTTACGGATGGTAGAGGCTTACCACTTTAAAGCAAATCAATCGATATCCACCTCAGCTAACATTGTACAAGAGTAACAAAAGAACCCTAGGACCCTACATCATGAAATGATGTAGCGTCCAGGGACGGTCAATGGGATAAACACTGGTAGGTATCTCAGGAAAAGTGATAAAATAATGCCATCTCTAAAATCAGTCAAAACCACATGCATACTCACATATACATATATATAGATGTTGGGATAGGGTAAAAGGTCATGAACATGAGAGTTAAAAACCATTAACCTGGGCTATGTAGCTCTATTAATCTTAAGGCCACCCATGGGCTATATGGGTTTAGCTCTCCCTACTAAAAGGGTCGCAACGAGTGTTTGCCGCACGAACCGAGGAAATCTGAAGGAGGGGCAGAGGCACCAAGGCTCTAGCCATCCCAAAAATATATAGTGTGAGAATTATGTACACGGTAATAAAGACCCCACGCTGGCAAATGTTGTTTCTATTATGGGTCCCTCGGGACCTCGACCTTCACATCGAGCTACACAACCCTCTTTAAGCCTAAATTAAAATCGTTTTTCACATAATCCCAAACATAAACCAAGGAGTCTTATATTAAGGTATTTACCACTTGGTATCGTCATACCCATTATTCTTGCAAGCTAATCTAGTTATGCCATTCAAACCCAATTAACCAATTTGATTCCCAAGTTCCCCTTTTATATCTAAACCATGGACACCAAGGGACTTTAAAATCCATTTTTATCCTTTATTCATTAGTGCAATGCAATAATTTCAAAAGTGGGTTAAACCATGCAAGTTTCATATTTAAAATCAAAGTTCATGAAAGTGGGTTGAGGTTATTACCATTATTAAGCGAAAGTCTAACAAATTAGGGAAACCCATGTTCCCCATTCCAAATTCCCATAAAAGTGCACCCATTCCATCCAAAAAAAACATTTATCAAACATGAATGGTATATTCAAAGCATGAGAAAACAATTCCAATAGTAAATAATCAAAAGCCCTCAATTCAAATTTAAAACCCAACAATTTAATTCTCATGAACAATGATTAAACATATGACATTATATAATATCAAGTTAGGGATGAGAGACATGCCTGGAACACACAAGAATTTAGAAGAAATCTGGAATTTGAATCTTGAATATTGAATCCCTTATGAACCCTAGTTTCCTCTTGCTTTGGGTATTTGAGAGAAGAGAAGTGAGGTTTTGATTTTGTAATTGATGTTAAAAGGGCTAAATGAGGTGTTTTAAGTTGTGGGGAATAGTGTTTAGGTAGGAAAAGACCAAAGATACCTTAATGAAAACGTGCAAAAAAATTAGGCCGAGTCGTTATGAGTCAGGTAACGACTCATGAGGTCAGACCATGAGTTGTCACCTAGACTCATTATCTGAGTGTCCAAATCCTAGCCCTTCACTATTATGGTCATGAGTCACTCACCATGACTCGTGATGTGACCAAACGACTCGTGATGAAGAGTTATGATCAAATCAGAAACTTTGGGCATCTTTACTATTAAGACAACGAGTCCCTCCCTACGACTCATGATGAGGGTTGCTAACTCGTCATCGAAGTCATAGTCATGGCAGTGTTGTCAACACTCCAAAAATTTTAGAGTTCAAAACCTTAGGTATTTCATTACCTCTCCCCCTTATAGGATTATTCATCCCCAAATAAGAAGTTAGGGGTATGATGATGTCCAAGCTACACCCCATCTTAAAAGATGATACGGTCGCTGTCAAATATAGTAACCCAATGAAGGTTAGGGTCAAATCCCAAGGAAATACGTGTACTTGTGGATTTCAAATATTGTAATCAATGGGTAAACACTGGAAAAGTAAATGGGGGATTTGGATGGAAATATTGAACAAGAGCAAATATCAACTTCGATTATGATTAGTACTGGTGAACACTAGGATTGTGTTCCCCCTAGCTTCTCAACTCCGTAGGCTTATCGTACTATATTGAACCTACACGATACCTTGCATGCAGAATCGATAAGTTATGCACCATTTACAATCTTTTAGATGAGTAGATAGATTTCACTTTTTACCTTTTAAGTCTCAAGATGTCACATTACTAACCCTTATCTTGATCCTAGTTAACTATTACCTTTTGAGTCTCTAGTTATTAGATAAAATCTAGCCATCTTACATAGATAATACCTAGTAGTGTGGATTGACTGCTTAACTCTAAATAATTATTGTTATTATCTTTTCCTAGTATCTACTCCTCTTTTGGAGTAAGTAGCAATAATATAGGCGGGATCTTAACATTGGACACCGCTAAGAAATCCATTATAGTGAAGATAATGCAATGCATGCCATGGGTGTTGGTTCAATTCAACAATCGCACTTCCCCTACTTAGTCAATATGACAGGGTTTCCACAACCCTAACTATGGGTTTTATCCGCTCATGCTTGTGAATAAGTCAATAACATTCATGATTGAAAGCATAGATGAAATCACAATGATAAGAAGTGTAAAAACCCACAACCGTTACTGAATTAATCGACTGAGGTTTAATACAAGAGAATCCCAAGATCAAAATCGAATCTTTGAATCAAAATATGGTTGTGAATATCAAAAGTGCATTACTCCAACTAAAAAAGACATATAGGGTATTTATAGTACATGAGAAAATGCTAAAACTAAAGCCCGAACTAAATAGGGTCTGTGGCCACATGTGGTCTATACCTGCACTCTGTCCCTAGGCGTAGGTATTACCTGTGGTCCTGACCCTAGGCAAAGGTAACGGATGAAAAAATCTCGCAAGTTCAACTCTCAGGATTTTGGACTTTTGGAACTTGCTTTGCCTATTTGTGGTCCGTAGGTCCTACATGCGACCCGTAGGTTGACTTAGTAAGTGCTGGGAGTCATTTTTCAGCTCTTCTTTAATTCTCGAACATGATTTGATCACGAACATGCCAAAAGTGTCCCAAACATCCATAATTGCTCCAAAAAGTAGCCAAAACACCTTTTCTCACCTTTTTCATGAACTTGGCATCTAAGACATAATTTCCTACAATACATACCCAAAATGCATCATATCTAACAAAATCTCAGAAACTTGCATGTTTTCTTCGTTTAAAACACCAAAAGTTCAATATTTCTATAGCATATCAACAACCTCAACTTAGAACATTTGCATGTCCTTAGCAAAAAAAAACACAATAAAAACAAAATCGACGCTTAACTAGGAGAACCTATGCTATTCAAGGCAGTCAGTCAACACTTTAAACTCTGAACACCCCCCTCCAGTCTTATTTTTCAAAACCAACTATGTATGAACATGAAGCACAACAATGTAACACAATGGGGTCAAGGTATGGCAATTACATTAGAAACAGACAACCACTCATATATACAAGTTACGCTATCCAAAACAAGCAAATAGCTAGAAATTTGACTCAAGTGCCCTCACAATAAGGATGTCCCACTCACTCATATAAAATAATGCATGTTAATGTAGGGACGGTCAAGATACATTCACACTCAGAAGAGAAGTTCCAATCAATGTGCATCAAACACCATAGGCTTGCCCTTATTTTCTTTACCTTAGCATTCTGATAGTCAAGTTAGGATCACTTATAGGACTTTTCTTGGCTTGTAGTGTTGGCTTGGGGGCTGGTATCGTACATATGGACATATCATGTGACTATGCCTCCTTGGCACTACACTAACCTTGGGATCACTTACTAGCCAATTTCCTTTTTATTCAACCCTTATTTTTTTAATTCTTTATTGAACATTCAGGTTCAATGTGGTCTTTTATTCTTGTTTTCCTTTTTTTTTCAAATTTTTTCTTTTTTTTTTCTACCACACCTAGCCCTAATAACTTTTTTTTATCTTATTCTACCCTTCTTCATACCTAATTTACACTACACACCCCTATAATAGCCACCCTCAACTTAGGCATTTTGCCTGAGTTGAGGTGTACAATGTCTAAGGAGGAACATGGCCAATATAGGTTCATTGTAATATAAATGGGAAAATGAATGGTGAAACAAGAAAAATAGGCTTATAAGGCTCAAAACAGGGATCAAAGGATACAATTCACATATGAAAGGTCATTTAGGCTAAAAGTAGACTAACATAAAAAATGGCCTATGATCCTCTCCTAACTGACTATCTTTCAACCTAGGAAAGACTAACCAGGCAGGTTTTGAATTCAATACGATTTTGAATTCAACACACAAAGGAAACTAGATAGTATCTCTCACACACACAGTACATAGTCAATATTACCAACTACTACCTATCCAGTTTATGCAATTGTTAGCAGTTGATTATTATGTCCCTAATCCTAATGCCATAACATGATCCACAATGTTTGCACATATATACGTTCACACAATTCTAAAACACAAAATTTTAGAGAGATATTAGTTTTCTCAAAAATCAGTAAAAACATTATAACTACTCTAAATACTTAAAAATCTCCTAATTACACAAAAACACAACACAATATGAAACAAAACACAATATGACACAAATTATCCTAGATATGCCGGTTTTACAACCATACTGCGACCAATAAGAAAAGAAGCACGACAATAAAAACCTGTGGTGTCTATGGTATATCCCTCCTCCACCTAAAAACTGTGCATTATCCTCAATGCGCTAAAATAAAATAAAATAAAGAAAAGTGAGAACATACTTGGTACACACTAGGCATCTGTTATGATCTTCCCTAGATGAGGGTATATCCACCAGCGGAGGCCGTGGTAGTGGTGGTGCACTATGAGAAGATGCACCCACAGCTAGTTCAACATGCCTCTTCCTATCAACAAATAGAGTCTCCGTCAAGTCATGGGTGGCCCTTTTCAAGGCTTTCTCATATGGCCTGTCTAGATTCTGCAATTCCCCAACTCGACCTCTCTTGGTCCCAACTACGGGGTCCACCACATCATTCATCGCAAATAAATCAAGGTGTTTGGGACCATGCAAAGGTGATGGCTGAATAATTCGGGATACCCTTGGAGGGATAGCTAATATATGGCCCTTAGTGAGAGAGCACACCTCTGGTCACAAGATATATACCTCCTCTCTCCTGTATCCTTAATTTGGTATCTCTATCTCTACAAACCGGTCTTTTATACATCTCTCATTAATACCTGGTACATTTGGTACCCTGTCCTCTACAGAAATATCCTCCTCAATATGTCTATTACAAACACCACTCGTATATTGTCTGGATACTGCACTTTCTTACATACATCAAACACTACTTGCTAATTATTCAGTTTAAAGGTGATCTCCTCCAAGTCCATATCAATCAATATCCTACCAGTGCATAGGAAGGGTCTACCCAATATAAAGGAGGATTTAAAATTCACCTCACAATCAAGAACCATGAAATCAATGGGGAACATAAAGGATGTCACCCTTACTTTTGCGTCACACAAGACACCCACTGGTTTCTTCACAGATGAGTTAGCCATCAACAACTTTATGGATGTAGGTTTGAGTTCCCCCATTCTCAACAGCTTGTACACAACCAGTGACATCATATTTACTCCTGATCCCAAGTCAAATAAAGCCTTCTTGACATTAAAAGGCCCAATAGAACATGGAATAGTGACTGCTCTGAGATCCTCCTTCTTTTCTACTAATGGTAAATAAAGGGTTACACTATATGGGTGCACATGATCATTGATATCGACGACCCACTCCTCACCACTATCATACTCAAAATCATCATTACCCCATGTCTACTTATCAGACTCTGCCTTAGGTACTTCATCGCTCTTAGTGCTGTAAATCTTCAACTCCTCAATAGTAGGTACAAGGGGATCATCAATAGTGGCACCACAATTAGTGGTGATAGCTAGATAATGAATTATAACTGGTGGACTCTAAACTCTTTCACTAGAAAGAATAACAAGTTATTTCTATTTGATCATAGCAGACATTTGCCCGAACTGGTGCTCCAACTGCTTGATAGCAGTGGCATGAGACTCCATCTTCTGGGCCAACCCTAAAATGTTAGGCTTAATCTTCCTAAAGTTGTTCTCCTGATTTTCTTGACTCTTTACTAGTCTGGTCAGCATCTCTTCCATTCTTGATTTTTTATCTTGTCTACCAGGTGGAATGTACTTGTCTCCTTTCTCCTTGTAATCATATCTCCATCTCCAATCACTGTTTATTTCCCTATTGTGGTCTATATATCTATCATCATAGTAGTTTCAACCTTGGTTTCCTTGCCCTTAGGCTCAAAAACCCTCCAACTGATGATCCGAATACCCAGTCTCATCTTCTAATGCAGACTCATAAGCTCTGGAAGATGCACCCTGTGCTTCTACTGCATGAACTTTTTTGGAATTGACGGACTGAACTGCTTTGCTAGCACAGTAATATCAATCTTTACTAGTGCAATCTTATGCAGTAGAATCATCATTTAATCTATGGTCACCTGCAGTTCCAATGGCGTAAGTGCCAGAACCCCTCTCTACCTCTTGAGTCTGCCACCCTTGGTTAGTGAACGAGATCTAATCCATAATATTAGAAGCCATCTCCTATCAAAATATCATAAAGGACCCTTTAGAGATAGTATCTTCCCTAGCTCTAGAACTGATGGACAAGGCTCTATAGAATAACTCCGATAAGTTCATCCCTGATGGTTGGGCACCATACTCAGCTTTTTCTTGAACCTGAACCAAGCCTCATACACAGACTAAGACTACAACTTCCTGAATTTATAGATCTCATCCTTAAGCTACAATATCCTAGATGGAGGAAAGAACCAATTTAAAAATTGTCTGTGCAACTCATTCCATGTTGTGATAGATCCTCTTGGAAGTTCCCCTAACCATAAAGATGCTTCTCCTGTAAGCGCGAAAGGGAACAACCTCAATATAAGTGCCTCCTGGCTCACCCCTGGATATGTATATGAAGTGAAAATTCCAGTAAAATTGGCTAGATGCATGTTTGCGTTATCTGTAGGCAACCCCATAAACATACTCTTCATGTATAAGAGCTGGATCATAGCACTCAATATATTAACTTAATGCTGGGAGGTAAAATAGGAGAAATAATATCATGACCCGAGGCTACCTCCTAGTCATGACACGGTGCTAAAGGCAACAAATGACCCCAATCTAACTCATGGACTGATACCTGCTATTAGCGCGGAATGAAATGAAAGTAAAATAACATATGTGGAAGATAAACCAACAAAGTATTGTCAATCTAAATATGGAAACATAAAAATAGCATGTCTAAAGTATTTGATAAACACTGGAAACTAAACTGCCTGTCTGAAACAACTGATAATAATTGAAAAAACTACATGACTGTCTAACTGTCTGAAATCCCCTAAGAACCATAAGGAGTTGATGGGACAAACCCCCAACTAACTCCTACTAACTGAATCATAATGAAATGCTGAAATGAATAAAACAACATATCACATCCTCGATGGATGAGGACTCACCACTACTGCCGTGGGGAACTGCTAAGCTATCTAAGGATGATTGAGAAACTGTGCGTCTGAACCTATGTTATCAGACAACATAGCGCAAGAGAAAGGTATGCGATTAATGCTTTGAATGTATTGGTATGTGAGGTAATGACTAACTGAAATATATGTAGAAACTGCATGTAATTACATGAGCATGTAAAACTGAATATGCCAGACCAAGTATTTTAATGCACTGACATTATCTGAATAACTAGTACAGTTTGTATAATTGACTGAATAAATTTTGAAAAACTAACTATTTAGTTTAGTAAAACTAATCTGAAATAGACTGCCAATACTGACTGAAACTGTAGGAGCTATCATGTAATCGACATAAACCATGGATATTACCATGGATTCCAATGTCTGACTCACATTAAAGAGGGTTGTTCCATCCTTTCCATCATAGTGGAACCTAAACTAGAGTAATCGCTATACTGAGCTCGATTTGGGCAAAAAAAAGGGGAAATACTCGTTGGCGAGTCCTTAAATGCTATAGGGGCACATAATTTTTGGGAAGTAGGATGGGATGAACTTATACTTCCCTCTCGGTGCTAAATCCTACTCCCAAATGAATGACACTAGTGTTTTTCTTGGTTCAACATAACGTGGTACTGTACTGACAAAGATCAACTTGAACTTAAACATAGTAATGAAATCCTGGTCTGACTAACTTGTATTTGAAAAGTTTGAAATAGCAAGTAAACACATAGGTATCAGGTGTTCATAACATGCTAGCATAGAATGATTACAAAAATATGATAACAACTCTTAAAACAGCAGTATAAAGTCATAATTCAGAGACCCAAAACATTGGATAGTTCAATACATGAGTATAACACATGAATTTAAGCATGGGGACATATTAATGTTAGGATAATAGCAATTTCTCATCAAAATAACAAAATTCAAGACAAAACGTCAAACTTGTTGTTTAAAACATGAATAAATACAACTTTTATTCTCTTTAGTCCTTTAAATCACAGGGTAATGCTATGCTTTCAACACATGAGGATTTTGGAATAAACCCTAACTTAAAACATGTAAATTCAACTTGAAAATCATACTTTTGGGCACAAATATGAAAGATTAACCTTGTTCAAAACCCCACATACCTCAATAGCTAGTTTTTTGAAGATTGCTTGAACTTGGAAGCTTGAACTCTTGGATTCTTGAGGAAAAAAGCTTGGATTTTGTTCTTGGGAAGAAGGAGGGTTTCTAATGAGTAATTTTTAGAGAAAGGGGCAAATAATGCCGCTATGAATGTCCCCAATCATGTTATGGACGACTTGGGTTGATGGAAAAAGACCTAATTGCCCCTTGATCTTATTAACCAAGGAGCTGGACGTACAACACTAACGCGCTGTGAACCCCACTCCGGTGGAGTGAAAGTGCGCCGCGACCCTCACTCCGGTGAAGCCATCCCCACACCACGAACACCATTACAGTGGTAATGACCATCGAGGCCTATTGTGGGTCTCTCTATCTCCTCTATCTAAACACGCCCTGAATCCCATCCTAAAATCCTAAACTCTCCTGAAACCTACCTTTAATAACCCTAAACATATTTCAACTTAAAAACTAATGTCTTGGGGTTGGGAAGGCCAAAAATAAATCTCGTAAATTTTTGGGGTCTTAAAAATGACCAAGTCCTCAACATTTAGTGAAAATTTAAAACCTTTGACCCCTTAAGCATGCAACTAAAATTGAACTGATCTTAGAATCTTACAGGGTATTACAATATCTCTATCTTGGGACCATTCGTCCTTGAATGAGACTGGTTAAGATGAGATACTAAAAAGATTAAAAGTCTATACTGAACACTGAAAAAAAGAAACATGATCAAATAACTGGGTTTGAAACATGACACATACTATATGGGCTGAACTAACTTCATGAATGCATGCCGTGACAAGAGAATAGTTGTATAGCTGAAATAGAGAACAAAAAAAGGCAATCTAAGAAAAATCGTTACCTCAAGCTGGGTCTAAATTTGCGGAGAAAAGATGAGGATACCGGGCTCACATATCTAATTTTGCTTCCCAAGTAAATCCCACTACGAATTGATTACTTCATAGAACCTTAACCAAATAAGCTTCTTTATTCGTTAGCCTACGAATCTGACGATCAAGGATCTCAACTGGGACTTCTTCATAGGAAAGGCTATCCTTAACATCCATACTTTCTAAAGGAACAACAGAAGCTGAATCACTAATACATTTCTTTAACAAAGAAACATGGAACACCAGATGTACTGAGCCCAAATCTGCACGCAACTCAAGCTTATATGCTACCTTCCTAAAACGGTTTAAGATTCTATATGGGCCAACATAGCGGGGACTGAGATTCCCTTTCTTGCCAAATCTCTTCATTCCCTTCATAGGTTAAATTTTCAAATAGACCAAGTCACCAACGTTAAACACAAGATCCCTTCTCCTCATATCTGCATAAGATTTCTGATGACTTTGGGCTGTCTTCAGCCTCTCTTGAATTAACTAAACTTTCTCCATCGCCTCAAACACTGAATCTGGACCTATCAAAGTAGCCTCACCTACTTCAAACCAACTAATAGGAGATCTATATCTCCTTCTATTGAGAGTCTCAAATGGAGCCATCTGAATAGTGGAGTGATAACTATTATTGTAGGCAAACTCAATCAAAGGTAAGTGGTCATCCCAACTACCTTTAAAGTCAATAACATAGGCACTCAACATGTCCTCTAAAGTCTGAAAGGTCCTCTCTGCCTAACCATCTATCTGAGGATAAAAAGCTATACTGAGGTGAACTTGGGTACCAAGACCCTTCTGAAAAGCTTTCCAAAAGTGAGAGGTAAACTGAGTACTCCAATATGAAATGACAGACAATGGAACCCCATGCAACTTCACCAACTCCCTAAGATAGAGGCTAGCATAATCCTCAGCTGAATATAAAGTATGAACTAGTAAGAAATGGGCTGACTTGGTCATTATATCTATAATGTCCGAAATTGAATTATGCTGACGAAGCGTACGAGGCAATTCTGTCACAAAATCTATATTCAACACCTCCTACTTCCAAGTGGGAATGCTAAACTCCTGAGGTATACCTCTAGGTATTTGGTGCTTAACCTTAATCTACTGACAGTTCGAACACTTAGCCATAAACTTTGCAATTTCTTTTTTAATATCACTCCACCAATAGATTTTCTATAAATTACGATACATCTTAGTGGCTTTGGGAAGAATAGAATACCGCACACCATGCACTTCTGCAAGTATTCACTGTCTCAAACCATCAATACACGAAACACATAACCTACCCTGACAACGAAACACACCATCTCCCCCTTGGGAGAAAACCTCCACCTTCTAATCTCTATCTGTCTCCTTCAACCTAACCAAAATAGAATCCATTCTAAACCCATATAATTCCTTCGGCCGAAACAACCAACCAAACTCTTAACCTAGCAAACTGATGAACCTTACGGACTATCTCCTTCTTATCATTCTCTACATGGGCAACACTAACCATAGACAATCTACTAAGGGTATTTTCTACTACATTGGCCTTGCCCTAATGATACAACACACTCATATCATAATCTTTCAACAACTCAAGCTATCTTCTCTGGCAAAGATTTAGGTCTTTCTGCATGAACACTTACTGTAAACTCTTGTGATCCATGAACACATCAACATGAACCTCGTAAAGATAGTGCCTCTATATTTTTAAGGCGAATACGACAACTGCCAACTCAAGATCATGGGTTGGATAATTCTTTTCATGGGGTTTAAGCTATCTATATGCATAGGATATGACCTTACCTCTCTGCATCAAAACACAACCCAAAAAAACTCTAGAAGCTTCACAATATACTACAACTCCACTATACCATTTGACAAAGTCAAAACTGAGGCAGAAGTGAGCAGAGTTTTCAACTTCTGAAAATTCTTCTTGTAGGAATTTGACTACTAAAATTTAACCTTCTTTTGGGTTAGCCTCGACTTGGGGAAAACAATAGAGGAAAACCCTTCAACAAACTATCTGTAATAGCCAGCTACCTAATATCTGATGGAGAGATGGGTCTAGGCCAATTTTTCACTACTTCAATCTTTTGAGGATCAACTCGAATGTCATCACCAAAAACTATGTGACCAAGGAAAGCTACTAATCTCAACCAAAAACCACACTTACTAAACTTAGCAAACAACTGATGATTTCTAAGGGTCTACAACACAACTCTCAGTTGGTCTGCATGATCATTCTCACTGTGAGAATAAACAAGGATATCATCAATGAAGATGATGAAGAACATGTCTAAATATTGCTTGAACACCCTGTTCATCAAGTCCATAAAAGTTGTAGGGGCATTTGTTTGTCCAAAAGACATAACTAGGAATTCGAAGTGACCATGCCATGTTTTGAAGACTGTCTTCAGAATATCACATTCTCTAACTCTAAGCTGATGATAACAGGTTCTGAAGTCTATTTTAGAGATATATCTTGCACCCTAAATTTGTCGAACAAGTCATTAATTCTTGGGAGAGAATACTTATTCTTTATTTTGACTTTGTTCAACTGATGGTAGTCAATGCACATTCTAAGAGTACCATCTTTCTTGCACACAAATATTACTGGAGCTCCCCATGGGGAAACACTAGGACAGATAAAACCCTTATCTAGGAGATACTTGAATTGTTCTTTGAACTCCTTAAGCTTAGTTAGATCCATTCTGTATGGTGGGATTGAGATAGGCTGGATATCTGGAAGAAGATCTATTCCGAAGTCAATTACCCTTTCAAGAGAAATTCTAAGAAAATCTTTGCAAAATACATCTAGAAATTCCCTTACCACTGAAACTGACTCAAGACTCGGAGTCTCAAAATTTGAGTCCTTGACTTCGACGAGATGGTAAATACACCCCTTAGGTATCATCCTTCTTGCCTTAAGAAAGAAAATAAACCGACCCTTAAACACTGAAGTATTGGCCCTCCATTTGATAACTGGCTCATTAGAAAACTAGAACTGGTTACTTACTAGTAAATTCTAAAAGCCACAAGTAAGTTATCATAATTATGTGTTGGTTTATGATAAGAATCTCTTACCTAGTCATGACATTTGTGCTAAGATGAACCCAAGTTTAAATCAGCCTCTTTATATCTTTCTGAATGTCCTAACAAAAAATATGTAAAATTAATAAGTGATAATAACAAAGACAATTTGCAAGGAGTTAACATATTACAAGAATAACAACAATATACCCAATGTATTCCTATATAGTGAGGTCTGGGAAGGGTAATATATGTGCAGACCATACCATTATCTCAAATGAAGTAAAGAGGTGTTTTTCGAAAGACCCTTAACTAAGTACAAATAATAGTATAACTAATACTAAACAAAAAAGCACACAACAAAAAAGGATAACACCCTGCTAGCTAATTCGTCAAAAGCAAGAAAACCATAACATAACCATACCTATAATAATATAGATAGGGCAATTGAAACTGCTGAATGAATATTATAGTTTCCTACTCTTTAAGTGTAGGTTTTGGAGCCTAAATTCTCAAATCACTGACCTCTTAATGTTGATGTACATGGAAAAGGAGGAAAAGGAAAGATTTAGAAATAATATTTACTAGCAATGCATAGTTACTCTTGTACTCTACTTCACCCCAGAAAACACAACTAAATAGATAAATTACAAAACCACCAAAAATGAAAGAGGGATAACTGGTTCAACATTTTAGTTTTATCTACTTTCACAATATGTCAGCCACCAGAACTACAGACATATTATCTTTGGGACATAGCTAGTGCAAAATTGCTCCTCTTTTTTAGTGCATAAAAGTAAAAGTTAAAACTGCTCTAGTAACCATCAATTTTGCTAATAGAGTTCACAATAGAATAATGAGAATTAACAGGTGTAACACACAACTTCTTTCCAGCTTCTCTATGACCGAGTGTTTCAGTCAGTTTGAGGTTGGAGAAAACCTGACACTAAGTGTTGCACTTGGAGTAAAAACAAAATTTCCAGATTGTGTCTTATATGCTTCAACAAATCAACCATATTCCTTTGAGGATAAAGTTTCTCTTCATTATAAATAAGTGTTCAACCATTGTATGTGTTTTAAACTATTTAGTCTTATATGATAATTGAAAACCTAAGCTGCAGTACTATAGATATGATCAAATTTGTTCAAAAGTATATGTATGCATTATATATGTTGATCTTTGCTTAACAAGAACATATATTGGACAAATACACACGAATTAGTAGTAGACGTACAATTTATTGAATTAACACAAATGAAAATTAGTGCATAGGATTCAAGAAACTATAACATGATACATTACATACATAATCTATAATAATTACATTACGATAAGTTATCTGTATCATACTTTTTGAAGTGTAACTTTTTAAATCTTACTAACGCGCGATGATTTGTGTACCAAACTTTCTTGTTATAATAAGAGTTGGAAGGAGGAAGAGCTTTTCTTTATATTTTTGTATGTTTCTTACTAACCCTATCTTGCCAAATTCATCCCAGCCTGTCCATTTGACACCTCTAGTGTAGGAAGTAGAAGAAAAGAGTTTTCATATTTACGAGGTATTGACTTTTTCCAAGTGTTTAGCTTTCTCAAATTGTTGAACATTCATTATAGAATAGGAAAGTGCCTCAACGTTTACTGGTGTAAAATTTTGCAATTTAGAAAGGTTTTCTTCTGCTTCTGAGTTCAGCTATTGTAGCTTCTGGAATTGTTGCACTCATAGAAAATGCAAAGACATTTTTACATGGACATCGTTGGATTGATTTGGATATATCTAAATCAATGCTTGGTATATAAATTTCTTCTTAGACTTCTAAATGATGGATTTATTTGAGATATTGCATGGGAGCATAAAATTTTAGGGTGATCTGATGGGTGACATGGGTCAGGTAGGTTACTTTCTTCTAATTGCTTTATAGTTTATCCTACTCTCTATTGTAATTTAAATTTCCAGATACACCTTGTTATTATTATATTATCTTGTTACTTTGGGCTATAATTTTTCAAAGTTATCAAGATTTACACATGATCACCTCCCATAGGAAATCTCGAAGTGCCCAAAAAGGAAAAACAAATACTGTCATGACTATAGACGTAAGCATGCTAGATTTTGGTAAAAACATAAAGCATATAGTTTGATAATAATAGAGTGATGATTTTTAGATTACAAGCAGTAATATTACTCACAAATTGAGAATATGTTATTCGACTATTCCCTATCTGATATAATTTTGTCGTCAGGTCATCTATAGGTGGAGTTTTGCATCAGTACCAACCCATGTACATTTATTCCCTGGGCTCTCTTATACTCTGAATATATCTATGATTATCACACGATTGAACTACAGTTCAACTATAAGGCAGGTTCATTAGAAAATTAAAATTTGAAAATTCAAGTTCTACAATCAACAACAACAACAACAAACCCAGTGTATTCCCACATAGTAGGGTCTGGAGAGTTCTACAATCAACTAAAACATAAAAAAAATATTTAGTCCATCTATAATATGACAACAAAGTCTACCATGTCTAACTATACCAGATTAGTAGTGGTATCTTTGTGGATAATTGAGATGGTGAAATTTATATAGATTGATCTTGCGAAGAGTGACTTTCCAATTAGAGTGGAAATAGAGAAAGGCTCTAAAAGCTGTTCAACTTTAATTCCAAATTTTATGAAAATGTATAGGGTCACATAATACAAGGTAACTCCTGGATGAAGCAAAGTATAACAATCGAAGTAGAATAATTTCAACAAACCAGTAATGACATCAGGAGAACTCTCTTGATCTTACAAACTAGATAAAGCATAGAAGAGGTTCTTACTACTTTCTAAACTTGAAATATTTAGTTTCGAAGGAACAAAACTTGCAGGAGCATATGAAGTTGTTTAAACTCTATTACCCCTATTATCCTACCTAGGCAAAAGACAGTCTATTAATATATGACCTAACTAACTGAATCAATAACATCCATCCTTTCTATATACACGCACTCATCGGGAGGAGATTTTTGATTTTTTATATTTCTTACAAGTATGATAAGGTGTTAAGTCTTGTGCAGTACTACCTTGAGGCTGAGATAATGCTTTGAACTTTTAATCATTGTTATGTCTATATGATTAACATATAAGCGTTCATCCAAAACAAGTGCTTAAGCATTAAACACAAAGAAATTCATTCTCAAAAGTTTCTAAATTTAGTGTGCCAATAACTTATTGTGGAATCTATCATACTAGAAGAAGAAGGAAACAAATAATTTTTTCATAAGTAACAGGGCAAACAGATATAAGAAAAACATATAAAAACATAACTAAGAGATGATCGATTATACCCTAAAAATTGCATACTATTAAAAATACTTACACCAAATTAAGAATTTAAGCAAATAAAAACATAACATTTATGAGCTGAATAAGAATATACCAAAACAGAATTGGGAAATGCCCTTTCGATGTTGAATGGGATTGAAACAAATCACCAACATCAAATAATTCTTTGGTCGGAAAAGAGAGATTAAAGAAATTACCTTTTGGTTGAGTATTCCTCTCCGGTGGTTGCCCTTCCTCTCTGACGGCGACTTTGTCTGCTTCGTCGGATAATTAACTTCGATGGTATGTCACTATTCGATGGTGGACTCCAGAAAGCGGAAGCTGGTCCTTGGAGAAAATTAATTAACATTAAATTATGATAAACACAGAGATTAATTAGTTTGAACATAAATTATTTTTTTTTTGGTTAACTTACAATTGATAATTTTCATAAACTAATATAAGATTGACATAGAGAAGTGCAAATAATCTTGATTCTAACTTCCCAAGAGCTTGGGGGAACAACCTCAATTTCTTCAATGATAAAAGGTTTCCACTATTTGACCATAGTAAACCTTTCGATGGTCAAAATTGGAGGAATTTCTGGTGTGTGAACCTTAATTTTGGATGATATTTTGGGTAATTAAAAATGCGTAGGGTTTTAGATTTTTTTTGGGAAGTTAAAAATTGGAGGGAATATAATATTTAGTTTTAATATTGGAGGGAATATCATATTTTTGTGTAAATTTTTTAAAAGTTATAAGGTAACACTTATAAATTATTATTTTAAAATAATAAAAATGGCACATTTTAAAAGTGTGACCATATTTGTAAAATCCATTGCCAATTATATAATGATATGACAACACTTATAAAGTGTATCATATATCATTAAAGATCACACTTTACAAGTGTTGTCAAAATTATTGTGGCTTAAAGTTAAAAACTAGGGCTACATTTTAAAAGTGTGCCCAAAAGTATTTTAGTCACCGCATTGTAAGTGTTGTCCGAATTTAGTGTGTCCTTAGGCCAAAAATATTGCAGTGGCTTTAGATTACTGATGGAGCTAAGTCTAGTGCTATTGATCACCTAAGTAAGGGCATTGGTCAGTCTTTGAGAGGTTCATCATCAGGTTATTCTAGTCGGTGGTTACTCCAGGTCAGCTGAATCTATTAGTTCTAGTTCAGCTCATATTTTCTATTATACTTGAGGAGCTCCTGCTCACTATTTGCAAGATTTCCCTAGTCGTGAGGCGATTGTTATTTCAGCTAAGGGTACTTCCCCTATTAGCGCGGTTCATCCCTCAGCAAGAGGTGGTTCTCATGGTTGTTGGGGTGGTTTTTAGGGTACTCGAGGAAGTTCTTAGGTAGGTAGGATAAGTCAGTTAGGTGCCTATCCAGGTGGCGAGCGTGGTCAGTTATATTTAGTACCTTCAAGACCTGAGGTTGCGAATTTGAATATTCTTTATAGGTATGATTTTGGTGTGACGCCAGTCGACCCTTATTTTATCTGATTAGAGATCCACTTATTCTTATGTATATGCTTATTATGCACCGTGGTAGGAGCTGTCTTATGACTTCTTAAATATGATATTCCACATATCTACTCTTGTGGGCAATTCTTTAGTAGTGGATCAGGTGTTCAGATTATATGTTCTGACTGTTAGAGATTTTGATACTTATGATGATCTTATTATTATGGATATGGTGGATTTTGATGTGATTCTGGGCATGGACTGGTTATCCACTATTATGGGGTCATGGATTATTTTTCCAAGACTATTACCTTAGCCATGTCTAGTATAACCCTAGTAATATGGCAGGGTTTTGTTAGCTGCGAGCCAATGGGGATTATTTGTTATATGTGTGCTAAGAGTCTTAGTTTGAGGGGTTGTGAGTCGTATCTCACTTATATTTGTGATATTAGTATGGAGAGTCTGTCGCTTGACTTTGTTGCTATAGTTTGTAAGTTTCTTGATGTGTTCCCTATCGACCTTCCTGGTATTCCCCCTGTATGTGAGATTGAGTTTGCTATTGATCTCGAGCCTGGCACCAGACCTATTGCTATGGCACCTTACCATATGGCTCCTGCCAATTTTAAGGAGCTTAACTCTCAGCTTCAAGATCTTCTTGGTAAGGGTTTTATTAGATTGAGTGTGTTCCCATGGGGAGCTCTTATATTATTTGTTAAGAAGAAAGATAGTTCCATGTGTATGTGTATTGATTATAGGTAGCTTAATAAGTTGAAAGTGAAGAACTATTATCCTATGCCTCGTATTGATGATTTGCTTGACCAACTCTTGGGTGCGATAATGTTTTCTAAGATTAATTTAAGATCTATATCCCATCAGTTGAGGATTCAGGCTGAGACTATGTAATGCCCGAGTTTGTACCCTGGACGCTACACGGTGCTTATGATTCCAAAGGACCACAAGCTAACTCATGACTGATATATGCTCTGAGCACTGGATAATAATACTAAAATAAATGAAGAATAAGGCTGAAATGCCATAAGGTTCAATATCTAAAATACTGATAAAATATAACATCTGAAATAACCATCCGTAAAAATGAATACAATCTGAAATATTTAGTTTGAAAGCCTCTAATCTGAACTTTCTGAAAGTGGAGTTGGAGGGAAAATCCCCTAACTAACTCCATCTACTGAAATACTGAAACTACTAAAATAATAAAGTAAAAAAATATCCTCGAATGATGAGGACTTACTACTAAATCTACTGTTGGCTGAATCTAAATTTGACTATGTGCGGTCAGGAACCTGAGCGTCGAACCTATGACATGGGACATCATAGCGCAAGAGAAAGTATGTGTCAGTATATGGAATATATTAGTATGCTAGATGAGGTAAGACTGAATGCAAGGTTTCATATGCATGAACAGTAACTGACTGAATGATATAGAGTAACTGAATATGGGAGTACATGGATAACTAAAACTACTGTAAATACTAAATATGTAATATTGTGCATATAGATATACTGTAACTAAGCTTTTCTGAAGCTAAGTACTGTGTTCTGATACTGAGTAACTGATGATCTGTGATTATTGATACTAATTAACTACATCTGACAGTCCTGACTCTGTAGAACTGAACTGAGTTTCATACTAAAGACTGAAACTAAAACTGTAGGAGATAATCATCTAACCAATATGCCCCAAATAAGATAAGATAACTGAGTTGGGGTCCAATCTGTAACCCCAATTGAAAGGGTATTGAAACTGTGCCACGGGTACTAACAACCGTTGTGGAGTCAGTCCTAACTAACGAGTGACCACAAAGATCAGTCTTAAACTAGCGGGTGATCCCTAAGTATGCCAGTCTTATCTAACGGGTGACATCTCATAACCTACACTGACAAAGTAGTTTGGGAACTAAGGGATTGCTTCTAGGGACCCAGTCCTAACTAACGGGTGAGACCCCATCCCTAGGCTTTCTCGGTGTTGAATCCTACTCCTAACAAAAAGACTCTAAACTGAGTATACTGAACTGGAATGGACTGATACATAGTTTACTGAGTTTTCCTGAGTTCTGTAACTGATTGAGTTCTACTGAGTTCTGTAACTAACTGGATTCCACTGATTGGGACATGACTGATACTATTCTGTAATTGACACTGACTCTAGGTACACAGCTAAATTATTAGGTATTAAATACCCTCAGGATTCGATAGCATGAAAAGTAAAGCAAAGCATAATCTTGAATGACATAATAATGTTCACTTGGTCATAATTCATCTATTGAGATATTTTATCTAACACTTGTAATGCATTAACATGTACATGAATGGGGAATATATGTTAGCATGCTATAATGACATTATTTCATTCTTATAGACAATTTATCAACCAAATGGTGGCATCATTGTGTTACTAAATCATAAACACTTAGGGTAAACATGGTTATAACAATCAACTTGCTAATTGAAGGGTTTATCATGAATATCATGTAGATCAACTCATACTAGGAACAATTCTTGAGACTTGGAATTTAAATCATGGATAACACATAAACATGACAATTACAATGCCCAAACTTGCAAATTCATGAATTATAACATGGGGATTAATCAATTCAATATGCATGCTATTCAATTTCATGGAATCCACCATTAATCATGGATTTAAAACTCAATAAATGTCAAAACATGAATACAATTAAATTTCATACATGTAAATCATGAATCATGAATCTTGAAGTTTTAAAAGTGGATTCTTGGACTCAATAGGTGAAAGGGACCCATACATGAACACCTAACATACCTTAATTTGTAAGTTTCTTGAAATTTTTGGTAAATCCTTGAACTTTGTGCTTGATCTCTTAAACTAGGGTTTTTTTCCTCTTGAGAAAGAATGGTTTAATTTGGGGGGAAATTGGGTGAATAATAAAGTAACTAGGTTAATTAGAGCTGAATTTCGTGTTAAAGGCTGACTGGGGTGAGGGGCAAAAGACTTTAATGCCCTCAGATTTAAAACTCAGAATTATTAAAATTCTCGATTTTGGCACCCGACACGATGCTATCATGCCATGTCACTAGAAAATAGACAACTGGGAACTGAACTGGTGGCACGATGCGGTGCCATCGCGGTGTCTTGTTGGATGCGATCTTTGGTCCTTAGCGTGATATGGTAGAATCGCATTGCCTCACTAGAAATTGACAATTGTGAACTAGGTCTATATCATGATGTACCAATATCATGAAGAAACACTAGAATTAACGATTGCCATTTGGTCATGCTCCGCGATGCGTTGATGTGTCAGGTGGCACACAGTCTTACTAAAATGGCTCTAACTCTTCTCCCGGGTATTGGATTTTGGTGAAATTTATACTGTTGGAAAGCTAATTGAATTTCCCACGCAATGGTAGTCTCTAAACTGAAATATACTGAGTATTTCAAAATTTTTGTATGAGAGTACTCATGTACCAAGACTTAAATTAAGCTAGGGAAATACAGGGTATTACAATATCTCCCCATTGGGAATATTTATCCCCGAATGAGACTGATTAAGCTGAGAAACATGACAGACTGAGTTTACATACTGAACACGCAACACTAAAACCTGACTACATGGCTAAACTACTGATAAACTGAGTTCTTATACTGAACATGCAAATCTGATGCATGAGTACATGACTTAACTGATTCATGAATGCGTGACCAAATGTGCAACAGTAATGGAGTATCAAGATTATAACTATAACTAAACATGGAGATGGGTATAGCCAAGAAATATTGTTAACATAAGTAGAGAATATTGATGAACCTGAGATCATTTACTGAATATGTTTGAATGGGAACGTGAGGGAAAAACTAAGCCTGAAACATGATACATGAACTAAATACATGAACTAAACTGATTGCTTGAATACATGCCATGACTTGGGAATGGTCATACGGCTGAGATTAGAATGAGAGGGTCAACTTATGAGTACCCATTATCCCTAACTGTATTTATGATGTGAAGAGAGAATGGAAGGTTTTGAAGATGAAAGCTCGAGGATTATAGTGCATCTCCCCCTTGGGACACTATGTCCCTCGAGAATGCTGACTTGGCTAAGATACAAAGGAAAAACATGAGATGATGCACGGGGTACCTACGAACTGAATCGTGACTGAATATCTGGGATAAAAAATTAAGGCATGATACATAAACTGGGTTGAACTTGTAACTTCAAGGATGTTCCATTTTTAGATAGGACGACTAGATGAAAAGATGGGAAACAATCCAAATTGTCCACCTGACTGCTAAACTGAATTGTTGGCTTTACGAATTAACTCATACTGAAAACTTATACTTGATTAGAGTATTTCTGAGACACTCTTTCTATAAGGTTTGAATGACTTTAGGGAGTAAGGAACCCTGGTATGGTCTGAATAAGATATCTAAATAAGAAACCATAACATGGCTAAAACTCTATAATATGGGAATTTATAACCCTACATACTGAGGTCTAAGCAAAACTAAATTCTGCCGCTAAGTTCAAGCCTACTCAAATCTCAGAAATACATTTAGCCACTTACACATCAATATGACATTCAAGCCTATCTTCATAACTAAAACTTCATGTAAAACAATCATGTAACAGTCTTTTCTTAACATGAACCATTTGCTCTCTCCCATCTAAGAAACTACTCATCACTACATTGTTTCATAAGAAGAGTTCACTGAAGGTTAAAACATGAGGACCTGAAGCATGAATAGACACTCTACTGAACTTGACATTTAACTGAAGCCTAAGGAATAGAATATCAACATCATGGATTTATTAAGAGGTCTAAACTAAGGATATACATGAGCTGCATGACCTGAGTTGGAGTTTCTGTATTCATGGAAGATTATTCGTTATACTGAGTGAACTGGGACTCCTTATACTAGGAACTGTAAGTATACCTGATTTTCGATAATGTGGCTGAATATGAGCTAGGATCATAGAGCTGACATGTAACGCATGAGTACTGACATTACTGATATTACTACTAAAATCTGAAAGCCTGACTTGGTTACTTGTTCTACCATCTCCCCCTTAGATTAAATCCATCATTCTAAAGCTATGAACCATTTAATTAACAATTTTGGACTTTACTCTAAAGTTTGGGGTATATTTTGGGTCTGACACTGAAGTTGGTGGCTACATAGGGGTTACAAAGGAAGTAAAGCCTCGGGATCTAACAAGGCATAAATATAAAGATGAAAGACTTATAATGTACCCATAACTATATCAGGAGAACTTCCCTGATCATGGCGAGACTGGAGTGTATAAAATCTGTTCCGGCGTTGACCACTAGTTGTACTGGAAGTGGCGCTCTGCTGAGTTGGGTGACCGGATGGGACTGGAGGATGGTTGAACTGACCCTATTGATACAAACTTTTCCTATCTGAGACAATACTCTACACTCTCACATCCTGTGGCCTGGCTTACCACATCCAAAATACATATCGCTGCCTGCTCTACACATATCTAAGTGATATCTTTACCACATTCTTCGCAAAGTGGATGGGTACGACCACTGCTCACACTACCCAGGGTTTTGGAACCTGGTGCCCCATCTCAATAGTCATTCCTGAACTTTGGTACTAGCACACTAGATGAGGATGAAGCTGGAACTAAAAATTTAGGATGAAACTGGGAACGATTATCGTTTTCTGACTTAGGCTGAGTAAAACTAAAACTACTCGTTCTGGCTCTCTTATTCTCTCTTATTCTTCCTAAGATTCTGGTCCTCAATCTATTAAGCATAGACCATAAGACTAGATATGTCCATCTCTTTAATCAACATCGCTGATCTTCACTCCTTAACCATACTATCTGACACACCAGATACGAACTTGCTCATTCTGGACCTATTTTCTGCTACTACATGGGGAGCATACCTGGCTAACTGATTAAACTTGAGGGAATACTCTTTCACACTCATACTGCTTTGCTTAAGGTTTATGAATTCTAACACCTTAGTTTCTTTCTGCTCTAAGAAAAAGAATCTATCTAGGAAGGTAGTAGCAAACTCTTCCCATTCTGTGGGCTCTACATCTGTGCCCCTGTCTACCTGCCATTGCTTAAATCATGTATAAGCTATATCTTGTAGCTGATAGGAAGCTCACTCAGCACTTTCACTGGAAGTCACTCCCATGATGTTTGTGACTTTCTGAACCTGATCGAGGAACTCTTGCAAGTCCTCTTCTGACTTAGATCCTAAGAATAAGGGAGAATTTATTTGGGTGAAGTCCCGAATTCTGGTTGCAGTAGTATTGGCCACTGGGTTGGACAGAACAGTAGTTGGATATTTATTCTGATCTGTGACTGAATTGGCTAGGGTAGTGAATGTAGCTCTAAATTCTGCATGATAGACGTGCTAGTCCAGGGGATCTTCCTAAACGGGCTGAGGGGCTGACTGATTTTTGGTCCTTCTTTCATTAGTTCTTTTGGGAGGCATGTTTTGTAAACGAAAGGAAGAAGCATATTAGACTAAGAGTTTTTAACTAGAGCTCATACTCACTCGCACGACATGAATACTGAAAGAAAGGTAACTTTTCCTAAAAACATCTCATAGCCTCCTGTCCATAAGTGTGGCGCACTACACATCCATGCACAAGACTCTACTTTATACGGCTTTCAGAATCCATAGAAATCTGCTGAACCTTAGGCTTTGATACCAAGTTTGTAATGCCCCGAGTCTGTACCCTGGACGCTAAATGGTGCTTACGATCCCGAAGGACCACAAGCTAACCAATGACTGATATCTGCTGTGAGCACTGGATAATAATACTAAAATAAATGCAAAATTAGGCTGAAATGCCATAAGATTCAAAAATTTAAAATATTGATATAATATAACATCTAAAATAACCATCCATAAAACTGAATACTATCTGAAAAATCTAGTTTGAAAGCCTCTAATCTGAACTTTCAGAAAGTGGAGTTGAAGGGACAATCCCCTAACTAACTCCATCTACTGAAATACTAAAACTACAGAAATAATAAAGTAAAAAATATCCTCGAATGATGAGGACTCACTTCTAAATCTACCGCTAGCTGAATCTGAATCTGACTATGCGCGGTCAGGAACCTGAGCGTCCGAACCTATGATATGAGACATCATAGCGCAAGAGAAAGTATGCATTAGTACGTACGTGGAATATACTGGTATGCTAGATGAGGTAATGCTGAATGTAAGGGTTCATATGCATGAACAGTAACTGACTGAATAATATAGAGTAACTAAATATGGGAGTACATGGATAACTGAAACTACTGTAAATACTAAATATGTAATACTATGCATGCAAATATACTGTAACTGAGATTTTCTAAAGCTAAGTACTGAGTTTTGATACTGAGTAACTGATGATCTGTGATTACTGATACTGATTGACTACATCTGACAGTCCTGACTCTGTAGAATTGAACTGAGTTCCATACTGAGGATTGAAATTGAAACTGTGAGAGGTAACCGACATGCCCCAAATAAGATAAGATAACTGAGTTAGGTTCCAATCTGTAATCCCATTTGGAAGGGTGTTAGCACCGTGCCACGGGTACTAACAACTGTTGTGGTGTCAGTCCTAACTAAGGGTGACCCCTGAGGTTAGTCCTAAACTAACGGGTGATCCTGAGTATGCCAGTCCTATCTAACGGGTGGCATCTCATAACCTACGCTGGCTACGTAGTTCGATAACTTAGGGATTGCTTCAAGGGACCCAGTCCTAACTAACGGGTGAGACCCCATCCCTAGGTTTGCTCGGTGCTAAATCCTACTCCCAACTGAAAGACACTGAACTGAGTATACTGAACTGGAATGGACTGATACAGAGTTTACTGAATTTTCTTGAGTTCTGTAACCGACTAACTTCTACTGAGTTCTTTAACTGCCTGGATTCTACTGATTGGGACATGACTGATATTATTCAATAATTGACACTGGCTCTAGGTACACAACTAAATTGTTGGGTATTAAATACCCCCAGGACTCAATAGCATGAAAAGTAAAGCAAAGCATAATCTTGAATAACATAATAATGTTCACTTGGTCATAATTCATCTATAGAGACATTTTATCAAACATTTGTAATGCATTTACTTGTACATGAATGGGGAATAGTGTTAGCATGCTATAATGGCATTATTTCATTCTCATATACAATTTATCAACCACATGAGAGGCATTCTTGTTTTACTAAATCATAAAAACTTAGGGTAAACATGGTTATAACAATCAACTTGCAAATTGAAGGGTTTATCATGAATATCATGTAGATCAACTCATACTAGGAACAATTCTTGAGACTTGGAATTTAAATCAAGGATAACACATAAACATGGAAATTACAATGCCCAAACTTGCAAATTCATAGATTATAACATGGGGATTACTCAATTCAATATACATGCTATTCAATTTCATCGAATCCACTATTAATCATGGATTTAAAACTCAATAAATGTCAAAACATGACTACATTCAAATTTCATACATGTAAATCATGAATCATGAATCTTGAAGTTTTAAAAATGGATTCTTAGACTCTATGGGTGAAAGGGACCCATAGATGAACACCTAACCTACCTTAATTAGTGAGTTTCTTGAAGTTCTTGGTGAATCCTTGAAATTTGTGCTTGATCTCTTGAACTATGTTTTTTGCCTCTTGAGAAAAAATGGTTTAATTTGGGGGAAAATTGGGTGAATAATGAAGTAACTAGGTTAATTAAAGGTGAATTTCGTGTTAAAGGCTGACTGGGGTGAGGGGCAAAAGATTTTAATGCCCTCAGAGTTAAAACTAAGAATTATTGAATTTATCGATTTTTGCACTCAGCGCGACGCGGTGCTATCGTGCCGTGTCACTGGAAAATAGACAACTGGGAACTGGACAGGTGGCGCGACGCGGTGCCATCGTGGTGTATTGCTGGATACGATCTTTGATCCTTGGAACGACATGGTGGAATCGTGTTGCCTCACTAGAAATTGACAATTGTGAACCGGGTCTATAGCACGACACGCCAATGTCACGGAGAAACACTGGAATTGACAAATGCCATTTGGTCATGCTCCGCGACGCATTGATGGCTTAGGAGCACACTGTCTTACTAAAATGGCTCTAACTCTTCGCCCAGGTGTCAGATTTGGGTGAACTTTATACCATTGGAAAGCTAATTGAATTTCCTACGCTATGACAGGCTCTAAACTAAAATATAATGAGTATTTCTAAAATTTTATTTGTGATTACTCATGTACTAAGACTTAAATTAAGCTAGGGAAATACGAGGTATTATAGACTATCCCAAAGATATCCTTTAGGATTATTATGACCCAAACTAGGGGCTGACCGTGATGGGTATCTCAAGTCCAACAAGGATCGAAAAAAACCCTCAATACCCAAGCATCCAACCACTATATACCCTATGTCGGATGAATTTCGAACATATAACAAGATAAGAAAATTTGATCATAAGGACATTATAATAGTCTATAACTAAAACCAATAAAACCAAAACAAATCATACCAAACCATCCCAAGTCCACAGTAGTCCAAAGAAAGCCTCTACCAAATGAGTACCGATCAAATGTCGGGACAGTCCCCCGACTCTGACAATGACAATCATAAAGATAATGTCAACGTGAACTCTTCACTTCTAAATTATGGAAAGAAACTGATGAAATGAATAAGTCTTTCGAAAGAATGAAAGCTCACTATTTCACCACCAAAGACCAAGGAACCGATCTGAACATACTCACTCTCCACACAAAAAGTAGAAGTTGCTCCGCCGCCTACATCGCATGGGGATGCAGCGTTTGGAGACTGTTAATGGGGTGAACACTAGCATGTACTTAGGGATAAAGATAAAGTAATGCCATAAATTTAAAACCAAGTAAAACCAATGCACATAACCATATTCAATTATATATATATATATATATATCACATGCCAGGATATGGAATAAGTCTTAACATGCTTTTCAAAACCATAACCTAGATTATGTAGCTCAACCGTCATACAATAGTACCTAAGGGCTATATGGGTCGTATCTCTCATCCATTGGTTAGGACCCAGTACGTGTAGCCGCAAGAATCAGAGAATAATCTCATATATATGCATATGGGGGACTCAAACCCTCCAACATATACCTAGGTGACTTAAGCACCCAATCATATAATCATTTGCAGGGGACTTAAACCTCCCTAATCATGAAATAATAATAAGAGGGACTCGAACTTCCCTAGTCACTTTGACCCCTGCATCAACAAATGCGAATTCCAGTATCGGTCACTCGGACCTCCACTTTCACGATTCAACTGCACAACCCTTATTAAAGACCAATTAAAACAAGTGTCACACATTCCCATTCATTAAACCACATTCCACATTAAGGCATACATTGTTGATACAGTCATACCAACTATACTTTCAAGGTAACACATCATGCCAAAACAATTTCCATTATCTCGGGGAGAACAACTCACTTTGTTCATTGATACACATTGGGGAACACTAACTCCCTTTGTTCATTATATCATACCACAGTATTTCAAATAACTTTTTATATCATGTAATAAATCAAGACTAATTCAATTTTACAAATTCCCATAGTTCACATAACTAAAACTAGTTTCACATTTTGGGGTTGGGGATATAAGCACTTCGAAAGTCACAAGTTTTGGAAAATCACAATTCCCTAGTTCATTCACCATCCCATGCACCCACAAGTTCAAAACCACATTTAAAGCATGAAAATTGAATATAAACCATGAGAAACATTGTTCAATTCATAAACACTCAAAAACCCCCAACACATGTTTCAAAACCATCACAATAATTTCATGAACAATACTTTAAATCACATGCTTTTACAAAATTAATAATGAGGGAAAAGTAACATGCCTTAATCACTAAGAAGTACGATGAGAAATCACCCTTGATAGCCCCAATTGATTAGATTGATGAAAATCCTAAGTGTTCTTGACCTTGAGGATTTGGGAGTGTTCTGAGAGGTTATTTTATGTGTTTTTTTATAACTAATGATGCCCTAAGGAAGTTATAAGACATGGGTTTTAAGTTGGGCAAGAAATAAAATGTTCAGAATGCCCTCAACTTAAAAACTAAAAAAAGTGTCTTTGGTTACGAGTCAATACCTTGATTCGTACACATACATTACGACTAGTGATAACGAGTCGTAACCAAGACAGTGACTAGGATCCCCATACACTGCCCAACTTACAACTTCACCAACCCACTCGTAAGGAGATCTTAGAAGTCATAAGGTCTAGCCGTGAGCAACAGAGAACCCAAATGAATTGAACACTGTACATCCTATGATCTTAACCTACGACTCGTAACATATCCTCACAACTCATAGTGAGCCACTCAAACTTAGAGAAGAACTTTGCCACTAAGTTTCTAATTTGGTTATGACCAGGGTACTACGATCTATAACCACATCTCACGACTCATCACCATAAGTTGTGACCAAAGAAGTGAGCCCAAATCTCAAGAATTTTCAAGGGCAAGAAAATTTGGGGTATTACATTCTCCCCCACTTGGATCATTCATCGTCGATTAATGGTTTAAGGAAATACAAGCATGATTGGACTCCATGTACCTCTACTCTTACCTTTAACCAAGTTAAAAAACAAAGATGCCAAGGAAATCACCTTTTCCTTTAACAAAGTTAGAAAACAAAGATGTTAAGAATAAAACATACCTTAGGAACGATTTTCTAGAACGGGGAACAAGAATGGATACTTGGATTTCATGTCATCTTCGGCTTCCCAAGTGGCCTCCTGAACCTTATGGTTCCTCCAAAGAACCTTTATAGAAGCCACTTCCTTTGTCCATAACCGACAAACTTGCCGATCCAGGATTTCAATCGGGACTTCCTCATAAGACAAGGAGTATGAAATACCAATATCCTTCAAAGGGAAAACCAACGAAGGACCACTTACTCACCTTCTCAACATCGAGACATGAAACACCAGATGAATAGAGCTCACACTAGAAGGAAACTCTAACTCATACGCAACTCTACCAACCCTCTTCAAAACTAAGTATGGACCAACATAATGAGGACTGAGCTTTCCCATCTTACCAAACCGCATCACCCCCTTAATGGGAGACACTTGTAAGAACACCCAATCACTAACCTCAAACTCTAACTCCTTACGTCTCACATCTACATAGGACTTTTCGCGACTTTGGCCAGTTTTAAGACAATCCCGAATCACCTTCACTTTCTCTATGGCCTGGTAAACTATGTCAGGACCAAACAACACATTTTTACCAACTTCATACAACCCAATTAGAGAATGACACCACCTACAAAATAACGCCTCAAAAGGAGCCATACCAAATCTAGAGTGATAACTATTATTATATGCAAAGACTATGAGTGGGAAATAATTGACCCAACTACCACCATAGTCAATTAGAAAAGCCCAAACAATATCTTCCAAGACCTGAACAATCCTTTCCTATTGCCTATCCATTTGCGGTTGAAATGCAGTACTAATGATAAACTTAGTTCCCAAACCTCTATTAAATAACCGCCAATAATAGTGAGAAAAAAACTGAATACCATAATCCATAATGATAGAAAACGGAGCACCATGCAACTTCACGATCTCCCCAAGAAATAGCTTGGCATAATGGTCAGCCGAATAATTAGTCCTCACTGGCAAGAAGTGAGCAAACTTAGTCATCCCATCCATGATAACCCAAATTGAATCAAACTAATTCTGAGACTGAGGAAGACCGATAACGAAATCCATATTAATTACTTTCACAGAGGCAACTCAAGTTCTTAAGTCAACCTACCGGGTCTCAAGTTCTCAACCTTCACTTGTTGACACTCCATACAATTAGCCACAAACTGTCCACATTCCGCTTCATATTATTCAAATAATAAATATCCTTAATATCATGATACATCTTCGTCGAACCAAGATAAATAGTTATGCGAGACCTATGAGCCTCAGCTAAGATCATCTCTCTCTACCATCTACATCGGGAACACATAGTCTGCCTTGGTACCTCAAGATACCATCGCTATTAATCTCAAAAACTTCAACCTTCTACTGACCCACATCTCTCTTAATCTTCATCATGACAGGGTCTAGTACCTGCTTTTCCTTTATCTTAGCAGCAAGAGATGACTGTGCCATATGATGCACAAACACACCACCATCCCTAGAGTTCAAAAGAAAAACCCCAAGGATAGCCAAATGGTGAAAATTCTTCACCAATTCTTGCCTATCCTCATCCATATGAGCTAAACTTCCCATGGATAACCTACTAAGAGAATCAATAACTACATTAGCTTTACCTGGGTGGTATTAAAGACTTATGTTGTAGACCTTCAGCAACTCAAGACACCTCTTTTGCTTGAGATTCAGCTCTTTCTGCATGAACACATATTACAGGCTCTTATGATAAAAAAAGATATCTACATGGACTCCATACAAATAGGGATGCCAGATCTTCAATGCGAACACCACATCTAACAACTCCAAATCATCAGTCGGGTAATTCATCTTATGAACTTTTAACTGCCTAGAAGCATTGGCCACTACCCTATCGTGATGCATCAACACACAACTAAGTTTTACACAGGATACATCATAATAGAAAACAAAAAATATTTGTACCTTTAGGAAGAGTCAAAACCAGAGCTGAAGTCAACTTATCTTTTAGCTTCTCAAAACTCCCTTCACAAGTCTCAGACCACAAAAACTTTAACTTCTTCTGGGTCAAGGTAGTCAACGGGGCGGCTATAGTAAAAAAAACTCTCCACAAATCTTCTATAGTAATCGGCTAAATCCATGAAGCTCCAAATATATATTGGAGTCGGGGCCTAGGCCACTTCTTAACCGCTGCAACTTTCTGTGGATCTACCATGATACCTTCACTAGAAATAACATGACCTAGAAAAGTAACAGCCCTCAACCAGAATTTGTACTTCAATAACTTAGCATACAAATGCTGATCTTATCAAGGGTGTAACCCGATATGGTGTGATTGGCATGATCCTCCTCACTCTTGGAATACACCAAAAAATTATCTATAAACACAATGATGAACAAATCCAAAAACTAATAGAAGACCTTATTCATCAAGTACATGAATATGTTGGGACATTAGTCAAACCAAAAACTTAACTAAGAACCCATAATGACCATATCAGATTTAGAAGGCAGTGTTAAGGATATCTACATCCCTAATCTTTAGCTGATGATAATTAGACCTAAGATTAATCTTAGAGAAATATCTAACACCCTAAAGCAGGTAAAAAATCATCAATTCACGAAAGAGGATACTTATTCTTCAGAGCAACCTTATTCAACTAACAGTAATCAATACACATTTGAAGGAAACTATCCTTCTTACGCACGAACAAAATAGGCGCACCCCATAGAGACACACTAGGATGGATAAAAACCTTATCTAAAAGGTTTTTCAACTGCTCCTTAAGCTCATTTAACTCGATTGGAGCCATTCTATATGAAGGGATAGAGATAGGGCGGGTGTTTAGAACAAGATCAATCCAAAAATAAAAAATCAATCTCCCTATTAGGGAGAATACCAAGAAGATCATCAGGAAAAACCTCAAGAAATTCACTAACCACGGGAATGGATCGGAATGAAGGACCCTCTAAGTTAGAATCTTTAACCCAGACCAAATGATAGAGATACCCCTTTGAAATTAACTTTTATTTCTAAGATATGATATGAATCTTCCCTTTGGCACTAAGTACCCCCTTCCCACTCAATGATTGGCTCATTAGGGAATTTAAACATGACAATATGGGTCCAACAATCTAAGGAGGCATAACACGTGTGCAAATAGTCCATCCCCAATATGACATAAAAATTAACCATGTCTAACTCTATCAAATCTACTAGAGTTTCTCTACCACATACACATACCATACAACCCATATAGACTCTTCTAGCAACCACAGAGTTACCCAATATGGTTAAAACATAAAAGGGATCAGGGATACACTCGCGATTGAAACCAAAATGCACAGCCAGCAATAGAGTCACATAAGAAAGAGTAGACCCTATATCAAGCAATCAATACACATCATGAGGAAAAATTCGTAACATACCATTAATGACATTGAGAGACACCTCAGAGTCCTGGTGGGTAGTAAGAGAATACAAGCAATTTCAGCCAGTATTGGTACTAGAAACAGTTGTAGCACCCTTTGGTGCAGTAGCTGATGAAGCGACAATAGGAACCTTATTTGCCCTCTATGCAACCTTAGAAGGAAAATCAGTCGGTAGATAACTAGTCTATCCATATTTAAAATACCTGTTCCTCCCTTCTTCACAAAACCCATGGTGCACCTACCCGTAGAATCTAAAAAGAGGATATCATGGAGTGAACTGAGCCCCACCAGCCTGAGATTGGGCACCCTGTGCCCTAAACCTACTATCATATTGGGAATGATGATTACTAGAGGGCTTAAGATAAGGATACCTAGTCGTAAAATAGGAACCATAACTCCCCCACTTCTTATTAGACCACTTTCCACCATCTCTACCACTCTGTTGATGACCTCTACCCTGATTGGAAAATCTAAATTTCTTATTCTGCCTTTCCCCAATCTCCACCTGCTTCTTTTTTTCCTCGACCTATTGCATAAATACAACGAATTAAAGATGTTATCCTTTTTTAACAATGCAACCTTACTCTCTAGAATCAAACCACGAGATAATCCACAAGCGAATTTCCTTATTTTAGCCCTTATGCAAAACACTAACTCAGGAGCATATCGGTAAAACAGATGGAATTTCAAGGCATACTCCTTGGCCATCATCCTTTCTTGCTATAGATTAACAAACTCTTTTGCTTTTGCCTCCCTCAACTCCTGAAGAAAGAAGCAGTCTAGGAAAGCACTAGAGAAATCATTCCACAGTGTGAATTCGATATTATCTCCCCTAGACTATTCTTATTCCTTATACCATTGGAATGCTACATCCTTCAACTGATAGGCTATGAATTGTACACCCTCCACATTAGAATCATGCATAACCCGAAGGATCTTCTCAATCTCATTGATAGAACCTTAAGGATCCTTCTCAACCTTAACACCAGTGAACGTATGAGGGCTCAACCTCATAAACTGTCCAACCCTTAACAATAGTTGCATGATTAGAAAAAGAAACTACCAAATGAGCCAACATATGAATAGACTTACAAAATTCTGCACTTAACACATTAGCCTAAGGAGATTGAAGGGGACTAGAGGGGACCGATGGAACTCCAGGAGGGCAATCAGGAACTAGACCCCTAGACCTGGTCTGAACCCCATAAGTAGGGGGAGTACCTTGAATGATGTCCTCAAGTGGGAAAGAAGAGTTTTCATGAGCTTCAGATCATCTGGGAGGCATGATTTGAAATGTGAGAAAATGGGAATTAGAGGAATCCAAGACCTTAGACACTTCAACCCAAAATATGACAACAAGAAAGGGAAACATTTATAAATGCCTCATAGCCTCCCCCTTATACGTTTTGCGCGCAACACACTTATAAAATAGACTCTACTCCATACAGCTTTGTAGACACCTAACTTACCATGAACCTATCACTCTGATACCATCTTGTCATGACCCAAACTAGGTCCTAACCATGATGGGTATCTCAAGTCCAACAAGGACCAAAGACCAACCCCAATACCCAAGCAGCCAATCACCATACACGTCATATTGAATAAATTCTTAATATATAACAAGATAATTTGATCTTAAAGACATTATAATAGTCTATAACCAAAACCAATCAAACCAGACCAAATCATACCAAACCATCCCAAATCCATAGTAGTCCAAATAAAGCCTCTACCAAATGAGTACCAATAAAATGTTAGGACATGCCCCCGACTCTAACAATGATAATCACAAAGATAATTTCAATGTGAACTCTTCACTTCTAAATCATGGAAGGGAATTGATGAAATAACTAAGTCATCCAGAGGAATATAAGCTCACCACTTCACCATCCAAGACCAACGAACCAAGCTAATCAACTAACTCTACATAGGAAAAATAAAAGTTGCTCCAACGCCTACATCACGTAGGAATGCAACATTTGTAGATAGTTAGTGGGGTGAACAATAACATGTACTAAGGGATAAAGAAAAATTAAAGCCATCACTTCAAAATCAAGTCAAACCAATGCACATAACCATATAAAATTACACACGCAAAACATTAACCTTGATTATGTAGCACAACCATCATATAATAGTACCCACGGGCTATAGGGCCCAAGCTCTCACCCTCTGGTTGGGCCCCAATGCGTGTAGCTGTATGAACCGAAGAATAATCTCATATATATTCACATAGGGGACTCGAACCCTCCAACAAATACCAAGGTAACTTAAGAACCCAATCATAAAATAATTTATGGGCAAATCAAACCTCCCTAATAATGAACTAATAATAATAAGAGGGAATCCAACCTCCCTGGTCACTTTGACCCCCGCATCGTTAAACATGGTTTTTAGCATCAGTCACTTGGACCTTCACTTTTACGACTCAGCTACGCAACCCTTATTAAAGCTCAATTAAAATAAGTGTCACATATTTCCATTTATTTTACAAAATTCCACATTAAGGCATACATTATTGGTATCATCATACCAACTACACTTGCAAGGTAACACATCATGCCAAAATAATTTCTATTATCTTGGGAAGAACAACTTTATTTGTTCATTAATAGATATTTGGGAACACCAACTCCCTTTGTTCACTAAATCATACCAGTTTATTTCAAATAAAATCATACAATAATTCAAGACTAATTTAATTTCACAAATTCCTACTTTTCCCATAACTAAAACATGTTTCATGTTTTGGGGTTGGGGACATAATCACTTATAAAAGTCACAAGTTTGGGAAAATAAAAATTCCCTAGTTCATTCACCATTTCGATGCACCCAAAAGTTAAAAACCATATTTAACACATAAAAATCATATATAAACTATGAGAAATATTGTTCAATTCATAAAAACTCAAAAAAACCCAACACATGTTTCAAAACCATCACAATAATTTCATGAACAATACTTTAAATCACATAGTTTTACAAAATTAACAATGAGGGGAGAGTAACATGCCTTAATCACTAAGAAGTACAAAGAGAAATCACCCTTGAAAGTCCTAATTGATTAGCTTGATGAAAATCCTAAGTGTTCTTGACCTTGAGGATTTGGGAGTGTTATAAGAGGATATTTGATGTGTTTTTGATAACTAATGATGACCTAAGGAAGTTATAAAATATGGATTTTAAGTTGGTCAAGAGGGGAAATATCCATAATGCCCTCATCTTAAACGCTGGAAAAAGTCACCTTTAGTGACGAGTTAACTTCTTGACTCGTGTCCACACATTATGAATCATGACCAAGACTCATAACCAAGACAGTGACTAGGACCCCCATACACTGCCCACCTTATGCCTCTACCAACCCACACGTAAGGAGATTTTATAACTCGTAAGGTCTTGTCGTGAGCAACACAGAACCTAAATAAATTGAACACTGGACATCATACAATTTGAACCTACAAATCATGACATATCTTTATGGCTCATACTGTGACACTTGTACTCAGAGCAGAACTTTGCCACTAAGTTTTTGATTTGGTCATAACTAAGGTTCTGTGACTCGTAATCACATGTCACGACCATTCATCTAGAGTCGTGACCAAGGCAGTGAGTCTAAAGCTAAAAAAAATTTAAAGGGAAAAAATATGAGGTATTACAAGGACCCATTATGGTCATTATAATTTCTTAGTGATGTCATTTGGGTTGACTAATACCCCAGCCGCATTTATGAATTTGATAAGCCAAATATTCGGGACTTATTTGGATTATTTCATGAATGTTTTCATCAATACAATCCTTGTGTATTCGAGAAGTAGGGAGAAGCATGTGCAACATTTGAGGATTGTGCTCCAAACCTTGAGAGATCTTATGTTTTTTTCCAAGTTTTCTAAGTGTGACTTTTTGCTTGAGTCGGTGACACTTCTTGGACATTTGGTGTCTAAGGATGGGATTATGGTAGACCTAGCCAAGATTTAGAAGATTTGTGATTGGGATAAACCTACATATCCAACTTAGATTTGTAGATTTATTTGCTTGGATGGTTATTATAGGTGATTCATTGAGGGTTTTGCTACTATTTCAGCGACTATGACCAGATTGACTCGAAAGGAGGTTCCTTTCTAATGGTTCAAGGAGTGTGAGCCGATCTTTGGAAAGCTTAAGAATTTCCTTACTTCAGCTCCTATTTTAATTTTTCCTATTGAGGGTGAGAGATTTATAGTGTTTTGAGATGCTTCTAGTATTGGATTTGGTTGTTTATTAGTGCAGCTAGGTCGTGTCATTACTTATGCTTCTAGACAACTTAAGATGCATGAGCTCAACTACCCTACTCATGATTTGGAGTTGGTAGTTGAAATTTTTTCATATGATTTGGAGGCATTATCTTTATTGTGTGTATTGTGAGAGTTTCACCGATCATTGCAGTCTTCAGTATCTTATGACCTAGAGGGATCTTAATGCTAGACAACATAGATGGATGAAATCTTTTAGGGATTATGATATTTTAAACTTGTATCATTGGGTTATGACAAATGTGGTAGAAGATTCCTTGAGTCGTAAGGTAGTGAGTATGGGTATCTTGGCTTATATTTCAGTTTCTTAGAGGTCGTTGGCACATGACATACAGTCCTCGACCATCTTAATGTTTTGACTTGATATTTTAGATCCTTGGAGAATTTTGGCTAATATGAAGGTGAGGTCCTCGCTATTTGAGCAGATTCGAGATTGTTAGTTTGAGGATAGTAAAATTTGATTCCTTCGTGACCAGGTGTTGAGTGGTAAGTCAAAGAGGAACACTATAGATTCTGAGGGTGTTTAAAGATTTTGCATGAGGCTTACAACTCTAGATACTTCATTTATCCCAGTACAACCAAGATGTATAAGGATTTGAGGTAGTATTATTGGTGGAGAAAGAGATATGGTAGACTTTGTAGCTCATTTCCTATGTTGTCAGGTGTTAAAGACCAAGCAACAACGACTAGGTGGTTTGACTTAATAGTTTCCCAGTACTGAGTGGAAATTAGAGTGGAATACCATGGATATTGTTAGTAGTTTGCCTCACATATCTTGTGGTTTAGATAATATTTGGGTCACTATAGATCATTTGAGCAAGACAACACATTTCAGTCCTATTCAGATATCCTTTAGTGCAGAAAGATTAGCCCATATTTATGTATGAAAGATATTCTGTCTACATGGTTTTCCGATTTCTATTATTTCATACCAAGGTTCTGTGTTCACTTTGAGATTTAGGAGAGTTTTTTTGGAGGATTTGGGTACTCTGGTGGATCTTAGTATAGGGCTCATGTACAGAAAAATGGTCAGTCAGAGCGGACTATTTATGTGCTTGAGGATATGCTCTGATCTTGTGTTATGGATTTTAGAGGCTAATGGGAGCAACACTTAACCTTGACAAAGTTTGCATATAATAACAACTATCATTCGAGTGTTGAGATGGATCCTTTTGAGGCTTTGTATGGTAGAAGATATCATTCATAGATTGAATGGTTTGAAACTTTTAAGGTTAGGCCCCGAGGCTTTGATTTTCTTTAGAAATTATTGGATAGAGTCAGGGTGATTAAGGATAGGTTGAGAGTGTCTTAGACTAGGCAGAAGGACTATGAAGATCATAGACTTTTTTCCTTTATATACAGAGTTGGTGATCGTGTTTTCCTTCATATGTCACCCATAAAGGGTGTGATGAGGTTTTGGAGAAAGGGCAAGCTCAGTCCTAGATATATTAGACCTTTTGAGATTCTTCACGTGGTTGGTGAGGTAGCCTATGAGTTAGTTTTACCTCAAGATTTTCCATTGTTCATCTAGTTTTCTATGTCTCTATGTTGTGGTGATACATTTCTAATCCGTCTCATGTGCTTATATGGGACTCAATCCAATTAGATGAGTGTTTGACCTTTGTAGAGGAGCCTGTGCTCATTTTGGCTAGTGATGTCAGATAGTTGCGCTCTAGGGATGTTCATGTAGTTAAGGTTCAGTGGAGAAACTGCCTGAATGAGGAGGCCACTTGGGAGATCGAGAGTGAGATGTGGGCTCAGTATCCTCACATATTAGAGACTTCAGGTATATCCAAATCGTTAACTTTTGGGGACGAAAGTTCCTTTAGTAGTGGATATTGTAATGACCCTTCATGTTATTTTCAATATTTCCACTTATTTTCACTATTTGAGATTTTTTGTAGCTGCCCTAAGTCATTTATGACTTGCTAGGACTAACAGTTTGGTTATCGGGCAGTTCGTTTGTTTTTTTATAGCCAATTCCCTATTTAGAATTCATTAATTGTTCCAAATGGCCAGTGGGAGAAAACTTTACCAAAACAATCACATATGCAAATTTTGACTGCGCTAATAGCTTTAGAATGCCAATTTTACTCCAGGTAGACCTTTGGTTCAGGTCCCAAATCACCCAAACTTATTTCAACCTATTGGTTGGAAAGTTGAGAAATTAGAAATATTAGTATGGGACCTACATTTTATTGAAACAACCTTTGATGGAAATTTTGAGTGTGCCATCATGTCCAAAATCTTAAATTTCTATGGTTACATAGTTCATTGCGTATACGTGATTTGGGATGAATCTTGAAGGCTTGGTGGAGACTTGGAAAAATTTCTAAGTTTAGTAGTCTTCAGGTGCAGTTGATATTGCAAGGAAGGGATATGATCATGGTTGTGCAATCACAGGGCATAGGTTGCGATCACAACCAGCTTTTGCAACCAGCAGATAGTGCGATTGTAGGTCCTGGGCTGCGATAGAGGGACCTGAGGACTTAGTAAGGGTATAAATAGACCCCAAAGTTGTGAATTTAGCCATTTCTCACCCCTTTACCCCAAAGTTACGAATTCAGCCATTTCTTACCCCTTTCTTGAGAGAACAAACTCTAAATAGAGAGATTAAGTGAGATTGAATCTTGTAGGAGATTGGGAAGATAGATTAACATTTATTTTTGCGATTATTTATTAATTTGAGGTAGGAATTCACTCTTTTCTTGGTGAAATTTCTTGATTTGTTGCTCAAAATTCCAAAATCATTAAGGCTTGATTTTAGCCCCAATTTAGCTTGGTTTTAAACCATTTTTAAGGGTAATGATTCCTTGAGCTTGATATTACATTAGGTTGGTTTCAGAAATGTGATTTTCATAAGTGGGACCCACATGGTTTTTTGTGTGATTTTAGGACCTGAAGCACAATAGTGGAATACGAGTATCAATATTCTCATACTAATGAGTAGAATGTGATTTTTATAGCTTGATATCTTGATGAGGCTTTTCGGAAGAAAAAAGTGGTGGTTTAGTAGTTCGTTGAGCTTTCTTCAGCATCAAGGTAGGCTAGGTTTATCCCTTGTTAGATTGATCTATCTTATAGTATTCTTATGATATTGTATTGGATTTGGGATGGTTATAGGTGTTGGATTGATGAAATGCAAGACATGAGTTAGTTGGACTATTTTTGCTATTTTGAAACCATAGAGTAGAAACGTTTGACTTGTTCCCTTATGCCTTAAGTGAATTAGACTTCATGTCGTATGTTTAGTATGATAATGCCTTAGATTACTCGAGATAGGTAAAAATGCTCTAGTTACTCATGCTTAGGGTAGGTTTAGCCTTAGTTTCTTACACTAATGAATGTTGCATTAGTTTCCTTTTGACTTATTTAAAGTGCTTGAGAAGAATCTCTACCTTAGGGAAAATTGTCGCTTGCTATACATCTAAGAGTGGATTTAGATACCTTATCCTAGTCTGGAGTAGAATTTGACTTTGAATGTTTTTTAGGGATTTAGTAGTGGACTTCTTTACCCACGTTAAGTCAAGATTGATGATTAGTTCTCTTGAAACCCTTATACGTTTGTTGAATACCTAGAGAATGCCCTTTTGAGGTAATATTGAGCACTTGATGATTATGGTGATGATTAAATTTGAAGTAACATTCAGACTAATGGATTAGATTGTCACTTATGCTATGATGAGTTTTGAATCATGTTGTGGCAAACTATTGGTTATGCCATGTATAAGCTATCTATTATGCTAATAATAAGCCTTTGACCTTGATATTGATAAGTTATTGCCTATGCTATTACTTATGATTATTATCATGCTAAACAATTATGCTAGTAATGAAGTTAGAAAACATCCTTATTAATGACGTTAGCAATTGTGTTATTATTTGTGCTAGAAGTCATGATTATTGATTATATGGAAAATTATGCTATTAATTATGCTAGAAATCATGATGGTTGACTATATTGACACTTAGGACATTTATTACATAACTGGTTCAATTTTTGATAATGAGGATGATATTGATTATGCCCGGCAATGCCAGAGGATATTATTATGATATATTAATACTCGGCAAGGCCGGAGGATAATTATGATGATATTGATACTCAACAAGGCTGAAGAATATTATGTTGATATATTGATACCCGACAAAACTGAAGGATAATTATGATGATATTAATAGCCGACAAGGCAGAGGATATTATGATGTTATATTAATATCCGATAAGGCCGGATGATGATTATGATGATATTGATACCCAATAAAGCCAGAGGATATTATGATGACTATTGATACTCGACAATGATGGAGGATAATTATGATGATATTGATATCCGGTTAGGCTAGAAGATTATTATATTGATATGCCTATGTGTACATCTACCAATCTAGTCTAGCTATGCCCTTTGTATGGCTAATATATATTTATATGCATATGAAAGTTGGGTATGAAGTTAATATTAGGGATGTCGGTTATAGCTCGAATGTGGTAAATATGATAATTAGTGGAGTTGTAAGGATTAGTGACAATAGTTAATTACTGATAAATGATTATAGAGTGGTATAATTGATGTGTAGTGATAAATAAGGATTAGTGATGGATATTATCTAAGTTACTAATCGTGACTAGTTGATAATTGAGGATTAGTTGGTAAAGGATGATTAGTTAATAAATGATGTTAGTTAATAAATTATAGTTATTTAATAAATGGGGATTAGTGGATATGTGGTGAATAATTGTTAAATGATGACTAGAGGTTAAAAGATGACTAGTGATCAAATGAATAAGTTAATAAGAGATGGTTAGTTAATAAATGGCAACTAGTGAATAATGATGATGAGGTTGCTATATGCTGGTAAAATTGTGAAATGTGGGAACATTGTGAAACATTGGTAAATGATCAATTGATGATAAATTGTGGAATGATGGTTAAATGATGAGTTGGTTATTTGTAAGTAATGAATGATTGCTTTATCCTATCTTTGAGCGCACTCTCTAGGAGTATGAGAGTATGTGATGAGTTATTTAATGCTTTATGATAAGTTATTATTCCGAATTATTATCCTATATTTCACAACGATATTTGCATGCGTTGATGCCTTGTGTTTTATTGTTATTCTGGTTAAATTACTTATTATGTACAATAGCATTGGAGATGATTCAAGTTTGTTTCTATACCTTGATTTACTTATGTTATCTTATATTTTATCATACTTATATCATGATTTATCTTAGATGGCCGATGATACCTACTGAGTACCCATTATTTTGGTACTCATACTGTACTTCTGTAACTTTGTACTAGTTGTCACAATTGATCGATGTTCATGCGGTGATTGATTTCAAGATATGGGGTGAGCTCTTGGGGTCCGAGTCACCCATTTCCCTATATCTTTTATATTTAGTCTTTTGAGTCGAGACAAATAGATTGGCTATCTTTGAACTTTGGAGTTGTATTATTGTTAGATGCTCTTGTACTGTCTCTACTAGGTTGTGGAATGGTATCTTGTGCAAAAATATTAAAATACCTCCCATATTTGAAAAGTATAGTCTATATTGGTTAGAATCTGGTTGTAGGCACCAATAAGTCTCCATCAGTCACGTCATATTTTTACTTAGGTTAAACGACGCACGACTTACGAACTCTAAAAGAATAAAATTTTGTACAAAGTCACCACCTAATTTTAAGAAAAATAAGGAAATAAATTGACATATATGACTTGTGTTTTAGTTTGGAAAAACCACTTTAGATTCTAGGTAAGGGTTCAATATGAATTGTTTTTTAATATGCAAAAATCAGTTTAGATTCTAGGTAAGGGTTCAAATTATTTCAAAGGAAAGGAATTAGGCATCCTTTAGAATCCACAAAATGTGGTACCCAACTAGACTCAATTTATCAAAGAGGAAGTAAAAATCATTTTTCTGCAAAATATGCGTGAGTATATGTCTAAAATAATGTAAGAATAAATGTACAAAAATGATGTGTCAAATGTATAAATAGAGCCTATTATAAAAATGTATGTGCAAAAGAATACAATATTAATATATATGAAAGAAAAAGTGTCATTTTATGTAAAGAAATCACTTTTTCTTTGTAATGTATGAAAAGAAAGATATTTTTTGTATTGTATAAAGGAAAAGCGTTCTCAAATAATACTTTGCATTTAACGAAAGTTTATGAAAGAATAAATTGTAAAAAAATGAAAATTTAGTTTAAAAGGAGCAGATTACGATATTTTTCTAACAAAGATGTGAATTTATAACTAAACACTTGAAATAACATAATCTCAGTAGTTACAACCTAATTTTTTCCTAAGTCCGTGGTGATGAATTTGTAACTAAAGTATATTTCCTTCCGACGCACCAAAAGAAAAGTTTTGACTATACTTTTATCTTTGTGTACAATCATATAAATAAGAAATAAAAATACAAACATAGTTCAAACTCCTTTTTTGAATACCATTTTCGGAAATGTCTCCAAGAACCTGTATAAACACTTGGAAGAAATTTAGTAATGAACAAATAATTATCAAAATAGATTAAAATATGTATACATATATGTGTATAATTTGTTACAAAGTTAGCTCAGGTAAAGTTTTAGATACGCTGTGGCTACGAAGTGGTTGCTCGAATTACTGACCGTCCTAATTCACCTTGCCAAGATACAAATAGTAAAACTTATGTATTGTCTTGATAATGTAAAGATTTTGTCATCGCCCAAATTTATTTATATTTTGTTATGTATTTATATTCATAACGTCCGTTTTTATTTGTAGTAGCCTAAAAAATCAATGAAAGTTTTTTCATTAGTCATGTATTGATACTTGATATAATATTAGTGAAATTGACAGAATAAAATCCATCTTTTAATATGGAGGCGCCTTGAAAATTTGACATAGAGATGCTGTCATTAGCCAAATCATATATCATCTTGTTCATTATCAGTGCAATAAAAAATGTAAAGCAGTAAAAGGACAAAATCAGTCTAAAAATAACACCAAGGCAGTGAGTAAATGCAATTGTAGGGAACAAATTTTCAACAGATATATAAAAATGTACAAGTCCCACAAGTTTTGTAAGATTAAAAAAGAAATAAGTAATAGTTTTACGAACAAGCCCTAACACATGTTTGCTGAGTAAAATGATGTTTCACCAGATAGTGAATAATTTCGTCCAAATCTATGCAAACACCAACACATAACATATAAAATCAATGAAACTTAGTCCACTGGAAGTGAAAAGTTGAATCAATGGTGAGTATTGGTGTTGCTTTAATGGCATTCGCTGGAGCAACGCTAGATGCACAAACCTCTGGCTAGATCTGGCCGTCAATGGTATGGAAATGGAGAAGAGGAGCAGTAAAGAGGGAGGGAGAAATAATGGAAAAGGGGGTTCTATTGGCGGTGGTGGTTAATCGGCAGCTCACTGGTAATCACCTCTGGTGAGGCAGCGGTAGGGAGGAGAGAAAGAGAGGGTTGGTGGTGGTGCGTCGAACCTTTGCCAATATTCACATTTGTCAAAGCAATAGTGGGAGAAGGGGAAAAAAGAAGGAGAGCAACGGTGGCGTCTCGGTGGTCACCGGTCATCCGATGGTCAAATTCTTCGGCAACAGTGCGATGAAAGAGAGAGGCAAGATGGGAGTGGAAGAAGAGAGAAGGAGAGAGAAAATAAAAATTTGTGTACTGTCTAAATTGTGTGAACATGTGTGTGTATATGTGTATGTAGAAATGTGTGTGAATATTTTGTATGAAAGAATAATTAACCCCCTCCTCTATTTATAATAGGAAATTGCACCCTCTATTAACAAAAACATAAAATAATGTCCCCCTTTATCCCTTTAGAACTTCTTTTAGTACTTAAGTTATTAATCAAAGGATTTTTCATCCTTTTAATCGATAAATAAACGTTATTATTCAAGGGATAAAAGTCATTGTGTACTCATGTCAAATGCCACCTTTAATAAAGGTGACAAGACCTTGACTTGATCGAATTGTTGCTCTGTCTTGTAATTGTTCTGAATTATCATTTGTGGACTGTACTAAATAATGTATAAAATGTAAGTATCGGTATGTAATTTTACAAAATATAAAAAAACTGAAAATGCAATTAAATTAAAAAATGTGTTGCATTGTAAATTATAAAAAATTATAGTGTTATATCGTGTGCATGTGTAAATGATTGTGAAAATATTAAAACGACACTAAATTGATAAAAATTCTATTATAAGGATAATTATAAATAAATAATGAAAAGTATAAAACCTGAAAATAAATTGATAAAATACTAAAATAAGGATGATTATCAATAGTTTGTTAATAGTTATAAAAATGTGTTAAATTATATTTTGTGCCCTTTAACGATCAGGAAGTCTGAAGAAATAGATTTTAAGAATAAAGAGACAAAATTGAGTGTCAACAAGTAGTCTCAAAAAATAAAAGACTATCACCAAAGCAGAAGTAGGAGGATCAGCTCCAAATTCTTGAAAGCTCACTCCATCTCCGAATCAGTAGTAAGGCACAAGGATAACATCAGTGGTGGTGATTCTTACTCAAATTGCATTAGGGAAAAGATGCAGAAGTGTAGTATGAGTACCAAAACAATGAGTACTTAGTAGGCATCATCAGTCAACTGAGCTCAAATAAAGTAAAAGCATAGCTGAAATGCGAGAAAGTAAGCTAAACTCAATAGTAAAGAGGGTAGAAATATAAATAATAACTATGTTAGGAAAATGCAATAAAGGAAGTAATTAACTCTAGAATGAATGTAAAGTCCTAGCTATAACCTAACTGGACCCCTATAATCCAAAAAGGTAACCACTAGAAGACAGTTAGCCCAATCGAGCCCCCATAAGCCTAATAGGTACAAACAACCATAAATCTAAAGTAAAAAAAATCATAAGTAATAATAACGAACTTAGAATAAGCCAAGATGGATGATATGGACTATACACTCCTCTCTCAGCTATAATATTTAGCTTGAAAAGTCTTAAATAATTTTTCAATCTCGGATCCATAATGAAAGTACATACAAGATTTGAACTGAAACTAGTGGATAATAACAAGAGGCCAGGTACCGAGCTTGAAAATGAAATAGATGATGATAATAACAAGAGTATAAATAATCCACATACAACCATTGGAACTCCCAGACTAGAACCTTGTACATTTTCCAAAACTCCCGTAATAACCATAAATGAATGCCAGAACTCTCAAATCATAATCATAAATAAATGCCAGAATAGAACTAGAATTCATACGTAGCAAATCATAACAATTATAGAAGATTTCATAAGAAGTAACCGTTAACCGTTAACCGATGCTAGACTCATGTCGAAACTAATAATAATAGAAATACAACATAAGTCAGACCCAAATCGGAATAGATATATATATACATACATACATACATATATATATATAAACATGAAATATATATGTATATATATATATATATATAAACATAAATAGCTAGCGGAAATTCAGTGCTTTCAAGCCTATCTCCAATATATTTATAATATTTAAATCTCAAGTGGTTAAATGTACTAAGGGTAGGTGGATTCCAATTACTAGGTCAAAGAGGTTCGGTCAAGGGGGAGTTACTTCATACCTAGGGAAAAGAGGCTAAACAGGTTTGTAACAAATTCAAATCCAACCCAAACCCAAGGTAATAGGCTAAAGTAGCAGTCATGAATCCACAAAGCCTAAAGGAACTTTATTCACAACATTCTATCTAAAAAAGGCAGTGGGGCCAACTGCTGGATCTTGATAATCTAGCCTATGACAAACACCTATCTCAGCCGAGTCTAAGTTTTCTCAATCATATCCCAAGTCACTATACCCAATAATTCTAGTCCTAAATGGTGATAATACACTACCCTAAAGGAAAAGGCCTAAATTCTACCAAAAAGGCCCCTAATTGACTAAATAAGGCGTAGAATGCTAAAATAATAACCAAACCATAAATACCCAACCAAAGCTGGTATAATACTACACAAATACCATAATTATGCACAATATAGAAGAAAGATAAGCCTAGCCTACCTGGATGCCACTGAAATCTCGCCAAATTCTCTATTCTGAAGCTTTCCCTTTTGAGAACCCTTCGACAGTTGCATGCTACAAAACCATGATCTATGTATTAAGATGAGAATAAAGATACACATATACATATTTATTCTCTGGGACACAAATTAGACTAAAAATATCTCATATGGGGCCCACTAGTAAAATTATAAAATTGAAATCATCACAATATCTCTCTCAGCTCAAGGATCATTTGCAACATAAAATATGCTAAATACAGTCTCAAACAATCCTAAATAAGTCCTATACAAAATAAGGGAAACAAGAACTAACTAGGAGAATTAATCAAGAAGTTTATCAGAATCTTATGAGAATACGATGATAAGGTACCTACCAATACACCCCAAGCTAATCTTAATACCAAAATATAATCCCCTCATGATTTTAGAGCTTACATTAGTCTACAATGGTGGTTTACACTTGTAATAAAAGTTGGAAGTAAGAAAGATGAAATATATATACGTATCTCTATATATATATACCATCAATGGCTGCTTTAGTATCTTAATGACCGCTAAAGCAGCTAATGGTCGCTTTATCGACCAAGCCTCAGCTAGCCAAGCCCAGCTAAAGTGGTACAGAGCCATTTAAGTTGTTGCCACTAAAGTGATGCCAAGCCACTAAAACGGCTATTGCTAAAGAGGTATCTTGGTTACTAAAGTGGCTGCATCAAATAATTTGGCACCAACTAAATTTGATAAGTGTCAACAAACTCCGACAAGTTGCTCGACTTTGATATCCTATGACAACTAATAAATCATTCTACCCTACTAAATTTTGCATTTCAAACTCAATGGGATCATCAAAATTTCTATTCAAGGTCATTTTGACAAAAAGTGGGTTCCACGCCCAAGGGGCCATTTTATCCAAAATCAACCAAACAACCCAAAACAAGTTTTAAAACCTCAAAAATCAGCCACGGGTACCCCTAGACTAAAATTGACATTCTAAAGTTGATGAAGCTATCATAAATAGCATCCGAGGTGGTTTCGGACCAATACCCATTTCATAATTCTAAAATTTCAAAAATAGGGAAATGGCTTTGAAAATCAAACTACTCAATAACCAAATTATCAGTCCCAGTAAGTCATAAATGACCTAGGGAAACTACAGGATATCTCTAAATGCAACAAGAGAATGAAAATATACAATATGACCTAGAAGGTCATTACAACATCCACTACTAAAAGGACTTTCATCCGAAAAAGTAAGGATTAAAAAGTACCTGAGGCTCTAACAAGTAGGGATACTGAGTCTGCATCTCACACTCGATATCCAAAGTAGCCTCTACGACTAGACAATATCGCTGCTGAACCTTAACCATAGAAATATCTCCAAGTGCAACCTTTTGACATTTGTAGCTAAAGTATATATAGGCTTCCTATGAAGGTCAACCTCTCATCCAATTGAATTGAGTCCCACTAAAGCACGTGAGACTCATCTAGAATATATTGTCGTAGCATAGACACATGAAAATTTGTATGTATAACAGTTAGGGCTGATCGCAAAGATAACTCATTCTACCTCCCCAACCATTCATAGGAACTCAAATGGTCTAATATACTTGAGGATGATCTTTCCCCTCTTTCCAAACAAAATCACGCCCTTTATGGGTGACACTTGCAGAAAGATTCAGTCATAAACTCTAAGCCAAAAGGCCCAAAGTCTACGGTAAGCATAACTTTTTTAGCTGCTCTAAGATACCTATATCCTATCTTCGATCAAAAAAACCCGGTCCAAAGACTTATTAAGCAAATTTGTACAGTGGGGCCTAACCTCATAAATCTTAAACCAACTAATTGGAGATCCAAAACACCTACCATACAATGCTTTAAATGATGCCATATGAATACTCGAATGGCATCTGTTATTATAAACAAAATCTAATAAAGATAAAAACTAAAGCCAATGACCTCCAAATTCCAAAACAAAATCATGATGCATATTTTCCAAACCTGAATAAGCCACTTTAATTGTCTGTCAATTTGGGGATGGAAATGGTGCTAAGGGAAACCTTGGAACCCAAGTCATCCTGAAATTTCCTTTAGATTCTAGAAGGGCACTTAGAGCCTTGATCTAAAATAATAGACATGGGCACCCCATGAATGTGAACCACATATCAAACATAGATACGGGCCAACACTATGAGAGTAAATAATGTCTTAATAGGGATAAAATGGAAAGACTTGGTCAATTGATCTACGATGACCAAAAGTCTATCAGAACCATATGAAGTGTAAGGTAAACAACTTATGAAATCCATAGTGAGTCGCTCCCATTTCCACTAGGAATGAGTAGCCTCTATGGAAATCTCCCATGTCTCAGATGCTAAGTCTTCACCTACTGACAACACAAGCGTCGAGCCTTAAACTATGCTATATATCTTAACATGGTTGCTCTACTAGTAATGCTACCGTAAGTCCCTATACATCTTATCTTTCCTAAGGTGAATAAAATATCTATATATATGGGACTCTCAAAGTATCAACTAAATTAAATATCCGACCCTCAAAAAATAAATACTACCACTGAATGATAGAATTCCCTTAGCAACTAAGGTATTCCTCCTAGACTCACCCCTCAACACCAGATCTCAAATGTTATAAAGTTTATTATCCTCAAACTAAAAACCCTAAATCTTCTCCAACAAGCTAGATCTAGCCTTGACACTTACGAAAATCCACTTGGGGTCAGAATATCAAGCCAAACCATCAAGTTAGCTAAAGACTCGAAGTCCAAGGCCAGTGGTCATTCAAAAATTGCATGAAGGCCAAGCGACCCATGCTCACTACCTTCTGTCTTAAGGGGTCTACCACTATATTCTTCTTGACTTAATAGTATAAAATATAGAGATCATAGCCCTTCAATAACTCAATCCATCTGCAACACCTTGAATTAAGCTCTCTCTCTATCATAATATAGTAAAGTCTGATAGTTAATGAAGATCTCACAATGAACATCGTACAAGTAATGCCTCCAAATATTAAGCATGAAAACTATTGTTGCCAACTCTAAAGCATAAGTAGGGTAGTTGCACACATGAACCTTTAGCTAGCTTGATTCATATGCAATAACTCAACCTCACTCCATTAGAACACACCCTAAACCAACATAAAAGCATTAAAATAAATATTAAACCCCTCACCCTCAATTTGAAAAGTAAATATAGGAGTTGAAGTGAGCAAGTCTTTGACCTTTAGAAAGCTCATCTTGAAACCATTGGACTATTAAAATAGAACTTATTTCCTTGTCAATCTAGTCATAGAGGCTACAATAATAGCAAATATCTTGATGAATATCTACTAATAGCTTGCTAACTTGATGAAATTTTTTAACCACAATAGAAGACGTAGTCCTATCCCAATCATGAATAGACTCAATCTTCACTGGGTATACCAGAATACCATCCTTAGACACCATATACCCCAAGAAAGCTACAATCTTAAGCTAGAACTCGCACTTTGAGAATTTGGCATAAAGCCTATAATTTCTCAAAGTGTAGAGCATAGTCCCTAAATATTGCTTGTTTTCCTCCTTACTCCTCAAATAAATAAAGATATTATCAATAAAAATATCACGAAGGAGTCTAATAGGGCCTAAAATATATGGTTCATCAATTCCATAAATGTAGGTGGGGCCTTAGTCAACTCAAATGCCATAACTTAGAGCTTATAATGGTCGTAACGAGTCCTCAAGGCTATCTTACAAATGTCCTAGATGAGTGATAAATTTACCACTCATTTACATCCTAATTCGTGCACACTACTATGATTTAAAGGTATGAATGAGATAACTTTGTTAGTTGAATGCACTAATTTCCATATTTTGCAGGTTTATAAGTGATGAGAAGGAAAGAAGTGGATTTGAGCTTAAGAGGGATCAAAAAGAAAAGAGAAGTATAAAAGCTAGAAGACCATGAGCAGAAATAGGTCTGAAATACCGTGATAGCGGTCTGAGGCTGCGATCGCGGCCAATCAAGCTTGTTCAACTACTAGCAATTGCTATGCTCTTATGGAGGTTGTGGTGGCCAAAATTATGGGCAAGCTTCCATGATTGTGGCATCACATATTTATGCCCAAGGGAAATTTCATAATTTTATATAGTCAATCCCAAATCCCTTATAAGGCAAAAACCCTTTCTTATTTGGTATTGATCTTTTGGAGAATTGAATTTGAAGACTTTGAAAACCCTACTAATTTAGGAAACTATTGTGTTTAAATTTCTAATTTGAGTTTAGTGAAATTGACGTTAAATTGAAGAATCTTCTTACTTTAGATTTCCAGGAATGCATTGAATAGCCCATTTGGTATATTTCTTTTCCCTAACTTCATTAATAGCTAAACAATTTATCTTGGAATTATGTTAAAATAGGGTGAAAATATGTTTGGGTTGTGATTTATTAGTGTAGAATCTTGGTCATTGATTGTGGGGTTTCACTAATGCTTGCTTGATTTAGTTGCTATTTGTTGGTGAAATCCCCAAATTCCCAAAATAGATTTGTGGGTGAAAACCCCAAATTCTCAAACTGTCATATTACCCTTGAAAGAGGGATATGGATGACAAGGCATTAGTGAACAATAGTTAGATTTAGCTTATGCTCTTTTCATCATCTTAGCAATAAGGATGAGTTGAGAATTTGCTAGATCTTGGGCATATTCCTTGAAATAGGGATACTCAATTGAGGTATTAGGTGATTTTACTTGCCACATACATGAGGTATTCGAAAGGTTCCATGGGTGATAATCTTGAGGTTTGGTTGAAATACTAGCCTAAAGAACTCCTAACCTAGCCTACCCATGTAGTTGATGACTAGAATTTGCACTTAATTATCATGAAACCATACATTATTTGCCCCTAGGAATACATAATCCCAAGACTTGTCTCATTTTGAAATCTTAACCACAGTCATCTCTTTGAGTTTGTAGTTTGATTTGATTTTGATAAAAGAACTTTTTAAACAAATCTCGTCATTTTAATTCACGCATTTTATTTTGTTTACACTATGGGCATATACTTAGATGCTATTAACACCTATAGGGTTTGAAGACTAGACTCACTCCTTGAGGATTCGACCTTAATGTGAGTTGAGCTTTATTGACAACAATCATCCTATATCAAAACTACGGTATGTGTGAGCATGATCAAAATGGCATCGTTGTCGGGGAGTGAGATTTAGTTTTCACTTGTATGATGCTGATTATTGCTTTGGGTATACTCATGGTGGTTTTGATTTACTTTGTTTGTTGTTTTTGTTTCTTTTTAGGTAATTTCAATAGTGTCCATGACACTGTGAGTGACCATTCAAGTAATGTCGGGACATTCGATGGTCCCCATAATGATGATGAGCAACTCCGTAATGATGGAATTGGGAGTGCCATCCATATCCCTCATAATCAAGTGAACGGGGTATTCCATGTAATGTGTGTTATGTTTCATATGTTTAAAATGAAGGGTCCCTTTTAAGGTCAATCTCATGAGGACCCAAACTTGGACTTGAAGAATTTTGTGGAAGTTTGTGCCCTATTAGATATTGCTCACATATCACAAGAGTAGATATGGTTGTTCCTCTTCCCACTTTATCTAATGGGTGAGGCAGTATTATGGCTACGATATCTTCCCACTGGGTCAATCATATCATGGGATGAACTCACTGTTTCTTTCTTAGATAGGTACTTCCCACCATCCAAGATGTTACAATTGTGTGATGAAATCACCAATTTTTGTCAATTAAAGAGAGAACCTCTATATGAGGTGTGGGATACATTTAATGGAAAGCTCATGCAATGTCCCACCATAAGGTCCCAGAGAAGATGCTTCTCCAAATCTTCTATCGGGCTTTGGATCAACTAAAGAAAATTGTGGTAGATATTGCGGCCGGTGGGTCACTTGTGAAGTTGTTGTATAATGTGGCTACAAAATTGCTTGAGGAAGTCACAAAATAAAATTGGGGGTGGAACACTCGTGATACCAAGGTAGCTAAAGGGTCACCTACCACCTCCTATGTTAATAAAGAGCAATGAAAGAGAGATGAAGAGAGAGAGGAAACCATAGCAAAAATGATGATACAATTTGAGTTGCTAACGAAACATATGATGGGTACACCCTCAAAATCGGTAAATGTCATGGCACGAAAGGGCTATGATAATGAAAAGGACAAGAGGCTTGATTAAGAAATTCGATAATTGGCTAACTATCTTGGGGGTTCCCACCTGGCCTATCAAAGGCAAGATGGAAACCAAGGTTGGACGTATAGTAGAAGAGAATGGGATTGGCATGATAGGGATAGTGATTGGGCTTTGAGATAAAAAGAAAGGGAATATGATCATTGTGTGCCTCCCCATGACCGAGTAAATGGTAAAGAGCCAATACCGTTGATCACAAAAAATTCAAGATCGTGGATGTGTTAGCAAGGATCTTGATAACAGTAGAGGGAATGTACAAGATCGTTCGGGAATTGAACGGTGACTTTTCGCAAATCAACCAAATGGTTGTATCACATTCCACCCCAATCAAGCAATTAAAGACTCAAATCGGTCAAATCTCGAGTCAATTAAATGCTAGACAAAAAGGAGGCATTTCTAGTGATACTGTTGTGAATCCAAAAAATGATGCTCTAGTGTTGGCTATTGTCACTAGGAGTGGGAAAACACTTGGTGACCTTGTGGTGGAAGTTGAAAAAGAGAAAAATGTTGAACAAACCAATGTGAAGAAGAAGTGTGTGGTTGATTCAAATGAGAAAGCTCCGGAGTCTCAAGGAGAGGATGAAAAAGAACCAATGCTAAGTGAAGAAGTGGTTGATGAGGAGGGTGATCTGAAGGTAGTTGAGAATGATGAACCGCAAAGTGATCCTATGCCTACCATGAAGGTTCCTCCTTTATTCCCTCAATGGCTCCAAATGAGGACAATGATAAAGTCAAGACGTTCTTTTCTAAGATTTGCAATCTATCAATTAATATCCCATTGTTAGAGTCAATTCAATAGATACCGAGATACTCTAAACTTATGAAGAATTTAATGCCAAAGAAATGACTTGTTGATGGTGAAACCATAGAAATAACCCATGGGCATAGCTCTATCATGACTGGCACAATAGCGGAAAAGAAAGAGGATCCCAAGGCATTTACAATCCCTTGCACCATAGGGACACAAAAATTCAAAAAAACTTTGTGTGACCTTGGTGCAAGAATCAATCTCATGCCCTATGAAATCTATCAAAAGCTTAGTTTGGTGACACAACCCGAACCGGGGCCTTGTCATAATGGGCATTCCAAGTCCAACCAGGACAGGAGACCACTCCTGTTACCTAACCTAACCTCCAAATACGTATACCCTAAGTCAGACGAATTCTGAACGTATAACAAGATCATATTTATTATAATTCTAGAATTAAGGATAGATCCATGACCGTGAACATCCCAAACAAGTCCAACCATCCATTATCCAACCAATAACTAAAACCAAAACAAAACCATACATAAATCCATACATTCCATACCACATAAGTTCAATATAAATTTATATATAATCCAAAACATAATAGGATGGAACAATCATAAATATAGTCAAGAATTATAAGCTCCAATACCAATGCCAAGATTAAGGCTAACACCACTCCCGACACCGCCCATACCAATCCATAGTAGTTCCAGAAAACCTCTAACCAAAAGTAAAACAATATCCGGTTGGGACATGCCCCCAACCATAGCCAAAACCAATGTCTTTAAAAAAATTAAAGTATGTAAATACATCCATGATATAAAATAGAGCCTTCCAGAATATGGAAGTTCACCACTTCAATCCAATAGCTGATCCCAAATCCAATCACTAGACAAAAGGAGTAAAACGATTATTTCCTGCATCTTATGGGGATACAGCCGCCCGAAGATGGGTTAGCGAATGAACGTTAGCTGTCGCTCAGGATAAGGATAAAATAATGCCAACCTTTATAACATGGTAAACCAACCATATGCATTCACAACCATATATATATATATATCCATGCTAAAAAAGGGAATCGGATTTAGCATGCCATTAAAACCATTAACCTTGGTATGTGTAGCTTAACCTTCCTAGAACCACTTACGAGCTATATGGGTCCAGTCTAACCCCCTTAACGGGCGCAGATACGTGTAGCATGAACTGAAGATACAAAAAGAGTAGGGGATTCCCGAGTACCCTTAGCTCTCCATGATACATATATACAAGTATACTTAGGGGATTCTATGTACCCTGTAAGTATTATGTATGGTCGCCATGACCAATCCTCATGTCGACAAATATCAATTTCCAGTGTCTGTCTATTGGATTCACACCTTCACGGTTAGCTATCACACCCCACCATTATTTCCATATTAAAACCATTACCACACAACAAAACTATCATTCCATTTATTATTAACTAAGGCTATAAGTAATGGTATCATCATATCGACTATAGCTTGCATGAAATGTCCTTAGCCATCCCTTTTAAGAAGAAGAAATTCCCATGCACCTATTTATTATATTATTAAGTTAACTTGGAGGATTCCTACGTACCCCACAAGTAGTTCATTAATAAGTTTGCTTGGGGGATTCCTTTATACCCTACAAGAATGTTCAATTAAACCAATTACCATAACCACCAAACCTTACCATTTAACCATTTAAAACAATTTAAACCATTTATACTAATTAGGGTTCCATTACTATGTTAAACATGCAATAGTTCAATGACAGTCCAACAATTTAACAAAAAACATTCTTATAAGCATTTTATCAAACATGTTAGGGCCATAGTGTTTCCAAAGCCAAAACCATGTACCAATTATCCATTCGCATGCAACCAAATGCTCAAAACACCATAATAATATGAAAATCATAAGTAAATGTCATGGGAAAACCATAACCAATCATTATAACCAAACCACCCGACATATAGATGAAAACCCAAAACCATAAAACATTTATACCATGAAAACTGTTCATAAAACATGCCTTTAGGTGGAACTAACAATGAGGGAGGAGTAATATGCCTTATATTTAGAAAATGATGGAGATAAATCACCCTTTTAAGTCCTAATTTGTTCCTATTGATGAAACCCTAGTTCTCCTTAACCCAAGAGCCTTAGAGAGAGTTTTAGAGTGTTTCAAGAGAGTTTGAGTGATTGCAAATAGGTTAAATAATGCCCTAAGAGTGTTATAAGTGTGGGTCCTTAAGAGGTTAAGAGGGGAAATATTAAGATTACCCCCAAATTAAACTGCTTAAAATCCCCTCAGAGGACATGACGAGGCCAATTAAGCCACAGTAGCCTGAGATTGGGCACCTTGTGCCTTTAAGTTATCATCACCCTGCTGATGCCTATTACCTTACTACTTTGGGTAAGGAGCACTAGCTATGGAGAAAGAACCAGAACTCCCCCACTTCTTTTATGTCCACTTACCACCATCACAATCACATTGTTTTTGACCATCCTGACCAGAGAACCTGAACTTCTTACCCTGCCTTTCACCTACCTCAGCCTACTTTCTCTTTTCCTCATCCACCTATTGCATATGACCAACAAACCAAGAGATACCTATGTTCTTGATCAACAATGCAGTCTTTCTTTCAAGGATCAACTCCCGAGATAGTCCTTAAGTGAAATTTCTCATCCTAGCCCTCATATTAGACACCAATTCCGGAGCATATCTAGATAACTTGTGAACCTTTAAGGCATACTCCTTGAATGATATCTTCCCCAATTTCATATTAACAAATTCCTCCGCCTTTTCTTCCCTCAACTCTTGAGGAAAGAAGCAGTCCGAAAATGCATTAGAGAAAATCTCTCATGGAGAAGACTCATCAATCTCACCCCTTGCCTGATCCCAATCCTCATACCATTGGTATGCCACATCCTTTAGTTGACAGGCAATAAAATTCCCCTCTTCCATATTCGTTGCCTACATGACCTTGAGGATTATTTCCATTTCATCCATAAAACTTTGAGGATCTTCCTCTACCTTAGCACCAGTAAAAGATGGAGGATTCAACCTCATAAATTGGACAACCCTTATGGCCTCAGAAGATGCAATACCAGATGCACCACTCTCAGCCTTAGAAGCTACTAATTGAGCAATCACATGAATCGATTGATGAAACTTCGTATACATCACATCTACCAGAAGAGCCTGAGGAGGATTAGAAGGAACTGGCGAAACTCCAGAAATATCGGGTACTGGACCCCTAGGCCGATTATGGATCCCTTGAGTAGAATGTGTCCCATTAAAATTATACCCAGTTGGGACAGAAGTTTTGTGAATCGTCAAGGCATAATCTGAAAAGCAAGGAAATGAAATTAGAGGATATTTCAGGACTTAGACCCCAAGCTTGAAAGTAAAACACAAAGAAGAGAAATATTTCCTAAATGTCTTATAGTCTCTCTCTTCTAAGTGTGGCACGCTACAAACCCTTAAAAGAGATTCTACTCGACATGGGTTTGTGGACTCCCAATTAAACATAAACCTAAAATTCTATTACCAACTTGTCATGACCCAAACTGAGGCCTTGTCGAAATGGACATCCCATGTCCAACCAAGACTGGAGACCAACCTCGTTACCCAACCCAACCTCCAAATACGCATATCCTGAGTCGGATGAATTCTCAATGAATAACAAAATAATATTTATTACAATTCCAGACTCTAGGATAGGTCCATGACCATGACTAATCCAAACAAGTCCAACCATCCATTATCCAACCAATAACCATAACCAAAAAAATACCATAAACTAATCTATACATCTTATACCACACGAGTTGCAAAATAAATATAATATAATCCAAAACATATTAGGATGGAGCAATCATAAATACAGTCAAGTAGTATCAACCCCAATATCAATGCCAATACTAAGGCTGACACCACTGTCGGTACCACCCATACCAACCAATAGTAGTTCCACAAAGCCTCTAACTGAAAGTAAAACAATATCTGATTAAGATATGCCCCCAAACATAGACAAAACAAAGGTATTTGAAATAAAAAAAGTACGTAAAGACATCCATAATATGAAATAGTGCATTCTAGAATAGGGAATCTCACCACTTTAATCCGATAACTAATCCTGAATTCGGTCACTAAGCAGGAGTAAAATAGTCAGTTCCTGCATTGCATGAGGATACAGATGCTTGAAGACGGGGAGTAAAATGGTCGGTTCCTGCATTGCATAGGGATACATCCACCCGAAGATGGGTTAGCAGGTGAAAGCTAGCATGCACTCAGGATAAGGTTAAAATAATGCCAACCTTTAAAACCAAGTGAATCAACCATATGCATTTACAACCATACATACATATATATAACCATCTTTGGAAAAGGAACTGGATTTGGCATGCCATTAAAACCATATGTACAAGTATCCTAGAACTATCCAAGGGTTATACGGGTCCAGTGTAACCCTTTAAACATGCCCTGATATATGTAGCCACATGAACCGGAGATACTATAGGTATAGGGGATTCCCGAGTGCCCTTTGCTCTCTATGATACAAATGTACACGTGTATAAAGAGGATTCCCATATACCCTATAAGTATCATGTATGGTCTCCATGACCAATCCTCATGTTGACAAATATGTGTTTTTAGTGTCTGTCCATTGGACTCACACCTTCACGGTTAGCAATCACACCTCTCCATTATTTCCTAATTAAAACCATTACCACACAACAAAACCACTATTTTATTTATTATTAACCAAGGTTACGAGTAGTGGTATCGTCAAACCGACTATAGTTTGAAAGCAATGTCCTTAGCCATCCTTTTTAAGAAGAAGGGATTCCCATGTACCCATAGATATCATTATTAAGTTAACTTGGAGGATTCCTATGTACCCCACAAGTAGTTCATTAATAAATTTGCTTGGGCAATTCCTTTGTACCCCACAAGAATGGTCAATTAAACCAATTACCATAACCACCAAACCATACCATTTAACTAGTCAAAACTATTTAAATAATTTATACCAATTAGGGTTCCATTACCAAGTTATACCATGCAATAGTTCAATGAAAGTCAATAATTTAACCAAAAATATTCTCATAGGTATTTTATCAAATATGTTGGGGGCACAGTGTGTCAAAAGCGAAAACTATATTCCAATTTATCATTCCCATGCAACCAAATTCTCAAACCACCATAATAATATGAAAATCATAAGTAAAAGACATGGGAAAACCATAACCAACCATTATTATCAAAACCCCTAACATATAATTGAAAACCCAAAACCATACAAAATTTATGCCATGAAAACAATTCATAAAACATGCCTTTAATTGGAACTAAAAATAAGGGAGGAGTAACATACCTTAGATTTAGAAGGTGATAAAGAGAAATCACCCTTATAAGTCCCAATTTGCTCCTATTGATAAGACCCTAGTGTTTCTTAACCTAAAAGCCGTAGAGAGAATTTGATAGTGTTTTAAGAGAGTTTGAGTGATTGTAAATAGGTTAAATTATGCCCTAAGAGTGTAATAAGTCATGGGGCCATAAGAGGTTAAGAGGGGAAATATCCAAATTACCCTCAACTTAAACTACTTAAAATCCTCACAGAATGGTATGACCACCCTATACTAGTCGTACCCTACCATACAAGTGGTACCTACCATACAAGTGGTACCCACCACACTTACCATAGGCTACCCCTTAGACACTAACACTTTCCAACATACAATCAACCAAGCCTAACTATACCCAACCATATGATTAGTACCCTAACCCATACCCATAACAAAATCATGAGGGATTAAACACTGTCCAACATACGTGTTGGACTTTACTACCGTACCCTAACCTCAAAACTCATGGTGAGCCACTCGTACTCATATCCAAGTTAAGTTACTAAGTTTTAGATTAGGTCAAGGAAAACCCAAACCAACATCCTGTCACCAACCATACGGCTCGTACCTATTCTAGAAATACAACCACCCAATATCACCCAACACTGGACAACATACGACTAGGTCAACTGACCTATTCCTTATCATACGAGAAGTATCCCTTATCATATGATGTCTAGAAGCCAAAAATTAAGAAATTTTCTAAGAGTCAAAACCCAGGGTGTTTCATTTGGGCACTCCTACGCCAACATCAATGAGGCTTTTGATGGTGGACCATTCTATCAAGAGACCAGTTTGATTTTTTGTTTGATGTTTTGGTGAAGGTGGACCATTTTATTCTTTCGGTGGACTTAGTTATGCTTGATTGTTAAATCGACCAAGAGATACCTATTATCCTTGGCTGACCTTTCCTTGAATTTGGAAGAGCTATTATTGATATGGAGCTAGAAGAAATGAGGTTTTGGATCTAAGATAATGAAGTGTCCTTTTAAGCATGAAAGACTAAGAAATAACCCATGGAACTACAAGTAGTATCCATCATTAATTTAGTGGACACAGAGGTGAATGACGGGTCCCTTAAGGATACAACTTGAAAATATGAAAAATTTCGTGCCGCAATGATAAATTGAGTTTTAGGTGGGAAGAAACCAACCAATGCCACGAAAGTGGCTCGTATTCTTTGTTTTTGATTTGGTATAGTAGATTTTAATTTTGTTGTTGATTAATGCATTTGTGGTGCTATAAAGTGTTTTGAATGTGGTTGAATAGGGGAAAGTGTGAAATTTTTGTGAAGTGGACTAAGTAGGAGAAAACAAAGGACCAAAATGACCTTAGTTACTGTGATTATGGCACCAATGCTACCTTTCACGACCCAAGGGTACCCCTTAGTCAAGAAAATGGTGCTTACGACCTCAAGTGACCACAAATAAACCCATGAACAGGTAACTGCTGTGAGAACTGAGTAAAATAGTAACACTACATATGTGCGGAAATCCGAATACTAGAATACATAGCAATGGCATATCTAAAATATCTGATAAAACTGAAAGAACTAACTTACTGTCTAACTGATTATCTGAAAGCCTCTAAACATCATGAGGAGTTAATGGAAAAAACCCTTAACTAACTCCAACTGAGTGAACATAGTGAAATACAGAAACATAAGAGAAAAACATAACGTTCCCTCGATAGATGATGACTCACCACTAATGCTGCTGGGTAATGCTAAGCTGTCTAAGAATAGTCAGGAAACTGAGCATCCAAACCTATGTTATAAGAAACTAATGGGCAAAGAAAAGTATGCAGTCATTACTTTGAATGTATTGGTATGTGAGATAAGAATTGACTGAAATACATAGGATAACTGAGCATGAATGCATAAGTATGTAATATCTTAGAATGCAAGGCCAAGTACAAACATATTACTCAGATAATCTGAAATCTGAAAGACTAGAACCTGTATAACTGAATAACTGAAAACCTGTGCACTTGGTCAATTAAACCTGAACTAAAATACACTGAAATACTAACTGAAATTATGGAAGGTATCATGAAACTTACATGCCATGATCTGAGCTAATCAGGGTCAAACCTGTAACCCTAGTTGGAAGGGTGTTAGTACTGTGCCATGGGTACTAACACTGGTTATGTGGATTTACTAATCTGATATCTCAAAGGGATAGGGAGTCAGTCCTAAACTGGCGGGTGACCCCTAAGAGAGTGTCACTCCTAAACAAGTGGGTGACATCTCATAATCCTACGCTGTCTACGTAGTTCTAGATCTTAGGGACTGCTACTAAGGACCCAGTCCTAACTAGCGAATGAGCCCCATCCCTAAGTTCTCTCGGTGCTAAATCCAACTCCTAACTGAATTACACTGGTACTGAACTGAACTAAGTTTAAATGGACATTATTTCAGATAGTGCTCATCATGATCATAAATATTTGAGTATAATGGTAAGGTTCATGGCTTAACTGACTTATTACTTGAAAATCTAAAATCTCATAAAACACATAGGTATTGGGTGTTCCTAACCCTCCAACATTGAATGATAATAAAATATGATATCGAAGCTTTAAACTGTAGTATGGAATCATCATTCAAAGACACAAAACATGAACATTTTACCAAAACAAGTAAAAAGAACGAACGTGAACATGGGAATGTCTTAAACATAATAAAACAACATGATTACACGGCTCAATTTGTAATTCGAGAATTTAACATGAAATCAATGGACTATGACATGGAAACTTGAAATTCAAAACCTGAGATAGCGTAATTCACTTGGAAACACTTACAAGCATAATTTTTAATTGATTTAGCATGAAATTCATGGATTAATTTCATAAAGTAGGATAAAATTTATACTTATAAGTAAAATAGGGTTTTTGGGCTTAATGGGTGAAAAGGGACCCATTGATGAATACCCACATCTCTCAATAGCTAGTTTTATTAAGATTTCTTGAGGGTTTCTTGAAATTGGAAGCTTGAAATCTTGATTTCTTATGAAAGGGGCTTGGATTTTATTCTTGGGAAAAGAGGAGGGTTTCTTGAGAGGAAGGGTCAAATAATTCCTCTATGGGAGTTCCAAATCGTGTTAAGGTTGAATTGGATTGAGGGAAATGACTCAAATGACCCTTGGGCACTTAAACCCAGAAGTTGTGTGGGAAATACAAATGAGTGGTGCCTCTTTCTCTACAGGATAAAGCAGTACGCTGCATCACCTACTCCGGTGGAGAAAGCAACCCATTGCAGACCACTTCATTATGGGAAAGAGCAACGTGCTGTAGGCTTATCATGTTGGCTCTTATTTCTGCCATCCAAATACATCCCGAACCTCATCCAAAAATCCCAAAACTCTCCCAAGATATAATCTTAACCTCCCTAAACATGATCATCTCAAAAACTAACATCTTGAGGTCGAGAAAACCAAAATAGAAATTTGTGAAGTTTAGGGGTCTTGAAATTACTAAGTCCTTAACACTTAGTGAAAATTTCAAGTCTTTAACCCCTTAAGCATGCAACCATAACTAAACTAAGCTTAAGATCTTATGGGGTATTAAAATATCTCCCCCTTGGGAACATTCATCCTCGAATAAGACTGGTTTGACTGAGAATGCTAAGGCAACTGAAATCATATGCTGAACATGCATGACTTGGAACTTGATTACATAACTGAGTCTGAAGCATGATACATGAACTAAACTGATTTCGTGAATGCATGCAATAGCATAAGAATGGTTAAATAGTTGAAACAGAGAACAGAAAAGAGTCAATCTAATAAAAATCATTACCTCAAGAAGAATATTTGTTTAAGGAGAAAAGATGAGAGTACTTGGCTTGCTTATTTTCTTCTGCTTCCCAAGTAGCCCCCTCAATAAACTGATTCTGTCGTAGAAATTTAACCAAAGGCACTTCTTTATTCTTTATCCTATGAATCTGATAATCAAAGATCTTAACTGGAACTTCTTCGTAGGAAAGACTATTCTGAACATCCATACTTTCTGGAGGAACAACAATAACTGAATCACTGATGCATTTATTTAAAAGGAAACATGAAACACCAGATGCACTGATGCCAAATCGTAGGCAACTCAAGCTCATAATCTACCTTCCCAAAATGGTTCAAGATTCTATATGGACCAACATAGAGAGGACTGAGTTTCTCCTTGTTGCCAAATCTCTTCACTCCCTTCATAGGTGAAATCTTCAAATAAACCAAATCCCCAACCTCAAAATCAAGATCCCTTCTCCTCATATTTGCATAAGATTTATGATGGCTTTGGGCTATCTTAAGACTTTACCAAATAAACTAGACCTTATCCATTTTCTCAAACACTAAATCTGGCCATATCAAAGTAGCCTCACTAGCCTCAAACCAACCAATAGGAGATCTACATATCCTTCCATAGAGAGCCTCAAACGGAGCCATTTGAATACTTGAGTGATAACTATATTATAACCAAACTCAATCAAAGAAAAGTGGTCATACCAACTACCTTTAAAGTCAATAACATAGACCCTCAACATGTCCTATATAGTCTGAATAGTCCCTTCCGCCCGACCATCTATCTAAGGATGAAAAACTATACTCAGATAAACATAGGTTCCCATACCCTTATGAAAATCCTTCCAAAAGTGAGAGGTAAACTGAGTACCTCTATCTAAAATGATGGACAATAAAATCTCATGTAACTTAACCAACTCTCTAAGATAGAGTCTAGCATGATCCTTAACTGAATACGATGTGTGAACTGGCAAGAAATGAGCTGATTTGGTCATTCTATCTACAATGACCCAAATCAAATGATGATGATGCGTACGAGACAACCTTGTCACAAAATCTATATTCACCACCTCCCACTTCTAAGTGGAGATGCTGAACTCCTAAAGTGTACCACTAGGCCTTTGGTGCTCAACTTTGACCTGCCAATAATTCAAACACTTAGCCACAAACTCTGCAATATCTTTCTTCATACAACTCCAATAATAGATTTCCTTCAAGTCACGGTACATCTTAGTGGTCCCTGGATGGATAGAGTACTGTGCACCATGTGCTTCTACTAAAATTTAATGTCTCAAACCATCAACATACAGAACACATAAATTGTTCTTATAATGAAGCACACCATCTCCACCTTGGGAGAAAATTTCTACTTTCTGATCTCTAACCGCCTCCTTTAACTTAGTTAAACTAGGTTCTTTGTCTTGCTTTTCTTTTATTCGTCAACCAAAGAAGATTAAGAACCATTCAGAACCTATGTACTTTCTTCAGCCAAATTAACCAATCGGATACCTAATCTAGCAATCTGATGAACCTCATAGACTAACTCTTTTTTTATCATCCTCTACATAGGCAACACTACCAATAAAAAACCTATTAAGGGAATTCACCACCACATAAGCCTTGCTCGGGTGATATAACATACTCATATCATAATCTTTTAACAACTTAAGACACCTCCTCTAATGAAGATTCAGATTTTTTAGTGTGAAAATGTACTGCAAACTCTTATGATCCATTAACACATCAACATGAACCCCATAATGATAATGCCTCCAAATTTCCAAGGTAAATACAATAGCTGCAAACTCAAGATCATGGGTCGAATAATTCTGTTCATGGTGTTTAAGCTGTCTAGAGGCATAGGATATGACCTTGCTTCTCTACATTAAGACGCAACCACGACCAACTGTGGAAGTATCAAAATAAACTACAAATCCTTTTGATCAATCTGGCAAAGTTAAGACTAGAGCAGAAGTGAGTCGAGTCCTTAACTCTTGAAAATTCTTCTCGTAGGAATCTTCCCACTAAAATTTGACTTTCTTCTTAGTCAATATAGACATGCGGGAAGCAATAAAAGAAAACCCTTCTACAAATAGTTTTTAATAGCCAACCTAACCCAAGAAAATCCTGATGTAGGATGGGGAGATAGGTATAGAACAGTTTCTCATAGCTTTCATCTTTTGAAGGTCAACTCGGATGCCATCACTGAAAAATATATGGCCAAGGAAACATACTAATCTTTTCTAAAATTTTTACTTACTAAACTTAGTGAATAACTGATGATCTCTAAAGGTCTGCAACACAACCCTCAGATGATTTGCATAATCATTCTCATTACGGGAATAGACAAGGATATCATCAATGAAGACTATGCTGAACATGTCCAAGTACTGCTTGAATACCTTATTCATCAAGTTCATGAATGCTACAAGGGCATTCGTTAGTCCAAAAAACATAACCAAAAATTCCAAAAATGGTAGTTGTGTTGATTATGGTAATTACATGATGGTTATTGTATATATTTGTCTTTAAACTTCCAAAATGATTACTCATGTTGTATGAAAGTTATGGTATATGCAGATATAGAATGTCATACTATTGTACTAGTTGATTAGTTATCTTATACAGTGATATCGAAGAAGATTCAGGTTTGATTCTGTACCTTGACTTTAACTTATTGTCTTGCTCTATATCGTCCTAATATTAAAATTTGGCTCGGTCAGTCTATAATGCCTACTAAGTCCCATGTTTTGGTACTCATACTACAATTTTGTACCTTTTTGGTACAGACCCAAGTTCTAGTTGCCACTGTTGAGTCGAGATTGTACGGTGTTAATCATCACGAGAAAGGTTTTGTGAGTTCTAGGACAGTTGGATCCTTCCCTCTCTCTTGGGCTCAATTCTTTAAGATATGCTTGGAGAACTATATGCTGTGCATCCTCTAGATTTGATCAGGGTTCTATGATAGTTATTAAGTATACGGATCATTTCCATAAGTTTTCTAGGAATGTGAATTCTATCTTGGATACAAAGTATGATAGATTTTGCTGCTTTGACTGAGGATTGAGACTTCCTATTCTGATGGCTACTCAGAGTTTGATTGCTGTGGGTAGGACTTTTGCTTAGGTTTATAATCATGCTAGAGTGATGGAGGACATGCAGTATCAGGATCATGATAGGAGGCCCAAGTTTTAGAAAAGATTTGGTGGGAGTGATAGTAGTTCCTAATTTAGGGGTGGTATTCCTTATGTTGGACATTCTCCATGTCTATCTCTTCAGCCTCAGAGTTAGACTAATCGACCAGTTCAAATAGCTCTTCAGAATGCTGATGGGATCAGTTCATTACTAGTGGTCACCCTAGTAAGGGAAGTGATCAGTCCTTGAGAGGTTCATCTATAGGCTATGCTAGGCATGGTAGCTATTCCAGATCAGTCGGATCTGTGAGTTATGGTTCTTCTCGTGATTCTTGTTTTACTTGCAGACTTCTTGGTAGAGATTTCCCTAGTCGTGGGGCATGGTTGTTTTAGCCTAGAGAGCTACTCTCATTAGGTAGTTCATCCTTTAGGTAGATATGGTTCGCGAGGTTATAGAGGTGGTTACCAGGGTGCTCGAGGTGGTACTCAGGTAAGCAGGACAAGAGGTTAGTCAGTTTCTCATCCAGGTGGTAGGCATGGTTAATTGTATGAAGTACCTTCTATACCCAAGGTTAAGACTTTGGATGTTGTAGTTACAGGTGCAATTTTGGTATACCATAATTTGGATCTTGCTTTATTTGATCCTGGATCCGCTTCTTTTTATATATCAGCTTATTATTCATTATATTTGGACTTGACTAGTGATTTATTATCTGTGCCTTTGTGTGTATCTACTCTCGTAGGTGATTATATAGTAGTGGATTAAGTATTAAAATCATGTGTTATGACAGTTAGTGATGTTGATACATATGTTGATCTTATTATTCTGGATATGTTGTATTTTAATGTTATTCTAGGCATGGTCTGGTTATCCCACTATTATGCTATCATGGATTTCGTTGCTAAGACCATTACCTTAGCCATGCTTGGTGTACCCCCGGTTGTGTGCCAAGGAGCAATTAGTTGTGAGCCAGTGGGGATTATTTCTTATGCTTGCACCAGATGGCTTTTATTGGGGGGTTGCGAGTATTATCTCACCTATGTATATGATAATCGTGTAGAGAGTCCGACGCTTGACATTGTTACTGTTGTGTGTGAGATTCCTATTTTGTTTCCTGCTGATCTTCCTGGTATTACCCCTGGACATAAGATTGAGTTTGCTATTGACCTTAAGCCTAGGACCTGACCTATTTCTATAGCACCTTCCCATATGGCTCCTATTGAGCTTAAGAAGCTGAACTCGCAGCTCTAAGATCTTCTTGGTAAGGGTTTTATTAGTCCAAGTATATCCCCGTGGGGAGCCCCTATTTTGTTTGTAAAGAAGAAAGATGGGTTGATTCAAATATGTATTGATTATAGGCATCTTAACAAGGTGATAGTGAAGAACAGTTATCCTATGCCTTGTATTAATGATTTATTCAACCAGCTTCTGGATGCAGCTATATTTTTTGAGATAGATTTGAGGTCCATATATAATCAATTGAGTATTCGGGCTGAGGATATCTCGAAGATGGCCTTAAGGACCCTTTATGGTCACTATGATTTCTTGGTGATGTCTTTTGGGTGACTAATTCCCCATCGACGTTTATGGATTTGATTAACCGTGTGTTCAGGCCCTATCTAGACTCCTCTATTATTGTGTTCATTGATGATATTTTTGTGTATTTGAGGAGTAGTGAGGAGCATGCGCAACACTTGAGGATTGTTCTCCAGGTCTTATGAGAGCATGTGCTATTTTCCAAGTTCTCTAAGTGTGAGTTTTGACTTGATTCAGTGTCATTTCATAAACACGTAGTGTCCAAGATAGGTATTATGGCAGACCCGACAAAGATTTCAGCAATTCATGATTGGGCTAGTCCAACGTCTCCAACAGAGGTTCACAGTTTCATTAGTTTGTCTGGTTATTATAGGCACTTTGTTGAGAGATTTTCTACCATATCTTCCCCTATGACTAGATTGACTCCGAAGGAAGTTCCTTTCTGATGGATTGAGGAGTGTGAGTTGAGCTTTTGAAAGCTCAAGTATTGTTTCACTTCAGTCGTAGTGTTAGCCTTTCTAGTTAAGGGGGTGGGATTCACAGTGTTTTGTGATGCATATGGTTTTGGTCTTGGATGTGTTTTGATGTAGCAGGGTTATGTCATTGCCTATACTTCTAGGTAGCTTCAGGTGCATGAGCACAACTACTCCACTCATGATTTGGAGTTGGCGGTGGTAGTTTTCATGCTCAAGATTTAGAGGCATTACTTGTATGGTGTGCATTGTGAGATTTTCATCGATCATAATTGTCTGCAGCATCATGTGACCCAGCAAGAGCTTAATGCTTTCCATCTCAGATGGATGGAGTTTTTAATGGACTATGATATTTCCATCTTGTATCATCTAGGTAAGGCGAATATGGTGGCTGATGCCTTGAGTCATAAGGCAGTGAGTATGGGTAGTTTGGCATATATATCACTTTCTCAGAGTCCTTTGGCATGTGACATCAAGTTCTTAGCTAATTTGATGGTTCGCCTTGATATTTTGGATCCCATGAGGATTTTGTCTTGTATGGAGGCGAGGTCCTCCCTATTTAAATAGATTCGTGATCGTAAATTAGAGGATAGTAAGTTGTATCTTCTCTATGATCAGGTGATGAGTGGTGAATCTTGGAGACACACCATAGATTCCAAGGGTATCTTTAGGTTTCAGGGTCGTATTATGTTCCCCAACTAGATGACCTAATTCAGTCGATTTTGCATGAGGTTCACAGCTCTAGATATTCTATTCATTTTGGTACGACCAATATGTATAGAGATTTGGGGAAACTTTATTGGTGGGGTGGTATGAAGAGAGATATGGAAGACTTCATAGCTCGTTGCCTATGTTGTCGATAGGTTAAGGTCGAGCATTAGCATCTAGGCAGTTTGACTCAGAGGTTACCAATTCCTAAATGGAAATATGAAAGGGTTACCATGGATTTCATTAGTGGTTTGCCTCTTACTTTCTATGGTCATGATGGTATTTGGGTTATTGTGGACCATTTGACCAAGTCGGCATATTTGCTTCCTATTCAGATGACCTTCAGTGATGAGATATGGCCCAAATTTATGTTCGAGAGATAGTTCATTTGCATAGGGTCCCTGTGTCTATTATATTAGATCATGGGTCTATATTTATATCACAGTTTTGGAGGGCATTTCCTGAGGAGTTGGGTACTCATATGGATTTGAGTACAACTTTTCATCCACAAACAGATGGTCAATCCGAGCGAACTATTTAGGTGTTTGAGGATATTCTCTTATCTTGCATTATGGAATTTGTAGGACAGTGGGATCAGCACTTAGCATTGGCAGAGTATCCCTACAACAACAGTTACCATTCAAGTATTGAGATGGCACCTTATGAGGATTTATACGATAGGAGATGTCGTTATCCTATAGGATGGTTTGAGACATCCGAGGTTAGACCTTGTGGTACATATTTGCTTCAGGACTTATTGGATAGAGTCAGGGTGATTCAGGATAGGCTGAGAGCAACCCAGAGTAGGTAGAAGGCCTACGCCGACTGTAGACTATGTGCCTTGAGATTCAGAGTTGGTGATCGTGTGTTCCTTCGTGTTTCCCCTATAAGAGGTTTAATGAGATTTGGAAGGAAGGGTAAGATTAGCCTTCACTACATTGGTCCTTTTGAGATCCTACGTGTAGTAGGAGATGTAGACTATGAGTTTGCTTTACCTCCAGACTTTGTGGCTGCTCATTTTTTTTTTCATGTCTCTATGTTGTGGAATTATATTTAGGATCCTTCTCATATGTTTAGATGGGACTCGTCCTAATAGAACAAGTAATTGACCTCTGTAAAGGAGCTCGTGCTTATTTTGGCTAGTGATGTAAGGAGACTACGTTCTGGAGAGATTCTGGTAGTCAAGGTTCAGTGGAGGCATCTTCAAGTAGAGGAGGCTACATGGGAGATCGAGAGTGAGATGCGGGCCTAGTATCCTCATTTGTTTGAGACTTCAGGTATCTTTTTCGTCTTTAACTTTTGGGGATGAAAGTTCCTTAGTAGTGGATGTTGTAATGACCCATCAGGTCATTGCATGTGTTCTTTCTTAATTTTGCCAATATAGCCTCTACATAGATGCCCCAGGTCATTAGTGGCTTGCTGGAACTGATAGTTCGATACCACTTTCCCAATTTGAAGTCTTTGTTGGTTCTAATTAACCAGCAAGAAAAAACTTTAGTAAAACGACCTCAAAATTGAAATTCGACTTTACCAACACGTTCGGAACGTCAAAATCTATGAGGTTACATATCTCATTTGCTCGACACAAACTCTAGATGCTTCTCGAGGCATTGACAGAAGCTCAGAACCAAGTTCCAAGCATCAGCTGTTGCCTGTATTAGAGAGAGATATCACGATCACAGTGGGTGAGGTGAGAATAAATAAGTCGTGATCACGGAAAAGAAGGGTCTCGATTGCGCTACCCGAGGCTTAGGTAATGCCTATTTAAAGGTTGTATTGCCTAAAATTTTGGCCATTTGCGCCTCCTTCTTGAGCTCCAAAACCCTAATAGAGTGCAAAATCTTCAAAGTGAGTCTTGTGGGTTGATTAGGAGCTTGAATAACTTATGTAATCCATTTTTGCTACAAATCTAAGGTAAGATTCCTTTTAGTTTGGTGTTAATTTCTTGATTTCTAGACCCAAAACTCCTAATGGTTTGAGGCTCAAGTGTAGCCATAAATGTGATTGATTTACTTAAATTTCTTGAGGGTAATAACTCTCTAATGATTGTTGAGAAATAGGTTGGTCTCAGAAACTCATTTTTCAAAAATGGGACCCACTTAGGGGTTTGGTGTCATTTTGGACCCATAAAAAAATGATGCCATAGTGGGTATTGTCATTCTTGTATTAATGCTTAGATTGTTTTGTGATAGCTTGGCTCGTGGAAGAAGCTTCAAGAAAAGGAAAGGTGAAGCTAGTCGATTCGTGAGGAATTTGGACTCAAGGTAGGTTAGGCTTACTTGTAGTTAGATTGAGCTCAATTGTAGTATAATTATGATATCTTGTGAGATTGGGCAGGGTCTTAGATGATAAATGGGTGAATGATGATACTTGGGATTAGTTGATCCTCGTAGGCTATTAAACTTGTAAAATGTGATGCTTGACTATAGCTTAGAACCTCGGATAGTTCTACTTATAGTCTCATGAATAGCATGAGAATACATTAGTTTCTCTAGTAGAGGAAAATGATGTTGTTGACTAACCTTAAGAGTATGTTGACCTAGATATGGCTAGTTATGAATTGACCTTAGTGTTTGGGGTGACTTATAAAGGATACTTGAAGAATATTTTCCCTTATAGGTCTTGTAAGAATTGATAAGCCCTTATGGTGTAATTAAGATAACCTAGCCTAATTCTTGGTAGAAGTTAGTCATGAGAAGTGAACTTGAGCATTATTGGGATTTAGGAGTGGGACTTGACCCACCTTAGGCTTGAACTATGTTGATGTTTAGTGTATTGATGCACTTTAGAGTTGTTATCCTAGCTTATTTAGCCCTTTTAGGACAATTTATGTGCTAAATGAGTGAATAATGATATAATTTAGCATCGACTGAGCTAAATTAGAGCTGTGAGCCTCATGCAAAATCGACTGAATTATGTCATCTAGTTGGGGAACATAATACAACCCTGAAACCTAAAGATACACTCGGAATCTATGGTGTGTCTCCAAGATTCACCACTCATCACCCGATCATAGAGAAGATACAACTTACTATCCTCTAATTGACGATCACGAATCTGTTCAAATAGGGAGGACCTCGCCTCCAAACAAGAAAAAATCCTCGTGGGATCCAAAATATCAAGGCAAACCATCAAATTGGCTAAGAACTTGATGTCACACGCCAAGGGACTCTGAGAAACTGATATACATGCCAAACTACCCATACTCACTGCCTTACGGCTCAAGGCATCAACCACCATATTAGCCTTACCTGGATGATACAAGATGGAAATATCGTAGTCCTTTAATAACTCCATCCATCTGTGCTGGCAAGCATTAAGCTCTCGCTGGGTCACATGATGCTGCAGACAATTATGATTGATGAAAATCTCACAATGCACACCATACAAGTAATGCCTCTAAATCTTGAGCATGAAAACTACCACCGCCAACTCCAAATCATGAGTGGAGTAGTTGTTCTCATGCGCCTTAAGCTATCTAGAAGCATAGGTGATGACATGACCCTGCTACATAAAAACACATCCAAGACCAAAACCATATGCATCAGAAAACACTGTGAATCACTCCCCCTCAACTAGAAAGGCTAACACTACGGCTGAAGTGAGACAATACTTGAGCTTTCAAAAGCTCAACTCACACTCCTCGAACCATCAGAAAGGAACTTCCTTCGGAGTCAATCTAGTCATAGGGGATGATATGGTAGAAAATCTCTCAACAAAGTGCCTATAATAACCAGACAAACCAATGAAACTGTGAACTTCTGTTGGAGACGTTGGCCTAGCCCAATCATGAATTTCTGAAATCTTAGCCGGGTCTACCATAATACCTATCTTGGACACTACGTGTTTATGAAATGACACTGAATCAAGTCAAAACTCACACTTAGAGAACTTGGAAAATAGAACATGCTCTCACAAGACCTGGAGAACAATCCTCAAGTGTTGCCCATGCTCCCCACTACTCCTCAAATATACAAGAATATCATCAATGAACACAATAATAGAGGAGTCTAGATAGGGCCTGAACACACGGTTCATCAAATCCATAAACGTGGCTGTGGCACTAGTCAGCCCAAAAGACATCACCAAGTACTCATAGTGACCATAACAGGTCCTTAAGGCCATCTTTGGGATATCCTCAGCCCGAATACTCAATTGATGATAACTGGACCACAAATCTATCTCAAAAAATACAGCTGCACCCTGAAGCTGGTCGAATAAATCATCAATACGAGGCATAGGATAACTGTTCTTTACTATCACCTTGTTAAGAAGCCTATAATCAATACATATTTGAATCGACCCATCTTTCTTCTTTACAAACAAAATAGGGGCTCCCCACGGGGACATACTTAGACTAATGAAAACCTTACCAAGAAGATCTTAGAGCTGCGAGTTCAACTTCTTAAGCTCAGTAGGATCCATATGGTAAGGTGCTAGAGAAATAGGTCAGGTTCAAGGCATAAGGTCAATAGCAAACTCAATCTTATGGCCAGGGGTAATACTAGATAGATCAGCAGGAAACACAACAGGAAACTCACACACAACAGTAACAGTGTCAAGCGTCGGACTCTCTACACGGTTATCATATACATAGGCAAGATAAGACTTGCAACCCTCAATATAAGCCATCTGGTGGAAGAATAAGAAATAATCCCCATTGGCTCGCAGATAATTGCTCCCTGGCACACAACCGGGGGTACACTAGGCATGGCTAAGGTAATGGTCTTGGCAAAGCAATCCATGATAGCATGATAGTGGGATAACCAGACCATGCCTAGAATAACATTAAAATACAACATATCCAGAATAATAAGATCAACACAAGTATCAACATCACTAACTGTCATAACACATGATTTAAATACTCAGTCCACTACTAAAGAATCACCTACGAGAGTAGATACACACAATGGCACAGATAATAAATCACTAGTCAAGTCCAAATATAATGAAGAATAAGTTGATATATAAAAATAAGTGGATCCAGGATCAAACAAAGCAAGATCCAAATTGTGGCATACCAAAATCGCACCTTTAACTACAACATCCAAAGTTTTAACCTCGGGTATAGCAGGTACTACATATAATTGACCATGCCTACCACTTGGATGAGAACCTGACTAACCTCCTGTCCTACTTACCTGAGTACCACCTCGAGCACCCTGGTAACCACCTCTACAACCTCGCGGACCACCTCTACCTAATGGATAAACAACCTAATGGGAGTAGTTCCCTAGGCTAAAACAACCATGCCCCACGACTAGGGCACATTTTACCGAGAAGTCTGCAAGTAAAACAAGAATCATGAGAAGAACCATAACTCACAGATCCGGCTGATCTGGAATAGCTACCATGCCTAGCATGGCCTACAGATGAACCTCTCAAGGACTGATCACCTCCCTTACTAGGGTGACCGCTAGTAATGAACTGATCCCATCAACGGTCTGAAGAGCTATTTGAACTGGTCGATTAGTCTAACTCTGAGGCTGAAGAGATAGACATGGAGAATGTCCAGCATAAGGAATACCACCCCTAAATTAGGAACTACTATCGCTCTCACCAAATTTTTTCTAAAACTTGGGCCTCCTATCACGGTCCTAACGCTGTATGTCCTCCATCACTCTAGCATGATTATAAACCTAAGCAAAAGTCCTACCCGCAACAACCAAAATCTGAGTAGCCATCCGAATAGGAAGTCTCAATCCCCGGACAAAGCAGCAAAATCTATCATACTTTGTATCCAAGTTAGAATTCACATTCCTAGACAACTCATGGAAATGATCCTTATACTTAATAACTATCATAGAAACCTGGTCCAATCTAGAGAGCTAAACTCTTAAACAATCGCTAAGGCTGCACAACATATAGTTCTCCAAACATATCTTAAAGAATTGAGCCCAAGAGGGAGGGAAGGATCCAACTATCCTAGAACTCACAAAACCTTTGCACCAGTGTCGAGTAGAGAAGTCCATCTAAAATATAGTGTAATACACACCTCGGGTCTTAGTAAGGCCTAACCCATGAAGCCTATCCTCACAAGAAGTTAGAAACTCAAATACATCCTCTTCAAAAGCACCAGAAAACCTAGTTGGGTCTAACCTTAAGAATATATCCAGTGTCTTCTTCTCTTTAGCAGACATAGTAGGTTAGGTAAAAACTGGCTGAGCGACTGTCAGTTGAAAAACTACCAGAATAGGAGGAACCTCAACTCCAAGAGCTGGAGCTGCAGGCTGCACTCCTGTCCCAGTAGTCTGCAAAGCTTCAACAATACCTAATAGGTGAACTAAAACATCTCTAAGTAAAGAAGAGAGTATGAATCCTGGTGGATCTTGGGATGATCCCTGGACTACCTTTGGCTGAGGTGGAGGAGTCTCTGGCCCAGGTGCAAAAATAGGGTTCAGAGAAGGTCTATCCTGATCCCTAACTAGGGACACATCATGAGTCTAGGTCTTGGGACCCTCCTCACGTTTAACTATAGCACACATCTAAGGCATCTGTGAAAGAGTAAAGTCAAATGAATATCCAATAAACCAACTCAGACTCTTAGCACGGTTTAAGTGAAAGTAGTGAGGGACTCCTAAGAACATCCCATAACCTCCTGAAGGTAGGAAACGGACGTCAATATTCCAATCCATAGGAATCTATTAGACACTTTCTCTTATAACAATAATATCGATGAAACCTAGTCTCTGATACTAATTTATCACGACTCAATTTTTGAGTCATGATGGCACCTACCATAACTCACCAGTAAGTAAGCCACCATCGTAACTCGGAGCTAATGCACTGGGTTATCTTGGTAGGAATGTCCAACATGTACCCTATATAGGAACATAATATAACAATGACATTTCACAAAGAAACAACTAATATTCGAATACCAATCCCATGACCTGATAGTATTAGTACAAGAGCATCTCTACATTTAACAGTAGAAATTACAACTCAACATCTAATAGACTTATATAATCTTATACATTCATCTCGATTACAAAAGACAAAATAAGAATAGAAGGGATAATGGAAACTCATACTCCAAGAGCTCACCCTTTCTCGTGATTATCAACATCGCACAATATCGACTCAATAGTGGAAACTAGAACTCGGGTCTGCACCAAAAAGGTACCAAAGTATAGTATGAGTACCAAAACACGGGACTTAGTAGGTATCATAGACTGACTGAGCCAAATTATAATATTAGGATGATATAGAGTAAGACAATAAATTAAAGTCAAGGTACAGAATCAAACCTGAATCTTCTTCGATATCACTGTATAACTAATCAACTAGTACAATAGTATGACATTCAATATTCGCATATACCATAACTTTCATACAACATGAGTAATCATTTTGGAAGTTTACAGACAAATATATACAATAACCATCATGTAATTACCATAATCAACACAACATGAGCCACTAGTTTGCATGTCTAATAGTTTACTAGTCATCAAATAAGGAAAAGCTACAAGTTCCCAACACTACTATTTATTCACCTATCACAAAGCCATCTTCTAGTTAGCCTCCTAATTATATAAGTCATCAATTAAGATACCACGTCATCACATACTAGATGTCAACTTAACCCCTTATCATACAATACTAGGTCTATTACCATTGAGTATATCACAACCTTAATAACTAGTTTCCTTATTTTAGCTAAGTATGGTCTACTAATTAGTTCACTAGGCTTCTAACATACAAGTCATAATCATTTATTAGTGACAACTAGTTATCACATTAGCCACTTTACTAGGGGAAATTCCATAACATAACCATTTATCCAAGATAAGTAAATTTACTAGGTGTACACTTAATCCTATAAGAGATTACACATATCAATTAGCCTTAACCAATACTCGACATAATCTACTTCTAGTTACTAATTAGAGTTAAAATGGGCCACACCTCTTATCTAGTGAATAACGAAAAAGAATGGACAATAATTTACCAAAGAAGACATCATGTCCCAATTACACAAATGGGCTCAGCCACACACGACATAACCTCATATACATCCATGTATTCATATATATACTTACCACACAAAACATTGTCATAACATCATTACCTCTTCCAGATTCTTTGGGCATCATCATACTATCATTATATCCTCCGGATTCACCGGGCATCATCATAACATCATTATATCCTCTTGATTCACTGGGCATCATCATAATATCATTATATCCTCCGAATTCATATGGAATCATCATAATATCATTATATCCTTCGGATCTACCGGGCATCATCATAACATTATTATATCCTCTAAATTTACCGGACATCATCATAACATCATTATATCTTTCGGATTCACCGGGCATCATCATAACATCATTATACACATACATTTGTAGACAATTAAATTAGCATATACAACCCACAATGACAGAGTAGAAGTAATGTAAGGTAACATATAACACCATATTTTACTATTAATCATCACTATATAGTACACGTAGATACATGAGCATGAGTATCTAAATGATATAAGCAATCACCACTTTTCCAAGTTAACATGTTTATTAGAAAGTCAATTATAAGTCAAGTGCATGCTCTCTAGATGCCTCTTTTACTCCTACTTTTCACAATACTAACCCCAACAGAAAATCCTTCACATAAACAGTAGCTTAATCATTAAGATTAGGTCATAGAAAGAGTGGTACCATACTTAGAAGTTCACT